>JAGFBZ010000267.1:635000-1235000 GCA_018398805.1 Hirundichthys speculiger | reverse complement strand
AAATTTGATGCACAGTAAGTAAATAAGTAAGTAAGTATTTCTGGTCATCTGTATTTTATATAACCCAAAATACCTCCACGATTACTCGTGTTTTACTGCAACAAGGCTGGTCAAAGTGTTACCATCATGTATCCAGCCATTACCTTTATTTGCTTTTTATGATTCAGAGTCACAGGGGTCTTCTGAAAGGAAGGGGTACACCCTGGACAGGTCACCGTTCCCTTACAGGGCCTAAAATCATTAAGCCAAATATAGCTTTTTAATAGAATCAATTTATATCCACGAGGGGGCACATAAAGGTGGTTTACAGTTGCCATTTTTTATTCTGTAGATGCTCATCTTCTAAATACTTAGCTTTTCATTTTATGTTTTTTTTTTTTTTTTTACTGTGACTAAGTGTACTGTACATGGGGTTTTCTGCGTGTCCTTTTTTTTTTTTAGTAAGTCCTCACCCACAGAACATGGATGAGAAAACCTGTGATTAAAACCCTAAAAAATGTGTTGAAGAGGCCTGGATGATGACTTCACCACTTATTTGAACATGAATGAGTGGTAGCATGACTCAGCACAAGAAGAGAAAAACTGCTCCCCTTCAAATGAAACTCTGGTGGTTGCTTCATTACTGGGTATTTTTATGCAAAACAGTTGATCTCTGAAGTCCCCTTACAGATTGGTAGGGATCTTTTCTGCTAGGCCGAAGTCTCCAACCACTGCTGCGTAGCCGTTGTCGTCACATTTGATCAGGCAGTTCTGTGAACACAGAAAACCATAAACAGGTGGTTACTTGAGGAAGCTGTATGGTTCAGCATTATCAGCCAAACACTTACTTCCTAGTTCAATTAGTTGTTAAGTCAACAGTACAGTACAGCTTCTGACTCTTCCCCTTTAACCTAAAAGTCATAAAGGTTGCTGGAAATTATAATCCACACAGTAAACATAAGTACCGCTGACATCTGCTGATGCAAGAACATCACACCCAGTCAGTTGAGCTGGATGACAATGTCCCAAGAAATTACAGGTAATTTATGCCTGCCAGTCTAAATGGCATCGTTTATGGTGCATTAATTCACAACTGGACTCTGACTGTGGGTCATTTATTACATTTAAAACAGGCTGTCCTGTAAGATATTGTTGAATAGAATCACCTGCAACACCAGCATTATCAGGGAAGTTAAGCAAACTCACTTTTAAACAATTTGAGGAACTGTAATGTCACACACACAGAGGCAACTACAAAAATAGAGCCTAGTTGTAAGTTTGTTTTAAGTAAGTTAGTGCATTTGTTTATTTTTCGACAAATAGAAAATAACATTACTCATGATTTTTACACCAGTTCCCTCAAAACATCAACAGTCAGGGTCAGTTAAGAAATGAGAAGGCTGCCTGGCACAAACCAGAGTTGACCTTAGAGCAGACAAAGTGATTGCTAAAACAATAAACAGCTATACAATATATTACAGAAACACATATATAACCAATATTTACATTTATGTAACAGCTCTAGGGGTGTGAAAAAAATCGATTTGGCAATATACCGCGATTTTCGGCCGCCCAATATAATATCCATTTTTCTGCCCCTAATATCGATTTTTTTTTTACGAAAATACTTAAATGTGCAAAAACACTAATAATAAACAATAAATAGGTTGTTTTGAAGCAAATAGTTTTGACTCAATTTGTCCTCTAAATGATCAATAAAATCTGATGAGCATATACAGCAACTTGATTTTTTATCTCTACTTTTAATTTTGATATTAACTGGGTAGAATATCGCAATATATCGTGATATTGCGATAACGTGATAATATCATATCGTGACCCAAGTATCATGATACATATCGTATTGTGAGGTCCTTCCCAATACTCACCCCTAAACAGCACTAAAGAAAGCTAGAAAATTATCAAAGAAAGAGATGATGAACACTTTCTTCTCTGTAAAGTGTTCTAATATACCAGACAACAGTTGTTTTTTTCCTACAATGAGGAGGTATAAACAAAATAATGAGCTGGGCTGATGTTTCTGTAGTCATGACTTAAGTCTTGCTGGATCCTGAAGCAGATCTGCAGGTCTGCTTTTAGCGATGGTTTCTCTTTTTAATGATCAATTATCCTGCGCTAACCTTGGAGGTAAGGTCCCGGTGGAATATGCCTTTGGAGTGCAAGTAGGCCACACCGCTGGCAATATCGCAGGCTAGTTTCACCCTGCTGGGCCAGCTCAGGTGGATGTTGCTGTCTAGTAGTTGTTCCAGGTTTCCGCCATTGATGTACTAAAGAAAGGGAAATGCACAGCAAATTTTTTACACATGGTTAACTTAACGAGCACAGAAGCTTAACAAGTTAACATGAAGACAATTAGTGGAGAAATCGTGCAAATGTACAACACGCATTATGAAAAACCCACACTTGATTCCTGACTGCACAGTTGTCCAGGAACACGTTTAACAATGATTTTATTGACTGGAGAACTCAAGAGACGCATTTAATTTTCTTTGAGGGGGGGAGGAAAGAAGAAAGAAAGAAAAACAAAACAATAATTGTTTCTTGATAAGAAACACACTTGGTACTTGAACTGCAACTCTGTGCAGTCCAACTATGTAGCGTTAGAAATAGTCATCTGGTGTACTGACTCATTAAAGACAGCATGACTCCATCAATAACTACGGACCTAATTAAACTACATAGAGGTACTGGCTCACGCATGCTGGATTTTTTTGATGTACCGGCAAACTGTGTGAAAACCACAAACACACACACACACACACACATCTGGCCTCTCGCCTGTTCAGCAGGCTGATAAAACTGCTAATTTTCTCATACATGCGGAGTGTCGGGCCGTTGAATAGGCTGGACCGTGGGAAGACAAGACAGCCAATCAACTCAGCAGGTTTAAAGCATCCAGGGCCCTTCACTGTGTCAGCTTTGATCCTCTAAAACTTGCCTGACCTTCCTGCTGGCATGCAAACACAGTGGCACACTAATCCAATGTCACATATCACGAGCAACGGTAGTTAACTACAGAGAGCTGACAAGGGATAAAGAGATGGTCTACTTTAGCGGTGGTTATTGGAATGACTGACAGCCGTGAAATTAGAGCAGAGGGATGGGGAGGGGAGGACTGAGGGTGGAGGGAGGGACTGGGTCAGTGACGGAGGAGGTCTCTACTACTTTATGCAATTAAATAATCTGATCAGAGTAATCGCAGCAATTTTCCAGTAATGATAATGCTGCTTCCCAACAACAAATATGATGATTTCTTTTTTCCACTGAAGAGTGCATATTTTTTCAGCCGAGTACAAATTTCAATCATTAGTCAGATCATCTCTCCAGAGCTTTTCAAGTGCTGTGAGAGGTTTGGTTTTCCAATTACAAACATCGAATGAAAACAAAGAACAACCTCTAAATAGAAAACCTGCTGTTTGGACCAAAGCGATGCGGCATGATCAGAAAGTCAATGTGGTTACATCACGGAAGATAGAAAATAAACAGTTTAAAAAAAAAAAACAACAATAACAAACTTCACTTAGCTGGGTGAGAGCTTGAATTATGTTCAGGCACAAAGGCACTGAGGTCACCAAGAAGCATTCTTCCTTTTCTTTTGTACATGTTTGTACAACGTGCAGCAACCCTCCCACACTCCTCCTCCTCCTCCCCTTTGAGTTATTTTGCTGAAGTTCCAAGCATTGCTTAGATTTAATATTAACTACATAAGTGACTACTGAAGTACTCTGACATATTTCTGTGCGTCTCTGGAGAAGGATAGGTTTGTGTGCCAGACTACTGTCTTATATTCTTTTTAAATCTTTCACCGTTCAGGCAAAGGACACGAGTGCAAAACCATTATCGGCTATGAATATTTATGTCCTGTGAGAGGTCCTTGAACGATACATGAGACTAGAAGATTTCAGTCTCATGAATCAATAACACATTTCCCTCAGAGATCAACAGTTCATAAGAAGCAGTTTATATCGTGATGATTTAATGTTTCTGAGTTTACCCCCCAACACTTCAGGAATATAAGACTGAGGAGTTGTAAAGCAAAAACAAAAATACAAGATTTTGCATAATGCAGTGTTAACTAAAAATTGGGATGATGCTGTATTGAAAATATTCGCTTTTTCAGGCATGGTGTTTTGCTTGGAGTTTGCTTTATACTGTTTTATGGAGTTAGGAATAAACCACAGTAATTACTTAGTTCGGCACATGTCCGGGCCCTTTAAGAACCTCACCGTGACAATGTACAATGCAGCTGAGGAAATAAGAAACATATGCCAGGTCATAAACGTTCCTGAAGGTGCTCCGCTACACTGTCTGTGTTACAAGCTCAGAACCCAGGAAAGACTTGAACAAAGAATGCTTGTTTGGTGCTTGGAGCAGCTTCAAACAGCAGATTAACCCTGCCATGGGCTACGATTTCCCATCAGCCCTGATTATGATTGCAGTAGCATTTCCTTTAAGGTGCACTGAAATGAAGTTCAGCAGAAGCAGAACAAGACGTCATGCTGTAAGTCGTTACACGTCTTCCAGATCCCTGCAAGGGATAATTACCATGTGTTAAAGTTGATCAACTGGGGATGCTGAATATCTTTGTGGAAACTAAATTAAAACCTGGTTCCACTTCAAGGAAAAACGTTCCTGATGAGACTATGATTTGATCCAAATTGGCCATGATGCAGGCTTTCACATTAAAGGTCTGTAGTCTTCAGTTTCGCAGCCAATGTCATCTTTGGTTCTTCTTAACAGTAAATATCATTCACAAAAAAAAAATAAATAAAAGGTTGAGTTCGGGGACATGTTGTGCAGCATATGGAGTTGCACATATCTGTGTGGCTCAGTGAGTTTAGAGGTAACCTGAGGCCATGCAGTAACTCCATTCCAAGTTTCCTCTGAGCACAGCGTCATAGTGGGGGTCAGGTAACAAAACACCACGAGCCTGCAACAGCATCGGTGCACTTACTTTGGTACTGATCTATTTACGTTGGAGCAAGAAATCAAGACCTCCCAGGTGGTCTGTGTATGCATATACGTGACTCTTGTGTCTGATTCATTTTTCAACTACGGTGTGCATATGTGAATGTGGATCAACTTAAGTTGCATTCTGGTCTTCAGCATCACAAAGCTGGAGTCTGTCTCTGCTGAGGTCACAATAAGCACATTCAAACTGCAGCAAATTAATGTAATTAAGAACAAATGTTTGAGCCTGGGAGCATCTTTAACTGTGCATGGCTGCGTCACAGTGCGATGAAGCTGTGTGGCAACATTCACATGTATTTAACCAGGTTCAAGCTCATGGCGAAAATGATTGGTATTTGCATTTAAGCACATATGAAGGTATCTGTGAGGAATGAATGTTTGTGGAAAAGCGTTATTAACAAACAATGGTGTTATAAGTTTAGCAACAAGTTTAGAACTGTTGGAAACAGCACAAGAGATAATAAAAAGAAATCAGATGTCCCAACATGTAGTTTATCATCTGTAGACTGATCAATTAATCAGATAGGTCAGACAATTAAAAAAAAAAGGTCTGATTACAAGTTCAAAACTTTACTAAAAATTTGTACTGACAGGCAAAAATGACAACTATAGCATCTAAGAAAACATTTTTTTGTTTAAACTGTTCACCAGTTTCCCATCAATCAAGATTTTTTTTTTTGTTCATTTAGGATTATACAACCCCATGCTATGTGTCGTGTTGCAAAATATACAGAAGCTGTGAGGAATATTTGCATTTTAAATCCAAACAAATTAGAGAAATGCCTGCAGAATAACCATTTCATAAACAGAGAGGCCACATTTGTTTTATTACAGAAAAGTCTTTATCTTTTTCTTGCAAATCTAGGAAATTTGGCCTGAATTTCTGTAAAGAGAGAAGAATCCATCAATTCCTTATCTTCTGTGTCTAATCAATGATCACCTCAAACACACAATATATCTGCCTCTCTCTTCAAACAAAAATGAAAATCCACAAGTCTAAATATAGGGTGATGTGCAGCTTGAAATACTTCTCTCTGTAGCCATAAAGGTATATGTCACAGCATGTAGCATCTCAGAAAATTTCCTACATCACATTTTCCTTCCTCTGTTGTTTCAGACTCAAATACAGCTTAAGTGCCATGAATACTTAAGGACATTCAGTTCTTCTGGTTTTCCACAATTACAGGCTTGTGCTGCTGTGTTTTGTTCATGGATGATGTAACCTTTACCTAAAATAGACACAATCTGAAGAAAATACACTTACATTCAGACACGAAGAGAGCCGACACATAAGTGGACCACTAACGGGCCCTTTATCAGGGACCTTTTCATATGAAGTTTAATTAGTTTGTTACGTAGCTGGGCTGCTGCCCCTCTTGGCCAGGTCTCCTTTGTAAAAGAGATCTTTGATCTCAGTGTAACTACCCTGGTTAGATAAAGCTTAAATGAAAAAATAAATTAAATAAAACAAAATAAAATGAAGCTTTAAGAGAAAAGGTTGGATATTTTCTCCTACCTCTGTCAAAGCGTGGAGCTGGCCCTCATGCACACACACACCCTTAAACCTGGAGAGACAGGAGGCATGCGAAATTCAGTTGACGTTAAACACTTGTATCATAAAGCAGCATTTTAATTAACAGATTACAGCCTCTACATCAAACAGAATTATAAAAGTTTAGAGTAAAACTACACATTTTATTTTGTACAGCTCCAATTCACTACAAAGGTCATCTCAGGGCGCTTTACAGAAACATTTAAATTCAAGACCACTTGAATACAGTCCCATTCAATTATAACCTCATTCAATTGAATACAGTTTAATTAAATAGTTAACTTAGTGTTATACAGTCATTTCAATCCAATCAAACATAGTCCAGTTAAGTACAACAATGCTTCTGAAATGCTGTTTTGTAAAAAGTTTTCACTAGGATTCAGTCCTCCATCATGAGTTTGCACCAGGAGACTGGAAAGAAATATTTCCCCTCTAACAGGAAAAGGACAGAACCAGACTTGGAAAATCTTGGACTTTCTGCCTTGACCAGAAGATGAAAACAGAGAAATTCAAACTTTTAAAATACAAATCAAACTTGACCTTTAAGCAGAGAAAGCAGGAAGAATAGCTGAGGTATTAAAAAAAAAAAAAATTCCAGTGGACAAGACTGGACAGGTTATTACTGTGGAACTGTTTCCCAATGGGAAGATAATAACAGCTCAGCTTCTTTACCTGCATTCCTTCCGTTCCTTCCTCTGTCTTGCCTATCAATTTCTAAACTTAGCAAATATAACCATAACCTTCTAAGTTGTGCTTTTCTTCATCACTCTGGAACATCATTATAAAAAAAAAACTACACCAAACACCACCAAATGTTTTGGTAATGAGAACAGCTTTGATATGTTTTTTTTAACATATCATTTATGTCAATGAAATTATAGGACATAAAAACAGTGCAGACTGTTGCAATCCTTCAACCAAGTGACTGAATGCATCTGTGCAGCAACATTTGGACAAATTTAGTTCACAAGCAAGACCTCATCATTCTGGAGGGAATGAAAAGGTCAAAGTTTTAGTTTCTTGGTGGATTTTAGCAAAACAATGACCCCTCAGTGTGTTTGCTAAGACAGACACACACACAGACACACACACAAACAATCCACAAGGCACGCTCAACAAAGATAGCATTGTATAAGATGTTTGTATGTTTGTGTAGGCTCACATGAAGATATTTATGCATGTATGTGCATGTTCAGTACACGCTGTCTCCCACCCAGAGGCTCAGAGCAGAACATCAAGCGCATGGCACAACTCTGAAGAAACAACATTACTCTTCTGACCTTTTATGGTCAATCAAGCTGAATTAGCATTACAGTTTTACCATCTGTAGCAACGTGCCATTGTTCTGCTGTTATAAGCAAAGTTCATATGTACGGTTCACACTGTTTTACATTAGGTAAAGATTAGGTTAGGGTTTAGATTAGAGATTAGAAGATTAGATTAGGTTCAATAATATTTAGGGTTGCACGATAACTATCGGGCCGATAACAGGAAATTATGACGTCATCCCGATAAGTCCGATATCACGACAAATAGCCCCAATAACATATATTTTTGTCAACACGGCAGTGCCTCGCTCCCTCTGAGTCTTAAATGACCGGCAATGAATGTTATGTTCAAGTAACGTCAGCATAATCAGAAAACTGACTTTTCAATCAGGAAAATCAAGAATACCCCCTCATGCCAGAAAACAACTTGTTAAGTCAGTCATAATTTTGGTAGTTGCTGACTTGAATTGATATTCGCAGTATTTCTCCTCATGTTACACATAAAAGAAAAAAAAAATAGAAAAGGCTGAAAGAACGACTAGCACACGAGGGAACGTCGGAATTTACGTTACACCTTAAATGCAGCATACATTGTGCTGATCACAACAAACATGGCGGTGATGGCATGGAACTTCGTTAAAGTTTCAGAAGAAGATAGTTTGGTGGTTATTTGTGACGAACGCTCCAAGTGAATTCTACGAGGAGGGAAGCACAAGCTTTAATACGTCAAACCTGATCAGCCACCTGCAACATAACCATCGCTTCCATGGAGTTTTGAAATCGCGCTAACGCGAGCAATTGCTAACGTGCACAAGCAAGCAGCAGTCTCCCCTCCCCTCTCCTCTCCCTCATCTCTCTCATCTAAAGCTTCCATGAGATAAAAAAAAAAAAAAAAAAAAAAAAAAAAAAAAAAAAATCACTGAACCTCATTTACTTTAATTAAAGGTATTAATTTAAATGGAACCACAAGTCAAAATCCTTTAAATGTAAATGTAAATCCTTTTCAGTTAGTAATTTTGATGCATGTATTTCCATCAGTTCAAGGAGCCTTTTTTTTTTTTTTTATCAGTCAGTAATGAACCTTATTTAAGTTGATGTGAGATATCAAATAGGTTTGTTTGATAGCTTTATGAAAATGTTTGAGAGGCTTGCCAATAGTTTTTCAATGGAAAAAATAAATATCTGTTCATTTAAAGAGTCCAAACTATTTTTGATTTTGTTCATAGTATTGATGTAATGATCTTAGGTATATGTGTGTGTTATCGGTTATTGGTATCAACCTTTAGGAGCTGAAAGTTATCAGGTTATCGGTTTTAAAAAACAGTTATCGTGCATCCTTAATAATATTGGATAAAATGAAATACTAACAGGCCGGCTGTCGTCATTAAACGTATTCATATCATTGTGCATTCCTATAATCACTGGCCCTTTTCACACCTGGCATTTACATGCATCTTAGGCTCCAAGTTCAGGTATGGATGCAACCAAGATGTAAGCAGAAAAAGTATCAACAATATATATCCTGAGTGAAAAAGAATGAACCCTCCACTCAACTGACAATCACTCAACAGCTCATTAATTAAACCAAACTAACTAATTAGCGTATAGAGCTTTGACCAAACAATATCACACAGCACTTCCAAAGACCATTTACTGCCAAAATCTAAAACAAAGGCAACATACACACACAAAGGTTTCTTCAGTTACAATGTGCTTCCACTTTTATCAGACATTATCCCTTTTGTCAAATCACTCAGTGGCCACACTGTCTAAAATGGAGACATGATTGTTCATAGCCTCTGCATTTTCTATCACGTCAGGAAAGGCCTGAATTGCTTTGCTCCTCGGGGTGTCTGGTGCAGCTCTAACTGAAGCTGGCAGCTTTAAGAATCCATCGTTAATAGGCTCTGTGTTTGACACAGTTTCTAGTCATCCCCAAAGGAATCAGGTCGAAACCACAGACTCTTAAAGGGGGAAGCACAAAGTACACAAAATATATCTGTGACCAAACAACCAGCTGTTAGTGGAAGTTACTCATAGTTTATATGATGACATTTATGGGGAAACTACAGACTCCATTTCTAAATGATAACTTGTTAAATCACAACAGATAATCAGCTTCTTACTCCGGGGATAATCGCACATTAAAAATCAGCTGATTTTACGTCATAATACAATAATCAACTGGGCCACGTTACATTATTTTCTCGTCTTAAGCTTATTAAGGTGCATTAATAAGATTTTTTCTCCACCCAAGAAATATATTTAGTTTTTAACAGGATAAATTGTTGTGAGTCAGTTTGTCAGACAGAAATGTTTTGTCATTCTCCTTGAACATGGTCAGTTAACTGATTACCGACCTGAGTATGTTTGGATGACAGAGCCGGTTCATTAGCTGGACCTCTCTCAGCATGTTAGCTCTGTTGCTGCTGAGTTTGTTCATCTTCAAAGCCATAACCTGGTCTGAAGCTCGGTGACGTACCTGTAAAACAATCAAATGAGAAGTGCTTATGCTCAAATTTAATAAGAATTTAATCCTAATATCTGGGACACACTGACTGTATTGTGGCGTTTGTAGACACGAGAATTGTATCAGGCTTTAAAAACACATGCTGCATTTGTTTTTTTTTTTTGGTTTTTTTTTTAACATTTCAGTTTTGGCCAAAAGGTTTTGCTAGACTGTGACAAAGCTCTTCTGCAAATTGCAGCTTGTAAAAAGCATATCTGGCACATGCAGCAAGAACACAGAGGAAGCAGAAAAAGACCAGCACGTAAAAGAGAAGTGAAATGAGGTCAGTCACTGCTGACCATGTCATTGCAATGTACATGTGTCCATTCAGAACTCCACAATCAATTTTGTGTTGTCATCTACTGGGATTTTCATTCCCATCTCAGTGTGGGATATCCACCATCCATCCCTCTACGCTTGACTGGACCCGTTCCCAGCATGCCTTGGGTGAAAGGTAGGCGTAACAACTGACATGATCGTGTGATCATGACAGCTCTGAAACCTTTCTAGGTGACAAAACAGCGCACACATTGCTGTATGTAAGATACAAAAAGCAAAGTAAAGTGTTTTGCTTCTGAAGATTTAGAAAGTATCAGAAGGAGACAACAAAAAAAAAAAAAGGCACGGCTCTTAATATACACCATTCATGGTTGTGAACAGGAAGCATATTGACACGTTTACTTCTCCTGTTGAAATAATACAAATGTATTTGTTTTTAATAAAGGTTGGTTACAAGCAGAAGCTTGAAGTTCCACACAGCGTGAACAGTCATCACCCCTACCTCCTCAGATTCTTTGAAATGGAAACCATTTACACACCAGGTTTCGGTAAAAACCTCAGAGCGGTCCAGAAATTAGCAGAATTTTATTTCTCTTACACACAGTCATGCATGTACGCAGAAAGGAAATATAAACCTGAAAACCACTGAAGGCATCACACCAAATGACTGAGTTGCTGCAGACTGACAGACACGTCTATCTGCCTACAGTTGTTGCCTCATTTCCTTTCAACAGAAGCCCGTTGAGATCAAGATGCAGATTTTAACCCAGCAGGCCTAACTTCAACCCTTCTGTATCTGTGGCTACACAGTACAAGTTAACTGTGTGATATCATTTTCAAAAAAGTCCAATAAAGCAGACGTTTATTGGATAAACACAGTTCTAAGTGGACAGCAATTCACGTCTTAAGATGAACGGTATCAAAGAGACTGTCAGTCATATTAAATCCATAATGGCTGGCTTCATATCAACTAACGATGGCTCATATTATCCTCCTTTAAAACAGCCACAGACACAACGGATAGGTGATATTAATTACAGCAGAAAGGGGAATTGGTGGCTGGGATAAAGTCAAAACAGATTGCATTTTGGTAGCATGAACAATGAAAGTCAGTGAAATATAAAAACGGACAGTACTGCCAATATGGTGCAGTTTCAGTATTTGTATATATAGAAAACAGGATTATCACTATTATATAGAGAACCGTGGATTTAGATTGAGATAATCAGAGTTTTCTGGATCTACTTTTATCTCTGTCTCATATAAACAGACACAAAAATCTCTCTGTTCCAGTTCAAAGGAGGGGGCTTGGCTTTGAGAGGCCACAGGACAGCAGAAACAACAGATGGCCACTCCCCTGAAGGCCTCCACCCCCCACATCCGTCTATCCTCTGTCGACCCCCAACTCCTCACTCTTCACATCCCCCCATCTGCATGTGTTCACGATCCTCCTCTTTCTCCTCCAGTCTCAGCCACAAAAAAGTCATGCCCGGTCCTAATCATTCCCTGCAGCGGCGGTAGCATCTTTCTTCTCCACGTTCCTCTGATGTGTCCCCCACCTTTGTTTGCTCGCCTCTTAGATGGAACACTCCAATCCCTGTCCTACTCCTCCAAACTCTTCTCCCACCCCCTCCACATCAAGCCAGGGTCTAGCCAAGCGCCAACTCACCAACTTCTGCAAAAACTCATCTTCATCTCCTCTGCGGCCTTTGTCAATTGCCTTCTTTTGAACTCAGTTGACACCTAAAACCTCCTCTCAACTCCCATTTTCACCTCCTTCAACAGCCTTCCAGCCACAACGCTCCACTATAAAGAGGCTTTCTCTCCTCTGTTTCCTCAGCTTCTATCTTCCATCATTTATGGTTCTCATTGAAATTAAACTTCTCAACAGCACATTGTTCTCCCCTTCGTTTTCCACCTACCAATCCTGTTGATTCTTTTCTCATAGAAATAAAAGCATTACTCACAGGAATTTCCCATAAGACTCGGACACCTACATTTTAATGGTGGCGTAGTCACATTTGCACTGCAGACTACAAGTTTAAGCTCTGAACTATATTTGGCTTACAAGGACTTCACACATTTTGACCGACTAAGAAACAGAGGCAGGGTAAAATAAGCCACTGTTAAATTTCAGTGAAATAAATTGTGGGAGTGACTATTATAGTATCAGTATAGAGCCTCAGTCATAAAGTTCCAATATCAACAATTTGGCATACAACCAAAAGGAGGAACACCAGCAGTCTAATTAGGATGGCTATTTTTGTGCCAATATGGAGCAACTCCTCGCTAACCATAATCTATGAAGACATGCTTTGATATGAAATCCATAGCAAGCACATCACTCAAACACCAAAAGCTTTCAATGTCATTACTTGTATCAGTAGTCCTCACAGTGACAGGACGCAATGGAAAATAAAAGTCAGTCAAGCCTAAACAATTACAGAACTCATAGATGTACTGTAGAGTTAATGGCATATCCTCCACCACCAAAGGCATACACTTGGTGGCCAGAAAAACAAAAATATACTATACTTCTTCAACTTCTTTTCTAATTTTTCACACTGCTTATTTACACTAATTTAAACCTATTTCTCTGTAGATGGGATTTATTAATCAAAGCTAAATGTCATATGTGTGTTCGTGACCTACAGTCAGCTGCCTGAGGGGGAGAATGGGATATAAGTGATGTCTAACTTGACCTGAAAATGTCAAAACAAGACTAATTGATGATAATCAGTCTTTCTCCCACTATGCATATACATTTGACAAGATCAAATCAAATGGGAAAACTACTTAAGGTTCAACAGTTTCTTCTCCTTTAGATATGGAATGATAAAAAGGACAAGATGAAAACTATTGAACACTCTGCGGAGGTTATACACTTGAAATTTGAGGCTATATCCCTTCTGATGTCAAGGTAATGATCTGGCCAATGATTGAGTTGTGCTGGAAAACGAGTGGCCGGTGGTGGGAAATGACAAGACAACTGCTTCTAGGACCTAGACACTTGTGCAGCTAAGACAGGAACCCATTAGATCAGGGGTGTCAGACTCATTTTCACTGAGGGCCACATCAGCATCATGGTTGCCATCGAAAGGCCAGATTGACAGCATGTATTCTCACAAAATGCAATGAAAATCAAAATAAATTAAACTGCATCTTATTATATTGTTAAATAATTGTTTCTGTATCTATTATGTATTAACATTTCAAATATTTAACTCATTATTATATTAAACTGAGGGTTTGTGGTTGTAAACCTACTCTGGCACAGGTGATGTTTACAGAGTCCGTTGCTATGGTAATGGACTCTGTAAACATCACTCAGAGTATCCACTACCTTGGTTTCAGAAGTGCAAGCGATTCTTTGTTTTTCTTGAAGGCTAAATTTAGCATACAGTGCTCGTGTTTGTTGTCAAAACGCCGACGTAGATTATACTCCTTCACGACTGACACCCGCCTCATAACACAAAAAACATACCGTTTTTTTCACCTTGAGGTACAAACTTGTATTAGTTTTCCTGTCCTTCATGAAACTGCCTTACTTGTGCATCAATTTCTCTTTTCTTGGACATATTGGGGTTAGTTTGTAGAGGTTTTTTCTGAAGTCCATCAGTTCTCAAAATCGTCTTGATGTCTTGCTCATGGTGAGATACTGTTATCGTTGTTGGTGACGACGAAATGCATTGCGAGAGATGTAGTTTATCGTCAATATGCGCTTTAAAGCGGTATAAGCTTATTTTAAGTCTTAAAATATTGGTTTAAAATTTAAGCCAATAATGCACAAGCTCTCGAGGGCCACATGGAATGACGTGGTGGTTCCACATTTGGCCCACGGGCCTTCTGTTTGACACATGTGCATTAGATCATCTACTGTTTTAGCTGGACATTAGCGTGCTAGCGTGTGCAGTACCACCACCACCAACTGTGGACTGTTTTTTTTTTACTGCAGTCTGAGGCTGTTATCATAATTTTGACTGGTCCAAGGTCTCTCTTGCAAAAATCATCTTTGACCTCAGTAAGACTTCCAAGTAAAACGGATAAGCAAACTGTGCCTGTGAATGAAATAAATAAATTGTGCTTTTAAAAGTTGTATTTCATAAAAACAGAGCAATGGTAAATTGTTTTGTCTTTGAAAACCTCAAAAATACAAGAAAAGGTTTCCCGAATACAGCATGTTACGCAAATGTCAGTTATTTTCACCTGCGCTTATCAATACTTTCTTCTTTGGTAAATTTTATCTAAATCACTCCATAAAGTACACATATTGCACATATTGCATTTCAAACTCAAATGTATTCCAAAAGAATAACTTGTAATTTTTCTTCCCTCCTATACTGGATAAAATTAGCTCTGCAGTAGCAACCAAGTCAACGGTTTGTGGGAGTAGTAAACAGCATAATCTACTGCTATACAGTGATCCCTTATTTTTCGCGGTTAATGGGCACGGCAATTTTTTTAAATTTTTAAAAAATTATATAATATATTTCTGAAAAATCTGCGAATAACTTAAACTACGGAACTCAAACCGCGAATTGGCTAGGGATCACTTATACAAAAGAGGAAAACAAGCAGCACATAACGTTGGCACATTAGTAAACAAAGCAGAAAACCAGTGTTGCCCAGTTAATTAAGGGCTGCTTCCCAGGATGCTTTAGATAGTTCGCTGCTCCAACACACCTGATTCAAATGACGATATTAGCATCAGCTTGATGCCAAGGCCTTCAGGGAGACTTCTAAAACATGCAGGGCAGTGGCCCTGATGCAGCAGATATGAAGCACACTGCAGGAGACTTTTTAAATGGCTGTCAGTCTTGGAATGCTAACTGCTACTCCTAGCCATGGTAATGCCCATCTCAGGCAATAAATAATCCATAGTATTGTGTATTAGACACATGATATTGCCCAGGTTGAATGAGTAATCCCCTTGTTGCCACAGATGGCCACTTAGTTACCAGTATGAGTTTATCATTGGCCACACTGGTAGCTGGCCTCAGCAACTTTGCATAAAGCCTTCATCTAGGAAAATGCAGCTGCTGCTCAACAGCCTTGCATTTGTTTTTCATTTTATCTTTTTTATTGTACAAGACATAAAAACAATGTAGTCATGGGGGCCTTATCTTCCAATCCCATTCTAACCCTTGAATGAAATGTGGAGGGCACCTGCATGACAGTTAAATATCTGAAATATCAGTACCAATAATCTCTCTGATCCTGATCATCAGAGGATTAGCTTTAACTATTGTAAAAGAGTCTTTGACTGATAAAGACTGGACAGAAAAAGAAGAATAAAAAGGATCCAAATGTGCAGCAGAAACAAAGATGAGAGAGAACAAGAAGAGGGAAATAATATTTGATTTCCGCCCACCTTGTAGACATCAGAGAAGAATCCAGAACCGATCCACTCACAAGAGAAGTCATCAAGACGCGTGAGACAGGAGAAGGCACTGATGAGGGCTCTGTAGGAGGATGGACACACTCTGCCCACCTGAGAAAACAGGAACCTACTGGTGAAAAGTCGTTATCTGATGGGAAGCCTTACTTTTTTGTGCTTCTGGGTTAGAAAATTACTCATCTACTGATGAGAGGAGTTGTGCTACACACTAAAGTATATATTTATGCTTAAGCAACTTTCTTTTAATCAGTTTTTGGTTATTAATTTTTATTTTGAATGGAAAAGTCCTGGAAATGAAACTCTGTGGGATTGATCAAATGGAGACAAGCATGTCCTGATCCATAAAAACAATCAAGCACCACTCTCTCTAGCTTAAAGCCTATGGTTCTCAACTCATTTTTGACATTTTCATCCCAATTCATCGTCCAATTATTCAATGAGAATACACTAAACTTTATAATCTTCATAATACTGTAATTTCTTTCCATCACTGCCAAAACATTATTACATATGCTTATTGAACTCTTCCCAATGCTCTGTAGACTGTAAACCCCCATTTCCCTCCCCCACCTTTTAGTGATGGAAAGATCCTTGTATCTCATCACACATGACTGGTTGCATGAGATCAACACAACATTTAGTCAATAATGCATGGAGTACCGGTACCAGGAAAAAAAACATGTCCTCCATTATCATATGCTGTCCCATATTCCCTGATGAAAAGAAAGACAGAAGAGAGACTCTGACTGTGAGACCACAGCCCGCTTAAAAAGTAAGCTAGTTTGCAAATAACAAATACTGACCTGCGAAGGTGGGCCCATCTCACAGATTCCTACCCCGCCAGTGCCGTCTCTGTCATCACTGAGGCGTTCGGAGCGTGTAGGGAACCCAGCAATAGAGTTGCGTTTATTCCGCTCCATGGCGTTGTGGAACAAGGTGACACCAGTAAGGGTAATATGGGCCTTTTTCGATAATGTACCCACATGACAAGAGGACTAGATTGTTTTAATGGCGCCGAGGGTTTCACGGCAGGAAAGTTTGTAATCAGTCTGTGTTTTGCAAGCAAATATATCAAACACATGGACTTTGATTTTAAACTGTATTTTGGATGTCCCTCCTAAAAAAAAAACTCCAAATGAATCCAAGTAGTTTTATTATGATCCAACTCCTCACTGCTTGGAACTGACAAGTCCAGGAAGATAAGAACTTCACATGATTGGCAGTGGTCTGGTGAGTCCTTGAGGCCTGGAAAAAAGTAAAATGAAAATGAATGAAAGGGCTTTTGGTTGGTTTTATACAATGACATTTAAACTTCTAGTGGGGGTCATTGTTCATTGATTGTTCTCTTGAAAAACAACATGTAATGGTGACTACAGCTGTAGACTGGGTCTGGCTTCAATACAAGCAACTATTGCTCAACAGGCTTAAATGTAATGGGTGTAATGGGGGCCGATTGTCCAATTATGGGAGATTAGCCAAGGAATAACTCAAGTCCAGGACCTTTCTGGCATCCAAAACAAAATCAGCAGGGTACAAAAGGGGAACAGGAAAAGAAGCCTGTGTCTAAAGATCTTTTTGATACTTCTAAATAATGTGGCTTTCATATCTTGTAAGAAGACTTCAGGCCAGAGGGACGATTTCTTCTGTTGTTAAACTTGTTGAGCCTGACTATAAATCTTTTTTTTCCCCAAAAAAATACTGAGTACATGGCTGAAAAACACATTCTTCTCTTAGAGCATTTAAAAGAAAAGCATTCATCAATTATGAAGGAAACTTTGATAAAGAATATGTCTGTGTGAAGAGTAATGATCAGCAAAATTGGTTAACCACCTAATGCATCATTCATTTATTGACTGCTTCTAAACTGACTTTACAGATAATATTCCATATCAAACACATACTCCTTCAAACAAAATTAAAAGTACATTCCCTAAATAAATATTTAATCTATTCTATATTCTCGTCCTCTCCAATATATATTTGTCCTTCAGAGAAATCCATATTAAAACCCTATACTCACAAACAGAAGATTATACACGCATCAGTACAGCGGTTGCCAGCAAACAACCAAACAAAACTAAATGATCTACTGTGGTCTATTTTGGCAGCTTGAGATAACTAGGCAACATATAACTACTGAGATCTAATTGCAGTGTATTCTGTGATGCTGACAGCTCATTTTTCAATTCTCAGCCACTTCAGTTTGAGTCACTGGTGTCACAATTTTCAAACCAACTCACATGCAAACAAAGCCATCGGCTGATAATCATTGGTAATTGATTGCTAAATAAAATGAAAGCTAAATGGCAATCATTTCTATTATAAATAAATAACTTCAAATATTTTTCAAACTTGATATGGATGAGTAAAGGTGAGATATCCAATGTAGTCACCTTGAGTTTCTGGAAATTGTGAGGGGAATTCATCTTTAATCTGTAAACAGACGTCCCAGCTATGTCCTTTTAAAAGTACATGAGCCATTTTTGAGGGGGACTGTTAAGGTGTTAACTGCTTGCTTAATATAATAATCATTTTTATACTATTTAATTCTTTTTAGGTATTAAATAGAAACCTCGTGTGTCACAAAAAAGACACAAAAGTCAAACTATCAATTTTTATACAACAAAAACTATCATTATTGCTGCTGTATTTGCCCACTATAATGAGAAGTTCACTATGTGTTTACGCACAGGGGCAAAACATGAATAGTACGGCTGAACAACATCCTTGTAAGCTGGGGAACAGTGGTAAAGATAAAGATAGGTTCTGGTTTATAGGTCCAAGTAAGTCAATAAAATGAAAGCAGAAACCCAAAAGTCAGTCTTGGGCACAGACGAGGTTTGAAAAGATCAGATCCTAAAAACAGAAATGACACTACACTCTAAGTCAGCTACTTTAGACCAACTGGATGGCTTCTGAGATCATTCTCTGTCCCAGCCACATCCTTAAAAGGCTTTTTACCCCCCCCCCCCTTTTTTTTTTTATCTTTTAAACCAATGACACCTCATTTCATGCCTAGCTGAAATGGTATGGCAGAAATAAAAGTGCCCGTGCCAAGAAAAACATGGGCCACAAGTACCAGGCCTAAGTTTTCCTGTCTATTTTCAGAAGAGCTTTTGTTAAAGAGCAGAACCAAAGATATGCATCTATGTTGTATCTGAATAACTGAGAATAGGTCAGGAGGAAAAATATAAATGCTCTCATGATTGATAAAAGCTAGCATGAACTGGGAAAAGGTTCTTCTGTATTTCACACACCCACATCAGTGGTCACGGGAGGCTTTACTGGGAAGACAAACTTCCCACACATACCACCTCATCTGTGCGAATTACATAAAATAAAAAAATGTGTGAGACACTGTGGGTGATTAATCAGAATAAAGCAAAATACTAACCAGCAGTCAGTTTTTACAACTACTTACGTACAAAATGAAAAATGACAGAAAAAAAAACATTATACCAGGGGATGCGCAAAGGCATTTCCATGTCATCAGTATTAGCAGATTTAAAATATGATCAGCATAAAGGCAACTAAGGACCAATCAGCCCTGACTGTGGCTATTGTCAGGGCTGTATCATGAATATTTATTCCAACCATTTCAGAATAGGACAAGGTTTGCCATTTCATTTCAAAATATTAAATGTATCCTCTTAAGCTCCAGCACATTCTCGGATTCCTGCTCGACAATGTCATACGCCCCCTTTACAGAGAGCTCTGCCAAAGGGTTTTACAAAACAACAACAACAACAAAACAAATGTGGGGTCCCACATAACTCAACTGGTTGAGCAAATGCCCCACATACAGAGGCTTAAGAGCTTGTTCCACCTGACCCAAGTTCAAGTCCCAACCTGGGGTACTGTGACCCCCACCAAAAAAACAAAAACACATTTTTTTTTTGTCAAGTAAGCTTAAGTTGTTTTTTTTTTAGCACATAAGAGCAGGAGTTCCATTATCTTAAGTCCTTGTAACATGACTAGAGAGACACCACATTCTCTGAAAATTAGGAGAGGAATTATGGGTAAAACTGTGTAGGAAGCTAGCCAAAATGAGCTGTAAAAGATCAATATTTTGCATATTTGGCAAAGAGCCAATACCACGATTCTTTTATTGAGATTCTACCTTTCAAAGAAATACAAGATTTGATCTCTCAAATTCACACCATTAAAAAAAAAGTTAAACTATAGAATCGCTATGTGCAGTTTTGATAAATCTGATAACCCTTTATTGTGCTGTAAATGATTAAAAACAGAAATAGAGGCAAGCCACCCATGTTCATTACTATATTTGTTTCCAAACTATACCCTGTTTTCTCCATATTTGAAGGGCAAGCATTTAAAACACCACACCAAAGGAACTCAGCATGGAAAAGGGTGGAATTTTGAAAGGCCGCTTTTTTTTGGTCTGTAAAATGTGGCCCGTTGCTACTCCAAAAGAGATGGGGCGTCACCAGTGCGGCCTCAGGCCAAATGTTTTAACAGCGGTTCAGGGGCCTGAACGCAATCCAGCTGTGTTCCAGTGGATTACAGACTAATAGAACATGTCAACAATAAATCAAAAGTTAAATGATTTTATAATGACAGACTGAAGCAACCGTTTTCATGTCACTGCATACCAGTATGGATTTAAATGGGCATGGGTCCATGAGTTTTCACACATGCATTATAAATGCAAAAGGAAGAACAGGCTTATTGGATTATTTTTTAATCACTTAGCAAAAGTTTATCATTTCTCCCTTGATTATTTCTGCAAGCAATTTAAGGTGATCTGACAGACATTTCTTCTGTTAACTATAGATCACAGCTCAGAAAAACAGCGATGCCAATAATTTAAGCAAGGCCAAATCCAACAAAAGTAAATACCAGCCTCGTATTTGTACACAACCTACTGTGGTAAGCAGCCAGGACATGTAAACGGATGCATTTTACTTGTCGTAGTTTAAGAATGACAGGTATGATGCAGTTTTAAAGTGATTTAGGCACCTCATGTAAGAAAAACAGTGCTGGAGAGCAAATGGGTTTCTACTGCTCTAAGAGCTTTATGCAACAAGTCATATCTACTGGGGATAAACAGGTGAAGACCAAACTGCTAAATTCATATGTTTAAGTTCGTTAGAAAACTTTTGGTGGCAAATTATGACGTGAGGAGAAAATGTAAACAAACCGCAGAAGCAACAGTCAGCATTCACTTCTGTTGAAAGTTTAGCTGACTCGCCTCATTGGATATAATTAAACAGTTTAAAGAAACTGTGTAAAACTGCGTGTGCTAAAAGGCATTTCAGCTATTTAAAAAAAAAAAAATCGCATGCCACTGCCTCAACAGCACAGCTAGCTTCGTGACCAGCGGACGGGTTTATCAACAAAACTCCATGGAACCAAAGAGCTAACAGACATTAGCTCGATATCCCACAAATACGCACAAAACAACAAGTTTCTCACCGCGACAGCTGAAGAGTCCAAACCACCAACGCCTGACTTCTTTGGTTAAAAAATAAGGCGTGCTCCTGTCTATACTGGCTCCACAAATGGGCAAAGTACTGTGTTTTCTTTGCACTGCCCGTGATAATATTTCAAACGATTGTTGGTGTTTGACAGTTACGTCGTCTCTGTGCTCTCATCTACTAACTCCTACTGACTCCGCCCACATTTGATGGGCACGTCTACGAGCCAATCAGCATCCAGGTTTGTGTGTAGTTCTTTTCAGCGATTATATAATTTATTTATTTATCCAACCTGTATTTGACCATAGAGGGAAAAAAAAACTTGAGATTTGGCCAAGACAGGCAGCAACTGAAAACAACAATTGTTACGATACAAAACGCAGACAACAGCAATATACAGGATCAGCATAAAATGTTCCCTGAAACACAACAAAACGTCACAAAATGATTAGAGACTGCCAACATTGAGTCCTGAAATTACCACTTATATTAGACTTTAGAAATGTTCATGAATTAGAACATTTAAACCCATACATTGTCCTAAAAAAAAACTGTAATACGATGAATAAGAAAAATCTAACGTAATTAGAATTCTGCAATTAAAATGAACAGGTGGTATGGTCCCGTTTCTCTGCATCCAGATAGAAACAGAGCCCCCTCTGGTGGGCAAACGTCGGTAGCACTACTTACTAGAATTATATTTCACTGTTCCCATCCGCAGGGGGGTGTGTTGGATTCAATTCTCACATATGACGCTTTTCTTGGTTTGTATGTAATGTTTTGTGGTAACATTGCTGGGATATCTGTGTTTATTCAGAGCACAGGCAAGTTGGAAAATAATGTTGCCGCAGTTTTATAGCCTTGATAGATATTTCATGTACACTCGGATACAGCTGGAGTATGACTGGGACAAATAGCAAATGTCAACATTACTGTGAAGTTTCAACTTCAATTTTGAAATGAAAAACAGTTAACACGTCTAAATTAAAACTCAATTTCCCACCGAAACATTTTTCATTCATAAAAATGTATAATATGTAGCACTAGTTATAACATTATTACACTATTACCAATCCTTTAGTTATGTTTTCTATGAGGTTCCATTTGTGCCCCCCCCAAAAAAGAAAAGTTCAAATACTCACTCTTTATGTCTACTGATCATTCAGTAGGACATTTGTCTATATTAATTTAAACTTTCAACAATGATGTGACAAAGCTCTTTTAGATTGTTTCTGTAGATTGCTCATTTGGCACATTTGTTTGTATTCATCTCTGGTTTACACTTCTGTTATCTCCCTGTGCCCTCAGTCTGATTATGTCATGTGTGTTGGTCAATGAAATTTCATTTGTGACACAAAATATGTCTGTGTCTGTGCTTATTTAACTTATTTAACTCATGTGTCATTCTAATGCATCCTTACACCCTGTCATTCTCATGTGTTGTTACTATTGTCGTTACACTCTGTCTTTCTGATGCGTCATTACTAAACATTGTTATGACGTGCTGTTAATATGAGTTGTTACACTGTCGTTCTGATGTACTGTTACTATCCGTTGTTACACTGTGTCGATCTGATGTGTCACTTGTGTTGACCTCAGGTCACATGCTGTCATGAACGTTCTTCTGATGTGATCTCTTTATTGGACCATCAACCAAAATCCTCACTCAAAAAGCTGTTATTATTTCATACGGGGTGGCAAGAGGAAGTCAATATTGTTGCACTTTAATCGATGTTTAATACTCACATTAGATATCACTCTATACTGTCAGTCCCTTTTTTTCTGCATAATAATAATTTTATTTGTTTAAAGGTGATAGTGCAAACTATTTTTCATTGGTACACTGTGCAGGATAAGTTTCCTGCGTCAGCTGTAGTATAATTCCTCACGGTAAAACAATGCTTGACTTTTTTTCACATCAATTTTTTTTCTCTTTTTTTCTGTATGTTTGCAGGCCAGAGTTTCCTGAATTGCATGCTGACTTGCAGTTCAATCCTCTGGTCCATCCCAGTGTTTACTTTCACCTGTGTGTGTAGATGTGTTCAGGGTGCCGGCTGGTGTGGTGACTGGTGACCTAGTCCTCTGACCATCTCACCTCAGTGCTGCTACCTGCATCTGTTTATATAGTCATTTCATTCAGTCATTGTGTGCTCTCCTCTCTCTGTCCTGTCTCTGCTCTCTTTTTTTGTCTTTACCTGGCTGGTCTTCAGCAGGAAGGTCCCCCCATATGAGCCAGGTCCTGTTTAAGGTTTCTTCCTCTTAAAGTGGAGTTTTTCCTTGCCACTGTTTGGCTTAAAGTTTTTTTTTCTCCCTCTGTGGAGATTGCCATTATCCTTGTTTAGGATTTAATATGATAATTTTAGTTAATGATTTTTGCTTAGGAGTCATGCTCTGGGTCTCTGTAAAGCGCCTAGAGACAATTAACATTGTAACACATGCGATACAAATAAAATTGGATTGATTGAATTGAATCAGAAGAACATTCATAACAGCACATTATATTGTAACTGAAGGCTGATACAATGACATGCCATAACAACACATCAGAACAATACATAGTAACAACACAAGAGTGAATGGATTGTAATGATGGATATTAATGGCACATCATGATGATGCATAGTAATGACTCCTCAGAATGACACATAGCAACGACACGTCAGAATGACGGTGTAACAACACATGATAACAAGAGACTTAAGTAAACATGGACAAATGTATTATTAAATGACCAATGGACATAAAGAGTGGACGTTTGAACATAAGTTTGCCACAAATGGAGCCTCTTTATTTTTTCCAGCTGAGAAATCTTGGCCTATCAGGAGCGCCGTACGTCCCTGTCACGTGACCCCGACCGTTTCCTGTTACGGTTGCATTACACTTCCATGTTTTTCATCCGGACCAGCAGCTGTGATGTAAACTCCAGCGGCGACAGCTGTTGCGGTCGTGTGGCTCGTCCTGACACACGAAAGTCCGTGTGACACCTGCTACGTGCTCGCAGCCGGGCGGAGACGTCGATTCCGGGGGGCAACATGGCCAGCTGCGTGGCCAACAGTTTCCAGAGCAAGTTAACCTCCATCATGGAGATGCTCGCCAAAGCAGCCGTGGTGGAGATCAGCAGACTGTGGGAGGACGGCTTCGCCCTGGTCCAGGTCGAGCTTCGCCGGAAAGAAAGCGAAATCGAAGCGTTGAACAGGAAGCTGATGTCGATGGAAAACGAGCGGTTGACGGCGCTTTATCAGGCTACGAATAAGCCCTCAGCGTCTTTTTCCAAGAAAGAGCAACAGAGCAAAGTGCTGCCGCCTAGCGGTGATGGTAAGAGCAGCAACCGAAGAAACAACGCACAATGAGACCACTGTATTCTGTGAAAACATGTTTATAATAGGCCTACTCTATAATGCAGTTGCATGCATTAATTACAGTAATGTAAATGTTTACTGTACGGTCTTTGACAACAGATTTTTCTGTGAAGAAAAAAATTACTGTAATCACAACTGAACTACACAAGATTGTTATTTATGATCTGTTTTTACAACACCATCCGTTTTTTGAGAGGGGATCAAATGTCATCGTTAATTAAAAAAAACCTGCTTTTATTATCTTAAGACCTTGGTATTTTACCTTTGCTTATAGTATTGTAGTATTATACTATTTGCTTTGGTTCTTGGAAGGATTAAGATGTCATCCAGGAGGCTTACTGAGTTTATACTGACTAACAGAGAGTTCATTCATTTATTCATTCATTTATTGTGATTGTGCAAGCACCAGACCCAATGTAATTACCGTGTGCAGAGTTGGGGTGTGTGCATCCTTTCTCCTTGAGTTCATTCATTTACTCTGTTGTGGTGTGTTGGATATCTATCCGTCCATCTATCCATCTGTTGTGTGCTGGTCTGCCTCAGGGCCGTCTCCCAGTTGGGTTCTCTCAAAACACCTCCCCAGGGAGAGGCTTCCTAACCAGATGTCTAAATCACCTCAAGTGGCTCCTCTCAGTGAGGAGAAGGAGCGGCTCTACTCCGAGTCCCTCCCAGATGACTGAATTTCTCTGAGGAAGAGTCCAGCCACCCTGCAGAAGTTCAGCCACTTGTATTCACTTGTGTTTTTTTTTTTCCCAGTTGCTACCCACAACTTGCGATCATGGGAATATAAATTAACCAGTAAACCAAGAGTCTCAAGTTCAGCTCTGTCTTTACCCCTATAGACTGGCTACAGTCTACAGCAGACGCCACCGTGATCCGCCTGTCAATTACATGCTCCATTTCTCTCTCACTCGTGAACAAGACTCCAACATGCTTAAACTCTGGATCAGGAGTGAGGCAGTGCCTTGCTCCCAACTCAGCCACATGGCTCTTTTGGATAATCGGTCATTTGTGTTATTAAACAAGCTCAATGTTGTATCTTCAGGCTTGAGCCTTGAATGACCGGCAGTGAATGTTATGTTCAAGTAACGTCGGCATAATCAGAAAAACGATTACTCAATAGGGAAAATCAAGAATACCCCCTAATGCCAGAAAACAACTCGTTAACTCGGTCATAATTTTGGTAGTTGCTGACTTGAATTGACATTCACAGTATTTTCCCACATGTTAACACATAAAAAAGAAAAAAATAGAAAAGGCTGAAGAACGACTAGCAAACTAGGGAACGTGGGAATTTACGTTACAGCTTGAATGCAACATGCAGCACGGCGTGCTGATCACAACAAACATGGCAGCGATTGCATGGATCTTTGTTAAAGTTTCAGAAGAAGATAGTTTGGTGGTTATTTGTGACAAATCCTCGTGGCGAAATCTACGTGGAGGGAAGCACAAGCTTTAATATTTAAAACCTGATCAGCCACCTACAACATAACAATCGCTTCCATGGGGTTTTGAAATCGCGCTAACGTGAGCTAATGCTAACGTGCGCAAACTAGCAGCAAGTGTCCCCTTCCCTCTTCTCTCCTCTCCTCTCCCCTCCCTCATTTCTCTCATCTAAAGCTTCCATGAGATTTAAAAAAAAAAAACTACCGTACCTCATTTACTTTAATTAAAGGTATTAATTTAAATGGAACCATGAGCCAAAATCCTTTAAATGTTAATCTTTTTCAGTTTGTAATTTTGATGCATGTATTTCCATCAGTTCAAGGAGCCTTTATTTTTTTTATATCAGTCAGTAATGAACCTTATTTAAGTTAATGTGAGATATCAAATAGGTTTGTCAGTTTGCCAATAGTTTTTCATTGGAAAAAATAAATATTTGTGCATTTAAAGAGTCAAAATATTTTTGATTTTGTTCATAGTATTCATGTAATGATCTCAGGTATATGTGTGTTATCGGTTATCGGCCTTTAGGAGCTGAAAGTTATCGGTATCGATTTTAGAAAACAGTTGTCGTTCATCCCTAGTTACATTGTTAGATTGTATTCGAAATCACATTTTACTGAACTTTCTGTTGATCAAAATCATTTTGTAATTCCAGAACCTCTACCAGATTCAGTCCAGACCGCCTCTTCTGACCAGAGCAACAGAGACGAGGCAGAATCTGCAGTCAACGCATCACCGCAACCTGCTCAGACGAAGGAGAAGCAAAGTGAGCAGCTCAAACCTGACCGCCGTAACGCTCAGGACAGAGATGACGAGGACCTGGTGGTCAAACTAGAAGACGAGGATGACGTCCAGATCGTGGAGCAGGCGGAGGACTCGGATCAAGGCGCCAACGACGGAGCGGGTCACCAAGCCATCGAGCAGAACCAGCAACCTGCTGAGGCCGAGCAGGAGCAGCAGTGGCTGTCCGTGTCTGTGGGAGACAGTGACACCGCGGACGACGCGGACTGCTTCTTTGAACCTAAGCAGTTGTCGCAAAGTTTGGATTCAGAAATCATAATCATTCAAAACGCTTTAGACATTTTCGATAATTCGCCGGAGGTGGCATATTCTGACAGGTGTATCAGAGACGGCGGGACACTGCAAAGCACTTCAGGTAAATCCAGGGCTCCCGGGACGTTCAGTCACTCTCAGCCGAGTCTCCCCACGGAAGCTATGGATCAAGCAGACCGGGGAATGGCTGTTCAGCGGCTTTCAGAGAAACAGCAAACTGAAAACATTTCGGCTTTTAACGCCAACAGCAGGTTCTTCATTT
Organism: Hirundichthys speculiger; assembly: GCA_018398805.1. Lineage (NCBI taxonomy): Eukaryota > Metazoa > Chordata > Actinopteri > Beloniformes > Exocoetidae > Hirundichthys > Hirundichthys speculiger. The sequence continues at coordinate 1,207,465 of JAGFBZ010000267.1, read as the reverse complement.
TAAACGATCCAGAGTTGCACAAAACAATGGTGAGCCGGCGCATCAAGGAGAAGTGGTACATCTGCCCGTTCTGCGGCAAGAGCTTTGACCGCGTCAGCCACCTGGAGATCCACCAGCGGATTCACACGGGGGAGAAGCCGTACACCTGCGACACGTGCGGCAAGAGTTTTTCTCAGAGGAGTAACCTGCGCACTCACCAGCGGACTCACAAAGAAGGTCTCGCCCAAAATAAAATTTAATCCTCGGGACTGAGGATCTGTAATAAAAGCTGAAATGGTCCCAGTGTCATTCATAGGGTCATATAGAATCCATTATCGCTGAACCGAGGAGGAGGGACCACTGGAGACGCCAGACTGGTCCAACAAGTTCTCTTAAATCTTTTTACAATAAGATGCATTTAATGTAGCTTACGTTAAATGACGCAGCCAGGTCCAATCTGTCTTTAGCAGGATCCACCAAGCTTTTTGCACATGCCCTAAGTTTTCTTTACAACAGTATGGTGACTCAGACGATGGAAGGATTGCAGGTCAGCCAAAAAAAGCTTTTAAAAAAAAAAGTGAGATTTGTCACTACAGTACCTCTTAGGACAGTTCCCGGGACTTTCTGTGTTGGGGGACTACTGTATTACGAGGTTTCTGGTTCCTGCTGTCATTGAACTGAGCTGAAAAGACACGTTCATCGGGTCACATGTTTGTTCTTCTTATGCGGGCGGCCTGCTTATGCTACCTTTCCGCAGCCCAGCGAGAGACTCTGAGATTATGCCTTTTTTCCCAATCAAAATGTGCATTTTTTGCAACTATATTTACTATATTTTACATTAAAATTCCCAGTAAATTAAAACAGATTCTATATGGCCCCACAATTATGTCTAGTTTAACTAACATGATAATTTTGTACTTTGATACGTTTGACAAATACTACTGCTGACTGATTTGACTGTTTTTGATAAACTATCTCGGGCCCCTTGGTGTCTTGGGTTGTATTATAAACTAAAATTTGTACTTTTGTTTATGTATTCTGTCGTTTAAGAGATTTATTAAAACATTCAGAGACTGACCTCCAGCACCGTGGGGAAGTGTAAGATACTGCCTTCTACGTGTCATGTATAAGCACTGGGTTTGCAGAGTTACATGAATTTTCAATGTTGGGAAACTTCCATGGGAATGAATGGGATTAAAAAGAAAACTGTAGGTTACCTTGTAATAGGGGTGAGTATTGGCAAGGACCTCACAACACGATATGTATCATGATACTTGGGTCATGATACGATATTATCGCAATATCACGATATATTGTGATATTCTACCCAGTTATATCAAAATTAAAAGAGATGAAAAATCAAGTTGCTGTATATGTTCATCAGATGATATTGAGACAAATTGAGTCAAAACTATTTGCATCAAAACAACCTATTTATTGTTTATTAGTAGTGTTTTTGAAAAAAATTTATATTAGAAGCTGAAAAATCGATATTATATTGGGCGGCCAAAAATCGCGATATATTGCCAAATCGATTTTTTTTCACACCCCTACCTTGTAAGAAGGAGATTAATTGTATTTAGAGAAAAAAACATCTTTCAACATAATTAAGATTAATAATACACATTAATGAACACTGACACTCATTAATATTATCCAATATTTTACAAAATAATTAAATTATTCAATCTAATTTGTTTCATACTAATCTACATAGACTGCTCCTGTAGGTAGATTGGTATCATTTAGTTTTATTATTCACACAATCATAATAAAGACATCATTTCACCTTAGACAATTTTTTAACTTAGCAATTTGGGTAAAGTAAATGTATAACATCTGTCGAGGTCCTCGTGAACTATTTTGGTGTGGAATTGATGGAGTTTGGAGACTTTTTAAAAATTATATATTAATCTGGGAAACAAACAAAAATTATAAATATTGTCCAATTACTTAGCAGTTTTAGAGCTAGGCACAACAAGACGACACGTCAGTGGACAGAAAAGGACATTAAAGCCCAGAATTAAAAAGACACAATCCCTTAGAGCAGTGATTCCCAAAGTGTAGGCCGTGGCCCCCTGGTGGGCCGTCGCGGTACTGCAAGTGGGCCGTGAGAGGTCATTAAAATTAAACAAATGTGTTTTAAATCCTCGATCTTTTTTAAATATGTTTTTAATTACTGTAAAATATTAACGACATGAATTAAAAACATTAAGAAGTAACAAAACAAACCAGTTAAGTGGTATTCTACCGTATTCTTAATATGACAAGTGTCACCTTATTTGTTGACCCCTTACATTAATGTCAGAACATAGCTTCTAGTCTTGTATGTTGATCGAAGTGGTAATTAAAAGTTTCGGTGGGCCGCTGAGATTTTTTTACATTTCAAATTGGGCCTTGGTATTCTGAAGTTTGGGAATAGCTGCCTTAGATATTTATTTACATGCATTCACAGCGTTTGACATTCCTCACTGATACCTTTATAAAGATGCTCGTCCACTGGTCTCTGTGGGGACGGCACATCTAGAGTTGGATATCAGTTCTGTGGTTTCCCCTGCTCTCTGCCAGCCAGTTTGATGTCATAAAAGCTCAGTTTGGTGCAGCGTGCTGAATAAGAGGGTGCTTGTCTGTACATGTCGCCTGCTTCTGTTCAGAGGAATAACACCTCTGAGTCAAGCACACGATTGCGTTACAAACTGGAGCATTTCCAAAAGTTCCCGAGCGCAAGTTCTCATGTAAAGCTTCTGCAGCGTTTCCAGACGTTCGCCGTAAATGCCCCACCCCTCTGCAACCCTTATAGGGGCATGTTTTTGTCTTAAATATCTTGATGAGTCAGTGTGGATTAGAGGGGGTTTCAAGAGCAAATGTTCGTGTGAGATCACTGTAAAGGCTCTAATAGCTGCGGCATCCTATCATGCTCATGCCTGGTTTTATTTCCAGCTCAAGGTAAAAATCAATCAGGCACAGCTGCCCAGATGTGCATTTACATGGACATCTGTATGGAAGAAATTATGACAAGTTGTTATAGGATGTACAGATCAGCTTGAACCCCTCTAGACTTTTTTAGTCGTTATCCATAAAATATGTGTTTTGCTACATGTGCTCTGCTATAAAATTGCATCATCGCCTGAGTCACAAAAGAAATCTAAGCAGCTAGCATTTGTTAGTCTGTCTTGCCCTATGGCTGCAGCATCATGATGTCTATGGGTCGTTAGGAGCACCAGGAAACAGATCGTAAAACGCTGAGGGATAGCAGACAGGTGACAAATAAACAGATCAATCAAAATAGTTTTAATAAGGCACTCTGACCAACTAAAATGACCTCATTGTGCCTTTGCATGACAACCCTCCAGGTTCTTATACCTTAAAGGTGAGACGAAACAAAATTATTTCCAGAAGTAAATTGGGCTACTTGGTCCAAAATCGCTCCTTGATGTTTAAATCAACTGATGCGTGTCGCCTGAGAAGGTCGTGGGATGCGACTGATACCATTTTGATTCTCATCGAACCACACTGAGGCCAGTCATCCCCTGTGGATGGGAGCAATGTTGTCTTGAAAGAGATAAGATACTCTGTATCAGGATGTAAATATTTGAAAGGTGATCATTCAGAATAACCACCATATTGATTTGCTGTCTAAGAGGGGAGGACGTGTGGTCAGCTAAATGCCCCCTACGCGTACTGTTCGGTTTGGGGGGGTCAGGAGTCAAGGTTGCATTTCATTTATCACTTGTTCTTGAATGTAGGCTGAGAACAGGCTGAGTTCTCCACCACTTGTCTGCACCAGGTTTACTTCTACTCCAAACATCCATAAAGAGGAAAGCAGCTGCAAATTTAGTGAGATTTAGAGTTTGTTAGAGTCTTCTGTTTGCTTTTGCACAGTGTGAGAAATGCAGGTGGATAGCTTCGAAAGCATAAAATCATTATTTCTTATCTATAGAAAGAATAAAAGAAATGTCAATGTAAAACCTTTTTTTTTTAAAAAAAGTTACCTCCTGGGGTCTCAGCTGGTTCTTCACAGTTTGACATTAAAGGTCTCATTCCATCATATTTTCATTAATTTTGCTGTGGTCTCTAGTCTGAACTAATGCCCTGAGAGTTGGCTTCATTGAAAAATGCAACGGGTTGTCTTGTTTCAAGCTGTTTTAGTTAGGTGAAGATGATGGTGGAGATAGTACGGAGAGGATTCTTATGAATATTAATGAAATGCAAATGCCTCACCTCTGATTGGCTGAGAGCACTGTGACGCTCCCTCTAGTGGGTTGTCCTTCAGTTGGTTTCCATCAGTTTAAATAAAGATAACCAGCAACAAATAGCAAAACACGCCAAAAATGTCTTCAGAGATACAACTATATATTTTTTTATCCTGTCCAAATTATCAAATTTTAGGTTGGAAGATTATAGATTTAGCAAGCTAACGTTACTCTCTGGGTAGAAGTTACAGAGTGGTTCTGGACGACGTTACCATACGTATAGCTTGTCCCAGAGTCATCATGCTACAACCCATTAACGAGTAGAATAACAGACTTTTGAAACAACAACTGTAGTTGAAAAAAAAAATGTTTTTTTACTTACAGCTTGTGAGCTGATGGTCGATCGTTGTGATGGCACAGATCCAGGTTTTAAGCACAACTTATCCGCTACTGTAATTTGAATAGTCACTTTGGTTGAAATGATCAGAACACACAAGTAAAGTTGCGTTATACTTCGCTGGTGGTGTTCAGAAAATACATTTCAATCCATTTCTTCCGTAGATCCTCTTTCTTTGGTAAGACATGCAATGTAGATTTGTTGCTGTTGCTAACAGCACAGCCACGAACTTTCTCTGCCATGTTTTTAATTGTTAGCTCGTTAATAAGCTCTGCTCCCTGCATCAGCCTGCAGCTGCATGGTTTTTCCGGGGGCGGGGTTACTGTTCAGTGTGACGTAGGCTGTTATGGCTTTTCCAATCTGCTCGTGTTTCCGGCTCTTTTTTTTTTTTTTTTTCCCAAAATCACAGGCTGATATAGACTGCAGGGTTAGAAGAGCATTTTGAAATTGAGCATGCAAGTGCAACTTGAACTGACTTATGGTAATTATTTAAAAAAAAAAAAACCCACAAGAATTAAACATTTTGTTGTAAAAAGGAGACTTTTAAAGTCTGTTTCAGACCAAGCAATGGTTGAGCATATAAACCTCCAGTAAACCCAGTTTTTTTTTTTTAACCACTCAAGCCCACTAGATGCCGTTGAAATGATCACTGTCCAAACAAAACTAGTTTCTGTTTTGTCTGCAGTTAGAGATAATGAGCAAGTGAAACTCAAACTGATGAAACGACAACAGGCTCATACAGCAACTCCTTTATTGTATCATCAACTTCATGAAGCCACTTATGTCCCCATATTTTAATTAAGAACAAGGACCATTTTTAAAATCCCACGTGCTCCACTTCTGCGAAATAAAAACCAGTTTACAAGTGTACTTATCTCCTGACAGTGCTTCAAAAGGTTTTCACAGTTCATCCAGTCTGTCATCATCGAGCACGAAATACTTAATGAAAACATTATATATACAATCATGTATTTAAAATAAAAAAACAGAACAAAGATCCCGAGCACACCAGTAAATCTACAAGAAATCTTTATACATCGTTTCTGCATGTTGGCTTCGTTTTATTTATTTTAGATAAGTAATTACACTGCGTGATATGTTGCACACTGTTGTTTGAATGAGATTGTATTTACCTCATTTTAAGATCTAATAAGGACCAGATGACCTTTTTTTGTAATAAGTTGTGATACATACAATCTAAGAACTGATAGAGCTGGTACGCTCTTTCATATGAACGTAGTTGGTCCTGTTATTCACTTTGTTTCATTTTCATCAGCTCAAATCCACCGGTTAAAAAGCTTCATCCGTTTCGATGTTGCTCCTCAGTTAGAGCTTTTTGACCTGTTAATCGCTGAAGGTGGCAACTGATGACAACATAAAAAATACATAGAGAAAACTATATTTTCACATATTTATATATATATAAAATACATATATATGGTACATAGAAGTCGTCGTCCACAAAAGACAGAATCCCAGTTGGAAATATCTTGACAAGAGTCACTTTCTACATTCTGTCCTCCCTGAATAGCCGGATATAAACGGGGCGCTCGGAGAGAGGGCCGAGATTCATGAGGACTTTTGTGCGCTGACGCGAAACTGTATTCAAGTGTAAATTAGCGAAAGCGCTGGATACGCAGTTTAGCTTTGAACCCAACACGGTAAACTCTGCGTGACAGGAATCTTGATTTCTCACACGTTCGAGGACAGAGACGGTTTTTATTTCTGTCCTCCGGTGTTTAGAGAAAGGCACAAGTCTCTGTTTACTTCACTCTTCGTGGGGGAATTTTCAAAAGTGTTTCAGGATAAAATCTTTTCCCAAGTATGGACCAAGACTTTCCCAGTTCCCGTGTGGCTGGAGACCTTCGCTGTGTGCCATTACACTCCCCCTTTGTTTCCCAACATCTCTGCAGTGGTAGATGACCAATGAAGGCGTAAAAAGATGGCAAAGCCATTTTAAAACCTTCCTGTTATATTAGTAGTTTCTCAGGAACATTTTACAGTTCGATGTTGAAGACAAAGGCCTCATTAGAATGAGTAGAGGCCACTGTTGAGGCAGGGATGAGAAAGGCTTTCTCTGCTTCTACGTCGGAGATGAGAGTCTGAGCTCTAAATGATTTGCCCTCTCGAGTGCAGCAGGATGGCATTGGAGTGTGGTTTGGGCCTGAGGAGCCCGTTACTGTAGTAAAAATGATTGGTAAGAGCCTCTGAGATCTGGTAGGAACTGTTGCTTTCATCATCCTCATGTCCCTCACGTTCAGCGTGAGCGGGGGCCCAGTCCTCTTCGGACGGAGAGTCCCCTTCCCGCAGGTGACTGCGGTTCGACTCTTGAGGCCCGTTGCAGTCGTCCTGCTGGGCCTTCAGGGGAACCAGCGATGATGGGAGTCCTGAGTCCTGGCAAAAAGAGAAAAAAACTGATTTCCTGTACAATTTTTTTTTTTTAGATGGAAAAATAATTCAGATGGAATCAGATTTTGATTTTTGAGAAAAAAAAAAAGTAAGTGTTGTGAATTTGATGCCAGAAAAAAAACACACTGTTGAGGTTATTTAATACTGGAGATGACGTGGAGTGGACAATCTCACACATCATCTCATTTAAGGAGGCAATCAGTCAAAGAGGATGCAGGGTTGAATTTAACCTGCAGTAGCTGATTCTAGTACCAACCGACCAACTGTCGCTACTAAGGTTGGGCACCGAAAAACGGTTCCAAGTAGGAATCGGTTCCTAACGTTCGGTTCTGGAATCGTTTAGATCAGTGATTCCCAAAGTGTGGGCCGCGGCCCCCTGATGGGCCGTCGTGGTACTGCAGGTGGGCCGTGAGAGGTCATTAAAATTAAACAAATGTGTTTTAAATCCTCGATCTTTTTTAAATATGTTTTTTTAATTACTGTAAAATATTCATGAGAAGATTTTAAAAATCATTAAGAAGTAATAAAACAAACCAGTTCAGTGTTATTCTACTGCCGTCTTAACTTAATATGACAAGTGTCGTCTTATTTGTTGACTCCTTACATTAATGTCAGAACATAGCTTCTAGTCCTGTATGTTGATCACAGTTGTAATTAAAGTTTTGGGTGAGCCGCTGAGATTTTTCACATTTCAAATCGGGCCTTGGTATTCCGAAGTTTGGGAATGGCTGGTTTAGAAGATTTTTGAATTTCGATTCCTTTTTTTGGTTCCTAAATGGCCGCGCTATTTATTTATTTATTTTTAATTCAGTACACTAGTTTGTTGATGTTACTCTGCCCGGCGTACTCAACTCCGCACTAGTGTCGACGTCACGTCCACCACTGACGGACACTCAACACTCGCCACAACATGGATCCCAAGAGACGCCGCTCTCGAGTTTGGCTGCATCTCAGTCCGGGAAATGACAGCTACCTGGCGCAGTGCAACATCTGCGGGAAGCGTGTTACTGCCAAAGGAGGTTGCACGACTAATATGGCAAAACACCTTCGCTTTTACACCTTAGTTACTGTTGCTAGGTCGGATAAACTTTCTGCTCCTCCGTTAAGGACTGTGTTAATTCGCTATTTTTCTGATGTGTATCATCAGTGTTAATATTATACTATAATAACGCTGCTGCTGGGGACTTGCAAAAGTGACTCGAGGTGTCCAGAACGTTTGGAGAGACATTTTTATTCCTTTCCCAAGCCGAACAAACAACGTGACACCCCATTCACATTGGCTGCAAGAGGTAAAATAACAGTGGAGCAAACACACGAGTGTCATAGAAAAGTAACAGCCAATGTGGTGAAAAGGCTCCTTCCCTTCTCAGTTTTTTTTTTTTTTTTTTTTTAAAGATTGTTTTGGCACTAGTGGCCTTTATTGATAGTGGAGAGAGACAGGAAGGGGGGCAGAGAGAATGGGGAAGACACACGGCAAGCCGGAAGTCGAACTTGCGACCAGCCGCACGAGGACTATGACCTCTGTACATGGGCCATCTGCCCTAACCACTGCGCTACCGGGGCGGCCCCTTCTCAGTTTATTTTAATGAAAAAATTCTACTGTTAGATAAGTCGCGATCTGTTGACCTACACATCAAAGAATCGGAATCGAGAATCGTTTTGAACAGGAATTAAAACAGAGAATCAGAACCAGAATCGGATTCAGAATCAGAACCGTTAAAATCCAAACGATGCCCAACCCTAGTCGCTACACTGCTGGTCAGTAAAACACCACTTACATCACTTGCAAAAACAAAAAAAAGACAAAAAAAAACTTCTCAACTTTAGCAGGGCTGTATCCAGAACTCTAGAGTTAGTCTAATCTTTAGGACCAAATCAAGTTGAGCCGCCTCAAAGATTTGATTCTGATCACGCTTATCTGATACAAGATGATGTGATCATTTGAAAAGGGCAGAGCCGCTGTATTATTTTTATCCAAACAGTTACGAAGCAGCTAATAAATCTAACATTTATTACCATCAAATGTTTCTAATCCCAGCTGCTCTTTGTCCTTTGTTTGGAGTCCGCTACGTCATCAGTGATGACAGAAACTCAGCACCTACTAAAACAACTGTGGCATTACAAACTAAACTACATTTCAACTTAATCTTTCTGACGCTGATGCATACCAGCGACATGTTGCTGCCCTTCGGGTTTGATTTCAGCCTCCTGATGCGCTCCTCCTTCTCTCCATCAATCTCCGCTCCTCTGAGGCTCTCCTCGCCATCGGCCCAGACGACGGGACGTCCCAGTTCGTCCAGCTCCACCGCGGTGCCCCACTTCCCACCCAGGGTGGACTGGCTGCCTTTGCAGTGTGACAGCCCCTGCAGGCAGGGAGGAGGAAGTTACAGCACACGATGAGCAGAGTCCTCCTTTTCTGATCAAACATTTCATGTGCTGTGAAGTAATTTAAGAAAAACATGCCCAATTTTTATTTTATTTCTTTAAATCGCAGTTCAGAAGCTCACCAGAGATATTTGGCTGTTTTTAATTCGGCCGTCTCCCATGAACTGGACATAATCTTCAGACTGGAAGGAAAAGAGAAAGTGTGAGACAATACAAAAGACAAAAATGAATCACTAAGAATGATTAACTCATGGTATGTGTCGATGAACAGCGTGTGTCACTTGTTTGAAGCTGCAGGAGCCTGTAATCATCTGCCTCCGCAGCAGACACGGCTGCCTACCTACCGGTGACTCCACCCCAGTGGGCCGGGTGTGTCAACAGGACTTTTTCTCGAGCTTGCAAGTTATTGTTCTCAGGAGGAGACTGTTTGCGGTCGTACCTGAACTCTGGGGTCTGTGCTCACAGAGTTCATTCTCCTAAAGGAGGGCTGTCTCGAGAGGTTGTTGATTTCCTCCCTGGGAAAATAAAGACGGCATATTTAGAGGATTTGCGGAACAATAACGCGCTTGAAATGTCATCTCGGCAAAACAAGTCATGCATTGTAAGAGTTTAAACAGCAGCTCGTGATCAAACATCAACAGGAGAGGTGTCATCACAGTGTCTTCCTGTTTCCCACAGCGCGGCCCTCCCTTCAAGAAAACGCCGCCACGCTCACATTTTTTCGCTGAGCTCCAGCTCGAGCCTTTTGTTCCGCCGTCGGTGGTGGTGGTTGACCAGCAGCACCACGACGAGCAGGACCAGGACCACGGCTCCGGCGCTGGCACCAATAATGATCAGCAGCATGTTGTCAACAGGGGGGTCAGTCTTGCGTTCTGATTTCTCTGGAAGGATCATAAAGACATTTGATGAATCCCTCTCACACACACACACACACACACACACCACACACACATACACACATACACATACATATACAGTCATGGAAAAAATTATTAGACCACCCTTGTTTTCTTCAGTTTCTTGTTCATTTTAATGCCTGGTGCAACTAAAGGTACATTTGTTTGGACAAACATAACGATAACCACAAAGATTGCTCATAAGAGTTTTATTTAAGAGCTGATATCTTACCATTTTCCATGGTTTTCTTGATTATAACCTAAATCACTTAAGTTTTTACATCAATAGCTATGGCGTTGTACTGCCAAAAACACTGCTTTTATGCATTCAGTGTTTTCTTTTCTGTCTGTTTTAGTCACATGATGACGTTTAGTGGTACCAGGTATTAAAATGAACAAGAAAGTGAAGAAAAAATGGTGGTCTAATAATTTTTTCCATGTCTGTATATTCAATGACAGGTCTGCAGGTTTCATGCAGCAGTTTTGATCCTGAGTTCAAACTCATCTTCTCAGTCGCCACTAGGGGCCAGCATATTCACACAACTGCTTTTATTCTTCTTCCATTTGCTTGTTTGTTATTTAACCCATGCTCTTCATTTTCTCTCTAAAACTTCAACAAAAGGACACTCATTTTATTTCCAGCACACTGCAGTGATCCCGTGCATTTACCAGCTACAGTTAACGTGTACTCTGCTCTCCCCACTCCCACGCTGTTCCTCACTGCACACTCGTAGACGCCGCTGTCGTTCAAGCGGAGGGCCCGACCAAAGGCAAGTTTCTCTCCGGCCGCAGACACCCCGTCTGGAAGAGGCCCTCCTCTCCTGAATGTGAGAAGAAAATGGCACATTAATAGAAATGTCACAGAGCGGTGAAGCTCGAAAACACTCGTGACTCACTGCTTGAAACAACAGGTTTGACTCACTCTGGCAAAGGTAAAAACAAAACAAAAGGGCGAAGCTACATTCCAGCTAAGCCCCTCAGGCTCTTAAACCACAGCATAAAATTAAACAAGTGATTTGCATCATGGGGGATGTTCTTCCAAATAAACACTGCGAAACATTGCAGTGAACCGGAGTGGAACCACAAGTATGCATGCACTCTGACCGCAACCTGCTGGGTTTACAACATGTGCCCACTGATTCCAGCAGAAAATGATGCAAAGTGTGTGTGTGTGTGTGTGGTGTGTGGGGGGGGGGGGGGGGGGGGGGGGGGGTTTCCCATACTGTGTAGCTGAAGACATCACAGGACACATAATGGAGCGACAGTATCTGACCAGGTCCACTGAGACGGGTCATGTTGCCCCTGCTTTCAAAAAGCTGCAGCGATTATTTAACTAATGCTTAACCCCCCCCCCCCCCCCCCCCCAAACTGAAGCTGGCTCAGATTTCTTCTCTCAGAGCCCCACCTAGCTTCTTTGAGCAGCCTTTCATGACAGAATCACAAGTGGAGAGTTCATCTGACACACAGGAAACGGTCGAGAGCGATAGAGATCAGGTGAGTAATCCACCCTGCGCGGCCAAAAAAAGATACGCCAGCGAACCCTCTCCCGTATCAGTATGGCCTTTTATTATCGTACAAGAAGTGAAACCACACTGTGCTGGAAGTGTGAAGCCACTTCCAGGTTGGAAAAATAAGAAATAACAGCTGGCCTTCAGATACACTCCCCTAGATTTCCTCACCGGTGCACACACGATTCTCTTATGACAAAAAAAAAAACTGTGAGTCTTTTAAAGTTTGAAAATCAGGGACAGAAATACCTCACTGACGTACGTATTTAGACGTTTCAAGACCTTGACAAGAATTCACCTGTACCTTGAAGTGAATTTATTGGTCACAGTGAAGAAGGAACACGTCTGCACAAGGTCTCACAGTTGGAGAACGACACGTCGGCCTGCAGCACAGGACTGCTTCAGGCACATGTGTGGGGACGGATTTAAGAACACATTCAAAGCATTTAAAAGACGCAGAGCAACCCAGCCGCCCTAATTCTTTTCCTCTTCCATACAAAGAATTAATCTGGTTCCTTCAGCTTTGATTTCCAACAGACGCAGGAGAAACGGCCTCTGGACTCTACTGGATGAGCATACAACCAATCAGAGAAACAAAGGCAGGGCAACAACCAGACCAGTGATAACAAAAGACCTCTAGCATGGTGTGCAGTGGAGTACGGACACTAATCGACGACTGGTGTTGGTTTTGCAGAAAGAAACTGAACAAACTCTACAGCCATCTTGGTTATTTTGAATAGTAGTTCTCAGGAGGCTCCTGCATGAGTTCAAGGTAACCAAGAGCCACTGTGACATAAAACCTGCCCCCGTGTGGTCAAAACTAGCTCGGTACGTTTTGTACCGGTGGATGAGAGAGGCGCCAGACTAGAGCTGAGCGATTTTATCGATTCTGCGATATATATCGATATTTTGTTACCCCAGAGAGTATCAATTTTTCAGCCGCGGGTATCGATATTCTAAGCTTCTTTCAAAACCCCCGTGTCCCACCTTTAAAAGCTTGCAAGCAACAATTTGCACTGCTTAAATAAATGAAACTATTTTTCTCAACAAATCTTTTATTCATTTTGTCCAGCATTTGCAAGCTGCCTGTCAGCCATATAATGTGTAATTGATGCTTTCAGTTCAATTAATTCAAACAAAGTCATTTGAACACTCACAAGATGTCACCAAAATCACTTTGTCCCTTTAAAATCCTTCAGAAAATGATGTAAATGTATTGTAAGATGAATATCGATATATATCGTATCGTGAGCCGAATATTGTGTATCGTATCATGAGATTAGTGTATCGCTACAGCCCTACGCCAGATCCAGTTCGCAAGAGAGAGTCCTCGCAAAGTGAAAGGTTATAGCTGGCCAAGCTATAAAAACTTCCCATCAGCATGTGACAGATTATTACAGTATTCAAAGATGGATGTTGGATGGAGTCAAAAGAAATGAAAACAATCAGGGAAATCTCAAATATTCAGCCAACACCGCTAAACTGGCTGCTATGTCACATAAACATCATATCTATTCTGCATCATTTTATACACACTTCCTTGTAAATACGACGTTTTATCTCTTTTTGAAGCAGATCGGATATTAGAGACGCAGTCTGAAAAATACATCGTGTTCCAGCAGTTGTATAAGAAGACTGACATCACAACTGTGTCAATCAGTTCATGTGAAGCATGAAAAAGGATCAACAGGTAAGAAATGAGAAAAAAAAAAAGATGTGTAATCCAGAATCGTTTTAGTATCTCATGACTGTATAACGGCCGAAACATTTTTTCCTTCAGCACTCAACGTTGGACTGCTATGTGCAGAGGTATATCTGTAATAACTGGTACAGCGTCTCTAATTAAAGCACAGACCCTGTGTTTTACCAGACATTAGAGTGATATTTAAAGCACAGCACTGTGATTAAGTGCTTAGCGTGCGTCTCCTGCTCTTCCTTGTGTTGCTCACTCGCTCCCCCGGTGTGAAAATATAACCCACCCCAGATTCTCTAACTTCACGTTTCACAAAAGGACACCACGGCTCTTATTACGCAGTGAACTGAACCGGGGAAGAAAGATGCCCCCATTTACTTTCAAGTCTACCTCTTTGTACTCCACAGGTGTGTAGCACGCCGGTGGGAGCTCATTTATGTTTGGAGTCACATTCCGGTGTCATGTTGAGAGCAATTTAGCAACGCAAAGTATAACAGTGAGGTTAATAAACATGTAATTGTCACGGGCCTGCAGAGCCAAAGTGTTGGTTTGTAAGAGCAGCGGAGAGCATGATGACGGTACCATGTCCAGGTGATGTTCTGAGGTTTGGGGAATCCCACGACTTCACACAGGAGCTCAGCTTCCTCCAGACCGACATGCCAATGTCCGGGAGAGACGGAAATGGTGGCATCTGGGGGATCTGAAACAAACACGAAATGTGAGAGGGCATCAACATAAAACAATAAAAAAAAAAAAAAAGAGTCTTTCCATTAGCTACACTATATTTCCAAAAGTATTGGCTCACATATGAGCTTTAGTTCATCCCATTCCTGATCAATATGACGTGGCTCCATCCTTTGCTGCTAGAACAGCTTCAACTCTTCATTGAAGGCTGTCCACAAGGTTTAGGAAGGTGTTTATGGGGATTTTGGACCATTCTTCCAGAAGAACATTTGTGAGGTCAAACACTAATGTTGGACCAGAAGGTCTGGTTCTCAGTCTCTGCTCTAATTCATCCCAAAGGTCTTCTATCAGGTTGAGGTCAGGACTCTGTGCAGGTCAGTCAAGTTCATCCACCAGACTCTTCCATCCATGTCTTTATGGATCTTGCTTTGTGCACTGGTGCACAGTCTTGTTGGAAGAGGAAGGGACCAGCTCCAAACTGTTCCCACAAAGTTGGGAGGATGGAATTGTCTAAAATGTCTTGGTCTGCTGAAGCATTCAGAGTTTCTTTCACTGGAACTAAGGGGCCAAGCCCAGCTCCTGAAAAACAACCCCACACCATAATCCCCTCCACCAAACTTTACACTTGGATCAATGCAGTCAGACCAGTACCGTCCTCCTGGAAACCACCAAACCCAGACTCTTCCATCAGATTACCAGATGGAGAAGTGTGATTCTTCCCTCCAGAGATCGTTCCTCCACTGCTCTAGAGTCCAGTGGTGGCTGCTTTACTCCACTGCATCTGACTCTTTCCATTGTTCTTGGTGATGTCTGGCTTGGATGCAGCTGCGTCACCATGGAAACCCATTCATGAAGCTCTCTGCTCTGTTGTTGAGCTGATCTGAAGGACACATGAAGTTTGGAGGTCTGTAGTGATTGACTCTGCAGAAAGTTGGTGACCTCTTCTCTCTATGTTCTTCAGCATCCTCTGACTCCGTCCCCTCAGTTTACCTGTCCTACCACTTCATGGCTGAGTTGCTGTCATTCCCAAACACTTCCATTTCCTTATAATACAACTGACAGTTGACTGTGGAATATTTAGGAGCGAGGAAATTTCACCACTGGATTTGTTTCACAGGTGTCATCCTATCACAGTTCCACGCTGGAATTCACTGAGCTCCTGAGAGCGACCCATTCTTTCACTAATGTTTCTAGAAACAGTCTGCATGTCTAGGTGCTTAATTTAACACACCTGTGGCCATGGAAGTGATTAGAACACCTGATTCTGGTCATTTGGATGGGTGAGCAAATACTTTTGGCAATATAGTGTATATTCACACACTGTCACAAAACAGTTCCTAAAATTAAAAGTCACAAAAATTTCAAATTTAACCATCAACCATCAGGACTCAAGTCAGGACAATAATTCAGTATAGTTGAAACCTGTTAGTTTCCATACACTGTATAAAAAGATACACAACTGTTTGACTCTGACCCTTTTAGGTCAGTTAGGATTAACAAAATCATTTCTATTTGCAAAATACCAGAATAACAGAGAGTTTTTTTTTTTTTTCATATATATACTTTCTTTAAAGTCAGAAGTTTACATCCATTTCCTCAGTATTTGGTAGCATTCCTTTAAACTGTATGATTTAGGTTTCCTTCCAGAAGCTTCTCACAATAGTTTTCTGTAGCTTTGCTCCATTCCTTCTGACAGAACAAAGTCAGGTTTGTCTGCCACCTTCATCACACACACCTTTTCATCTCTGTCAACAAACTTTCTATAGGATTGAGATCAGGGTTTTGTGATGGTTACTGGAAAACACTGACTTTGTTCTCCTTAAACCACATTGTAACTAATTTAACTCCATTTGAAGAACCATTTGGACCCAAGCTTCAACTTCCTGGCTGATGTCTTGAGATGTTGCATCAATATTTCGACATAATGCTCTTTCCTCATGATCCCATCTGTCTTGTGAAGTCCACCAGTCCCTCCTGCAGTAAAACACCCTCAAACATGATACTGCCACCCCCATGCTTCACAGCTGGACGCTGTTCTCAGGCCTGCAAGCTTCCCTCTTTTTCCTCCAAAGGCAACAATGGTCATTATGACCAAACATTTCAGTTTCACTCTCATCAGACTCCAGGAGATGTCTCCAGAGTTTAAGGTCTTTGTCTCAGTGTGCATTTGAAAACTGTAATCTGGGTTTTTTTAAATGTTTTTTTAAATGTCGGTTTTGGCTTAAAAGTTTGTTCCTGGCTGAGTGGCCCTTCAGCCCATCTTGGTTCAGCACTGGTTTCACTGTGGATAATGACAGCCTCTTACCAGCTCCAGCCAGCATCTTCACAAGGTCTTTTGTTTTCGTTCTGGGGTTGATGCACACATTTCTCACCACAGTATGATGGCGGGACATTCCCATGGTGTTTATACTTGCATATTTGCATAAGTTTTTGAAAAAAAAAAAAAAAAACTTGGCACCTTCAGAACCTTTAGTGGAGGTTCACAGTTCTCTTCCTGATATCTTGGCTGATTTCTTTTGGGGGGGGGGGGGGACAGAGCAGGGAGAGAGCTGAGGTTCCCGTCTGCTGGTCCTGGCCCATAGGGCCCCCAATCTCCTCCCTGATGGCATCTATTCTGCATTTATTCTTGCAGAATATTTTGCTTGGTTGTTTTTTTTTTTTGCTAACCCTGTCTGCAGCAGCACCGTTGATGGCCAGAGGAGCATGCTGGGTGTTCCCTCTCCTGAGCTCAACAACAATCTCCTTGGTCCTCTCCACGTTCAGAGAGAGAACTGTTGTCTCTGCACCACACAGCCGGGCGGCTCAACTCGCTCCACCACAGTCCCGTCGTCCATAAAGTTGGTGAAGAGGTTGGAGCTGTGCATTGGAGTGCAGTGGTGGGTCAGTGGTGAAGAGGAGGAGGGGGTCAGACTGGATGATGCACGACAAGGTGTTCAAAGCACTTCATGAGGATGGGGGTGAGTACAGCTGGACAGTCGTCGTTGGAGCAGGAGGGAGATGAGCTCGTCGGGACCAGGATGATGGTGGCAAATGTATCCGGTCGGCCATCTTTCCTAATTCAGAGGTTTTTGCTCATTTCTGAAGACAGTAGTCCTTTCCTCTGGATGGTGCAACCCATTGTGTTGCTTCTTGGGTTGTTAGTGTGTAAAAAAGTATAATTCACTTTTTTTTCCTTTTTTTTTTTTTTAATAATTTGTTTGGAAAATATCAGTTAAACCAAAGTCAAAACCGAATAGATATTAAATTCATGACCCAAGTCCAAAACTTTGGCCACGTGCTAACCGTCCAGGAGAGAGTCTTTTCCCAGCACATGAGCCAATCAGCCGTTTATTGTCTAATGTTTAGTCCAGTTGCTCCCATTTATTCCTCACAGACCAGACAATGAAGCTATACAAGCAGGAGAAAGAAAGTGCGCTGGATGAATTTAATACTAACAGGAGGATCATAAAAAGCTGGCCCACAGCCCAGAGGAAACAACTGAACTAAAAAAAAATCCCTGAGTCACTTCATTCTGTAAAGAAACTCCTTCCTCAAGGTGTGAGGGGATCACTGAAGGCATCGTCATCCAGCTCAGTCGTTTTGTTGCCAGATTGGATGACGGTGAGGGAGCGCTTTGGCCTCCATAAAGAGTGCTCACGGATTAAAGGCCACTTCCATGTGTCAGCTTCGTGTTTGATCAACTGCCAGAACAGTTTTTGAAGTAGTTGTTTTTTTTTTCTTTAAAAAAAAAAAACGAAAGGATTTCTTCTAGAGAATGAGCTGAGTGAAAATTAAGAAAAGAAAATTAGGTTCTCTGTATCTGACCCATAAATGCCTCACTTTGCTGTGGACATTTTGGCTTCCTCGTAGGAAAAATAAGGGTGTAGTCGTAAACATCGACAACTGACTTTAAGGCGTTTCTGTTCAGGTTTCAGGCTAACATACGAGCTCTGCAGCGTCACAAACACACCCGATACAGCAGAATAATCGTCACTGTTGTTTGTTTGACTTGCTCTCTTGCTGCTTTACGAGTCAACAGCTTCAGGAAGAAGAAATAATGATTATAATTTCAGAGAAGCTCTCTGAAATTATGCTTTTGAATTTAACAGGAGTCTTGTAAGTGTGGCAAGTCTCCAACAAGAACCCACACGTGGAGGGAAAACTAATGCATGAAAAAACTGGTTGAAGATGTTTGCAGTTTGATAGTGGACAGATCAATCTGGTCCTGAATCTGACCATTCAGGGTTCACCGTTCGCAGTCCCACATATTAGCAGATTTTGCTCTCAAAGTTTTTTTTTTCATAATGTATTTGAATTTGTGGTAGCCCCTGGCAATTTTATGAATTTCTTAGGGCATTTTTTTAGCAGAAAAATGCTCACATTCACCTGAACTAGTATTATTGCATTTATAATATATATTATTATATTATTATATTATTATTATTATTATTATATTATTATAATAATAAATAATAATAATAATAATAATAATAATAATAATAATAATAATAATAATAATAATAATAATAATAATAATAATAATAATAATAATAATAAATATTATCACACTTACAAAATTAAAATGTTTTCAATTTATCATTACTACATTATTACTGTATTAATGAGTAAGAATGTGTTTGGGAAGCATATTTTAGGGTATATAATATCATACATAGGCCTTT
Organism: Hirundichthys speculiger; assembly: GCA_018398805.1. Classification (NCBI taxonomy): domain Eukaryota; kingdom Metazoa; phylum Chordata; class Actinopteri; order Beloniformes; family Exocoetidae; genus Hirundichthys; species Hirundichthys speculiger. The sequence continues at coordinate 1,188,660 of JAGFBZ010000267.1, read as the reverse complement.
TAAAACTGCATCAATAATTTGCTGATTTTTGGGATTCGCGGGGGGTGGAAGGAACGTAACCCCCGTGGCTAATAAGGTATACTGTATGTACGGGGCAATGATAAGTTTGCTCATTCCTCATTTTGCTCTTGTGTTATTTACAGTAAATATATTTCGTGTTGTAATTTTTGGATCTGAAGTTTACATGTCGGCCTAATAGTTACATAAGAGCTCAATTTTAATTGAATAAGGCTTTGTCCAGTTTTTGGGCTGGAAAAGACCATTTATTTTACGTACTGTAGCTTTAAGAGTCAGCAGCTTGGCTGAAAATAGAGATTATTCAGAAATGCCAGGTGAGCAGAGGAGACACGCGGTTTTCTTACCGTGTCCTGTCCTGTACTGTTTTTAAAAATATAACTTCTTGGAATAATCAGTGACACTTGTGGAATAAATACATTTTTGTTTTTTCATCATAACCTGGACTTAGAGTGAATTTTTAAGGACAACAGGGCTCAGACATGTAAACCAGAGATCACTGCTAGCCAACATTTGCCTCTACACTGAACATAAAAAAAAGCCAGAAGGAATTGATTGAAACTCCTTTCTATGTACTTTCTTCTCCTCAATAAATTCATCTTAGTGAACTGTGTCACTCATGTGTGACAGCCACATAAAAAAAGAAATCTCTGTAGGTTTTGTATCGTGTTCCCATGAGTAAGTCAATAGGATTCAATCTGAACACACTTTATTCTGTAATGGTAGAAAGTGGAGCAGCCACTGACCCACAAAAACACTGGAACAGCCTGAAACTGGTCACTAAAGGCCTCATTTAGTGTCTTTAAAAAAGAAAAAACTAACAATTTTCTCTTTTGTCTGTCATTTTTCTTGAGATTTATTTTAAAGCATTCCAGTGTGACCGACTAATGAGCCTTGACAGGTGCGTTAAGTTTCCCATTAACAAAAAAATGTTCCAGGATACACATTTCTTGTATACTGCTAACAAAAACAGCATTGTGATTCTTCAATGAAGTAAATACTGAATGAATGCAATATGTACTCTAGCATTAAGGCACAATGTCTGCCACTGAGGAGGGAGCATTGTTCCTTTGTTCTGGGATGATAAGCTGTGCTCCGACACACCGAAGGCTCTTTGGTTCCACCCACTGACACAATGACTTTCAGGAGCAAAACACAAAAACAAACTGGGGAAAGCAACATCTGCCAGCAGCTCAGACACCTTCCTCAGCTCTGTTTCTGGTACGTTGTTGGTCGACCCGTCAGTCGGCTGTACTTACACTGGACCACCAGCTGGTGCGTGATCCTACGTGGTTCTTCCAGGCCCGGATGCGACACCAAGCAGTCCAGCTTCCTCCCGGTCATGCTGCGCAACGGGTGGAGGGAGTACTGGCTGGTCACGGTCCCGCCCTCGCTGACCCGGGTCTGGAACTGGCCCGGCAGGTCCGTGTCCCAGGAGAGCTGGGGAATCGGGCGACCCACGGCTCGGCAGGAGGCGACCACTCCGAAAGGCCGGCCCTCCACCAGAGTCACCGGCTCCAGAGAGGAAATGGGTAAAACTGACAAGAGGAGGGAGAACAGGGGGAGTTTAGAAGCTCTAGCTGGCACCAGGTGATCATTTGGAAAAAGTCAATCCATGGAAATGCACATTATTTTTAAAGAAATCAACATTTTTTTCCCCCCACGAACTACAATCCTTTGTCTATTTCAGTACTTGTTAGCCATATAAGCTGCACAATCTAAAGACAACTATTTGTCAGTTGCTCCACCACTTTCATCCTCACTGAAATATTCTCACATCCATTTGAGGAACTGCCATGAAAGTTCACACAGATAATCAAGGTCCTCAGATGATGACTCCCTCATCCCTGACTTCTCACCACGACCGCGTTAACGTTTACAGATTTTAGCCGAGTGGTCGTGAATACTCCAGGTTTCAAAGCCCCTCATTTTAAACTCTTAAACATGCTTTCCAAAGTGGTTTATTTCCTGTTCATCCATTCACACACACACAAAGCTTTTGGGCCCCGATCGTACACCTGCCGCTAGCCGCTACCCGCAAATTGCGGGTTTAGGAACCTCCGCTAACCGCTAATGCAATCATTCTGCTTCCCTAAAGCCGCTACCCGCTATGCCGACTCCCTTACTCACATTTTAGGTGTGGCAATGGGCGTGTCTTTTGTGCTTTTAAAGGGCAAAAGACAGGGGCAACGACGCATCCAGTGTGAACGTTGGTGGAGTTGTTGTTCGACTTATCGCTAAGATATAAGAGCAGCACAAGGGCTCATTCAAGAAATTTGAGGGAAAAAAAAAATGTTTGGAAGCTCCTGCTGACGACAAAACGTCCTGGATGATCAGGTGACCCTGTGGAGGATGAAAGAGGCTTCTGGAATACACTGAAATAAGTTATTTCAGCATATTTAGTCATTTAATAGACATATAGAAATGTCTCTCTTAACGTCCATATTATACTTCTGGAGTTACGATTTTAGTTTTGTGCTGATGTTTGGCTTAATGAATGTGTTACAAAGTAGGTTGCAATAGTTGAAACCAACATTTTAGCACAAGTCTGGGTTAGCTTTTTTTAATTTTTAAACCTTGTACAGTGTGAAAATATGTGTTTGCAGAGAAGAAGCAGATGGTATTTTTTCCATCAGTGCTTCTTCTCAATAATAATGTTTGTTGAAAAGGCCCATAACGCTGCTGTTATAGTTTAATCTTACACTGTAACGGGATACGCTTCATGTTGAAATTAAACTACTTGGCCTCTGTAATACATCAGCCCACCCATCCAATGTCACCACAAGCCATCACTGGAAATAATCATGAAAAGAAAAAAAAAACAATCATGACATCAGTGAAGTAACAGGACTGAGAGCGTTGGACATGTTTGGTGCAGGATGTGCAGGTCCATGTGGGGACAACAAATCCCACTTCCCCCTGTTGATTTTTTTTAAAGTTCAGTCACAAATGTCACCTTTCACTTCTTTTTTTGCAGATTTTCTGTTCCCATGACACACTTGCTTTGAGTCTTCCTCGGCCCGTCTGTACATTTCCCTTTTACGCCCTTCATCAGTTTGTTGGTATTTGCTTTAAACGTTAACCGCTGCTTTCTAGAAACAACCGACAGGATTTGCTTTGCTTCATAATGAATTACATGCCTCGAACGACTTCATCATCATTAAATTGTTTTGGGTTTTTTTTTTAAAACTGACACCTCTATTATTTTTTATGGGTCATGTCTCCTGTCAACAGTCGGGTTCAACATTCTCATTAAAGCACTCTTCTAGTTTTAGAGCAATTTACATGTTTACTATTTCTTCTAGATGTGCAAACTACAATGTGATCACATAAAATTTTCCTCATTGAATGAATTCACATCGTTTCCTCAGCTTGATGTTAAAAAAAAACTTGCATTAATTACAGGCATTTTACTACATTTTGTGATGCATCTTTTACAAAGTTAAAATGTTCAAGTGCTCAACAAAAACGTTCTCAGTCATACCAGCGAGCTTTCTTTCAACTAAATAAACTGTTGAATGAACACTCTGCATCTTATCTTATCTTATCTTATCTTTAGTTTAGTTTTATTTACCAGGGGTTGTATAAAGGTTTTTTTTTTTTTTAGCAACATAGGCTGCCATCCAGATGAAAGCTTTTCTTATTTCAGTAAGACAATGCCAGTCCTCACTGTGGACGTATTCACAGCATGAATCTGTAGAAACGGAGACAAACTAGCCTCCTTTTAGTCCAGACCCGTCACCAAATGAGAAGATCAAATTTAAATAAGCATACTTTTTTTTTTTACATCTAATATTTAAAATGTTAAAAGCTGACGTGGAGATTTTACAAACTTGGGATCAACATGGTTTTGCACATCACTGCATTCTGTTTTTAATCAAAATTGGCGTCCAGACATTTGATTGACAGGCCCATAATTAGAGCCAGTTTAACCAGGACGACACAAAAAACATGAGGTTTCTGTGAGGTTTTAGTGTTCAGTTTCTTTTCATCTCAGCAGTTTCACTGCGAAGAAATTCTTCTACAGAAACATGACACTAAAGTTATGCAGTTCCTTTGAAAAGCTTTATCGGGTTCATCTGAAATGTTTGCAAGGAGCATGTTGCAAAACCATGTTGGCAAATGTCACCTGAGATATTTACACATAAGCACTTTTGTTTTTTCTTTCACCCCCCCCCCCCCCGCGTCTCTAACTGGTTTGACACGACTGTGTGATTCACCCGCCAGTCACGCCTGTCATCAACGCGCCACGTCCTTCAGTCTTTCAGCAGGTTACGTTAGCATTAGCAACACCAGCTATTATTACAAATTAACGTAGCACTGAAAGAGGAGAAGATAAAACTTGAAACACATGAAATTACAGCGAGGCTCATCTGCAAGGGGGGGGGGGGGGGGGGACAAACACCTATGAAACAGGATTAAAACCGAGCAGCTTCTGCTTCCATGTTTCCAACAACACATGTGCAAATCAACATTTTCCAGCTGAGTGTTTTGAGACTGAGGGATTTAAGCGCCGCGGCTTGTCAGTTAGCCGTCTGTGCGTCTCTGTCGGTTTAATCTGAGGCGTGCCAGGGGCAGGTCCACGGCTGAACGGTCGTTACTGATGCCTGGCAGCAAAAACAGGAGGCCTCCAAAAACTGGATTCACACGGCTACAATAAAACTTTCACAGAAATGATTTCAGTACAGAGGCGGAAATAAGAGCGCTGCACTGCGCGAGACGTTTTCTAAAGGAGCGTTTTCAGTGTGGCATTGAACACCGACACCGGAAACACTTGTTTCCAGGCTTTTGATGAGTCTTCATACTTGTGATTCAGTCATTGTTGTGATGGGTAACGTCAGATCGCTAGCTAACAAAACGGATGAGCTTGAGATGCTAACCAGGTCCCAGAGAGAATACAGAGAATGTAGTCTCATGTGCTTCACCGAGACGTGGCTGCACATCCCGGACTGTAACGTGTCTGTTCGCGGCTTTAAGACGGTCCGTGCAGACCAACAGAGAGAAAAATTTTTTTTTATTGAATTTCCCTTTATAGGATAAATAAAGTATTTTTCATGTGGCTGGGCTATTGGGTCATGTGACTGTTTTTTTTCTCTTTTTTTGTAAGATCATAAAGTAAACACCATCAATCAACCAATGAGCAGGAAACACTGGAAGCTACTGAAGGTGCTTAATAAAGCTGCGTCTAAGAAAATATCTGTGTTTCATTTAAACATCTTAAACAGTCACTCTTGCTTTTGCTCTAATTTGACTTCAGCTCTCTATTTGATCTCGTCTCTTTTCTCATGGTTTAGGTTGGCCATGGCAGAAGTCTTGTGTTCTGTGTCAAGTTGGCATCTCTGTACCTGTACCTGCTTCCTGTTTTATTTTGAAGGTCTGTCTTGTCTTCATTGTGTTCAGCTTTTCGTTCCTCCCCCTTGTCATCCTGATTGTTTGCACCTGCCTCTTATTTGTTCCCCTGTGTATTTAAGTCCTGTCTTTTCTGTTTCTGTTGTGGGTCCATTAGTCTTCGTTGGTGTTTGTAGCCCTGGTTGTCCCTCTGTTTGTCTCCTGGCTCCCATCCAGTTTCCCCATTTTTGGATTTAAGATAAGTTTGGATTTTTGTTTAAATGAACGCTTTCTTTTTTCTACTCTTGCATTTTTGGGTCCTTCCTCTAAGCTTTGCAACAAACCATCTTTAGGACCATCATTAGCAGCCCCGCATGTTGCCCAGGTTTCGTCAATATTTTCAAGACACACACAAAAAAAATTACAGTTTTCAAGAAATATCAATCAACATGAGAGAAGAACAAAAGAGAAAAATTTATCTGTGGCAAAAGCTGGATGCCCGACCTCTGAAATGCTTTCCTGAAACTGCTTTAAAACAAAAAAAGAGCCTTAGGTCAAAAAAAGGAAGGAAAAAAAACCAAAAACAAATGGATTTTCTTTTTGTTTTTTTAAGAGTTTAATGATAGAGGCTGAAAAGCTTCCTGATCCCTGTTTGCCAGTCAAATTGACTTTACTTTGAAACTTATTGAACCAAATCAAATGCCTGCGAATCAAACATGTTTTTCTGTTACCTGGAAACACCTTCTGCACTAAGTTCAGCCCGTCAGTGTTTTTAACAGCACTGCTAACATCAAGCAGAGGCGTCATCAACCTGCCTCTTGTGGAAAAGCGAGCCAACTGTGTGTGTCTTACGTGGCCATTTAAAACTTAAATCCCTTGTATTTTTCACATGAAACAAAACAGATTAACGTTCAACAGAGACTAACTGTTTTCTATTTTGGTTTTTCAAACTCTAAAGGCTCTTCTCAACCACAGAGGAGACATTTTGACACCCCCCCTTGCTGGCAGCTCCACGTGCTTATACAGAGATCTGGGTGTGGAAGGGTGGTGGGGGCCACTTACTCCAGACGGTGAGGGAGAAGTGAACCTCGAAGTTTCCGTTGGGGAAGGTGGAGATGTGGCAGGTGAACTTGCCCTCGTCAGACACCTCTGTGCTGGGGATGAGCAGAGCCGAGTTCTCCGTGGGGCTGCTGCTCTCAAACCTCACCCGGCCGGAGTAGCGGCCGAACTCTGAAAACAGAAACAGTTTCAGCCGATTACAGAGACTGAATCACACAACCGGACACGCTGGGCCAGCTTATTCCTCCCTGGTGGACAGGTATCAACTCAACTGCATTCATACGGAGACGTCACAGAGTCCACTCTGCAGACAAATCATAATAGTTTCCTGATATATTCTTAAAGTTCTTTGAGATACTTATAACTAATAGAAAAGAAATAAAGACAGAAAAGGAGGTGTGAGAGACTCGTAGATAAACTAGTCCCTTTACAGTAAAAATATATTTGACTTGATTCATCTTTAGACAACTTAATCAGAAAGTGTCGATAAAATGATCAGTGGTACATTAACTGAATTGTAACATAAAGGAAGCCGCAGCAGCCTATAGAATAAATGGCTTGTTGCTGCCACTTTTGATACCAAATGCTGTATTAGGTCTGGTCTGCTCCTGATGAGAAGAAACACTCAGGCTGCCAGCAGCCAGTCTGATGGAAACCATCATCACTCTGGCTGGAGCCGTCAGAAAAAGAAGTGTTTGCCGAACTGTGCCTCAAACTTGACTCAGCGCACGCTTCACAGTCATGGTCTTCTCAAAACCCTGATCTGCAGCCAGCATCTCTGTTTACCTATCGTCCAAGTCTTTAACACCAAGAAGGCATCGAGCCCTAAACTGTAAACCTTTTTGAGCAGTTGTAGCTGGAGAAGAGCAGGCAGAAGTGCTAACTACATCAAATGCAGTGAGTGTGTGCACACTTTGGGAACAAGCCAGAGAAATGTAAACATCACTGATGAGATCAGTAACGCATCCGTTTCCTCCAGGAGGAAGTTAAAGAAGGGCTTTTTATAAGTGCTCTGATGTGACCTTGTTTAATACTTACTTCTACAAAAACGATCCCCTAAAGCATCTTGAATTCTACCTTGATAGCATGCAGCTTGTACTTGTAGTTTAAGGTTGATTAATTACATGCATGTATTGCTTTATCAATGCAAACATTTATGCACATGCACAACCTTTTTCAAGCACTAAGGAAGTTTTCTAGCTAAATTACAATAATTTGAAGACCAAGATTACATCTAGAAACTAAAGAACCATTAAAGCTGCATTTAAATACGTTAACGTATGACACCAGTCACATTTCACTTTAAATTGTGCAAATCAGTTTAAAAATAAATGCAAAAATGGGGCATTTCTTTGTGTTTGACAAATCATCTGAACAGGAACCATAACAATTAATAGAGCGTATGCAGTAACCCAAAGTTGCTTTTTTCGCAACCTGGCCAGTCATCCAAATCATTTTCCTCTTGGAAAACAATTAAGACTGGTTCCTCTGGATTCGATTCAGAAGAGACAAAAACAAAATCAGGGGGAAAAGGCAGAGCTGCGAACCTGACTAGTATCAACAGAAGACATCTAAATGGCGTGCAGCGAAGCGAGAATGCCAGGTGAATGACTGCTGTCAGTTCTGCAGTAAGACCTTGTTGATTGAAGTCAGGTTTGGAATAATGGAAATAGCTGGATGACGGGTCTTGGATCCTCCTGTGTGAGTAATAGGATAAAAACCTCCTGCCCCGCTGCAGTTGGTTTGGTGCATCCTGCACTGGTTGGCATCGTGCATCTTTACCTGAAGCACTTCAGGTGACACACACCAGTTTCAGTAGGGAGCATTCGTCCTGGATTTACCTGTGTGGCCGTCCTGAAAGTGGGCCGTGATGATCTGCTCCTTGGTGCCGTCAGGGAGCTCTTTGGACCAGGTGACCTGCACCACCCTCTCCCCCTCCTCCTCCGTGTAACGGCAGGGCAGCCGGGTCTGAGCGTCAGCCAGGGAGCGCATGTGGGTGAGGGATTCACGAGGCTCCACAAAATCAGCCAGAACACACGCCGCTGAGGAGGAGAGACACCCAGAGAGATAAAGCATTAAAGGTTGGCTGGTGCTCAACATCTGAAGTCTTAGTGATGTATTTCTATTTAAACTATTAATGTAACAACCGTGTTAATGAGCACGGTGAGGAATGACACCCTCTCATAGTTCATACAGAAATAAGTCTGGTATCGGTTTGTCTGTGGATTAAAAACATTCCTGTAGACAGACATTCACCTCCATGAGCATTTCACCTAACCTGCTTGTCCTCTGACACTCGAGAGAAAGCATGCACACTGAATACAGAGAAGAAGTAAAGGTGTAAACACTTGAACTCCAGAGGTTTAGTGAGAGCTTTGAGTCTTTGAGAGAAGAGACGTTTCTATTTTCGTAAACAGACGTGATACTGACTTCAGTAAATGACCATCGTCATTTCCTTTGTCGGTGGACTTCATGTGTGATTCATTTCCTCCACCAAGAAGATTTTATTTTTATCTGTTTAACTGTCACCAGACTTAGAGAAGTGGTGAGGCAACTCAGAGAAAAATGTGAGCGTCTACGCCTTGTGGAGTTCAGTTTCATCAGTGGGTTAAAGGTAAAGGAGCCTTTTCGCATGAAAGTTATTAACTATGTGCCTAATCTTTACAAGTTAGGTACCACTGGATTCTTCGGATTAAACTGAGGTTAAAGCACCGATGACGACAAACTCTAGTGAACTGGATTTAAAACAATGTGCGTAATCTTACAACTCACAGTATTCTACATCAGTGATTCCCAAAGTGTGGGCCGCGGCCCCCTGGTGGGCCGTCGTGGTACTGGAGGTGGGCCGTGCGAGGTCATTAAAAATAAACAAATATAATGATAGATAGATAGATAATAAACTTTATTACGGACTCGATCCAAAAACACATAAAAATACCCAACATTTAAACGTTTCCATCATGTAGCGTTAACTAAACATAAATAGCCGCAAGATGATTTCATTCTTAGAGTCATTTATCTGCCAATAAATTTATACATAAGACAAGATAAAATATGTTTTAAATCCTCTATTTTTTAAAAATATGTTGTTAATTACTGTAAAATATTATTACATGATTTAGAAATATTTAGAAATAATAAAACAAAGCAATTGAGTGTAGTGCTGGGCGGTATACCGGTTCATACCGAATACCGGTGTTTATTTTTCTTATGATATGAATTTTTCATATAGCGTAACACCGGTGAAGTACACAACGTTGGGAACGCCGCGCGGCGGAACGTAAGTGCCGCAGAACATTGTTTGACAGGGAACTGTTTTGCAGTTGCACTGGAGGCACAACACGCAACAGTTTATGGTTAAACGGTGATGGCTGCAAACAGTGAAAGTCCCAAAGTGGAAGCTCCAGAACAGCAACATGAGACTGAGGAACTTCTTCCTAAACGAGGAGTTGTGTCTGTCGTGTGGAAGTTCTTTGGATTTAAAAAAGACAACGTCCAACAAACTACAATAATCTGCAAATGTTGCCGAGCTAAAGTTGTAGCCGCGGGAGGCAACACCAGGCTGGTGTTGCCTCTCGTGGCTACAACTTTAGAACGTTGTTTACATTGTGTAGTTAATGTTGATTTTTTACAAAATATGTTTTTTCAAGTTGTTTGCAAAATTTGAAAAATAAAAGGGTTCTGTATTTTAACTGCAACTATCATGCATTCTGATTCCTTCACTTATTAGAATCACGAGTGCCACCTCTTTGTAAATAGTATCATTTTGTGAGGCCATGCAAACCTGTATTAATACTAGTGTAGATATTAATGTTTTTCTACAATATTCACTCCTCGTGACAGTAAAATAGGTCATTCTAAGCCAATTTACTGCAGCAATTCCAAATGATTATAAAATGTGGTTAACACCCAGTTGTGCCTTCAAAAAATATACAGTGATATACCGTGAAACCGATATAATATTGAAAAATACTGTGATATAAATTTTTGGTCATCCCGCCCAGCACTAATTGAGTGTTATTCTACTGTCATCTTAACTTAATATGACAAGTGACACCTTATTTGTTGACCCCTTACATTAATATCGGAATGTAGCTTTTTGCCTTGTATGTTGATCAAAGTGGTGTTTAAAGGTTTGCATGGACCGCAGAGATTTTTCACATTTCAAATTGGGCCATGGTATTCTGAAGTTTGGGAATGACTGATCTACATCATCTTTAAACATCAAAATGACCTGCAGTCTTCTCATCGAGTACTCACAAGAGTGACAACTATTTCTCCTTTAAAGTGCTTGTCTGAATGTTTGCAAAGCCGACGAACAGGAAGTGAGGTTTAGCTCGGCATCGAGACGAGACTTGGCACAAAGACTTGGAACCTTGAGAGAAAACCCCAGTCACAGTTTGATGGGATATCAAATACGTAGTATTTTGCTCCGCCTCTGTGGGAAATGGTAACACAGGCGCAACACAAGCAAACCGAGCGCTGTCTGAATTGGAAAAATGTAACAGAGGCATGAGGATGGTAGAAATCAGTCCGTCACAGGGAAACTGAGAAGGCCGTCTGATAAAGGCTTATGCCCGCTGTGAGAATGTCTGGCCAAGCTAAAGATGCTGCAGGAAAAAAAAATATGTCCAGTTTTTTGACCACACTGGTCGTAGAAGTGGAGACCGGGAGGACTGTCACTCAACTTGGGTCACTCAGAAAGCCCGTTGCCATGCTCAGCATCCTGGAGGAGCCTCCACCAGCTGAAGTCAGGCTACAGTCTCCCTCCTCCTGCAGCCAAGACAACACCGCTAGATTTTCTGTTTTAGCTACTAGGGTTGTGAGATCGCGGTTTATGCACAGCCGGGGAGCGGGAATGACGGGAGGATCTCCAGTGTGTCTTTATAACTGCGATCTCTGCATTAAAATGACTTCCTGCTCATTCAGCTTCTCTGTCGTGCTGCAGCGTCGACCTGTCGAGCTGAAGTATCTCAGTCCTGACAGCAGAAGGAACACAATGTTTTCAAAGTCTTGCACAATTACATTACAAGCTGTTCATGAGATGACATCTCATATTCACCATTTTTTGCAGCTCAAGAACAAAAGGACAGTAACTTCTTTCACAGCCTGACACCAGTGGCATGTTTAACTATCAAAGCTACTGTCAGGGTCTGCACAGATGTGACTGATGACTAAGACTGTTATCCCGACGGGTTAAAAATCTACACTTAACCGTGGGACACAAACAGGAAAAGCGAAACATTTGAACTTTGATTTCTGGGGTCAGAGCGCCGATCTTTTTTCTTTTTTTTTTCCCCTCATGGTTACTGATTCACAAGGCCAATTAATGATTACAAAGATGCTGATATGGGGCACAAACTCCCACAAATCCTGCACATCCAGTACAAGGACACACTGACAAAACTGTGCCATGGGAAAGATTTTTTTTTTAAAAAAAAAAAAAAAGGGGGCAGGTCTCTTCACACTGGCAGAAAATGTAAATCTGGGTAACAAAGGACTACAGTGTGGACGATTCAATTGAGGAAAGAGAGCAAACGACACACATAGAATGAAACTAACAGAGGGAGGCCGAGAGGAGTGACTGCGACAGAACGGAGATAAACAGAACAGCAGGAAAGAGTTAAACACACACACACATTCTCTTCACACACTCCAGACAAACATGGGCTCACTTAAAAGTCACACGGCTGCTCTACAAGTTTTTCCTGTTCGCTCAGGATGATCGTAACTTCATCAGGCCTGCAGTTGGCGGTCTAAAGTCTGATGAGTGGATTTGCTCTTCTAAGTGGAGCAGCGCAGTGCTCCTGCTCTCTCAGCGGCTGTAATCTAAACTAAACTGGGGGAAACACAAGCAGACAAGCAACACCACAGGCTGCCGCCAGAGCAGGAGAGATGCAGGTCGGCCAGAGAGCTCAGATTTTACATCCACCACAAGCGAGAATGTGACTGAGCCACATTCTCTATCCACTGCTCGAACCCCCCAACAACCTGCAGAGACCGGTACGCCACTGGACCAGAAGCACAACCGCTCACCAGAGCCAGATTTCATTTTCAGCCCCTCCAGTTGCAGGGTTTGTTTTCACACGAGGTCCAGGCTGCAGGAGTTTGCTCACACGGGCCTGGTTCACAATCAGCAATCAGGTTTATCATGATTGCGTTTCGGCCGTTTCCTTGTGGACGACACAAGCTGCTGAAACAATGAAAGACGTCCCTTCATAAGCGTTGGCACGAGGTCAAAGGGCACAGCCATCCAGAATAAATGTTCCCGCTAAACTTCTGTCTTGTTTTGAATCTAATTTATGAGAGGTTGAATGTGTCAGCATTTGAAAGCCAAATCTAAATACTTCTTTGAGGCCAAAAGAACAAAATTAAAAGCAAAGGTTTGAGCACCAGACTCAATATTTAATAATGAGTTAAGAGGAAAATGACATGATCTCCAGCAAAGGCATAAATGAAATATTCAAATTTAAAAGAGTCTCAGACCATCATCAGCTTGTTAGGGCTATATCTTGTTTACATTTGCAATTATAAAAAAAAAAAAAAAAAGGCCAGATGACTCAAATTTCATCGTTTTATAAATAGCCCGACTCCTCAAACCTTGTTCAAACACGAGCTCCACAAAGAAACTGCCTGACACTGACCACAAACCAGAGACAGGACTGGGAGAAGGCAGAAAAACCTGAGCCTGAACTATAACGACTGTTTCAACAGAAAACCTTCAGAGAGAATTACTTTAAGAATCACGAGGAGGGCAAAACAAAATCCCAATTTGGCTGTGGAAGCCCTCCAGGAAATATGGATCTGCAGGGAGGTTTAGCAGAGAGCCGGAGCCCTGTTCCTCCGCAGAGCAAACACGACCTACATGAGAGACTCGCAGGAAAACGTCTCGTGCACCGTCAACTGAATTCAGCATCAGACTTTTGAAAATTACAGTCTGTACTGATCAAATGTGTTTAGTAAACAAGTTCAGCCGGCTGATGGAGCTGAGACAGAACTTTATGGTTTCAGTGTTGGAAAAACTCCTTTGGCGAATATTTACTATGGAGCAAACAGACATGCCATTCTGGGAAAAAAAAAAAAGATTAAAAAAAAAAAGAGCTGCAGATCAGAGAAGGAAAGCTTCGAACTCCAGGTGATGTGAACACAATCAAACCTCAAAAACCACGCTGGACTCCAGGAGCTTCACGGTCCCGCACCTGACACACGATCAAAAACCTGTCAACATGCCGGATGGCCAAGATTATCACAGAAACAGAGCAACTTTCCAGGAAGAATAAAATGATGAAAACCACCCAAAGAAGAACTGAAAGCCTTTAAACTGAGACAACAACAAAACAAAAAAAACATTAACTCAAAGTAGGAACATCCAGAGAGACAAAACCTTTGACTGAGGCCCATCTCAATCCTCTTATTTAGATATTTAGAAGAAAGTAAAACAAGAATATCTGCAATATCAAAATACTGCTTAAAACAAAGAAAATACATCATGTTTACAGTGTTATGACACCTTGGTGGGATATTGAGCACAGAACTGGAGTGGGCCCAGTAATGGACTGGAACATTAACAACCACTCAGCCACTGTCTCAGGCATCAAGGTATTTATGTCCATATACATATATATATATATATATATATATATATATATATATATATACTACAATCACACCACAAAATAAACACCATTAAAAAAAATTAAAAAAAAATCCAAACAGATGTGTTCCTAAAACTGAAAGGCTGAACAGATGAGTGGGTGAAAGGTGTTTTTTGTTTCTGCACATTTCAGTAACTGGAAAACTCACCTCCTAAAAGAAGCAGAAGCAGGACCTCTCCTCTGGAATCCATCTGTAGTCCGAAAAAAATAGTTCTTCTCTACCCGTTGTTGTTAAAATATCATGTTAGGCTTTTTTTTTTTTTTTTTTTAAATCTGCTTTTAGTTTAGAAAAACTCGGTGCAGAAGCAGCTGAGGCTTCACAGCAGGCAACTGCAACAGGTGTTTCCTCTTCAGCTCATGTAGAGTACTAAAAAATAAGATAAAAATCCCTATTTTCTTCTCCACTAACAAAAGTGGAAAAGTAGGAATATCGTCTCAGGAGCCATAAACGTCATTAACGTCATTGCAAAAAACAATGTAAAGAAAGACGAAAACTCTGTACATTACAGTTGGACAGACGCGTGGTAGAAAAACAGTGCGTGCCTTGGTCAAACGGAAACCTGCCCGTCTGTCACGCACACCCACATGCAGCCAAACCGCAGGTTGGAGCCGCTACACCTGTCCGACTAAGCCACGCCCACCTAGACTCGCCCGCATGCCGATGCTGCGTTCAGGTGACACTGGCGACTCGAACATTTGGGTGTTCGTAAGCTGTAAACAAGAGTTTTAAATTCTAATTTTGTGTCAGATAATAATTATAATTTAAAAAAAGTACTGTACAGACTTTTCTAGAAACATAGCACAGTGTTTGTAATATTTTAATAGATTTAGAGATACAGTTAACTTCAGAACCTTACAAATGCAAGGTGTTTGCAAAGATATGTTTACGACTCTTCCAGTTTATGTTCAATGGCGCTTCGTAAATGTCAGCACAGCAGTGATAAATCATTCTTATCTCTATCTACAGTACACTCAGCTCAGTACCATACATATTATCACTGCTATTTATATTTGGACATAGCACGAATTTGCCTGAAAAAACACAGAAAAGTGAAGTCTCTCACTTTTTGTAGTCAAATATATGTATTATTTTTGAATGCAGAATGAACATAGAAAACTGCAACGTATTCATCTTTGAATAATTTTAGAAAATGATAGAGCTGAAGTTCAAACACGTTAATTAGTCAAATCAGTTCAACTGTAAAGCTCAACTGTTCAACTTTGAGCCAAGATGTTTAGTTATACACACAGCAAGAAACTGGACAAAAGGAAAATTAGAAAACATGGAAGAAAACAATAAACAAAGATGGCAAAGATTGCAAAATCATACACAAAACAGCTTCAGCAAGGAAAGATAACACAGTTGAATGTTTAATTTAAATGTTTATTAACATGTCGCCCATTTCCCTCCTTATAATCAACAAGCAAGTTTTCCTTTCTGACTTATTTAAATGCGATTCTTAGCTTCCCTTTAAGTCAAGCACAACCATGATAATGACAAGTGTGAAGGGAGCACAAAAGTGATGCAATGATAGATTATCAGGTGATAATGCAGCATTTCAGAAATTACTTGTGTGCATGTCGGAGGGGAAAAGGTCATGAAAGAAAGAAGCACCTGGAAGTGTTGTCACACAGCTTTTGAGCCAGTTTGGTTCTAAAAGGATGTTGCATGATTATGTCAAAGTCAAGGTTCATTTATTTGTCTCCCATAAGAGAAATATTTTTTTGGACAAACCAGATATGTAATCCATTTAAAAAAAATCCTTTAAAAGCTAATTTAATAAAATATAATATCCAAAAAGAAAAAAAACATTCAGTAAAAAGATCTGTATAAATAAATCCAGTAAGAAAATACCTAAAAAACACATCCAGTGTGTTTTTGGTCAAAGAGTCTTGACTCAAAACTGTATATAAATATGTTCATTCTGTGAATAAATACAATAATATTTACCCTCCTCATTCCCTTCCTCAGTTTATAGCTTTAAGACAGATTCAATTTCTATTCCATTATCAAGCAAAAAGCTGAATTTCCCAGGACACGCTGAAAGAAATACAGGTTCAGTGGATCAGTAGTTCAGTTTTTCCTTCTTTTATTTCCTGAATGTTTATCTGGAAGACGCTTTTGTTGTTTCAACAGTTTATCTGTTGACTTTGGAGGCTGCAGATACAACAAAAAGAAACAATAGGCAGTTTCCTGCAGTGGCTGCTTGGGATGTTAACAGATTGATTTAGCAGCTTTTATCCTCTTACTGAGATACGCGCCACCTCTGTTGCTCTGACTTACTCATCTTTTCAGCCTGAATTGTCTACTCTTTGTTTTTCGTTAATGCCCTGATAACTTGATGTTTTCAGTTGTTGATTTTATGGCATTTTTGTTACTTTACCTTTAACAAAAATACATACAAATAAAAAGCATCTGTGGCCTTGCTTTGAGGAAAAAAAACAATCTGTGACAGGAGAGGATGTCATTCATGCTGCATTGATCATCACAAGAATATACAGTGAACATAAATAAAGATCACAGCTTTATAACTCCTGAATATATCTAACTGGAGGTTAATAAGGGGTGTGTGTTATTGGATATATACTGATGTGCTGTTATTTTTTAAACAAACCTTTGCTAGTTACTGATATAATCCACCTGTGCTTCTGATGCAGTACTTGATACTGACATTAAATCAACATTAAATTATGATGTTCTTATCAACACGGTGATGGGATCAAGGAACAACCATCCCACTTCCGGATTGGAAGCTCATCCTGGAAGTACCTTTTTGTTTTATTTTGTTTGCAGTTCCTCTACTGACCACTAGGTGCTGGCTGCAAAACAGGACTCCATCCCCTTTGACTCCAACGTTAAAAGGGTGAACTTTGCAGCTGAATTAAACATATCTTACAGTCTGGTTCAAATCCTAAGCAATAAAGCTGACCAATCATATGCCTGGACATGATCTGATGCCGTTTGAATTGAAGCCATCGGCTCTGCCGTTGGCTAAGATAGATAGCCATTGCTGTTATGATTTTAGCAGCTTAGCACTTAGCATTAAATTGACTTCTGAGCTGTGAAACCAGGTCATGCTCTTACATTACTTTAAAGAGAATATGTTCTCTCATGCTTGTATTATTTGTACCACCGCGACCAGCTGTGGTTGGTCAGGAAGAATCTGAGTACGAAGGGAATGAGCTTAGCTTAGCCATGCTAACTGTGGCAGTCATTTCATGTCACGTCAAACATTAGAGACTGGAGGTCCGGGATGGTTTACTGCAGGACCCAGCGCAGGTCCAACTGGAGGAGTCCTGAAATGAGCCGCTCAGCTCAGTTGCGTACCAGCCGACGTTGAGCTCATTCGGCTCCTCTGGTGAGTCGGGCAACAGACTCTTCAGAGTGGAATGCTGTGTCCAGTAATTACAGTCAATGGTTGGGACTGGTAGAGGTTTCTACCATCACCCAAGACTGAGCGGTGAGAGCAAAGGAGGAAGGACTGCGGTTAACAGCAGCCTATCCCAGCTCTCTTCGAGTAAAAGCAAGGACCTGGACACGGTCTCCAGTCCATTGCAGGGCCACGTATAGATCACGGACTACATGAGCATTGTCTGTCAACTCCTATGAGAAATGTAGAATCAGCAGCCAAGCTGACGTACATGTTTTTGGACTGTGAGAGGAAGCTACGTACCCAGAAAAACTGACCCAGAGGAGAACAGCAAACTCTGCTGTGAGTCAACAGTGCTAACCACCGAGCCACCGTGCTGCCAAAAAATTACTCAGTTCACCTAAATTCAGTCCTGTTAATTAAACTCATATTACAGAAATATGTGTAATATGTGGCTGAAATGTTCGTAGGTGAAATGATTCATGAAATGATTCACTGAGTGAAACATTTTCCTTCTCGTTACTGAAATTACACTGCTTTGTTTGAAACATTTGTTTGAGGATATTTTAAATCATTTAAAATATTAATCACCCTGCAGCCCAGACCCTACTAGTGTAAAAGCATAAACATTTCTATTAGTGAAATATATTTAAAGCAATAACATAAAAACATTTAACATGCAATTGGCTCCTTCAGTGTTTGAAAGTTTTGGTGGCTTAATGTGATGCAAAATTCAATGTATTTGATTTGTCATATTAAGAATTTTTCAGTTTTCACCTGCAGTGAAGTGACATGTATGTAAAGCTCTGTTTCAGTGGAGCTACAGTTTAATCCTGGGTACTTCTTCAAAGTCTGGAATAAAGGAAACTGGACTTCTTTTTTGGTTCTTGAAGACGTTTCACCTTCTACCCAGAAGGCTTCGTCAGTTCAAAATCTGTTCTGGAAGGAGGAAGGAAGTAGAAACTAACTCTCCATGTTTTGTTGATGTTTTGTTTCAAATATCAACTGACGTGATGTCAGTCAGAAACCCCTTACCCCGCCTTTAAAGCAGGAGATGGCTTCATACCAAAATACTCAACTACCTTGACCTGTGTAACCAGTGCCGGTGTATCCGGTGGTGGGTCGTCTCTGCACCGTGTGTGAATAAAGGCAGACTTAGATGGTCTCTTGGGTCAATTTTCATTTATAAAACAGAATTATATTTTGGTAAACATCCCTCAGATCCCCCAACACAGTTAAAAACGGCACATATTTCAGCATAAATTAACTAACGGCAGCAAACAAAATTAGCAAGATTAGCACACACCAACATATACGACTGACTTCATTACACCAGACAAATAAAAACAAAACAGAAAAACATGGATGGCATCAACACGAATTGCTTTTTCGAAAGAAAACCTGATGAAAGGAACATTTCTATGCGAGCCACCGTGATGGTGGAACGAACTTATTCAAACTGAAATGAAAACAAATCAACTCAAATCATCCTGAACTGTCAAAACTGTGATTCTTGTTTCTGATTCTGAGCTTCAGTAAAAATCACAAAACAACCTCCTGACATGGACCTATAAAATTACATTCAAGTCCAAACAGCTGAAACAATTACATGAACGTTCAGAGACGGTCAGCAGAAAATTGACTGAACTGACGAGTAATTCAAAGCCTTTTCTTTTGGATTGTCCCTTTTTTTGGGGGGGATTCAAATGTTTCACATATTGTTTAGCGCGTAACACCCTTGCTGATGCAACCCTCCACACTTATCCAGGCTTTGGACCGGCGCTGTAAGAACACTGGCTTGTGAAACCCCAGAAGCCGGGGCAACGGGGGAAAACGTAATGCAGCTGGGGAACGATTCAGTGAAGAAGAAAAAAATAAGTCCCAGCTTCTCCAAAGTGAAATTAATCTTTTAAACGTCTTTGGATTATAGCTTTATGAGTGAGTGAAAGCACAAAACACTCATCAGCTAATACAGAAATATATGACAAAAACAGTCATTAATTACAGCTTTCTGTGTGGGAGAACAACTACTCTGATAATGTGAAGTAAAGAGAATCTGTTATTTAAGCCTCAAATTAAATAAAAAAAAGGAACTCGAGGTCACGAGAAAAAAAAAATGCATTTAAACTTCTGCTTTCCGAGGAACTTTAATAAAAAACCAGTTGTGAAACACAGCGGCACGCAGCAAAAACTCGGATACACCCAGTATCAGTAAAATGTTAAACGAATATACAACTTTCGGCATTTCGTGCACGCCAAACACAAAGTTCAGGGGGAAAGGAAGCATTTTCTGCACAGGCCCGTTAGAGGTTGATACGAAGTGCAAAGCTTGTTTGGTTTCATCGTCACACAATTTGCTTTTTATCCATTTTGATGGTCTCGTAGGTGTCAGCGCTCTGGGAGGTCAGACCCTGCAGGACACAAACAGCCACACATGAAGTTAACAACACGCGGCTGCCAGCGTTTCCTGCACTGAGCTCAAGGGTGATACCGTGACAGCCAGCTACAGTATGCCATTTACAAAAAAAAACCCAAACAGGGGGGTCCATTACCATGTGCTGTGCAGCAAGCTGTCACCTTTCCCTCATGTGCCTTTTTTAAATGTCTTTTTAAACATTAGAATGAGAAGTCTCACCGCATAGATGCCTCCCTCAGCTGGTTGCTTCTGCAGGGCCAAAAACAGAAAAATCATCAGCATTTCAGCAGCAAACAGTTTTGCAATAAATGATAAACAGAGTGCTGCTTGTTGCATTAACAGCGTGCTACTTGTGTTAGCAGGAAGCAGGACTTGACACCAAACGCTGGTGGAAAGTGTGAGTCTGAACTGGGTCTAAAGAGTGCTGGTTGGTGGTCAGCCGAGCTGACAGGAACTGAGTTAATGAGCTCGGCTCTAACGCAGAACTCCAACATTAGAGGGGAAAATAACCAAAGACCTTTCACTAAACAGCCATTGTTGTCTTATCTAGGTGCTCCAAAATAACTCAGATATACATGTTGAATTTTACCTCATGACTGACAGCTGTCTTGCTGGCTGGAACCATCTGTCAAAAATAAACCAGGAAAACCAAATCAAATCACGTTTAACACCAGAAGTAAATCACACTGAAGCAGAGCGAGACACATATTTAAAAATATATATAATTATATATGCAAGATGATACCAAGATGATAAAAACAATATTGCATATTAACAGAAAATGATAGAGGAAGTTAAGTATCAAATATGAGAGTCATTTTCATCACACGGAACAGCATTTTTCAAGACTTCTATTGACTAGAATTCAAAGTTATTTTTAAACCACGGCATTAAAAGTCACGCATGTAACTATTTTTCTGACCGACTGAAAGAAAACCACCAGTTGGTGTCGTTTGGCCTTACCCTCAGTCTGCAGTACAGGACGGTGAGGATGATGCCGTAGAAGATGAGAATCCCATCCAGGATGTAACATATATACATGCTGCCAACCGTCTCTGCACACACAGAACACGACCCCATGTTCAGCAGAGATATTAACACCTCCTTGATGTTGAATTTTCAGACCTGGAATTCAGTCTGAATTTAAAAGACGACGGCTTCTACACTAATCTACGCCAGAGGTAGGGAGAGATCATCGCTGGGTTGGAGCTCACCTGCAAATGAGATGAAGGGTCTGCTTTTGTCGTTTCCTTGATGGTAGCCGCCAACACGTCTCAACAAACCTGTTCTGAGATGAGGCTCCGAGAGCAGCTGCGAACAGGAAGTCATGGGCTCTCTGTCCGTTTTGAAGCTGCGAAACCACACGCCAACCACATCATCATCCTCCCCCCCCCACACAGAAGTTCCTCTAAAATGCTTACGAAAAACAACCTGGGCGTCTTTACTGACATTCCAGTGACGCCATATTTTTGTGCAGGAGAACAGAAACATTCAAACAGAAAAATGTGAACACAAATTTAACAGATGGAGGTCACTTTTCTTCACAGAGGGTCAACGTTTGCTTTGACTTTTTTGTTCTCGCCACTAAAGACAGAAAAGCTACATTTGCATCAGGATCTCCCACTCAGAAATAAGAGACAAACAGAGGACGTATAAGGAATAAATGGTTTAATAATGGAAAAATGCCTAACACACTATACAAGCTACAGTTACGAAAAGGAAGAACAACACAAATCTACAATTTCTTTTTACAAGCCACTTGTGTTTTGAAGTAAAAACATTCAGAAAATTGCATCATTATAACTTAGGCACCTCAAAATGATAGAAAACAAATTTACTATAAAAACAAAATAAAATAAATGAAGCCCAAAATAATTCTATGCATGCATTTAAAAAAAAAAAAAAAAAGCATCTGCTTTGTGGTCATTTCACCGAAATGTCAAACATTCTGGACCTGGTGTTCAGGTGCATCAGACACGTAAAGGGTTTTCTAGAAACCAGGTGCGGTTCAGCAGATTGTGGGACAGATATGACAGCGGCTCAACACCAGGTGAGCATCTGAAGCCGCAGAGCGTAAGGCTGAGTGAAGCTCCTTTCAAGGCGAGGCGGTGATCGACTACTGCTCCAGAGGACCTGCACAAGAGTTACAATCACACGTCTGGTTTGGCAGCTCCGTGGATGCAAATTAAACATAAAACTGTCAGTTCAGAGTGAAAGCACAGCTGCCTTATCGGGACTGATTTCCTCACGAGGGTAAAACACGCACAACAGGTTGCATTTCAAACTGGTATTATGCTGATTATCAGTATGCTGTTTGGGACACGTCGGGGACCACTAACCCCCGAAGTCTGAGCAGTTTTCTCAAATGAGAGGAACAGAAAATAGTGATCATCTTTGTCTTCTGGAGGCTACGTTGGCATCTTCCTGACATGTTCACTCTTAAAATAAATCAAATTACTGAAGACCTGACGGCTCCATTTCACAAATTAAAGTGATCATCGTCATAAAAAGAAAAAAAATGGGCACCATGACTCAAAATGCTTTTGTATAATGTTGGCGACAACATTTCCACTGATATCAAATAATCATCATTACTGAGCAACAATAACCCTTTTTTTTTTGCTGTTTAAACTGTCCCTAGGCACTGACCATGAAACATAACAATTTGAGGTTGGGAAAAAAAAAAAAACACACGGTTGTGGTTCATGCATGTGTACGTGAGTAGGATGAAGTTCAGAGGCAGAGCTGAAGCACAGCAGAGAGGGAGGCTGTTCAAGTTTCTGAAAGTTATGAAGTTCTGCTTTCATAGAGGTCATGAAATACAAGTATTTTGGATTTTAGCAATGAAGCTGCAAATATCTACATTTTTTTTTTTTTTTTGCAAGACGCTTGAGATCCAGGCTGCACTTCAACATGTAAACCAGTGCTTTAAATAAGATGCAAACTGAATCTGCATTAAAAAAAAACAAACAAAAAAAAACAACACATCTGGTGATATTTTTCATATTGTCAACAAGCCCCTTGAAAAGGTCAAAACTAACAGTTAATTGACAAGTTTTGTATTTGCTCTTAGTGCGTCTTTAGCTTATTGCTGCGTTCTACAGACTTCTTTTGTCTAAAAACAGTTCGACTCATTGGGTTACAGCGCAAAAACACACACATCCATGCACACACGCACGCATGCACACACACACACCAGTTTATTCTGGTGAACTTCACATACAGCATCCTGCTACCAGAAACATCTACTTCCCTGTGGCAGTAATCAGGTGTGAATTACACTGTATGTGCTCATTTTCTCAGTAACATCTTGACTACAGTTTAGATATAACGAATTTTATGAGTCATTTTAGGTGGTTAATGGTTCTGCTCGGATTTGTTGACAATAAGAAAAATCTACAATGACACCAGGTTCAGGTTTGAATGTCTTCATCCAATCAAAATATGTATTGCATGTTAATACCAGTTGAAAATGTTTAGTCTTCCTGTTTAACCTGATTCTACTCATGGAAAAAAACAAAAACATGTCAGTGTCAAACTGAAAAAAACACAAACAAACAGTATTTAAATCATTGTGAACAGAGTCTGGAGTTGCAACAAGTTAGGAATGTACATCCATTCTTCTTAACAATCATCAAAATAAAAAAAAAGAAAAGACATCAGCTCACTGCACATAATGCTACATTCTGTAGGTTAAAAAACAAATATAAATCACTCCCTCTAATACAAAAGCACGTCCTCTGTCGTGTCAGAGAAAAACCAGGACGACAGAGTTACCAGGAGGCAGTGATACACCAGCGCTGCAGTCAGTCTCTGTTTAACACAGCGGAGACAGGAAGTGTTCAGCTGTGATGCAATCCCACCCCCCCCCTCCTCTGGTGTTCATGTGTCGAGTCAGCACAGTAGAGTAGTTCAGTGGTTGCAGCGAAGAAAGAGGAGGAAAAAAAATCCCCTTCAGGACAAGAGAAAGGATGTTTACAGTGCGACGTAAGGATGACACAGAAAGAGAGAAGGTCAAGGCATCCGTTCATTTCAACCGTTCATTAGACTGATCACAGTATGACATCAGAGCATCTGTGAACATCAGGAATGCTCCTCTCCTTAGATGGTTTGTTACAGATGGGAGTTTAAAAAAAAGAAAAAGGGTAGGGGGTTGACTGAGAGCATCCTGCCACATCCAGCAGGAGCAAGCATCAATCAAAAAAAAAAAAAGGAGAGGAGAAGATCTGCTGGAAGCCTTTCACACCGAGGTCTCCGACTGCAGCCTCATGACGAACTTGTGGCTCTTTGGGTCGATGAACTCCTCTCCGAGCCGGAGGAACGGCAGCGGCGTTACCGTCACGACCAGGGAGAAGTCCAGGCGCCGCAGGGAGAAGACCAGGCCCTGACGCAGGGCCGAGGTCACCGGCTCCTCGCTCACCAGAGTCCACTGGCGCCCTCTGCCGTTCTGCTGCTGGTACTGCATGGTGGGGCCGGGAGTGAGGTACCGCTCCAGGAAGGCCTGCGAGGGAGGATGTCGGAGATTAATCATGAAGGAAACACGGGTTTAATGCCAGTATGCTTGATGTCATCAAGTGCATCTGCTCAAACGCTGCGACTCTGTGATGGTTTTCTATACTTTTTTTTTTTTTAAAAAGGAAACTTTGTAGGTTGAGTTTTTGCTTGTTAACTTGCAAAACAAATTTTCTGCATTAGACAATCTGAAAGAAAACCATCTATTTTACAAAAGAATTTGTGTTTCTGGTGCTCCATTTACAAAATCCTTGTGATTCAAGACTGCAGATCTGGAGTTTAACTGTCCGATGACAATTTACTGAAGAGGAAGCAAGAAGAGACCAAGAGACCACCACAACAGAAACCAGACCAGTCTGTTTTTTTTTTTTTTTTTTTTTTTTTTAATCCCAAATCTTGGTTAGATTTAAAAAGAAAAAAATGCTTCAATGATTTAAATACACCAAGTAGGGGTGTGAAAAAAAAATCGATTTGGCAATATATCCCGATTTTCGGCTGCTCAATATATCAATTTTTCAACTCCTAATATTGATTTTTTTTTAGGAAAATTGTTTAATTTTCACATTTAAATTGTTTAAAATTTTAAATGTGCAAAAACACTAATAATAAACAATAAATAGGTCGTTTTGAAGCAAATAGTTTTGACTCAATTTGTCCTCTGAATGATCAATATCATCTGATGAACATATACAGCAACTTGATTTTTCATCTCTTACTTTTAATTTTGATATTAACTGGGTAGAATATCGCAATATATCATGATATCGTGATAATATCGTATCATGACCAAAGTATCATGATACATATCGTATTGCGAGGTCCTTGCCAATACTCACCCCTAACACTAAGGCTTGTGTGTAGGAAACATTGTATGTTATCAGGTCTGAGTAAATCAAGCGAACCCACCTTGGGCGTCATGTTGTGTGTGATGCAGAACTGCAGGTGTGTGAGGATGCTCTCCATGCTGTGGAAGGCCTGTTGCCGCGTGGTCCTCAAGTATTTCTGCATGGCGCGGGCCATGGGGGCAAAGATGGCTTGAGCCGCCTCTCGGGGGTCCATCACCTCTCTGGGGTGTTTGGGAGATGAGGCCGCCTCGTCCTCGTAGTGGCGCTTGATGTGCGTGAAGGCCTCTTCGACCGCCACAACCAACCTGCGGCAGAACAGTGACAGCTTTAACGCAACAAAGGGGGCGGCTCGTCAAAGCTTTGTTTCTTTTTGCTTGTCAAGATGTGGTTTAAAAAAAAAAAAAGGATGATTTTGCCTTGTACCAGTTTAATTTAGAGCTGTCACTTAAATGCCGCCAGGCCTGTTGTTTCAGCTTCACTGATTACACCGTCAGGTTACAGATAAAGTGCAACCTCTTTTCTATTGTCAGGTTTTTCATGTCACAACATAGTAATTTAAAAAAAAAAAAAATCACCTCTTTACTCTCTTTATCAGGAATTGAACCACGGAAACACAACCTCAGATGAAAATACATGCAATATCGCACCATGTTGTTGGATTTTGAACATAAAACACAGCAAAATGAAAAAGGAGTGAGTGGGAGAAAAAAAAAAACCAAAACAAAACATGGTTTCATAGCTTTTAGAAACCACCTTTAGCGGTAATTACTTGAAGAGGCGGTTTCCTGCCTGATGCTTTCAGTCGCTCAGATCATCGGGGAGGAAACCTGACCCAGTCTCCTCAACGACGCTGCTTCAGTTCATTGAGCCTCTCAGACGTTTGCTGATGCACAGCTCTCTTAAAGTCCCACCACAGCGTTTCAGTCTGGAGTTTGGATCATTGCAACACCTTGATTCTTTTATTTTCCAGTCGGGAAATCTGGGTGGTAGATTTGCTGGAGCGTTTCAGTCAACCTTTAGCTATCAGACGGCCTCACAGTTTTACTCAAACACTTTGATACACAGAGGGGGGAAAGGGTGCTCAACAGAAACCACATGGCCTTCCTGAGGAGCAGTCATTTGGTTGACAGTTGAAATCAAGATTAAACTGATCACGCTGGACTGTTCAAACATAAATTAGCACTGCTAGCTCGGTCCTGGCGGGCTGCCGTTGAACATGTTTAACACCTCCCACGTTTGGCAGTCCCCCACTTTGCTGCAAACAAACACACCTTCCATCGAAATCTGCCGACATGCCGTCTAATTTCTCAGCGGGCACGAAAACATGCGAGGACAGGGCTGCCTGGAGTCATTTAAATACATCAAAACTGTCTCGTCAAACTGCAATTAAGGCGTCAGGAGCACGCCGATGACTTTAGAGCGCCCCAGATCCCGGCAGGTCTTTCAGAGCCGCCTTCATGTTTGACATCTCCACACATGCCTCAAAGCGGTGCCAATTTTGAATCTAGCAGGAGCAGGCGTATGAATATTTTAATTTAAAAAAAAACAAAAAACAGAGCAACTCGTCTACAAATGCTCCAACCCTGAACACAGTCTCCACCTTCAGGTTGCACACCACACCAGACCTGGCTTTGCGTTTGCGGATCCTGCGGTCCATCTCGGCCTCCTCGTAGTAATACTCGTTGTGGGAGTTGTCTCTCCTCCTGGCGGCGGCTGCTATCATGGCCCGCGACTGTCCCGTGGAGTTATTGGTGGTGTTTTCTACAAGACAACACATGCTAAGTGAGGATTTAACAGATTGCATTTCAGGTATTTATCTGAAGCTCGTATTCGAGCGAGAGCGACTACATTGTTAACAATCACAGGTAGACTGAGGCAGGGCTGATCTCATGGGCTTGAGGACGTTGTGTCAAACAGCAGTCGTGACAGATCATGAATGACAATCAAGATTAAAGACAGGGGTCAGAGCCGGGACAAGGCTGTATTTACCATCTAGGGAGTAAACCTTGAAGCCGGTCATCTTCTTGGACAGGATGGACTTGGGCAGGTTGAGCAGGGCAGGGTTGTAAACTGGGAAGTCGTTGTAATAGCGGTCCAACACCCAGACAGCTGCTCTCTGGATGCTAAAATACAGAGTCAGCAGTCAGGAAATGCAGGGAGGACATAAATACTGACACTCTTAATGGGGGTTTATATAAGAATTAAGAAGAAAAATATAAAAGCAGCCTCAGGTCAGCTGATAGCAAAATAAAGCTAAAGTATCATTGTTATCTGAGAGATAGAAGCATCAACATCAATCACACGATGCCCTAAAATTGTCAAAACACACTTTTACTGAACAAATGCTGCAAGTCTGGGTTAACAAATTAGTGCTGGACCCCTGGACACACACCCCAACCTGCACGCTGTGATCCACCTCTGTGGCAAACTTCTTTTGGAGGCAAATGTATCATATAATTCCCTACTGGTGAATGATTTTATCCTCCAATTTCATTCTGAACTAGCTATGAAAATGAAGCTGCAGCTGTTGCAGGTTTCCTGTCCCCTCTTCACTGTATATAAAGATCACCTTAATTGGGGAAAAAAAAAATCACATAGAAAAATACAGAACAGGAAAATCGCATTTCTCTTTGCAGAAGGATGTAGCATATAAAGTCCAATTAAGGTGTGGGTTTTCCATAAATCATGAGTATCCAGTCAGCAGGATTTTAATCCAACATGAAGTCTCTAGCAGCCTGTTCACGCCTCAGACTGACGTGCTCAAGTGCTTCAGGACAGATAGATTGACAGCTGCTCTCCAAAATGCTCAGATCCAATCACTCAGACTGCATCTGGAAGTGGCTTCGGGCAATTTTTAGCATCACAAGTACCGATGTGTTCTTGGGCACATGGAAAGATCGCATATTTAAGGTTTTATGTTCAGTGGAAACTGAAAATGCTGTACCTGTGGATACTACAAGTCATTTGATTTGCACAACTGCATACTATCGCCATACTTTACTGGATCCAGAGATCAATATCCACGTTAAATATCAGTGCTTGCATTGGCCTCTAGAGGCTTCGCTACTGACCATCTCATCAATGCGCTGCCTTTATCTGGTATGCCATGTACCTCAGCTGGATGAGAAGTCACCCCATGTGCAGATGCTTTAGGTACTTGTTACAGCCAGCCCAGACTCGGGTCCAGGCCCATGGCCCTTTGGTGTTTGTCCCCTTCCCTTTTCTCTACCTGCTTCCCTGTCTTAACACTTTCAAATAAAGGTCCAGTAGTGACTGAAACTGTGCCCCCTTTAAAACCAAAGCGTTGCTCATCTCCCTTTTTCACTCAGAGTTTCTGTACTGCGACTCACAAAAAGAAGGTCTACAGTGATCCCTTGCCAATTTGCGCTTTAAGTTCCGCGGTTTTAGTTATTCCCGGATTTTTCAGAAATATAATATAATAAAAAAAATCAACAAAAAAATCACGGAAACATCACAGGATGTTGTGCGCGTTCTCTCACAGCGAAGAAATGTTGTGAGCCAGCCTGGCCCCTTTAAGAAGGTAGCCTTATGGGAAATGGTGTGGCCTTATGGGTAATGGAGTGTGTGTGTCGTGGAACGGCAGAACAAAACTAAAAGACTACAAGACTAAAAGTGTAGTGAGCATCAACAGCAGCCCAGCGTGTATAGATTTACATCCTCTGTTAACCGACAGGAGCCCAACAATACAACCTGTGTGATATTAAAAGTTCCTGCAGTGCCAGAATAAAGTGCTCGTTCCATGCAGAGAAAACCGGACTTTTTCTTTTATTGTAGTTAGCGTGTTAGCCGCTAATTACGAGCCAAAAATAGCACAATAGCAGCGGTTTGTTTACTACGGTTCAGAGACCAGAGGCTGTGAAGGTAACAGAAAGACCACAGTTGAGCCTTTGTCTTGTTTCGCAGCAGTGCCTCGCTACTTTTTTGTGGTTTTTAAACATATTTTAATCACATTATTTAGGCTCGGGGGGCTCCGGCTCCAGTTTGCGGATTTTGATTTTCGCGGCCCCTTATTAAAGGTGGAGTAGGTGTTGTTTGAAAAACGGTTCCAGCAATCCAACTCAAGTGAGATTTTGAAAATATACACTCCCTCCCTCCTCCCAAAGGCTCCGCCTCCTCCTCTTCAGCTCACCCCTCGAAACCACGCCTTCACATGATTCACGACTGCATGAACCATAGGGAGGGAGGGAGCGAGGGGTGATATTTGATGGACGTATTAGGCAGCCAATCAAAATAGTGATGATCACTTTTTTGATTGGTCAGAGTTTTTCTCTGATTATACCTTCTAGACTGGACCAAAATGTTTAGTTTTTTTTGCAAACATTTTATTTCAGTGGGTGCAATGGAAATGTGAAAAGGTTTTCAGGCAATATTGTAAAAAGTGTTGCAAAAAAACAACACCCACCCCACCTTTAACCGCGAAATATAAGTGATCACTGTATAGTCTATTCCTAGTCTATCCCATCACCATGAACTAGTTCGGACACTCGCAGGATCTTAAATCCTGTCTTGATCCAACAGGTTTGTGGTCAAAAAAGTAGAATAACACTTCTTAACCAAATTCAAAGCTTCTTAAAAGTTAGCCTCAATTTCTATTTATGCTTTGCCAGATTTCTGTAAAATCCGTCACACAAACCTGAGGTGGCCCACGCTGTAAAACTTGCTGGCTCCGTCTGTGCTCCGGACCACCTTGAGGCAGAAGGCCGGCTGCAGGTGCCGGACCTCCAGCAGCACCAGAGCCAGGTACTGGATGAAGAGCAGGGCGTCTACCAGCGAGGCCGCGTACTCCACGATGCCCCGGTAGTCCCTCTCCCTGGGCTCCAGCACCCGGACGCCGTAGAACAGCCAGTACGACGCCACGAACAGGAACACCAGCACCATCAGCAGGCAGCGAAAGACGAAGAAACGCGGCAGGTTGGCCCGCGGCGGGCGGAGGAACAGCGCCCACGAGGAGATGAGCAGGACCAGCAGCTTGAAGGCGAGAGAGACGTAGAGGCCTTCGCAGGGCGTGCCGCAGGGCTCGAGGGCGTCGCGCCACAGGACCTGAGGGAGTATGAGGAAGGCCAGCGGCGTGATCAGGGCAAAGAAGCTCAGGCAGCCCCCGAGCGCCGGGCCGACGAAGCGCTTGCACTCCAGAGGAGTCGAGTCCTCCAAGTCTTTGGTGACGCGCGTCAGGTCCTCGTTTGAGATGCTGTGCTCGGAGGTACCGGTGACGACGGTGGTGGTCTCTCCCCAGTTATCATCCTGCATGATGAAGAGAAACATGACGCGCATGTGTTTATTTTAAGAAGCCGAGGCAGAGTTTGATCCTTAACATGAAATCGGAAACATCTCAACAAGACTGTGTTTGTTCTTTCTACTCAGTAGTTAAATATGACCTCTTATCGCACTGCAGATTGTTCTGTTCTTGCCAGATATGAAACCTTAGATCTGGGAATATGAGATTATTTATCTCGTTTTAAATATCATTTACTTATCGAGTCTATGGTACACTCAAACTAATTATCCGTTAAGAATTATTTGCTGATTTGCTTTTCAGTGTCTTTAACTTGTTATCGTGCTGTTTGATGCTAGTTTGATCTAAGATTCAGATCTCCCTTTAAAACAATCAAAAATGACCAAACTGATTGTTAATATGCAAAAAAAATCTACAATTAAGGATGTACAGTTCCTTGTGAAAGTATTCGCCCCCTTGAGTTTTTCAACCTTTTGCCACATTTCAGGCTTGAGACATAAAGATATGAAATTTCAATTTTTTTGTCAAGAATCAACAACAAGTGGGACACAATCATGAGGTGGAACGAAATGTATTGGATATTTTAAACATTTTTAACAAATAAAAAACTGAGAAGTGGGGCGTGTAATATTATTCATTCTCCTTGCGTTAATACTCTGTAGCTCCACCTTCTGCTGCAGTTCCAGCTGCAGGTCTCTTGGGGTTTGTTTCTATCAGTTTAACTCATCCAGAGACTAAATTCTTGCCCATTCTTCCTGTAAAACAGCTGCAGCTCAGTGAGGTTGGATGGAGAGCGTTTGTTAACAGCAGTCTTTAGCTCTTTCTACAGATTCTGGACTGGATTCAGGTCTGGACTTTGACTTGGCCGTTCTAACACCTGGATACGTTTATTTGTGAACCGTTCCATTGTAGATTTGGCTTTATGTTTTGGATCATTGTCCTGTTGGAAGATAAATCTCTGTCCCAGTCTCAGGTCTTTTTTAGACTCCAACAGGTTTTCTCCCAGAATGATCCTGTATTTGGCTCCATCCATCTTCCCATCAGTTTAAACCATCTTCCCTGTTCCTGCTGAAGAAAATCAGGCCCAAACCATGATGCTGCCACCACCGTGTTTGACAGTGGGGATGGTGTGTTCAGGGTGATCAGCTGTGTTGCTTTTATTCCAAACATATCATTTTGCATTGTGGCCAAAAAGTTAGATTTTGGTTTCATCTGACCAGAGCATCTTCTTCCACATGTTTGGTGTGTCTCCCAGGTGGTTTGTAGCAAACTTTAAACGAGACTTTTTATGGATATCTCTGAGAAAGGTCTTTCTTCTTGCCACTCTTCCATAAAGGCCAGATTTGTGCAGTGTAGGACTGATTGTTGTCCTCTGGACAGACTCTCCCACCTCAGCTGTAGATCAGTTCATCCAGAGTGATCATGGGCCTCTTGGCTGCATCTCTGATCAGTCTTCTCCTTGTTCCAGATGAAAGTTTAAAGGGACGGGCGGGTCTTGATAGATCTGCAGTGGTCTGATATTCCTTCCATTTCACTGATTGCTTGCTCAGTGCTCCTTGAGATGTTTAAAGCTTGGGAAATCTTTTTTTGTATCCACATCCATCTTTAAACTTCTCCACAACAGTATCTGGGACCTGCCTGGTGTGTTCCTTGGTCTTCATGATGCTCTCTGAGCTTTAACCAGAACCCTGAGACTATCACAGAGCAGGTGCATTTATACGGAGACTTGATTACACACAGGTGGATTCTATTGATCATCATCAGTCATTCAGGACAACATTGGATCATTCAGAGATCTTCACTGAACTTCTGGAGTCAGTTTGCTGCACTGAAAGTAAAGGGGACGAATAATACTGCACGGCCCACTTTCAGTTTTTTTATTTGCTAAAAAAGTTAAATAAATACAATAAATTTCGTTCCACTTCACAATTGTGCCCCACTTGTTGATTCTTGACAAAAGATTAAAATTTTATATCTTTATGTTTGAAGCCTTAAATGTGGCAAAAGGTTGAAAAGTTCAAGGGGGCCGAATACTTTCACAAGACACTGTATATTTGAAGGAGTTATTTAGGAGATCATTTCTCATTTTCTAAGTTCTTATTTTCATTTAAATAATCCCTTAATTTGTCTTAGAAGCCATGAACGCAGCAAAGCCCTTAAAATGTTAATGTCAGCTGACTGAAGCTTTTCATCAAGAGAATCGTCTCTCTGCTATTGAAACAAAAGACCCTCTTTGTTTCAGCCAAAACTCCTCCAGCTCCTCACAGACAACAGGCCCCCGTGCTTCAGAGTCATGCATCTTCAGTATTCAATGACTCCCACTCCTCTTTTATTGCCGACAAGGACTGAAACTAACTGACCAACTGCTCCGATGAAACACAACTCAGCTGCTGAGGGAGGACGAGAGCCCGGATTCACAGGAAACTGACGCTCTTAAACGGTTCTAAAAAAAGGAGAAAAAACTAGGTGGACCAGCAGGAATCAATCCACGACGTTTCCTGTTTGATTGGAGGGAAAACAGCTGCGAGGTCAGCGTCGGTGTGAGAAACAGACCCTGAACTCTCCAAGAGGCCTTTTGTTGAACATGCAACCGTGCCAAAGACGTGATAATTCAGAGCGGTCAGAGACCGGAAGCCCCGCCCACATCAGGTGACAATTTCACAGAAAAACACAACCTGCATATGGCAGTTTCCACCAAAAGGAACCACAACACACACCAGCGGAATAAGATCAGTTAATCAGGAGTTAATAAACACTGAGTGGAAACAAAGTTCTGCCCACCCTGTCATCCCCGCGGGTCGACTCTGCATCCAGAAGCGGCTCGCCAGGAGTTTGTATGGTGACCGATTTGTCTCCGCGACTGCTGCCATCTCGGCTCTTGGACCGGTGACGGTCCCTGCGGTCCCTGAAAACAAACAAATAAACAAACAAAGACAACAGGTTACTGGATGTACAGCAGAGTTTTCTCTGCTCTGTGGATGTGTGATGTCCTGGTGCAGCATCTCCAAAATATTTAACAATTAAATACTTCATTCATGCCCAAAGGGAAAGATCACATAAATTCTGCATGCAGAATATTAATAGAAAAAGACAACGTACAGAGTGATGCCAAAATAACCCCAATGAGTGAATCCCTACGGATAGTCAGACGTGTGTGTTGCAGAGACGGTTGTTGTGTGTTACATAGCCAACGGTATGTACCACTATATAATGTCTTTTTAATCTCGTCTAGAGCTTTCTATTACATACATTCATACCCAGATGAGTAGGGGTGAGTACTTGGCAAGGAGCCTCGCAATACGATATGTATCATGATACTTGGGTCACGATACGATATTATCGCAGTATCACGATATATTGCAATATTCTACCCAGTTGAAATCAAAATTAAAAACAGGGAGGTGAAAAATCAAGTTGCTGTATGTGTTCATCAGATGATATTGATCATTCAGAGAACAAATTGAGTCAAAACTATTTGCTTCAAAACAACCTATTTATTGTTTATTATTAGTGTTTTTGCACATTTAAGTAACCATTACAACATACTGAAAGCATTGTAAAAAAAACAAAAACAAAAATCGATATTAGGAGCTGAAAAATCGATATCATATTGGGTGGCCGAAAATCAAGATATATTGCCAAATCAATTTTTTTTTTTTTTTCACACAACGTGGGCTTTCGGCATCCGGCTCAACGACGCTTCGACAGGCCGAGGGATCGACCCGTCGACCGTCCAGTCGGAGGACATCCTGCTCCACCCGCTGATCCATGACTACCTCCCCTTTCCTGCAGATCCAAACTGAATTAATGCTACAATGGTGCTACCAAGAAGAATTTTGGACTCAGACCGTCACTCCTCGCCCACCAGTAACTGGATTCTGTGTGAGAAATGACGCAGTTTATTGACGTTTGCAGGGCGTGCAGCTCGTTTATATTCAGTAATGGTCGTCGGTTTCATTAGACACCATGAGCACGTCAAGCGCCACTGAACTCTTTCGGTGGTTTTTACAGGAATGATGTCTTATTCAATTTGTCTGGCTCATTCATTCCAGAGAGCAGCCCGACCGCCCCCCCCTCACATAATTACCATTTTAAC
Source organism: Hirundichthys speculiger (assembly GCA_018398805.1). Classification (NCBI taxonomy): domain Eukaryota; kingdom Metazoa; phylum Chordata; class Actinopteri; order Beloniformes; family Exocoetidae; genus Hirundichthys; species Hirundichthys speculiger. Next base: position 1,154,109 of record JAGFBZ010000267.1, on the reverse strand, counting down.
ATCATTAACCAAGGACGCCCTGATTGATCTGCTGGTCACTGGAACCTGACGCGTCCCAGCTGAACCAGCTCTAAACGTAGAAATGTCCCGTCTTCGACCTTGACCGGCTCGCCCACCTGTGCTTGCGGGAGCTCCGGGAGTGGGAGGACTTGTACGAGTAGCCCGAGTACTGCGAGTCGTTGTCCATGTCTCGGGTCGGCGGTGGGCGGGCTTTACGAGCCCCGCCTCCTCCTCCTCCCCCCTTGCTGCGTTGCTCGCCGACTCCTCCCAGTTGGCTCTTGCGTTCGGAGATGGACTTGGTGGAGAGGGCCAGGGGCAGCTTGAGCAGGTCAACCTTGCTCCTGAGGGAATCTATCTTGGAGGCAGGACGGAGGAATAGCAGGAGAAGGGAGGCGGGAGAGAGGAGGAAAAGAGGAGGAAGAGGGACGGGAGAGGATGACGGGTGGGAGAGTCGCAGCGGGGGAGAGCCGAGGTAGTTGAGATCTGAAGAGAAAGAGGGAGCTGAAATTAAAAGCTGCATCTGCTCTGCATCAAGTTGCTGAAGGTTGGATCGTGAAGGTTCTCATGAACTCGTAAGAGATCTAAAAATACACACTGGGGTTGATATTCATCACATATACAGCATATAACCCCCCCCAGTTCCTTTACAGAAATTAGGCTTTGGTACAAATTAACAGATAAGCATCAACGGAGAAAACTGCCTTCACCTCAGGCATTCAAACAGCCCGTTGAAATGGCTTTGTGAGGAATGTGCGTGTTTAATGGCCATCTATGGACCGCTTGAAAGAAAGCGCAACACAATCTACACAATGATTGAAAGTTTAAACTCATAACCACTGACGAAGCAAAATAAAAACCCAAGACTTTTTGTAGCTTCTCAAGGTTGTGCTCAGTTCAGCACATGCAGGTGATTTGTGACGATGGCTTTATCTGATCTGGAAAGCCTAGCTTTTTTTTTTGTTGTTCACCTTCATTACTTTTCATAATGATTTTAATGACAGCATAACAAAATAACTTTAAAAAAAAATTGGTGGCCAAATAATCAAGATTTATCAGTGATTACAGAATAAAATAATTATCCCACTCGATCCAGTAAACCAGCCATTCCCAAACTTCAGAATACCAAGGCCCATTTGAAATGTGAAAAATCTCTGTAAGGGGTCAAAAAATAAAGTGATACTTGTCATTTTTTAAGTAAAGATGACAGTAGAATAACCCTTATTTGGTTTGTTTCATTATGTCTAAATATTTAAAAATCACGTAATAAATATTTTACAGTAATTAAAAACATATTTCTTAAAAAAAAAAAAAAAAAAAAACCCTCTCACGGCCCATCTGCAGTACCACAACGGCCCACCAGGGGGCCGCGGCCCACACTTTGGGAATCACTGCAGTAAACCATCAGTTACAGTATCGTGACTGAAGACTCAATCCCGTTCTCCTCCTGCCTATCGTCTGGAAAATCGATCTGAGCACAAGACCTGGAAAGATGTCTCAGTTCCCACAACACAACTGGATGAGAAAAGGAGCTTTCCAGAGAGGCTGTGTGTGAGGGCGCACGGGTAAAGTTACTGGTTTTCTCACAGAGATCACAACATACAATAGACGCGAGGCAGCTCCGAACATGCCAGAATCACAGGGGCCGCTATAATATTACCCTCGAAGGTAAAGAAGTTAAAAACAAGAGACAAAACACAAGTGTGAGTCACAGCTATGACAAAGGGAAGGTTCAGAGGCATGATCTGACCTTTCTGGGATCATGCTGGAGCCAGTAGATACCTGTTAACCTGTCAAAACGTCCTTTACAGTTTGTTGCCCATTAGTTGACTGCAGGTATATTTAAAAGAAACACGTTGTGATGTTTTTTCAAAAGGTGACACAGTTTCCCTAAATTCTTAATGAAACATGGCTTTGGATCAAAATACCGTAGAGATACAGGACTAAAATATCTTTTTCAAACAAGTCTTTAGTGCTCTGTTGACAGGAGCTCTTTTAAAGAGTCTCTAGATCAGGGGTGTCAAACTGACCCGTGAAAGGGCCGTGTGGCTGCAGGTCTTTGTTCCAACCATGCAGCAGCACAGCTGACTTGTTTTAGTCAATCAACTAGTTGTCTTCACTAAAGGTCTTAACCAGTTCAGTCGACTGAATGATACAAGTCAGCTGTGTTTCTGCATGGTTGGAACAAAAACCTGCAGCCACACGGTCCTTTAACGGACCAGTTTGAGACCCCTGCTCTAGATGCTGAGCGGCTTCGCTTTAACGCTTTTATCTCACAGGTTGCACCTCTTTTGAAACTGATCTAACAGCTTAATCCAGCAAATGCAGCATAATGCAAAGTTAGTTGGGTCGGTAATGTCACCTTTTTTATCCAGATCTGAAGGGTTCGCTGAGTGTGAAGTTTTTAAAAACGAGGCCACCTGAAACTTTTGAAAGTTTTTGAGTTTGTAAATGGTCTCAACCACAGAAAACGTCCCCTTTTAAAAAGCTAAATGATCGCAATAAAAATGTGTAGAGTTTACGAAGAGTTTCAAAGTTTCAAATCATATCTGGTTGTTTATGCAATGAACTCATGCCAGAGATTCAACTACATATGATCCAGCCAAGCATCACCATCCACGACAGGAAGTTTCTCGTTTTTCTCTTTATTCGAATTAGGGATGAACGATAACTGTTTTAAAACCGATACTGATAACTTTCAGCTAATATAGGCTGATACCGATAACACACACATATACCTAAGATCATTACATCAATACTATGAACAAAACCAAAAACAGTTTTGACTCTTTAAATGAACAGATATTTATTTTTTCAAATGAAAAACTATTGGCAAGCCTCTAAACATTTCCATAAAGCTATCAAACAAACCTATTTGATATCTCACATCAACTTAAATAAGGTTCATTACTGACTGATATAAAAAATAAAAGCTCCTTGAACTGATGGAAATACATGCATCAGAATTAAAAACTGAAAAAGTGCATTCCAGAAGTTTACAAAAAAATAATTATGCATAGAAAATTAATGCACTGACACAAGTTAGATTCAAACATTTCTACTTTCTACCCATTTCACCTTTGCCCGTGGGTCATCTCTGGCAAATTTCTTGGATTTTTCAAAAGCCTCGCCGATCTGTGTAAGACCCAGTGAATCCTTTGCTGCTGGCTTCCTCACGTTAGCTCACGTTAGCTTACGTTAGCGAGATTTCAAAACTTTCAAAAGCAATGGTTACATTTCAGATGGCTAATCAGGTTTGACGTATTAAAGCTTGTGCTTTTTTCCCCCTCCTCCTGGATTTCGCTTGGAGCATTTGTCACAAAAACCAGCGAACTAGCAGGAGGCAGCGTTCAGTTTTTATGCTCCTCAAATGTGGAACAAACTCCCAGAAACCTGCAGGTCTGCTGACACTCTCAGCAGTTTTAAATCAAGGTTAAAAACTTTTTTATTTGCCACATTTTATCATAATAATTAACTTTTATTTCTTGCATTTTATCTAAATTTTTAATTCCTAAATCAAAAATAACTGTTGATTAACTTTTTGCATTTTTATTATTATTTTATCTTTTTATTTCCTCCTGTTTTAATGTAATGCTTTGTAATGCTTATGTACAGCACCTTGAATTGTCTTGTACGCGAAATGTGCTATACAAATAAACTTGCCTTGCCTTGCCTTATTCGGAAACTTTAACTAATTTCCGTACAATCGCCGTCATGTTATTTGTTTTCAACAGCACGCTGTGCCGTATGCTGCATTCAAGGCATAACGCCAATTCCCACGTTCCCTCGTTTGCTAGTCGTTCTTTCAGCCTTATCTATTTTTTATGTATAACAGGCGGGAAAATACTGCGAATATCAATTCAAGTCAGCAACTACCAAAATTATGAGCGAGTTAACAAATTTTTTTCTGGAATGAACGGGTATTCTTGATTTTCCTTATTGAGAAATCGGTTTTCTGATTATGCCGACATCACTTGAACATAACATTCACTGCCGGTCATTCGGGTCTCAGAGAATTCCATCTGTGTAATCGGGGCTATTCGTCACGATATCGGATCTATTGAAATTACGTCATAATATCCTGTTTTCAGCCTGATAACTATGGGGCCTATAATAATCGGGCTGATAGTTATCGTGCACCCCTAATTTGAATAACTGGCCGTGAAGGACTGTGAATAAGGCTAATTTCCTGCTCTGGCTAGATCTTCTCAATTTTGTCAGGCTTTGTTAGAAAAAGGTCAAAAGAAAAAAGAAAGAAAGAAAGAAAGAATCAGGCCAATCAGTTTTATGAGGTCTAAGGTGATCTGTTCATGTTCGTGTCTCATCCAAGCAACAGCCCTGAATTCGACTGCGAGTTTAAAATTATATAAACCAGAGAAAAGCAGCATATCAATCGAGCAAATGGCACATATTTCTCATCAGAAAACAGTTAGATACCCATCCTTTACAGACCACCAGGAACAGTAAGATTCAGGAAGTTGCGTCAAAAACCGATGACGTGAGATGACCCTTTAAGAGTTCATGTTCCCGTCTCACCCTGGCAGACTGAGCCCTGTGATCCACGGACACTATGACCAATTAACCAACAGAGGCTTCGGTTTCACCGTTTGCTTAGACCACGTCTTCCAGGCCTCTGCCGAGGTTAATCATCACACGACTGTATCTGCCCTCCAAGAAACGAGCTTTAGCCTCGGTTAGCTCCAACACAATTGCAGCCATATTGGATTACTGTGTTTTCACTCAACTTGTTTGCCCTCTCCCTCCCTCTCGCCGGCTCACATTCCCTCCCTCACGACCCTCGTCCCCCGGGAAACAGGGCCTCCCTGCTGCCATGGCGATGAAAGAGGTTGTTCAGATGGAGGAACGGGGGTGTTGGAGGGGGGGGAATCGGAGGCTGACAGTTTCCCGGGCAACCTGACCTCATGCTGCCCTCTGCCAGTCTGTTCTCCACGCTGGTGAAGAATCTCCAAAATAAAAGTGTTGGCATGACGGATGTCTGGCTGTCAAACGCTGGTTAATTGATAAAAGGTGGGCGGGGCTCGCTGGCTTTGACTGGCCCTCTGTGGGAAGTGGAGGGGGACATCAGCCGTCATCGCTCAACATCCACTTCCCTTCAAGCCTGTAAACTGCCTGAATTCATTTGTAGGAAGTTTGCCCGCAGTTTTTACAGTCTCTCACGACATATCTTCAAGCCTAAACATTGTTTTGATCAAACAGATGTTCACCTGGAACCTGCTTTCCCACTCACAGAACCACTGGAAAAAAACAAAAAAGAGAGTAGTCATGTCTGATCTTAATGCTTATCCTTCCACCTCATGAAAATAATAATTAGGCAATTACTCCAGTCCTGGCTCCTTTTCAAAGCACTGACCGTGAGAGATGAGGATGAAATGTTTAAGTTATTCCTTCAGTGTATAACCTAAACATCTGAAATTACACAGGAAATGATGCAGACGCCCAGTCAGAGGATTTATGTTTGCATTTCCGGGTAATTACCACGATGACTGTTGCTCGGCAGCTCTGCGGGCCTCGCGGCCGGCCGTGGAGAATTTCCACCGGGGGTCCACATGCGTCTAAATTACAGCGAGCAATTACAACGGCCCCTCTGCAAGTGAACTCTAAAAGTCCAACACAAACACGTTCAGCAGAACAAATGTTAAAGGTGGCGCCTTTTAAGAACTGCTGAGTGGATGGAAGCACAAGAAAAATAAACTAAATCCTAAAGTTTATCATATGAGATCACGAGACGCATGGAAAGCTAGTGTTTCAGTTCATGGAGAGCACAAAAGCGTCCGGTTAATTTTAGAATAAACTGCCAGATGCTTCGGTCCGTCCGTGGTTATAGATTTAACAGTTAAAAGGAAAAATACAAAGAAAGTAAAGAATCGCTAAATCCACATGAGGATTTATAATAGATGCTGCATTTCATGCTTCCTCGTTTCCTCTGTCCTTCGTCATCCTGACTCTGACCCCAGAATCGATACTAGCAACAGGGATCTATTGATTCCTGAGGAGTCATGAGCAGGACAAGAAGAGGCTCGTGGGAGGGGGTGTGTGCACGGGAGTCTTTCTGGCATCTGCGACATCCAAAGGGAAGACAATACAAGACAATACAAGCCACTTAATAACGCAAACTATTTTAATGTTCCGCTGTTGAGAATAATGTAACACAGCTGTACGCTGCAGGGTCACATCATATTTGATCTATGTCCGTTTAATATGGGAAGACTGAAGAAAAGAAAAGCCTTAATCTATTTAAATATCCTCCTCATGTCTGAGAAAAAGTCTCTATATCACCACCAGCTGAAGACTGGGACATTAATGCAAAAATACATCCCTCAACATTTTGAGACTTACATAATAAAACGGACTGAGACGTAGGATTGACTGTTGCCATCATACTCAGCGCTGCAGCCAGGCTGACCAAGAGTCACAGCTCTGTTGAGTCATGTGACTCTCAGTCGCAACGACCTCATGAGGCTTTTTTGTTTCACAAATAAGAAAAATAAAAAGGGGTTTTCCCTTAATCAGCATCTCCACATTAGATGTAGTCTACAGATCTTTCTTTATCAACAGGCTGTGTGCCTCAATCTTTACAGGTTGCTGTAATTAAACACTAAAAAAAAAACAACAACAACAAACTAGTCTCAAACCAGAAGTGTCAGGCGATCACAGACCCATGTCCAATCTGCCCATTATTTCCCATTATATAAGTTCTTTAAAAACTGGTGCCAATCAGCTCATTGATCATCGGCACAGATATGAGTAGCTTGAAGAGCTTCAGTCAGGATTTGGAGCACATTGTCGTACAGACAACACTGGAGAAGGTCAACGATGATCTCCTCACGGTCTCAGGCCATGGACATGTGTCCATACTGGTCTCAGTTATTTCTATCCATGAAGCCAGATGAGACCAGGTGAGACCAGATGAGAAGATGATCTCATGGTCTCAGGCTGTGGACTTGTGTTCCATACTGGTTTCAGTTATTTCCATCCATGAAGCCAGATGAGACCCGTCAACTAACTGGACTACATAAGTGTATTAATAACAAAGACCTGCTAAATTCCTGTTATTAAACTGAGATAAGGCTGACGTTGTGAATCTTTGGGCCTGAGCACCTCAGAAATAGACCATCTGGATGGCATCACTTTAACATCTGGTACTACTGCGAGGAACCTTGGAGTTGCCGTCTTTCCTCTTTGTGAACTTGCCAAACTAAGAACGATCTAGTCTCAGAACGATGCAGAAAATCTAGCGGATGCGTTTGCTACTGGAAATACCAGGACCCCTTATCAGCAGGATGTCCTAAAATTACCGCCAACAGCCTTCAGCTGATCCACAGTGCTGTTGTGAGATGAGGAGAGATCATCACTCTCCTTCTTCAGCATCTCTTCACTGGTCTCCTATCAAATCCTGGGTTGAATTTTAATTTCTTCCTCACACATGAAGCCACTAAGAGCTTTGCTCCTTCTGATCTTAAAGACTTCATAGTTCAGTTTTATCCCAACAGACTTGGTTCTCAGGCTGCAGGCTTAGAGACACCCTCTCTGTTTATAGTTAAAACTCAGGTGACCCTGAGCCACCACATCTACACACACTATCATTATTACCATTAACTTGGCGTTTCTCTTTCCTTCCCTCTCATAGCAGGAATCCTTGTCCCAATCACTTCGTGTTTGTATCTCATTCCCATCCTCTCGCTCTCCCAACCAGTCGGGGCAGACGGACACCTTTCCTTCCTCCTCTGAAAAGGGAGGCACTTCTCCTCGCCGCCAGATCTTCTCAGGAATCCGGGACTGAACCAAAGCACAAGTCTGACGCAATCTGTCGGGACCTTTACCCGGAATATAACTGGATTACAAATGCGCTGAACTGGACTGCATGGGAACCGTTTTGTGTTAGAAGTGCCTTTAGACGTCTTTTGGTAAAGCACAAATAAACTGAAATCGCACAAGAATTAACATTTCTGACCAGAAATTCTTTGTAACAGTAAACTTAGTTTGCTTAGATCTTTTTAAAATGTTTTTATCCTATTCTTTAACTCATATCTTTAATTAATGGGGGAATTAAAATAGCAGGTTAGATGGTACGTCTCCCTGGCCCTCCTAGATTTAAATCCACCGGCCTCCCAGCACGCTTTTCTGCTGCTCTGTAAGCGAGAAGATGACAACACTTGATCTATAAAAGGTGTGGTCCACTAGTGGGAAGGATTGGGTTTCCCATTCATCCTCTTGTCCCAGTTGAAGGACCACACCAGGTCCTCTTTTCTTTGACTTCATTAGCAATATCAGTGTTGAGGTCACAGTCGGGAGTGTAAAAGTACTCCTGAGCACAAAAGTCCTTTCTGTAAAAGCATGACCCGTCCCTCCACGTCTTTGATCGGCTTCTTTAATCCAAAAAAAACAAAAAATCTCTTCTTTTCATCCTTCTATTGTTCTGTGAGCACGTCACTTTTCACTGAAGGCCTGAGTGAATCTCAACAGAGCGGGCCCGGTCCAGAGGTCGGCGTGCGTGTGTGGTCTGAGATTAAACAGTTATGACGTCGGGCTTCCGGCCTGCTGGTGACACGGCCGGGCAGTTTTACAGCTCAGACCAGAGAGCCCGAGTTATCCAATACTGTACGCACCACCAGGCTAAGAGCAAAGACAAGCTTCTCAACATGTGCAGACCTTATCGGCAAGCGGATCACTCCCATGCTCGTTTTCAACAGGCAGCTCAGATAATAACATTTTCTGTTTTCCCTATTTAACTTTCTAGAACATACACCGTCATTGAACCCTGGGGTTAGCAGACCTTCTCCGCCTGAAGGACCTTCCCCCAGATGAGTGAGGACACGGTGTGCAGTTCACATGCGATATGCGTGAAACTGAATTAGACAGCTGCAGAGTGAGCCTCTGCAGAACCAGGAAGAGCTGCAGGACTCCAGTTTACGCTACTTTAATTACGATGCATCACGACATAATTAGAGCCGAAGCATAACTGGCAAATGGGTAAACAACATCAGCCAGTCATCATCGGATGATGAGAAACCTCAGATGGTATGTAGATATCGTGTCATCAGATAGTTCATCCAACAACAAACTGATTGTTTAAAACTCTCTGCAGAGTCTGCAGCCCAGTTAAAGGTTAGATAGGGGGTCCTTCTCTGAGCTTTTCCTATATTGCCTGAAATTCTCTTTACACAACGATGGGAAACTATTCATTAGGCAATCTCACGTAAAAATATAAAAATGTAAAAACATAAATCACCAGTGGAAGTCACAGGACTGTAAAAATACCATCCAGTCATGGTGAGTGACCCAATGTGACTGGACTACAGGCTCGTCTGTCAAACTCTTCTTCAGTGAGCATCCAGAACACATCTGTATGCTTTGGAGGTTTAGCTTCAGCAGCAGGTTTGAAAAAAAGAGGGTTGCACTTATTGAAATGACTTTCAAAACTGCATTAACTCTTTTTCAGCCTCTCCAAGCTCTAACAGAGTAGCGTCACGGCGAGTTTATAATATGTAACAACAATTTAATTAGAAACAAACCCAGGCGTGACATCAGCTTCACAGTCTCTGTACTGTTTCAAATGTATCTTAAAATAATTTCTAAGGTCAATAAATTCACACACTTTTTTTTATTCTAAAGCAAAAACATCAGATCCTTCACTTCTTATCTTTAGAGAAGAAAGTAACTGGTTGTTTTGTAACTTAACATCAAAATCAACAGTGGGAGATTGTAATTTCATCTAGATACGAGAATTCAGCTTAAAGGAACTGTCTGGAGTTAAAACAAACGTTGCTCTGTTGTCAACATGTGGAGTTATCTTTCACCAAGAAACTGAAGAATTTGAATCGAAGCAGTTTTGAGAGAAAACCGAGTATTTGTTTGCAGCAACATGACAATTAATGTTAGCCCGGGGGGGATGGAGCTACACCTAAATAAATAGCTATTTTAAGCCTCTGACAAAGAACAAAAGCATCCTTCCACTTATGTTACAGCGTGGATAGGGTTCCTACAGAAAAACTGGAAATTTTAACTTTGCAACTGTACAGAAAGTTAAAAAAAAAGGCTGCACAGGAAACTCCTGCTGTCAATAGATGGAAAAGGAGAAGAGTTCCTGCCTCTGCTTCCATAGACACGGATGAGCACTTTTATGACACACAGTAAAATGTTAGAAGCAGCCATTTTGCTGCAAACACATATTCCAACTCCAAATTGCTTCGATTCACATTGTTTCGCCCCCTAACAGAAGTTTACCATCCTTGCCCTCAAACAACAGACCTAGGGTCGTTTTCACATTAGAAGGTTCCTTTAAAGCAACGATGCGCTCAGATAAAACTAAGCAGAGAGGCAAATTAGTCTGAATCAGCCTTAAAACTGAATTATTTCCTAAAGATACTTTTTCTTGTGTCACTAACACTTCTAGATTAGTAGACGTATTACAGGATGAACTGATAACTGCTAACAGACACTGAAAACTGTTTAATATTGATGCAGTTCTGAACCTCCTTTAGGGATTAAGTGATTAAAGATTTCCTGATTTACACTGTTAGCTCCATATATTAGATCTTTTTGTCAATTCTTCAAGCTAGTTGTTTAGTAACTGAATGCAATTTCTGAATAACTTCCAAAAACTGACCCATTACTTTAACTTCTGTTGTGCAACTGGCCTTTAAGGAATTATGTCACACAACTGTGATGATGTCATCAAGACTCTGTCTGTTCATTCACGTCACAAATAACTAATCCAAGCAAACAGCTGAATCACGCAGTGGACGAATGGTTTTTGTAGAAATCTGAATCGCTAATCCTCCGGTGTTTGAAACAAGCAGATGTAACACTTTGAAACCTGCACATCCCCAAAGGCAGAAAGAAATCAAGCTGTCATCGAGCATTTTAAGCTGCTGGCAGCGGGACAGCAGCTGTCAGGGAGGAACAGCAAGCCGGGGCATCTCCGAGATGACCGCTTCCAACTCATGGCCCGATGTACCAACTGTGAAAATAAGCGTGCACAGATCCCAGCTCCGACAGGGGAGTGGGCTCATCAGTGTAGCAGGGCCACACACACACACACATGCATGCACGCACACACACACAGCAGTGACCGCCACCCACACTCGCCTGTGAAAACATCAGTAAAACCAGTGGAAAACAAGACAACTGCTACTGTCAGCTTTAAAGCACGCAAGGGGAGCTAACATGAGCAGGTGTGCAACAGGGCCTGTGTGTGTGCGTGCATGTTCGAATCTAACAGGGCGTGGTTGAATCAACAGGCCTGTCTCTTGATTCAAAAAGCCCTCTGCACACATTTGTCTTTATGTCCAAAGCATTACAAAGACAGAAGGTGACTCAGCGAGTCAAGATGGAGGCGTTTCGGGGCAGTTTCAGAGGCACATGGGAACCGTAGCGTCACTGGTTAACCTCTCCGTTATAACGCACATTAACTCCATATGTCTTACAGAAAAAAACTAAAAAAGAGCAGACACCGAACATGTATACAATTCTCACAATCCATATAAACAAATATATTTGTGGTATTTCCACAAACTGATGGTGACCTAGAGATGTAAAAACAACGAAGCTATCCACCAAACTACTGACAACAAAGTTTACAAGAAATGATCGGGCCAGTACGGTCAGATGGAAGTTCATAAAATTACAGTGAATAAAATGTCTAATAAATGAAGCAGACATTTCTAAAGGCTTTCACAGAAGAAGCAGGTTCCTGCATTTATCAGGCAGAAAGTTGTATAAAATAGGGAGATTTCTGATGGAAAAGGCCCAGTATTCACCTGTCACAAGCTGTAACCTGGGAATCATCACCAGGGTGCGAAACTCCAAACATCAATGGTCATTAAGGATACTGGGACAGTAAGTCTGAGATGAATGCTGTTCATGGGAAAAGACATTTAAGGCTTTGATGGTGAGCAGTAAGGTGTTAAAACTACGGTAATACCAAATCTAACAGGTAACCAATCCAGGCAGGTAAGCACATGAGGTGAATGCGTTGGAGCTTTTCTGTCACAGTTATCAGTCTAACTGCAGCGGAGATGGTGGATGTAGTGCGTTCTGGGCCCAAACTAGAGCACAGAACAACAGCAAGCAAACGCAGAAAAGATCAGATAAACGAGTGAAGTACATGAACGTCTGCATAACCTTTCCTATGTATGAAGTTGAAAGAAATCAGTTGGCCTTGGACTGGGAAAGAAAACATATTGACGTTTGACTTGAAAAAAAAAAAAATCATTGAGGTTGTAATATTACATTAATTCTGTTTTACAAGCAGCCAGTGGGTTTTACTGCCAAGATTAGAACCAACTGGACTGAAAGAAGTTGGGGGGCCGAACACAGTCACCTCTGTCCTGTTGGGACTGAAACTAAGGAAATCTTCAGCCATCAGGAATGTAAAGTGAAAAAAAAGGACAAACTGTTGACATTTGCAAGGCTGCTGGAATCATTGAACTTTATCGGTACCGTGCTGCTGAGCGTCATCCACATAAAAATGACAATCTATACTTTATATACTGGGAACAGGTTGCATTAAAATATAGAACAAAAAGGGTCTTGTGACTGATCCCTGGGGTACACCATAACTCTGCTGGTTAATTGAGTAGGTTAAGTTATTAAAGGGCCGTATATACTCTCGCGGCAATGTGTCACCGTCACTTTTGATTTATACTCGCGCGGTCCCCGCTATGTTATTCCAAGCCACAACGCAAGAGGGACAATCACAGACTAGCTAAACTTACTAAACGTATCTCTTGCGTTTTTCCACTTCCTCACCGTCTCGGCTGTATCTAGACCCACATTCATCTCTATCTCGCTCCATGAATTACTAGAATATGTGCTGTCTTTGTAGTGTGGGGAACGAATGACATGAACACGAACCTGACGTTCAAGTATAAATCAGGCTTAAGAGCGGCTGAAAAGGTTCAGTTTTAGAGGTGCAAGTGTAAAAACAAACTCAGAGCCAGGTCTTTAACGTTTACACAGGACGATACTGATGCAGGAGGATGCTGTGATTGATAGTTTCAAAGACAGCACTTGAATATTAAAGGACAAAACACGAGCAGTCTCCTCCATCTACAACGATCAAATTCAGCTGGTCATTATTCACTTCGACAGTTTCTGTCTCTACTGGGAAATGTTGCAAAACCAGACTGGAAGCTGTTATTTATAAAATATACATCAAACATGAAGAGGTTGCTTTCTTCAGAAACTTAAAACGAGATACAAATGATAGTTTGGTTATTATTTTATAGCTTTTAAAAAGATAAAAGATCCATAATAGCATTCTCAAGCAAAGGATGAACAATGGCATGATTGAAAAGTATTTAAAATATATATAAAACAACAGAGCAACGAGAGAGCACTTCCTAAACCATTTTGACCCGATGTTTTCTTGAAAACCATCTAGTTTGAGATGTGTTTTTTTTGTTTTTTTCCTTACTCAGATCTTCTCAATGCCTTGCTTGTTTCAAATGACCTCAAAAAACTAATTTAATTAAGATAGGCGGCAAGCATACTTACTCTTACTTTCTGCCTGTCGTCGTGCTCTCATATCTTTGATACTGAGGTTTCGATTGTGATCATAATGTTTGGAAACATATATGTATCAAACATGTATGTATCAAAATCAGAAGCTCGTCCCTTGAAATAAATCGATGAAGCTTTACGGTCAGCGACAAGTCAAGTCTGAAAGCAGTGTGAGGTCTAAGGTGTGTCCTTTAAGGTGTGTTGCTTCTTTCACAAATTGGGTGAAGTTAAAGGACATTACAGGGTCTTCAAAATTTAGATGGCTTACTCAAGGGAATCAGGGAATACTCAAGAATCATCTCTCCGCCAATTATTATAATGGACAGAAGATGTGAAATCACAGAGATAATAAGTAGCTGGATGAGAGGGAAGCTTTTAAACCTAACGGGACGGCACCCAAGACTGAGCTCATGGAAGACAGCGAGACCACCCGCTCTTCCAGAAGGAAGAAGGAAAACATGACCACAGCCACGTCTGGGCGATCAGAAAAACATCCAGATTATCACGATGAGGACAATGATAACAACAGATTTGTTGGCGACGCATCTGACGTTAAGGAGCCAAAATGTTTCGGTGTCTTTTAGGACAGAGATGGAGTACAGAGCACAGAAATGATCTGAAATTATTGTTTACTGGTATACTGTAAGGGTGGAGGGATCGGTGCCATGACAAAAGCCCAAATGTAATTCATTTATGTAAAAACACATATTCTGCAACCACCTTGGTGACAGAAAGTGTGAACAAGAATGTAGGTTTTAGTTTCTACTGGGAAAAAAATTCATAAGACAGACCTTCAACACTTGCTTTTCACATTAATATCCATTAGTTGTCAAGGATACTAAGTGGATTTTATTTTTTTAATGCCAGTGAACAACCCAATTCTATTATCAGAGTCAAACTGTTGACAATAAATGACAGCAGTTTCAATCTTGGACTCTCTTCCTATTTCATTCCCCTGAGTAATTGTTTAAAGTTAGTTTGTCTGGGGCTCATTTAAAAGTACTAATCATGTACAACCCAGCCCTGCAGTATCCATTTACAGTCAATCTCCTTCATGTTTTATCATTGCAACATTTCCCACTGGAATCAGTCATTGAGTGCTACTTCAGAAAAAAATAAATCACACAAAAGTGTCTTGAGGGCAGGCCATTACGCAGTTGACTTCACAAAGAGAGCAGACTTTTGTTTTCACTATGAAATAAAGACGCTATAACCCCAGCGTGCATTTCAATGGCCCATTGAAGCTGAGGTAATCAGGGCCCGTCTGCGCTGCAGCACCATTATCATGCTTCAATTTGAATTTCAGCCACCAGAAAAGCTGCCTGGACGCAATTCAGCACCGAGACGCTTCCTGTGGCAACATGGATCAACAGTCAGCCGGCATCAATAATTCAGCAATACTCCGCGCGCACAAAGGGCTGCCAGGAGGCTTACTTACTCAGACGACCAGCGGCGATTTTAAACAGTTGTGCGACCTACAAAATGAAAAAAAAAAAGGAGGGTGTTGTAGAAAGGCAGGACAATGGGAGACTCCCAGGCCCCACTGGAAGCGTCCTGGTGGCAAATGATCCAAATGATCCTTCTCTTTCTTCCCCCTCTGCTTCTCCGAATTTAAATGAATGGACGCACAGAAATTCCCACCGGTCCTCCGCCAGGAGGAACATTCAACCCTTTACGGCCTACGATCAGACCTGGACGCGCTCGTTCCCTCCAGGCGCATCTTTTCTGCCTCCTTTCTTATCTCCTAGTCACATTCACAAAAGCGTGGCTCTTTCCTCGCGCATCTAAAATAGGTCCGGAGAGCTACGTGGCCAACAATAGGGCCGATGAGGGTCCTAAACTTCCCTGCGGTTTCAAAAAAAAAGAAAAGAGAAGAAAAAAAAGGCGAGCATTGCGTCCTCCCGACTATTGTTTGGGGAAACCGGAGATCTCCGGCACCGCAGATTCTCCTCTTTCAACGTCCGCGTCAAAGCGGCGCGCGAGCACGCACATCCCCACCGACGACCTTTCAACGCATTTTTCCCAAAGAGAAAAATACTACTTACTTATTCCAGGTCGTCCATTCAGGTATTTTCTCACTTTCCACTTTCTCTCCACTCAACCGTAGCGCCGCGCGCCCCGCCTCCGCTCCGGATTGGCCCCTCCCTCCGGTCTCCCCTGGGGGACCAGGCCTGGGAAACGGTGCGGTCCCCTTCCGACACAACTCTCATTAGTTAAAAATCAGACTGTTACTTCTCTGTGTTTGCACTCGTTGAAAACGACTGGGTAGAAAAAACGTCACACACTGAGCTGCTGATTAAAAGAAAATCCACCAAAAGCTGCAGAAACGTCTGAAGATGTGTGGGAAGTGTCTGGGTCTCCTGTCCAGCAGCAGTCACGTGACAGTCAGAGAGCTTTTATAAACTCAAGAGGCACTGGTAAACGCTATTTTTGCCAGATAAACTACATCAGGTATATATGGTGGTGACGTCTGACGTCATTCATCTATAATAATGCTGTAAACAGCCATGAAAGAGCCTTTATGGGGCTGGATCTGATGTTTTAGCTCAAAGTATCAATGGTACAGTTTACTAAACTGGAGTCTGAATGCTCAACCATCTTTAATTACTTTTTTGAGTTTCTTTTTTTTACACCATGATCATGTTCCAGTGACATGTAGGATTAATTTTAATAATAGCAATAATACCATTATATGTAGCCCTCATCTATTTACTAAGCTGTCCTTATAGTTTCCTAATATTTGAAGTGCCATCTCTGTTCCTGTCTGTCTTCCTCTCTTGTTGCTCTTGAAGGTTTTTTTTCCCCCTCCATTACAGAACAAGAACAAGCATTCACAAGATAAATCTGTGAGTCACAAAATAATTAGCTGGATTAAGAGGAGCACTCTGTGGCTCTATTTTTACAAGTGTTATGTAATCTTTATCTTTTGCAGAAATGCGGCATAATCTCTCTTGAAGCTGTTTTAACGGAGAAAAATCACCAAAGCGTTTGTAATTTACTGCATGTAACGAAGAGCGATTCAAGGCATCTGGAGTGGAGTCTGTGGTTTTAGGTAATACTGGTATATGACCCACTTCAGAACTGCTTTAAAAGCTTCCAAATAGCTATTCAGGCATGTCAGGTTATGATGTGAAAGAAAAAAAAAAATTCAAAATCCTGATGTTTTCATCATATTTCTAACACATACCATAAGAAGGCCGTCATCAAACTGCCACTTGGAAGTGATTGATGGAAGAACCCTTATTTTACATAGAAAGAAGATTAGATCACCCGTTTTGCTTTTATGGAAGTCTGGCATGACAAAACATGTCAGAATAAGAAAGTGGGACTCTTGTTGAGCACAGACTTATAATAAGACAATGCTATTCTGAGAGATCATAAAGTACCCATGTTAAGGTCATCTGCAGGTTCATCATTTCGTATGGGGGGGCTACTTCAAGAGCGTTGGGCGCTGCTGTGAGCAAAGGACCGTGTCATCAATCGGACTCATACATTTGTTAATTAGAGTGTTCGACGCTGTTTACGAGAGGAGGGGAAGGCTTGTTGGGGATCAACAGAGGCTCCAGGGCCTGCAGACCCCTGAAGGCAAAAAAAAAAAAAAAAAGAGAGAAAGAGACTGGAGGGTGGGGCACAGACAACAAGAACCAACAGGTGTGCACGGCAGGTGGGCTTTTATAGACATATGACAGGAAGGGGACTGTTTGAGGTGTGGTCTGGCTCCTGAACCTCGGCCAAACTATCTTATGAAATGTCCAAAAAAAAAAAAAACATATGAACCCCAAAGTATGTTGCAGGAGCACCGCTGTCTCTTTAAGATCTCCCAGAGGGTCCAGTCCTGCTCTGATTGGTCAACTGACTAGTCAAAATGTGAGGTAGCTGAGCGCCTGGAGCTGTAATGTGCAGAAACAAACAGCAGTTAAAAAGCAGCATCTCCTGTTGGAGGGGATAACTGTCTTAGATCTTTACAAACCTTTTCTATGCTTAAAAAGCTAGAAAACACAGTGGATTAAAGTGGAAAAACCCATAACATAGAATATTTGATCTTTTATCAAAGTGATCTAGATCCACACCAAAACTTTATTTGGTTTTACTGCGACTCATTCAAAACAGTTTACCCATCAAATCAATTCAATCTTTGAAATATTAAACTCAAATCACTGTGAAAGAACGTACTGGAAAAAAAAAAGCAATGTTTATTTGTTCATCAAGGCATCACAACTGGTCTTTTATTCCAGTCATTTAACAAAAACACCCATCAACAGAATTAAAACCTCGTGTTTCTAAGGTTTTCTTTTCACCGCGGGGAGAAAAACAGAACCAGAGAGAGAGCACAGCCAGAGTACCAATGATTCCTCAGTGTCTAAACTCTAAACTTCTCACCAAATATAAGATTTTCCGCTACTTTTGAAGAGTTTGTTAGCCAATTTAAAAAAAAAAAAAAAAAAGGGGGGGGAGGGGGGTGTAATTGCTTGTTTAGACTTTGAGAACCTCTTCTCCGATTAAAAAAAAGTCACAAAAAGTGAAAATACATACATATGCAGCGAGAACTGCATATTTATTTTTTTGAACTTCCCAGGTTTGATGAACGTATCAAAATACTTCACTGCGCATTTTTTAGATGTTGCAAAGAGCCTCGATTCAAATTTTATTTGTTCACTGATTCAGAAAGTGGTTTCCTATAATTAGAACTAACTGATAAGTTAATTACACTGACAAAGAAGACAACTACAGTATTGCACATACCATTGCAATCCCCATACGAACCTCAGACACACAGACTCCCGACAATTCTTCGTACACACCACATCAGGCAGTCCACTGATAATGCACACGCAGCCACATTACATATCCAGAGTCATACGCACACTCAAAATAATGCTCAATGTTTAGTGTCTACCCCATGACACAGTAAACAAAACATTCGTTGATAATAACAATAAAAAAAAAAAAAAGAACATATTTTCCACTGACAGGGCCCGCTGGTGCCTGACCAGTGTTTCATAACCCTGATGAGTCCAGATCCATCCAGGCCAATCCAGTCCAGTCCAAGTCCTAATGTCACGCTCCAGCTGAGCGAGTCCATAAATATGGAGTGGTCGTCTTAAAAAAACAAAAAAAGAAAAAACCTTGAACCTGTCTAACCTGTCTGTGTACCTACAGGTGCTGAGTTTTTAAAAGAAACTGTCCGTGTGTGGTTGGGATAGAAGTAGTAGTTGCAGTAATTGTAGTAGTAGTGGTCGCAGGCCTGAGGCGCCTCTGTCTGGATCAGTAGGTGGCGCTGGCGGGCTCCCTCCCCGAGCTGAAGAGTATATCAGCCTTCGAGCTGACGATGTAAGTCACGAATGAGGGATATTATCAGCACACTGATACCCACACCGAGGGTCAGCATCTGGAAGAGAGAGGGGGCGAGGTCAATCTGGGAAAATGTATATGAAAAGTTAAGGGATATTTTATAACTGCTGCTGTTTTTTTTTTTTAATTTTTTTTTTTCTTTACAGCAGGGGTGTCAGACTCATTTTCACTGAGGGCCACATCAGCATCATGGTGGCCCTCAAAGGGCCAGATTGACAGCATGAGTGTAACAAAATGCAATGAAATCCAAATAAATTAAACTACACCTTATTATAATGTTAAATAACTGGTTTCTGTACTTATAATGTATTCAAGTTTCAAATATTTAACTCATTATTATATCAAACTAAGGGTTTGTGGGTTGTAAGAGTATCCATTACCTTGGTTTCAGAAGCAGAAGCAGTTCTTTGTTTTTTTTTTTTTGCAGGCTAAATTTAGCATACTTAGCTCCGTGTTCGCTGTCAAAATGCTGACATAGATTAAACTCTTTTCACGACTGACACCCGCCTCATAACACAAAAGATATACTGTTATTTCACCTTGAGATATAAACTTGTAATTGTTTTCCCGTCGTTCATGAAACTCCTTTCCTTGTGCATCAATTTTTCTTTTCTTGGACATATTAGTTTGTAAAGGTTTTTCTTAAGTCCATCAGTTCTGAAAAATTGTCTTGCTAATGCATGATGGGAGATGTAGTTTATTGTCAATATGCGCTTTAAAGCGATGTAAGCTTATTTTAAGTCTTAAAATATTGGTTTAAAATGTAAGCCAATAATGCACAAGCTTTCGAGGGCCACATAAAATGATGTGCCGGGCCACATTTGGCCCGAGGGCCTTGTGTTTGACACATGTGCTTTACAGGAATCCACTGATTTGGATTATTCATGTCTTTTTGACAACTTGTGGGGCGGCAGCACGAAGCTGAACCCAGCAGAGACGTGAATCATAAACATGCTGTTGTAAATGTTCACCGACACATCAAGCAATCCAGAACGGACTTCTGATCTCCACAAAACAACATTCTTTAGCGACCAAATGCTTCACTATGTTCACCAGCTCATTTTTTTTTTCCTTCTTCTTCAGCTCATCTCAGCTCTGCTTTGTTGTCAGTTGCAGGAAGTATTCTTGGGGGTCATCCATCGCTTGTCACTGCTTCGCTTTGTGAAACTGTAGCGACGCGGCGACGGGATCTGTGTGCGCGTGAAGAATGGTCGCCGCTTTTGTGTCGGTCTGGGACCTGCTGTTCAGTACAGAAACGCTGAACGTCTTTTCAGGGGGAGCGTTTCAACAGCGGGAAGCAGATCGCGGGCATCCATCATGTCTCAACATCTTGCAGTCTCAACCACAGATTTGTAATCCGTCCATGCAGAGCGTTTGGCAAGAACTTATTTTCTTCATGAAAGGAGGAAGCGTCCCTGTTACCGTTACACCCAAAGGTGGTGGGCTACTCAGTGGTCTGATTACACTCCACCTTTGAGGATTCAGGCTGGTAAACGAATGAACAGACTTATTTTTTTTTTAGAGCAGCGGATATTTTATTTTGACACGACTGGTCACATCTGATGGCTTAATATTCAGTTTGAGGTGAAAAATGCTAAAATAAATCAAGAAAAAAAATCTTCAACAAAACTGAGGGCTCATGCAGCCTCGTCATCACGTATGTGACGCACGGCAAGAGCAAAAACTAGTTGATTAGCGTAGTTTTAATATCATAAATGTCGAGATCATGTTTAACACGTTAGATTTATGG
This sequence comes from Hirundichthys speculiger, assembly GCA_018398805.1. Classification (NCBI taxonomy): domain Eukaryota; kingdom Metazoa; phylum Chordata; class Actinopteri; order Beloniformes; family Exocoetidae; genus Hirundichthys; species Hirundichthys speculiger. The sequence goes on along the minus strand of JAGFBZ010000267.1, from coordinate 1,133,486 downwards.
ACACTACAAGACAAGCAAAAGTAAAGCCAAAAGCATCGGTTTACACTGAAACGCTCTAACTGAAGAAATTGAAAAGAGATATAAGAGATGGAGTGATCAGATTCATTTTGCCGCCATGTGGCGATGAACATGCAGAGACTTGAAACATATTCAGTCACGGCGATCCATCACTGTCAACATTTAGCCAGCTTTATCTTTGTTGCTGGAGCTTCTTTATTATTGTTGTTGTAGAAAAACCCTTTTTGTTAGTTCAGGCCAGTCTGGCTGCAAGAAAAGGCAAAAATCACCAACGAAACTGCCAGGAAATCTAGGTCAGAGCCCAAACAATCAAGGACAATTTACATCATTCAAAGAAACTGATTAATTGTTTCTTCATAAAAGCTGCCGTAATCCGCGCTCTGCACTAATCACCAAATTCCCAATGTAATTCAAAAACAAGGGAGCGGGATTTGATGGATATGCTTTCAGCAGCAGGTATCAGGTCAGTGCAAATTAATTTTGATACCCTGAAAAAACAGGCTAAACAACAACCGCCTAAAGGATGGTTTTTATGGCGTTTCAGTGGCCCCCCGTGAAACATAGACCTGCTATTCAGGCTGCAGCGTGTGAATAAACAGCAATGAATCAGGACGTCGAGTGTGTGCACAGCACCATGAGTCGTTTCCGGGACAGGCTCACCTCCAGATCGTGGCTGGCCACCAGGAATATGCGTCCTTTGATGTTCTTCCACCTGGACTCCGTCCACGTTGAGTAATCTTTGGAGGTGTAGTCTCGCAGCTCGAAGGCCGGAGACACGGCTTTGGACAGACGAACTGAGGAGCGGATGCAGTAGCCCTCCCGCTCTGTACCGTTGGGAGGTGCTGCGCCTTGAACCCACAGGTAGCTGTACATCTGAAGGTAAAGGAGGAGGTGTCACAGGCTGTTAAAGAGGTAAATAAATACACCATCCTTCATCATGAGCTCTGATTTAGCAATTTTCAAAGTCTAGATTTGAACTTATTCGGCACTGCTCTTTTGACACAGTTTTAGCCTTAGACAACTGCTTGTGCTGGTATGTCAGGACAGCAGGGTCCAAACAGGCTAACAGACAGCTAAGGCTGCGAGGAATCCCCCATCACTTCCATCACTTTGCTGGACACGGCTGTTACCGCTGCCACAAAAGACTGTTTATGATTCGGCATGAGCAACCAGACCCGTCACGCTGGGACGCATCTGTGCAAATCTGGCAAGAGTCAAATCTGAAGTTTCAAATCTGTTTATGTTTATATAGACATTACATTCAGTCATCTGTGTGCTCTCCTCTCTCTGTCCTCCATCCTCTCTCTGTTCAGTCTCTCCTCTTTTTTTCTTTCTTTACCCAGCTGGTCTTCATCAGGAAGGTCCCCCCATATGATCCAGGTCCTGCTCAAGGTTTCTCCCTCTTAAAGTGGAGTTTTACTTGCCACTGTTTGGCTTAAAGGATTTTTTTCTCCCACTGTGGGAGTTTTTTTTTACCTGCCATTATCCTTGACATGGATTTAATATTATAATTTTAGTTATTCCCTTTCCCAAGCCGAAACAAACGCTGGAAAAATACAGGCTGTGGGTTAAGTTGTGTCCCTCCACACAAGCAACTGAACGTGGGGAAAGTTACAAAACAGACCTACATTTACTCCAAGGTAAGTTTACTTTGTTTATTAGATGATTGATTTAACCACCGTTTAGTTAAAGTAATAATATGATTTAGCAGCAGGGAGGGTGATGAGTTCTCAGTTAGCATTAGCTCTGGTCCATATTATTTACCATAGTGCAGATGACTTCTCCACTATGGACCAGAGCTAGCTAGCCAGCTATAAGCCTGCCTCGTTGTCTACAAATATATATGGCCCTGGATATTTATTATGTTAGGTATAAGGTGAGGCTAGTGATGTTAACATCACTTTATTAATTATATTAATATAATGCTGCGACTGTCTTATGTTAACATAGCTCTGGTGTGGGATCGACCTATGGACCAGAGCTAATGCTAACAGAGAACTCATCACCCTCCCGTTTGTTTCGGCTTGGGAAAGAGATAAAAATGTCCCCTCCAAACGTTCGGGACACTTCGAGTCACTGTTGCAGGTCCCCAGCAGCAATATTTCACCATGGCATTATTATAGTATAATATCAACACTGGTGATACACATCGGAAAAATTGCGAATTAACACAGTCCTTAACAGGAGCAGCAAGTTTGTCCGACCTAGCAACAGTAACTAGGGAGGGGGCGGTGCTTACTAAAAGGTCAATTGACATTGTAACAGACGCTATACAAATAAAATTGAATTGAATTGAAAGTCTGACACTGAAGACCAGGAACAGGCAGAAAGGAATCATTCAAATATGGAGTAAAACAGCTTTATAAGACCTCTCGCTAATGTTCAAAGTCAAGCATCATATGGAGGATCGTCTGCCCTCACTGATGAGTTACATCAGGCTGGTTTTTCGTATGCGTCTGCAGATATAAACAGCTTTAAAGAACTAACGTTCCTGTTGCCTTTGGCCTTTTAGGTAATATGATGCAGTTCTGCTTTTTCTCAAATGTTTCTCCCTGCTTAAAATGCAAACAGTATCTTTGTAACTTCAGAAAATGTAGGGCGTCTCACATGCTTGCTTTCCTTGTCGTCCTCGTTCTCCCGCTGGTTCTGGCAGTTGTCCTGGGTGATGTTAACCGTGCTGCCGGTCACATTAGCCAGCAAGTACTGGACCAGTAAAGTCGGTTTGCTGGACTGCTGAGTGACGCCGACATAGAGGTTTGTCGTCGTGTCAGCTGCGAGTAAAGGTGATCAAAAATATCTTTTAATGACACTTATGCACCATCTTTGATGTTCACTACAGTCTCCTCTGCTCAGACCCCTCAGTTATCTCTTTATTGCTCACAGTTATCTCTACTGCATCACAGTAAAATACAATGACAGAATTTAATTTCCGCTTCTCTTTAATGAGTGTAGGTAAAAAAAAAAAAAGGAGTTAACTTACACAGGTGGCTCATGAGGTCGGCAGGTATGAGTTGCTGCAACCAGGAGTTATTGGACCGAACAAGGAAACTGTAAAGCATCTGATTGACCTGAGACAGAATGAAGACACTCACTTCAGTTCAGCTCTGCACAGTAATTAATGCACGACGGAAAAATCTCACTGGAATCAGAATCTGTATGATATTACAGTGATCTCTTGCCAATTCGCACTTTAAGTTCTGTGGTTTAAGTTATTTGTGGATTTTTCAGAAATATATAATATAATAAAAAAATCAACAAAAAATTGCAGAAACACCACAGGATGTTGTGTGCGTTCTCTCACAGTGAAGAAATGTTGTGAGCCAGCCTGGCCCCTTTAAGAAGGTGGCCTTATGGGTAATGATGTGGCCTTATGGGTAATGTAGTGTGTGTCGTTGGATGGCAGAACAAAAACGGGGTTAGATGGAAAGTGGAGTGAGCATAAAAAGCAGCCCAGCGAGTTGATTTACATTCTCTGTTAACCGACAGGAGCCCAACAATACAACCTGTGTGATGTTACATCACACAGGTCCCCATTAACCCTGAAAAATGAAGGGATCACTGTATGTAATACCGAAAATTAAATTACATGCCATTTGTTCTCCACAGCACTTTAAATGGTCCAACTACAAAATCACAACAGAAATGCAGCTGATATACAAGTAAATAGTCTCACTAGTATTTGGTTTGCCTCGATGCTCCTCAGCTGGGTTTCTTCTCCTCCGGCCTGGACGTACAGAGCCCGAGCCACCGTGGTTGCCACCTCAGTCAGAGCCTTAAAGGCAGATGCAGAGAAAAGCAGAAATGTTTTCAAGCTGCCGCCTGATGTAATGCTTCCAGCTTAGATGGTTTTTAAAAAGGACATTTTTCTACATCCAGTAAATAAATCCCAGCAAACAAAAGTAGTTTAAAAAAAAAACTCAAGTCCTGAATTAATAGGCTCAAATCATTAAGTAAAACCTTTTCACAACATCTGATCAGAACATGCAGTTCAGAAAGAGAACTTCTTTAACACATTGTGGTGTAAAATAGTTTTTTTTTTTCTTTCTTTCTAAAATCTCACTACTACAAACGTCCATTTCAAAGTCAGTGGGACAAAAGGTTGTCGGTTTGTTGAGGCAATTTCACGTCCGTACGCCGAAAATCAAAAGTAATACCTTTGCAGTGTCCGTGACGAACTCCAGCTGCTCGTCTGGCGTCAGGTTTGGAGGGTAAGACATTTTCAAGCTGTCTGCGTTGTCGAACATACTTTCGTAATACCTGCGCGCAGAACAGAGAAACCAAATGAGCGTCCGCCGACGCCAGACCCCTCGACAGCAACGTTACAACGTGTGAGGCAGAAGTCACCTGTTGGTGTAACTGGACTGGTGATTCTCAATGACGACGCCGGGAACCGGCCGGGCTCGCAGGAACCGCTGGAACGACGAAGGAGGCAGAGGCTGGGTGACGTTGGGCTCCTCCACCGTGACGTTCAAACCTGCGGCCGCTGACTGCAGGTTGCTGATGAGTCTCCTCACCTGCAACCAATCATTAGAAGAGTTCAAATTAAAAGTCAGGCAGGCAGTGATGCACACACTGAGAAGTCAAAGCATTTCTTTTTTTACTAAAGATTTTAAGTTTTACAAATGCAGCTACATTACTTGGTTCAAATTAAGATAATAAAATCAACACGACATTAAAAGCAACATGATCCACTGAGAATTTTGCTGTATAAATGCATAATATATTTATGTTACACATTTCCGCTGCAATTGTGGGAGTTTGTATTTGTTCCTTACAGCACAACTGCTCTAACCGGTTATGAACAACCAAAATTATGTTTTCTAAGAGAAGGAGAAGAAAATAAAAGAAAATGCATATCTTTTTTTGTTCTGAAACATGTAATTTGTTTGTAAATTGACTTGATTTGCTCCCAACTAGTAATTCTGCCAAACTGAGGAATCCAGCTCCCAGACTTTGGTGTCTATCTTCTAGTTTAAGATCAGAAAGAAGCAACTGTGCATCATTACTGGGATAATTACACGCCATCTTAAGTATGTATAATGCTAAACACCAGACAGTTGGGTATCATTTGTTCCTATGGAGACGGTGTACATCTTCAGTCAGGCTGTATCTGCGACCTTGATAAACCTCCAGATGATATGGACACAAAATAAAACCACACAATGTTCAGACTTGTGAGCTTCTTCACTGCAAATACAGATATAATTCTTTTAAAGCAGATTATCTCATACAGATGTTTGAGATTGATTTAGATTCCATTCTACTTAGGGTTTATTTTCTCTTTGGGTCTTAAAGAGACTGGAAAATAAATATGGATGTCACTAACATGCTGATAAGAAAAAAAAAAAAACAGCACAATCCTCTCAGTCCAGCCTGGTGGCTTTAAAGCGCTGCACAAATGCAGTGACGAAATCATTATGGCTATATTTATTTTGTCACAATTCACAAGTAACTTTGCCAAACTACATCGACAAAAAGCAACAACACATTTGATACGAATAAGCCAACATGTGCATTTTTATGGAGCTAAATCATGGTCAAAAGTTTTGTAACTCAAAACAGAAACTTAAAGCTGAAAAACAAAAATCTGAAACTGAAAGTTGAAGTTTTGATATTAAACTTTGGGCTCTTAGTTTTCTTGTTTTTAGTTAAAGGTACATAGTGACCACAGCCTGGGGAGTCACCAAATGTGTAATCAGTCTCAACCAGGGTTTCAAAGCTTCAGCTGGTACGATCTACAAACCACCACAAAAATAGTCCAACACCTAAAGTAAACCCTTGAAACAAACACACTAAAGTCAGGAAAACAAAACAAGAGCATTAAAAGATAAAACACAGGCATTTTATAACAAAATGCATCTTCACTTAGTTCACCCATAATGCATTGCAAATTTTTTATTTTACTTATTTTTTAATTTTTTTAATATTATTATTTCAAAAAAGCGACCATCAACAAATCTGTCTAGTTTTACTCTATAGAGCAGGAGATGATCAGATGATGCTCAAGCTCCATCTTTGAGCATAACAGGTGTTCAATAGATGCATGTAGAAGTGGGACGTTTCGAAGCGTTAACCAAAGTTGTTGAACAGCAAAATCAGGCAAGATCATCTCTTTATACTTCAATTGGTCCGGTCTAAGCAGCTTGCTAAATGTGGTAACATTTAGCAAGTGGTATGGAGAAAGCATTTGTTCGGACAGTTAACAGAACAACAGTCCCTAAAGGCAACGTGTTTGAGAAAGGTTCTCAGCCTTGTCAATCATGATGTCCCGCCCCCCCCGCGTTAGATAAGGGCCAAAAGATCTGAACCTGAAAAAATACGATCTGAAAGTGTAAAAAAGATTTGAACCTGAAAAAAAAAAAATCTGAAATCTGAAAAAAAGAAATTTGTAAGTGAAAAAAAAATAAGAGCCCAAAATTCAATATCAAAACTTTAACTTTCAGTTTCAAATTTTTGTTGTTCAGCTTTAAGTTTTTGTTTTGAGTCACAAAACTTTTGACCCTGATTTAGCTCCATACATTTTGCTCTTTTTTTGTGTACTTTAATAATATTAATGTCTTGTAATGTAAACCGTCTCTTCTGATTCTGTGCACGCTCCCGCTGCTGAAGACGCGCTTCCTGACAGAAACGACAACTTCAACACGACACCTGCATCGGTCAACTTCCCAGATAAACTTCAGATAAACTACGTTAAAACCAGAGAAACGGCAGCTTACAAAGACATGAACGTATAAACCAGTGATCAAACTTGTATTCTGGGCTAACACTAGCTAAAGTTTTTTGGTGCAAAACTGTCGCTGCCACATGACGTCACACGCGGCCTCTCCATCATTTACCCGTGAATTCACCCGCCGGCGATGAGCAGAAACATTACCGTCACGGGCAGTTTTTCCAACTCAAACTCTACTACGATTTACCTTCATGTGACTCGCGACATCTAGTCTTAGCATGTTTTGTCCATGTTCTGTATTTTTATTTGCATGTGTTGCCGAGGCAATGTTGCACCAACTCATCGTTTTTTGGTGATGCGGTCACACGTTAGTCACACGTGACTAATAGCAAACAATTTCAGGCATTTTCAAGCACTTTTAAAACCCTGAAAACACAGCATTTAAATTCAAGCCCTTTCAAGCTTTTCAAGCACCCCAGAATCCCAGAACCCCAGAACCCTGTACTCGACAGACACAAACCTCTTCATTGATACTGCTGTTCCTCGTAGACACAGGATCAGTGTGAAGCCAGAGCCTGGAGTCAGTCTGGAGTCCCACCTGGGAGGTGAAAATTTCACATATTCATTTGCACTACATACATGTTCACAAAACATACAATCTGGGACATCACACGAGGCAGCGAGAAATACTTCTGTCATGGTATTAAATGCATTCAACTATTTAAAAAGGTGTAAGTATTGAACAGACATATAATTGCTCAATTCAAACCAAATGCAGAGCTGGAAGGTTCTGCATACTTTGTGAACGGATCAAGAGTTTGCAGCCTAAACAAATCATTTGAAACAACTTATTTGCATGTTTTCTGGCATCGGTGAGACCCAAGTGTCATGTTTCAATAAATAATGCAAATATTCACTTCTATTTGTATTTCTTTTTTCAACCTGTTGTACTGTTTAGACTCCAGCTTCCTCCCACAGTCCAAAGACATGCGTGTCAGGTTAATTGGTGGTTCTGAATTGCCAGTAGGAGTGATTGTGAGTGTGCATGGTTGTTCATCTACATGTGGCCCTGCAATGGACTGGTGACCTGTCCAGGATGGACCCCTGCCTTTCACCTAAAGAGAGCTGGGATAGACTCCAGCATAGACCCTGCATAGGACTAAACAGGTATGGATGATGGCTGGATGGATGTACTGTTTAGTGTTGAAAGTACAAACCCAATATCTAGATCTGAGGTATCTAAAGATGTATTTAAGTATTTAAAGGAAAGTCTTGCTTAAAAAGGTTTTATAAATTTAAGTAAATCTAGTTCATTATGCTGTATGATGAATTACCTGTCCAATCTCTAGCACGGAGTGAACATTGTCCAAGTCCACAGCAAACTGCTTATTCTCCATATCGTATACCATTCTCGAACTGCCAATGTAGTCAAACGTTTCCTGTGTTCAAGAAAAAAAAATGTAGGAAGATACATTAAGAATGGCTGGCAGTACACCAAAAAACCAAAAACCAAAAAAATAAAATATGTTGTTTTGATCAACGCGGAGCAGAACGCAGTGGTGCGCTGGAACGAACCCCTTGGAAGAAAGTGTAGAGGATGGTGCGGTTGAGCTGACCCTCCTGGGTGGCGTTACGCAGCGCATGTGCAGCGGCCAGCAGGGTGACGAACCCCGAGACCGCGCTGTCTGCTCCCGGAGCGATATCGAAGAAGAAAGACCTGCTGTCCAGCTGCGGATAGGACAGGAGAGGGATTTAGCAAAGAGTTTAAGATGGCAAGTGACGTTATTTCTACTACGATGCAGGAATTATATACTGACTTTTCATGTTAATGTTAATCTTTTTTACTCAAGTATTTGATGTGTCGATGTAACAGGAGAATGATCATGACCTGGATTACTGAGGGCCCACACCACCACAGCAAAGCAGCAGCTTGGTCCCTGAAGAGGTCTGAGGGCTGCTTTGACTTCAAATCGATCTTTCAAGTTAAACTCCCAATCTCCACGGTGCCTCTTTGATCATTTCTAAGTTTAACCATCAATGTAGGTTAAGGTATCAGTATTTTTTCCATTACAGTTACTACCAGCCAATCAGAAACCAGTCTCTTCCCAGCAGCAGCCGTGACTGAGAGTTTCACAGCACTGACGATGACTGCAGTGTCACATGACACAGACCACAGAGCAGGACGTGAATCAGTCGCGCGTGAGCAACGCCTCACCCTTGCAGCTGCGATGATCACAGTCTCCCCTGCCTTGTGGCCCTTGGCCGTGTTGTTAATGGGATTGGTGGACGCCCAGACGTTGAGGTCGCCCAGCGGGTCGCACACCATCTCTACTGGGTGAAACAGAACAACGGCGGATTAGTTAGAATCCTATAATGAACGACAGCCTTCAGGACTTTTATAATAGAGAATGACAAATACAGCAAAAAATGTGTTTTACGCATGTAGGATATAATGCAAAATCTTTTGGGGGTCTGGGTTTTTAATTGGCTTGCTGAATGGTATCCACGTACCTGGAGTGAGGCTGAAGTTGATTTCGTTTCTCCTCATGCAGGTGGGCGTGTCGGTGACGGCGAACATGTGGGAGTAGAGCTGCATGGCACACAGCGGGTACCGGGGGCTGCTGCCGTTCAGAGCACGGTTGTGGTCCATGTAACACTGAACAGACAGAAACGTGCACACGCATTTCAAATTTCCCGCCTAAAGGTTTTTGAATTTATAGTGAGAGACACCAAAATTACGTTGCATGATCTTAGATGCTTTTTTTTAGTGTTTTGGACAAGCTTAAGCACACAGAGTTGGGCCTGGTGCCGACTCCAGCCGGCTGCAGAGCAGTAAAGCTGTAACTGGTGTATCAGGGACAAAGTTCATCGCTTTTCATAGAGAGGCCTGCACAGAGGTCAGACCTGAAAGCACCAGAACTGCCTCGCCTATCTTTTTTTAAAGATCTTTTTTAAAAGCGGACAAGAACTGGTGTAATTAGACCTCAACATAAACAGAGCCGCCGCACTACATATTTCAGAAAACAATAAAGTCTTTCACAGGCCAGTATTAAGTTACCTACAGGGAAGCTTAAATCTGCAGCGCAGCATTACGCTGAGCTGAAACTGAAAGCTGAGATAAGACAGAAGTGACGGTTCAAAGTTACGGTAAACTCTGTGGCTTTGACCTGGTTTTAGCTTTAGTGTGAGAAAACATGTATATCCACCACTGACATTTACAAGATGAGTTTTAAAGCCTATAAAATGTGGCCCGGTTGTTTTAGTTGCAGAAGAGGAGAGGAAATGGCACAACATGCCCTACATGAAGATATTCTTATAAAAACTGCTCAAAGAGGGTTTTTTTTTTTCTCTTTTTGTTTTTGCTTTATTGTTAGTTCAGGTCACGTTTTATTATTATTGTACTGCATTTCCACTCTCAGAAGAGTGAAAAATATTCAAGGCATGACGTCTCGTGTAACGTTTACCTGTCGTATGAGCTGGGTGTCATTGTCATCCTTCAGGGAGAAGATCGGGAAGTCAAACTCCTCATAGGACAGACCGTTTCCCAAAGGGTTCCACACGGTCCCGTTACAGTTGGCCAGAGCCGGGCCGTAGCTTTCTGAATACACACCTGGGGAGAGGTTGAAAAGAATAAATGAAACCATTAACATCGGCTCATTAAAGAGGACACAAAGTGTTGCAGTTCTGCAAAAGTGTCCATTTGATTGGAGCACAAGGTTTTAGCTACTCAGCTCTCTGTCTTTATTATCTGACTATATTTTTCATAATGCGAATTTCTGACCTGTACCTTTTCAAAACAATTAGAGCACTTTTTAAATTTTTATTTTATCTCACTAGTGGTCTTTATTTACAGTGAAGAGGGACAGAAATGGGGTAGAAAGACGGAATAAGACACACAGTTAAGAGCTGAGCGATTTTATCGATTCTGCGATATATATCGATATTTTATCGAGTATCAATTTTTCAGCCGTGGGATCGATATTCTAAGCTTCTTCCAAAACCCCCGTGTCTCACCTTTAAAAGCTTGCAAGCAACATTTTGCACTGTTTAAATAAATTAAACTATTTTTCTCAACACATCTTTTATTCATTTTGTCCAGCATTTGCAAGCTGCCTGTCAGCCATATAATGTGTAATTGATGCTTTCAGTTCAATTGATTCAAACAAAGTCATTGGAACACTCACAAGATGTCACCAAAATCACTTTGTCCATTTAAAATATTTCGGAAAATTATGTAAATGTATTGTAAGATGAATATCCAAATATATCGTATCGCGAGCCGAATATTGTGTATCGTATCGTATCGCGAGATTAGTGTATCGCTACAGCCCTACACACAGGGGGTGACCGGTTCTCAGACAAATTTGCGAATATAAAAACTTCAAGTTTATTACTTTATCTCATCTTTATATACAGTGGCATAACAGAGTTACCGGCTTGTCTATTTGTATGTATTGTATTATGTATTGTATCTATTTGTATCTATGAATGCAGATGAAAGCGCAGGTTCTGAAGGCTCCAGTGAAGCAGCATGTAGCTTAATACACGTTTTGTCTTTATAAGGCTGTTCTCTACAAATTACAGTATATCTGCTGTTAGTCTAACATGTTGAGACTTGAACCATCATCAAATAACTGCATCATTTTCAGTTTCACAGACGGGTGTCTCGGTAGCTTAGCGGTGGCCTGGCATCTGTGTACGTCACTGTCGCTGCAGCGGGAGTCCTGCGCAACAGAGTTTCTAGTCCCTTCATAATAAATTTAAGCGAACCATTTTTCAACTAGGGCATCCAAAAGAGGGCTGGACGGGTCTCTGGCTAGAAGCCTGCTGTAAGGGGCAGGTCAGACCATCTCCAGTTTCCTTTTAGCTCTGGCAGAGGCGTGGATGATGCACTTGGGACGCTTTTAAACTTGGTTTTTTAAACTTCTTTAGCAGATCAAGTCCTTCGCTCGTCTTCTGATGATGAGCTTGTGCTCTGCTTTTAATTGTCTCCAGCAGACAGACTAAAGAACATTCACAACATCAATATTTGCCGGATTTATTGGCTACAAGACTTTTTAACAGTGAAGTCACAGTGGGTAAACGGGTAAATGAGGTTTTATTAGATGTCCTTTTCTCTTCCACTGGATCTCCTCAGTCCTCTCATCTCATATTTGTGCTGTACACGAATATACACCATATTATGACATTTCCAAATTACTCTGTTATCGTGTGCCTCCTCAGTAGTGTTGAACGGCCCCATTCTGAGTGATTTAAAAAATATACATATCAATGTAAAGATAGAAAAGAAAACTAAGGAGATGTGCCACTGTTATATCTCTATCTGTCTGGATGATCAGGCTGTTGAAGCTGCGCAGAAATACAAATACTTTGGTACTGTGATCAGTGGCAATGTGTTTGGAGCCCCAGGTGGACACGTGAAAAAAAAACACACACACCAGTGCATGGATTTTTATCATCAGCTCTGGAGTTTCAATGCTGATTGCACTTTTATGAGAATCTTTTATCATTGTTTTATCGAATTGGTTCGACGGGCCGGAAAGTAAATGGCCACTCGGGGATAATAAAGATACTTTGAACCTTGAACCCTTTTAATACGGAGTCCGGTAAAGCACGAGCACTGTGTCAGTGTTGCCAGTCATGCAAAATGAAGCCTGGTATTGATCTGTTGAAATAACCTTGATGGCGACACATGAATCTTTAAGGTTCCAACATCTGCCTCTGCATGAACGGTAGCTTTACACAAATGCATGTCTTTGAAAAGTTTTAGTTCCAACATTGTAGTAAGCTTTAAGGTAATTTGAAACAGTGAAAAGCTGTTTGTTTGTTTCACTTATTTTATTCTCTGAGTCAGTCGATTTGTTCGAGGAAAAACAAAATCAGCCAGGTTTCTGATTCGTCAAAAGGTCCATTTCCGCTGTTTTTAATGAGAGCACTGAGACCACCTTAGATCAGGTCCCAATCAAAAAACCACAAATCTGAACCTAAACTTGGGACTAAACCATCTCTACAGACTATCCATTCATCCATACACAAACACACGTCAGCTGTTTTCTGTCCATCGGAGATGAGCTTGTCCTCAGATGCAATACAGAACAAACTTAATATGTATCTATTTGAAGTTTAAATCCAAGAACTTGACTTTAAGTATTTTGAAACGCATAGCTTTCTCCCACAACGGTCACCAAACGGCATTTCACTTCTGTAACTTCTTCTGAAACGACTGAAGAACCGATTCCGTCCTCACCTGTGTTCTCGTTGGGACAGGTTGTGTGTGGAGAGAAACCCTCTGGGGGGTTTGTGCTCGGTGCCACAACGGCAACACCAGCCACCCTGCTGGAGGCGTTCTTGAGCTTCATCATTGTGGACCTTAGAGGCAGACACAGGGTGCAAGAGGTGACGCAGGTAAATTACAAGCCTGAATGCATTTCTGTAACAGACAGCTCGTCATGACAAAGTCATGAAAAATACCATAGAAATGCAAAAAATGATATTTAAGCTGCTACCATTTTTATTGTTCATAACTGATTAAAAGTGTTCATAAGAGAAGATGGAAACCAAGAGGTAAGAGTGGTTTTCCAGGGTGCAGGGCGAGACCGAAATGAGTTATACCTCGTGAAGGCCGTGGACTCCAGGACAACCATGTACGGGGGGTTGGGACCGGTGCTTTGCACCCACTCCAGGTTTTCCTCTGACTCAACCACATGGAGCACACCCCACATCACCTGACATAGAGGCTGAAATCCAAAGGAGGGAAAAAAAATATTACAACAGTTTGTCCAGAGAGCTGTTTAAATGTGCCCACCGGGGGACTTCTCTCCTACTGGAAAGACTATAAAAGCTTTTGGTGTGACAGAAACAAAACTGCTACTGTTGGTGTTGCTCTCTTTTATTCGAGAATCACCAGGGGCATTACAAAGCCACTGTTCATCATCTGCAGAAGATTTTTTTTTTTTTCTCCCACAAATGTGAACTGCATAGGACATATTATATACTGCAGCAAGTACTTGAACTCAAATGTTCATGATTGATCTTAGTCATAAAGATTACTTTTGTGTTGAGCTTTACTCACACTGGCAGCCTATCTGATGTGTCGCGTTAAGCAGCCGCACACACGGGACCGTGTAGTTGAGGTGGATGTAAATCTTCTGCTCCACTGAGGTACAGAAGCTGACACCTGTGAGGAAAGAGGAAACACTGTAAAGCAGGAAAAATGACATCGAAATCAGGCTATTCAAGCCTATGTCTTTTTAAATACTTCAATCTTACTGAATTTGGTTTTTTTTAAAGGCGACGATAAAACATGTATGTTTGTCTTTTTTGCTGTTAATCACGACTTGGAAGATGCTGGATCCTGATCCACTAAAGGTTTGTTGATAGCAGACTTCCTAGAGAGGATGTGGAAGTGAAATGAAAATGAGGATCTTAACAAAGCAGGTCTCTCGATTCTTACCTCTGCCAATTTTCATCATTAGCATGTCTTCATTATAGTGTTATAAAAAAGATTTTTATCCACTCGTGACACATTAACTTACTTTTTTTGTTGGTGTAACAGTCAACAATTGTGAAACAAACAGGCACTCTCAAACATCAAGTAATGAATAAAGCCTAAATGTCATGCTGTAGTCGTGCTTTCCTTTAACCACCCTGTTCTGGATTTGATTGATTTTGTACAAATAAATCTTTTTTTTTTTTTTAAGACGGTGCAATGATATGGGCTTGTGTTCAAAATAATAGCGTGTTTACAAATGCAAGTGCATAGGGAACACTGCTCATAGTATGGATCGCTCTGAATCTAAATACTTGAAGAGGTCAAGTTGCTTCATGCTGATAGAGGAAATGTTCTTGACATGGGCGTTTCAACAAGACGACGACCCCAAACGCACCAGTAAGCAGCATCATCTTGACTCCAGACCAACAAGATTAACATCATGACGTGACCGGTCCAATCCCTGGACCTTGATCTGATAGAAAACTGGTAGGGTGACATCAGAAATGCTGTTTATGAGGCAAAACTAAGAAGCACAGAGGAACAGTGGACTAGTCGTGTCTGCATTTTTCTCTCATTTACTGTATAAATTGAGAAATGCTTGAAGATTGATGTTTCCTGTGAATCACTGAACTAAACTGCTTCACATCTGTGTTCATGGAGTTTCAGCTTCTGTCACCTGTGAACAGGTGTTTCAGTCCAGGACCACAGGACTAGCTGTTTTTTGTGTGAGAGCAACTTAATGTTCCCTTTTATCCACTTTCTGTGAAGCAATAACAAAGTTGATACATTTTGCGTCATGTTTTGATTTGGAGTGTAACATTCAATGTTCCCAATGCGTTTGAAAAGAAGGATTTTGAGCTTTGCTCACTTTTTTCTTTTTAAACACACTTGTTATTTTGAACACAACTGTATCACTTTCTGTACTTGTAAGGATAATATATACACATTAGCACGGAACTACACAGAAACGATGACGTTATTAATGGTATTGCAGTGTTTAATCCATGGAGCGCCGGGTGGCCGCTGCGGGAAATCACGAGTAGTCACGCTGAAGCTGAGCCCTCCTCAGTATGTCACTGACTTTAAGAAAAGTCAGCAAAACCAGCACCGCATAAAAGAGGCGTCTCGTTGCTCCTCCAACTTAAACGTTGACGGCAATGTATCACAATTGGAATCGATCCCAAAATCCGTTTAATTTTAATATATTTGAATAAATAAAAAAATCAAACCAAGTCATGCAGAATAAAAGGCAAAACAGGGCAGCTGCCGCTACCGCTAACTAGCCTAGCATTCAGCCACAAAGAAGTCCATCAACCCGACCGCCGGGGAGGGGAACACACTTCGGCCGTTAAGAGACAGGTGGAAACACGCGTTCAGAAGCGTCACACTACGACTTACCTGCGGAAAACAAGCAAAAAATCAGTTTAACGATCCATCTGTTTGTCAGTAAATCCATCTTCCTGGTTTGAAAAGCAGAAAACACAACAGGAAGTGCATATCTGGGAAACATCCGGGTTGTTCCGTTCCGCTCTACGCGAACTAGGCGGAGAAAAAAAAAAAAAAAAAAAAAAAAAAAGTCAGCTTCTGAATCTTCTGTCACTCCATTAAAAAAATAAATTGCTTCAGGATACGAAAAAAAAAAAAAATCTAGCGATCTCCAGTATGTTTCTAATGGATCAAAGTACCAGCGCTCCTCAACGCCACACTGGCTGTTCACCTCAGATGACTCAACCATGTAGTTAAGGTTGATTAATAAAATTCCACACTTACATAATATACAAAACCAACTTCCAGTTTCATTTGCCAGTTACATACTTGGTTCAGCCCCCTCTCCACAAGATTAAGACAAAAAAAAAAAAAAAAAAAAACACCCACACAAACCACATTCCTCTCAGTTCATAAACAGGGCGTTTTATTTCAATTTTTCCGGGTACACAGAACAGTGATTTTCATTGTTAATCATTTATCTTTAATCATTCCACTCAGAAAAAGACATCTAGGTTTTACAGCCTTATTAAAGCACACAGCACAGTGTTGATGCAGCAGCACTTATAAGAGAAAAGCTTTTTGTGGGACAGGAGGGTGGTTGTTTGGAATAAGATAGAAGAGCTAAAGAGGTTAACATCACTGTGAGCAAACACATCTGCTAGCACATATATATCTCTGCAATGACAGCATGGATGTTTTTCACGGAACATCTCTCCTCAACGGAACTGGAGCGAGCTCACTCGCAGACCAATCACATCCTTGCCGATCTCCGTCACCTAGAAAGTGAGATAAAATTAATGGTTAGATGAGTCCAAAAAAAAACGCCTGGAAGCTGAACACTGAAGTTCAGCAATCAGTGTTTATGTTAATTTGCATTGGTAAGACAGAGGACTGCTATTTCAAATATATGTTTATGTAAAAATACTTTGTGTAACTATTTTTTTCTTTATCCTATGGCAAATAAAATACAATATTAATAATTCAGTTTTTAAATATAAATTTCCATGTCCTTTAACATGTACAGTTAGTACATGGCCCAATTCAGCAGTCATTTTATAAATTCTATATTTTACACAAGTAGTTTATGCAATTAATATATTTTTTGGTTAACATTTGGAAACAATAATTGAAGCTCAACTTTATGACTGCGGTCGCAGTTAAAGAAACCCACGTTATGATCATTCACAAGGTCACAATTTATTCTTCAGGGATCTGCTGGACAGGGTTTCCCTCATATTTTCCAGCACTGCAGAAACTCAGGACCTTTTCTGTCTGAAATGCTTTGAGCTTCCATCGCTTTAGCACCCCATTTCAAAAAGGCAGAGCCTGGTTCTAACTGGAAAAGCAGAGTGCAAGCTGTTCATTTTTAACGAGTCATATCAAATCATCCATGCAGGCTTAAAGTAAGATATATTTCATGGTGGAGCCTTTATAACAAACGAGTAGGAAATGCCTATGGGATGTGTATATGTGTAGTAAGGGGGGAAAACCTAAATAGCCTTTCCACTACTAGTTCATTAATGGAAGGGTCTGTAATAAATAAGTCTTTAGTATCACAGTCGGCAGTCTCACTGAGCTCATTGTATGGCAGCGCTAAATGGGAAGACATTAATTGCATTTTGGCATTTGTTTTTCCAGAGAGCAATATAGATAAGAGTTGCGACTTGATGAAAACAATCATTAAGGTCAAGTGTGCACTCGGGAAGAAAGGGGAACCCATCGTTTTCCTCCAATAGCATACCTCATTTGTTGATAACTTATATCACTGTTTTCACATGCTGACTTACAAGAACAGTACTGTGTTAATACACTTGCCCACAAAGACAAATGTACATAGTAATTGATGGTCATACATTAGAAAAAATAAGGTCTTGTGTAAGAAGTATCCATCACTTCATTGTAATTTTTTTTTTTTGGAGGGGGACAAGTTTAGCTGAGTGTCACATTATGCAAATTAGTGAGCTTTCACTTTTATTAACCCATCTGTCACTGTTCTGTGGCCTCCTTTTGACCCCTTTCTGTGAGTGAGTAGATTAGATTCAGTTTATTACTTTGAGGAACTTTTAAAACTGCTGTCAGATATGTGTGGCTGTCCTCATCTACCTGTGTGACCCTGCAGATCTGGCCTTTGTAAGGAGGGCAGTAGCAGGCTCCAGACAGTGGGCACTTCTCAACCGGGCGCCCACGGTAGAGGGGAACAAAAGAGGCAGCGCACAGGTCAAAGGGATTGTGGGGGTCGTAGTTCAACTGGTGGGCATCTGTTAGGGTCTTCTCACAGGCTGCCAGGATTTTGCGGGTCTATATGGCAGGAATATATTTGTTAAGTGAGTACAAGATATAATGTTCCTATTTCAACATCAAAATTTGTAAAAATATATGGTATTACAACCTGTTGAGCAACATCCGGCTTTGGGCCAAGCTCAAGAAGGCGACGTGCGAACCCTGCAGCCGTTTTGAAATTCTTAAGCTTGAAGAAGAGGTTCAGAGCTGTGCGCAACACAAGTACCATGTGGACTGGCTGGAGATTACAGTGCGTGAAATAAGCAGCCATCTGCAAGGAACACACAACATAAGTAAACCAAAGTATGAATTATTGCCCATACATTTCGTCTATTCCAATCTGTCAGTTGTGGCCATGTGATGCTTTTACCTCACAGAGTCTCTTCTGCTGTTCCAAAGTTTCTTTCGGCAACTTCTTCCTCTCAGTCTCCATGGTCAGACCCACGATGTATTCTCTGCAAATTGTGATCAGCTGCTGAGCCTGAAACAGTTAATAGAGTAACATTTATGATTGCATATAGATATGTACCTGTGTATCAACAAAAGTGTCTTAAGCAGTCCGTTTGGAAGCCACATGAGCCTATAGCAAACTACAATTATGTTTTGTAGATTATTCCAATCTTTTTACACAACTTTTGGAGATTAAACAGATCAGATTAAAAGCAGACTTGGTGCTCACCTCAGCAATCTCTTGTTTGTTATCAACCACCAGCAGTGGAACAGAGAGCAAGATGGTCCTAAAACGCTCAACAGCCTCCTCGAACCGGCCGGACGTGGTCAGCTGGTAGCACTGCTGAAGGCGGGCAATGAGATCAGAGAGGCGCAGCCCCACAGCAGGCAGCCCTTGCTTTGCTCCAGAGTCCTAAAGAAAAAAAAAAACTTGTAATGCTGGTCTGGAAAGTGATTTTCAAGACAGGTGCAAAGAAGAAGACCGATTCACAAAACTGGCAGTCATACCTTCCAGTTTCTTTGAGGATGACCACGCAGGCAGGGCAGGGAGGGCAGCCCCAGGTAACAGGTTCGGCCCCTGGTCATGGTCTGCATGAACAGTGACTTGTACGGGTCAAAGTTCACAACTCCAACCTGGTCATGGAGCAACTGTGGGAGGGAGAAGCAATAGTGACTTAATAGTTTTCAAGTAGCACTTGACCTTACTGCATGAACATGTATCAAAAGGGTGAACTAAATAAGGGAATAGGGAAAAAATAATGAAGCATACTCTCATCGCCGTTTCAAAGGAGCCAGCCAGGATGTGGTCCACTGGCAGCTGGGAGTTGTTGCACCACATTTGAGCTGGACTCATGCCCTTAGTGGGTGGAACAAAGAAGCCATCTTCTGCTCCTCCACCTGCTCCAACTGGCACATCCTGTTGGTTTAAAAGTAAAATAATTCCAATTTAAGTATCTCAGTTAAGTAACATACAGTATGTTGTGCTAAAGCAAAAACATAAATCTGTGCGAGCACCATGTAGCTGAAGTGGTGATGAGATCTGGAAGTGCTGGGCACTATGCCATTTCTTTAAGAGTTTAAAAATGAATTTCAAAATGGATACATTTATGGTACTCGTCTTACATCTAGTGTTAACCTGCTTTATTGATTGCGAGAGTTGATGACGTAATTCATCTCACCAGCTCTGGAGGAAGTTCCACCTCTTCGTCAATATCCCAGCCGCCTCCTTCCTCCTTTGCTATTCCCTCCTCTCCTAAACCTTCCTGGGCATCCATAAAGCCATCTGAGAATGAGAAATACATGGTGGTGGTGGTGGTGGGTGGGTGGGGGAAGCAAAAACGTTACATATTTTCTTAATGTGTCTTCATATGCTTGCTAATAAAGAGAATGTTCACAAATTAATTCATATTGAATTTACCTTCATCCATATTGAGCTCAGCATCATCTCCCCATCCCTCACCTCCAGCAGCATCCATATCCAGATCTGCAGCCATCTGACCTGCTTTCCCTACAACATAAAAGACAACAACAAACTTGCACAATTACTTTAATATTAAAAAGGTTGACTGCTAAAGGCTTCAACTAGTTAATAAGTTCTTAATATCCCAATAATAAAACTGATCAGAATTCACTCTCATCAAATACAAGAACACACAACTGTCCTGGTCTTTGATTCTTTAATAGCAAAGAAAATATGGATAAAATCTCTATATGGTTACTGTTACAGGTATGTGCATCAAGTCATGCCTGACGACTTACCCTTTGCTGGAATTGGTCCATCGAAGAAGCCCTTTGGCACAGTGAGCAGGGGCCAGTTGGTGTCCAGAGGGTTGATGGGTGGAGGAGGCTGCAGCAGCTGAGCATTGGGATCAACCTCTGGCACCTACAATACACAAAATCAATCACTCAAATCATGAATTTGACCCAATTATGTGAACATCATTTAATCACAAGTTAAATATTACATTTTGGGGGGGGGGGGGACATGCAGCTACCAGGTGACCATGCTACTATTTTTCCCATCAGTATCTAGGTAGAGTCAATGTTTTGCCAACATACCGTCTCCTTTTCTGGGTCAAAGGTCTCCTTTAGCGCTTCAGCTTCTTCATCCAGCCCATGTGTGGCTGCTGTCAGGTATGCCAGAGACTCTGCAAAAGCAAATTTGTAAACAGTTTTACACATTAGCTTCTTGTTTTGTTCACTCTAAGGGCCAGTGCCACCAACATTGCCAAAAAAATGACATTTATTTTTTTTGTATATGTTGATATCTTATAATGGTGTCAAGAAAAGTTTTTTTTCCCCCCTCAAATGCAAGACTAATAAATGTTCACATTTGTGTAATGTTATAAATTGTGGGAAGGAAGAAAAGGGGGGAAGAAGGAATGTTCTGTTAACATTTACAAGCTGAGCCTTCCCCTTTAAAGAGGGTGGCCTTGTGGGTGACCTGGTTTAGACACAGTTGTTGTGTGAAGTGGGACAAAGCAGAGCTCAGTCGGTTATCAAACCTCCCAGCCTCCAGTGTGGCGGGCTCTTCCCTGCCAGGCCCAGTTCTATGTTTTGCTTGGTTTTTATTTTTCGCTTTCACAACACCACACCACATATTTTCCACGTACGCTCACATGAACACTTACTGATGCTACTGATCTTCACATCCCATGTATTAAGTTGCTTTATTCTGCGTTTCTGTATTTTCATAAATAAATAGCATAATTTGATAGCATGGTTTTGTTTCTCCTCTTTTGTCATGGCCTATGAGCCGGGCTATGACAAAAGTAATATATTATTTCCAGGACTAACGCCATTAGTCCTAAAATTGTGCTTGGCTTGAAAAAGTCTTGAGTTTAGAAAAAAAATAAAATAGAAAAATAAACTCACTGGGTCTCATTCATGAAACGTGAGCAGAATGAATTTATGTGTAAACTGTGAGCAGAACGAAATTTATGCATTTTGGGATTCATGAAAATCTTAGTAGTGCAGTGCTTGTGTAAATTGAGGAGCACATGAAATATTGCTGTCAGTCTTCAAGACTTTATAATGTTAATATGGGCTGTTATTCTTACAATAAATTTTTTTTTTTAGTTTTTGTGGCCTTTATTAACAGTGAGAAAGACAGGAAATCAGGGAAGAGAGAAAGAGAAAAGGAAAAAGAATGCAGGAAATGGTCACAGGACGGGAGTCGAACCTGTGACCAGCTGCAGGGCCCCCATGAGGACCTCCATACATGGACCCCCGGGCCATTTTTTTGCATATTTAAGCTTCAGATTGTGTTTCCTCTCAGTAGGTTGATTGATTAAATGGATTTGATCTGCTGCCAAAGACACCCACCCAGCAGGCTCGGGTCGTTATGGAGCGCACCAACGGTGTCATGAAGTCACGGTGGACTCCTGATAGAGGTTTTCTTAGATAATAGAAACATAAATGCCTGCAGCAGAAAGTTTTACTGATACTGAGAAATGCATTCATTTTTTGTTTTTTTTAATTCCAATATCATATCAAACCCCACAGGGAATGGCTGAACAGTGGTCTGCTTTGTTTTTTGTTTCGTTTGTTTCTCCAACCACAGGTCTCGCCAGGAGCATTTCAAAAACGGCGGAGCTTTTGCCAGCGCTGCCTCCTCGGCTGGAGTTGTTCGATTACGAGTTTAGCCAAAGGTATTCAGAACTCATGTGAATCACTGGATAATCCCAACATTTACACCTCCTTATATGGTGGTCCCTGGGTGGGGTTTATGCTTCAGTCATGAGCTTCGTGAGCGTGCGCATCACCTGGACCGTTTGGCATTCATTAACTTACAAACGCTCTCAAACCTTTAGTGACGCAGGTGATTTATGCGCAAACTACACAGATTACGAAAGATTTCAAGAATTAGACCCACTGCTTCCAACAACATGAAGTGATTTCTTCTCATTTCACAATACAGCTTGTTTTAATTATGACAAATGAGACTGTGTTAACTCTGAGAACCTAATCATTTATGGAAGACTTAATGGAAGATTTAATCAGAATTGTGCATGAGCCACATACCATCAGCAACACTGCTGCAAAAACTACAACAACAAAATGTGTAACCAAGACAGATAGATTCAGAAAACTCAACTTTAATGTGCCAGATGACATAGGCAAGAAAAAAGAAAATAAAAATCTGTGTGAATGGTTAATGTAACAGAAATTAACTCACTCTGTCCACAGTTCTTCAAGATGCGAACCCTCTCGCTCACATCTCCCAGGTAGAGAGCTGCCTGGTAGTGACCACTCATGTCCTTCCTGATCTCAGCTTCACACACACAAACAAGAAAGACCTTAAACATATTGTATATTACACTAAAAGAGCATGTAATCATTAGTAAGATCATCTTAACTCACCAATCTTCATCATCTTGCGCAGCTTGGTCAAGTTGCCGGTGATGAGGTACAGGAATGTGAGCTTGTCAAAGTTCTTGGTCCTCTGGTAGCACATTTCCACGACCTGATGGTGTCCCTGCAGCAATGCTGCCTCACCCAGGCGCTCCCAGCAACTACGCTCATCCAGGGCCTTGGCTGCCTCTAGCGCCACCTAGAAAAGTAGAGAGGAGATCATGTTGACTATGCAGCTTTTCCGGCAGCAAAGATTCTTCTCTTGTTTTGATCAGCAGTAACTGCAAAGTAACCTGTAGTTAAAATACACCTCACTCCAATTAAATCATCTCACATCACTGATAAATAGGTTTAGCAATTTTCATGCAAAATTCAGACTGCTCACCTCAA
This sequence comes from Hirundichthys speculiger, assembly GCA_018398805.1. NCBI lineage: Eukaryota > Metazoa > Chordata > Actinopteri > Beloniformes > Exocoetidae > Hirundichthys > Hirundichthys speculiger. The sequence continues at coordinate 1,110,345 of JAGFBZ010000267.1, read as the reverse complement.
TGTTGCCGCACTCCAGAGCCAAGCTAAAGCGAGTCTTCTCATCTTTGACAAAGTGCAGCGCCACTTCAGGGTAGCCCTTTTTCTGCAGATAGGCAATGATGGACTGGCCCACCAACTTGGCATTACGCACCATGTGGAGTACCTGGATGAAAGAGTGATAAGAGAAATTAAATCTGTGATTCCAATTTGAACTGAAGGGGTGGGGGTACAACATCTAAGAGGTCAAAACACAAGCGAAACACTCTTCAATTATGGCATTTATAAAATAAAGAGTTATCAAAAACCAACCTCGTCGTATTTACGGTTGACCAGGGCGAGCTTGAAGCGGTACTCGGTGGGGTCAATGGTGAGGACACGAGGCCTGCACTCTCTGTCCAGGCAGTAAACGCTGTTTCCTCTGACACGCGTCACATAGATGGGCAGGTCCAGTGTCCTGATGATGCCATGATCACTACAGAGAAGGCATCACGTTATCATTTTGGTAAACTGCAAAACATTGAAGACTTATTCTGCAGATTGTTATACAACCAGAATTCTGGAAAAGTTGTAAATTGAAAATAAAAAAACTTGAATAAAACTAAAAAGACATCCAAATCACATGAACCGATATTTTATTCACAACAAAAAATAGAAATTTTACACTTTTATCCACTAAATGAGCTCATTTCGAAATTTGATCCCTGCTACAGGTCTCAAAAAAGTTGGCACGGGGCAACAAATGGATACAAACCAATTAATTTGGTTAACTGAGACATAGTCAAGGCCTGTAACACGATCAACTATAAAAGGAGATCTTAGAGAAGCTCTCCAAACTGTTGAAAGTGTGTGTGGAAAGATTGTTGAGTACTTGAAAAACAATGTGGAATTGCAAAGACTTTGCAAATCTCATCATCTACAGTGCAGAACAACTTAAATGGCTTGTGAAGTCACAGCTGTGATTGCTTTTATAAAATAAAAACAGGATAACTCAACTAACCCCCCCAATCCTTCTGATACACAATCATGTTATTTTGTTTCCAGATTAATGAAAATACACCAAGTAAAGAGAAAGTGGTAAATTTGTGTCCACCATTAGTCAGTCAGATTTTACACTTCATTACCTCAACAAATTTGTTTCATTAACTGGGAGGTGTTTAACTGGTTTGAGGAGAAAGATGCTGGTACGTACAAGTGAAAAAGGTTTACCAGCCAAATAAGGAATTTGTGTTAAGTACTAACTGATCAATTAATTGTATTAAAACTTACCCAGAGGTTAGGGCATATTTGATGTGGTTGGAGGTGGTATAGATGAAGACCCCACTCTCATCCCAAGCTCCACTTTTCACTCTGATGTTCTCGTGAATGTTGCAAAGACTCTCCAGCTTACGGTTACAGATCATAATAGCTGAGTGACAAAATACAGAGTTAGATTTCTTCTCAGAAATAAGTTGCAACTAACAGTACTTTCCCCAGGTACTCTCCGCTTTTTTTTCCCTTTTTAATAAACATAAACAATAAGAGTTTAAAGATTTTTTAGCACCAGATTCACAAATCACTTAAATATCTATATTCATGTTTGAATAATTCTTGCTTGTCTAAATGTGGACCAGGCCTGAGTGGGCAAGGAGACGCACAACTCAGTGTCACGTAACCTACAGGTTTTCATCTTATCCACCTACCGTGTTTAGCCAGCAGAGCTACGTGGCTGGTGTCAGGAGCTCCACACCACGTACTTCACCTTGGCGATTTTGACGGTGGCCAGAGAGCGTTTCTGCTGCACGTCGAAACAGCGTGACGCCGTCTGCGTCGCGGAGCAACAGCGAGCCGGTGCCTGCGTAGAAGATTTCCTCGCAGCTCGGCACCTGGACTTTCTTCACAATTTCGTTCTTCAGGTTTTTAATCAGCAGCTGCGTTGAAGAATCAGATCTTATATTAACACTAAAACCAATTAATTAACACACGTAAAACTAGTAAAACTTGGTATCAAGTGTCAAACAAGTACATTTTATGGAAATAACCAGTTTGTGAGTAAGTCTATCAAGTGTTTTCTCCTTGACACTAAAATTATGCAAAAGTCTGAATATTATGAAACTTGGTGGAAAAGGACATCAGCTGGATGAAGTGCACATTAAATGTTGGATCACTTTCCTTAAAATGTTTCTTTGGACAGTTTTTCTCTTCAGTTTTTAAATAAAAACAAATCTGACTATATCTTTAAAATGTTATTAATGGTTACGCTAATTTTTCTCTCCAAGTGTTAATTCTTGTTTCACTTTTTGGGCAAGTACTGACATATATTTATGTAATTTAGGATAATTTTTAAAAAGCCTAACACATAAAAAAGGTCAAATACTCTTCATCGGCACATTTCTTGATCAATTGCATAAATCAAGACTATTTTACGTTGGTTTATGTTAAAATGTGAACAATTCTGAAACCATACTTTAAAAAAATATATATTGTAAATGTGTGTCTATGAAATTCGAAGTACATTTCTCTGGTCTTTTTCTAGACACTTTTCTACACGGTGAAGCTACAACATTCACTTACAGAGTGCATCCGGTCCAAGACAGCGAAATCTGTTCCTTGCCACCCAAACTGCCGTCAGACCAGAAGATCGTTTTCCCTCTGGTGCTGAAAGAAACAATGGACACTGTGTTACTTTACATTTATCGTGCTTGGTGACTAATTATTAGTATTTACAACTTAATGAAAAGATTCAGTAAAAAAGAAAAAAATAAGCATTTAAATATGTATAATCAATAAAGGATGATAGTTTTTAATGTATCATTCAGACTCCATTGTTTAGAAAGCAAAGCAGAGTTATATTGAGGCGTTTCCTCACCATCGGGGTTCTGAGAGTCACTTTCTTTTGGGATTGAGTACAGGTCATAAGTGCTGTTCTCCAAGTTGGTTGCTCTCTACAGAAAGCATGACAGGTGTTAGACAAAACATAACAAGAACAGGCTTCGCTTTCTGTATTTAGTAGTGGGGTGGTGCTTACAGTGCAGAGCAGGACGGCGTTCTCTGCAGGGTTGTAGGACATACTGAACACAGGGAACTTGGAACCACTAGAACAAGAAAAGAAGAATTTCAAACTTTTGTTGCAGTCAGTATTGAGCAATGAGCATGTCATTTCTTGATTTTACATCAGTTACTGTGCATAAGTCACAAGTGTAAAAGTCTCTTTAAATAGCTTTCTCTTTATCCTGCTGTGTTCTTTATTCTGCTGGACTGCTTGAGGCATGTTATGGTACGGTGGCCTTAGAAGGCCACGAGGTCAGCAAGACCTTTTATGTCCCGAATATGGAAATGTCATATGTGCCTGATACTATCTTCGTAATGTGGGATATCATCACTTTTGATATGCAGTCTCCACCTCACATGGAGGTAAGACACGTTTCAGTCTGGGGTTTTTATCTCAAGGCTTCAGACACTGTTAGAAAAAACCACTGTTCTCACTGTGTTGTTTTCATTTCTCTGCATCAACTGATGTAAGCAATGTCCATTCCCTTTGTGCAAACAGAATTAAATTCCACCTGTGCCTCAGTCACAGTCAAGTCTTGTTATTTAACCGTTTTAACCTGCCTCACCAGAACCGTCATTTTACAGGCAAAATAGTCTTCCACACATTTTTGCCATCACAAGGCAACAACCTTTCCTTTAGGTAGCGAATGTCTAGACACAATCTAATACTGCACAAAATGTCAAGACTATAAAACCAAAGCAGATAGTTCCAGTTGTTGTACCATCTAATCTGTGTTCAAGTAAGAAAGAACATTCATCATTCTCATTAATGTTATCATTCATCCATGTTCAATACTACTTTATTCTACTGAGTGTGGCAGGGGGACTGGAGCCCACCCCAATCCATCTACTCCAAGGGAGAGGTGCAGTACAACCCGGACAGGTCCCCAGTTCAGAAAAACCACAGCTGCTAGAAAAACTGGGAACCTTCTAGCTATGAGACAACAGATCTAACAACATGTGCAGCCTGATGATGTTCTTTTCAGTATCAAAATTCATTAGATAACCAAGGACCAGCAAAACAGAGAATGGATCTTTGTATTCATTTCTGACATAGACCAAACAATCAATATAATCTAACATATGTATTATATGTATATCTGCAAACATATTTATTATTTTATTCATAAAAAGGTGTTTTTTTTTTTTAAATTACACAACTGCACTCACTAAAAGGCTCCATTTTCATCCCAGACACAGAAACAGTACCAACCTGCGGAGCTGCATGACGGCCGTATCCTTGCTGCTGTTGAAGTCCAGCTGACGGAGGAAGCGATCCTTCACGTAGTACAACATGTTGCCATGCACAGCGTACGCAGGACGCTCACGCTCCAGCTTGAATACAATCATCCCACTGTCATGACCTGAAGGGCGCAAAACGGGTCATAGGTGAGAACAAAAAACTGCCGAGACTTCTGGTGACCTGCTGGTGAGTAACTCATTCATTCAGTCATTCATTAATTCAGTCAGTCAGTCATGGTGTCACGCTCGGTTGCACAACATTTATGAATAAATTAATTGATTGACTATGGTAAATTCTGTCTGCTAACAACTGTTTCCATGAGTTTGCTGAGTCAAGGGGTAAATGAATATTACATCTTACCAGCTGCAAACAGGTTGAGGTTTGGGTGGGCCCCCAGCACCCAGAAGCGGTCATGATCACGCCTGAAGGTCTGCACCCAGTCCTCTTGGACATGTCCCACACCCGGATGCTCTTGTCTTCAGAGTTGGAAAGGATGAGCTCCTGGCGCGGATGGAAGACGGCACAGGACACGTTGTTGTAGTGACCGCGGCATGTATCGAGCTCCCACGCCTTGGACTCTACACAGAGGCAGGAAAAAAGGATCATTAGATTATTAAGTCGAATATCTGAAATTAAACTGTGCAAGAAGCAGAAAAAGAAATATCGGTATGATAATATTAAAAATCAGCATTTTTGTTCTGTCCTGTCATTCTGATATCTGCTGACCCCAATGCAGATACTGGATCTGACTGGTCAGATCTCTAGTGATCATCATTTCTTAAAAAACAATACTGTATCAAGATACAGAATTTATTCTCCACATACGTATATAGATTAAAACAGATCTTTGATTTTCTATATTTGAGAGCTAAGAGGTAAAGCCTAAAAGCATCTGTGTCTTTTTTAACTGGAAAGGTCTTCTACAGAACAGCAAATGTCTGCTTTAATGCTCATTGGAAACATCTGAGTTTGAACTTTAGTTAGCGGTGGGCAGCATGTTTTCAGTAGGCATTAATCAGTATAAGCCATGTTGGATTGCGTACCGTTCATCCTCCAGATCTTCACCTGCCTGTCGTCAGCTCCAGACACAATGAGAGGCATGCTGGGGTGGAACGCTGCCCAGTTAACCCCACGATCGTGGCCCTGAACATTAACATAAGCTACAGTTACATGAATCCAAAACAAATATTCTTTGAGAAGGGCATGAGTTTTTCTCAAGGAGTAATACAGTAAAACACACTTTAAGGACAGAAAAATATATTCAATTTTACAACAGATTATAATTTCAGATAGGAACTTTTTTTCTGCACAAATCAGACAGAAACTGAAATCTGTGACATTTTTGGATAATATCTTAAATTGCTAAGATAATTTATTTTTAGATTTTCAGCAGATTGTGCATTTATTTCAGTCCCCCCCACCCTAAAATAGGATAACCATATTATTATTTATACAATGCATTATTTTTTGTAATATTGATGTTTCACATGATGCAAGTCACAATTGATACAGTACATAACTGAAAATTACAAACTGACTGATCCCCATGTATCAGTTACCACAAATAAATTAAAACAGCATAACATTTCAGAAGAAGCGCTTACCTTCCTTCACTCAAACTTCAAAATTTAGCTCTCCAGAATGAAGAATCTACACAGTAGCAAAAACATAGAACAAAATAGAAATGCAAGTTATCGCTCACCTCAAGGACATGCTTCACGACGGCATCTGAGGCACCAAACAGGTCGACCCCAGAGATGCCGCGCACCTCCGTCTCCACAGCCCCCGGAGACAAGTTCTTCTTCCTCAGACCTGGAATCAGAATGCCGGGTGCAAGGAAGGAAAGCCATTTCCGTGTTACACAGGGTACAATCACAGTGCAGGAGAGGAAGAGGCAAAAAAAAATTAAATATGGAGCAATATCTTGGGAGTCAAAATTCAAAATAAAGAAATGAATAGCGAGAGAACTGTTGAACCACTGAACACATTCACTTGGATGAAACCCACCAACACAACCTCTGCTTTCTCATTAGCCACCAGCTTGGGTCTGGAAATAATCAACGTAGTAGTCGCTGTTGATTGGATTGCTGGAGCAGTATATAGAAGAAATTACTAGTGATTTGATTGGACAGGAGAGCAAGATTAATAATTACCCCCGATAATCAAGATCAAGAGGAAGGAAGAGAAAAAAAAAAAATCCCTGGAAAACACTGATTGTATTCGTGATTTCGGCCCATTAAAAACAATGTGGTGAACAGATAGTTCAACAGCAGTGAGAAGCAAAATGTGTGGGAAGAAATGGCACAAAGAACCCATGTGCAGGTGTGGATGTTTCCAGGGAGAGCATGGGACAAGGGTTACACAGGGGAGCGTGGGCTTGGCTGATGGAGCTGGGGTGGGTGGTGTTGTAAAGGCGTGCTCTGATGGGGCGTTGAATGACAGGAATATGAGGATGAGAGTTTATCATATTAAAGTAGCATGCATGTTTCAGTTAGGAGACACATGCACTGTAAACAAATACTAAAATGTTACAATTAAAGGTTAGGAGTGATAACAATATTGTGACAATGGCCACATGATACTTTGAGTAACAGAGCTAACCATGCAAGGGTCGTTGGGCAGAAAGGGATTATTTTGGCACATAATGCAGAAGTTTATATTTGTTTTAACACAAATAGCAGTTATTGTTTAACATTTTTCTTCAAGCAATTCAAACCGGAGCCAAAAAAACTTAACTATGCATGCAGCATGGAGATTTGAGTGTGAAAAATGGTACGTGCTGCTGTTATGTCATGTGGGTTAGTTTGTAAATACAGTACAGATGGACACAATCATGCTCATTACACAAAAGGACCTAAAATCACACTAATCCAGGACAGATGAGTGTTACTGGTACATCTCTTAAGCATTGTAGGCATGTACAAAAGTTTAAAGTAGATGAGAACCAAGAGAATTGTTTAGTGAGTGCAAAGACAAGAAAGAAGAAGCAAGAACAAAAAATATATTACAGACTTTAAGAACATGCAGAGGTACAGAAACACCACTCCAATTTCTACTTATTACACTGGAACTATCTCATCTCTACTCACAGTGTAGCATTTTATTCACAAATGCTACATAATAAATTTCCTTGCCAGTATATCTAATGTCTCTATCCTCAAAGGAGTGGTGTTTCTGCAAACGGCCCGCAGAGATTTGTCCTCTACAAGTTAGGAGAAAAAGAAGAGGTTCAGGAGTTGACATCAGTCTTGTTCCTGCCTTCTTCCTCATCCATTTAAACCACTCTGTCCCCTCCCACAAACCCTGGCCACTCTCCACTCTGATCCGCTGTCCCCAGGCCCTCACCAGAGATATCCCACACTCGCACGGTCTGGTCCAGACTGGCTGATACCACCAGGTCCTCAGATGGGTGGAACTGCGCGCACATCACGTAGTGATTATGGCCGGTCAGCACACTGCAAACAAGAAAGTAAGAATGAATATTGTAAACTCTAATGTTTGATGCGGGGGTCAATTAAATGCTTCAGTTTACATTTTTTTAAGCAGAGGCTCGTCCTTTTTAGGCTCAAATGTCAAATTTATATTGGCAGTGTATTTACAAGAAAAAATGAACACGTCTCTTAGACTCATTAGTATTATTTATGGAGCCAGGTTTAGTGCTAGAACTAGAAAAAGTATGTAAATGTGCAGTGATTTTAAATCTGTAATCACATTTAATACAACATCTGTTATTTAATTCTTATGTTCATACTGAATCTCAACTCTATTTTCTAGCAATGAGCAAAAAGTGAGATGTGCAGCACGCCTTACCACACACAGGTCCTGGACTGCCAGTTCCAGATGCGGATGGTCTGATCATCAGAAGCACTCAGAATCCAGGGATACTCCTGCAGGTGAGTTAAGAATTCATTAATTCACCTCAAGACACAATATACAGCTTAGGAAACTACCCAGCATGAAATTGGAACTGCAGCATCCCAGATCACAACAAATTAAACTAAAGCCTCAGGATTCATTCATTGCATTCAATTTGTGATGGTGCTTTACAAATGCACTACTTATTCAAAAATACGTAAATAGTGTGAGGTAAAAGACACTAGTGCGTTTGTTGGTCCTTAAATTTTTTCCTGCCTGTGAAAGACAGAACTTAAAAATGGACAATATGCTTTGTGGTGGAATAAAACTACATTTCTAAAAATGAGATTGCCCAGTGTAGAAACTGAGTTTTTCCAGCCACACTCTTTTAATCTTTTTCTTCAGTATGTTCTTTCTTCTTCTGTTCCTTTCTGCTGTTCACTTTATGGGTCTCCAAAACACTAACATGTGGTTTCTCTCTAATGTATTTATTCCTGATCCTGTCCACCCTAGTCGCTCTAAAGACAACCTCAACATTTTAACCTCTGCCTCCTGATTTTCCCCTCAGTGGCACAATCTCTAAACCATTCAACATCATGAGTCTCACCACCATCTTGTACACCTTTCCTTGCATTCTTGCTGATACTCTTATTACACATCACACCTGACCCTTTTTGGGTCTTGTAATTCGCATATGTAGTATGGCACAGGTTTTACATTGGATGCCCCACCTGCCACAACCCCCTACATTTATCCTGGCTAGGGACCAGCTTTAAGAAAGCCTGTGCCCCCCTTTATGCTGCATTTTGTGCTTTCTTCTTTCTCTTTTGTTGAAATCTATTCCAACTGCTCCTCTTCTGGTGGTTCCAGATGTTTTAATTGGAATTGCTGCAGAATGGAATCAGATAAAAGGCGTATGTTCAAGTTGCAGAGCAACTCACGTGATGAAAGAAGGTCGTTCTTATGTAGTCCAGGTGTCCCAAGAGGGTGAAGAGACAACGCCTTAGTTTGTAGTTCCACACCTGGTCAACAGAGGTATTTACTCATCAGTAATAATTGGACAACAAAAATTTATGACAAAGCATCATGACGTGGACCTTTACCTGTGACATATTTAAACTCCAATACAAATATCTCAACATAAAATAATTGAATTACATTTTAAAGCCTGCCATTTTTGCAACATATTTTAGTTTCTGCTCATGCATGTCACAGAAGACTCACCTTAATTTTGTAATCATCTCCTCCAGACACAAAAAGAGGCTGCTGTTTGTGGAAATCAATTCCTCTGACGGGACCTACAGGCCAGAGTACAATAGAGACATTTCATTTCGATCAGGGGAAACAACATTATCTTACACCGGTCAAACCAACACTTACCGTCGTGCTCATCAAATTTGTCAATCAGTGTGCACATCCGGTAGTCCCACAGCTGGATGACACCGTTGTGCAAACTGGCAAGAACCCATGGCCTTTTGGGATGAAAACTCAGGCCTGAAATGCAACGCAAAGGGATCAACCATAATGACATACAGTTTCAGAAGATGCCTTACTGCATAAAGGGAAAAAATAAGAACGTAAAATTGTCAAAACTGAAAAAAAGATAAAAGAAACAGTTACGTTGGCATAATAACGTCCGTGTCTTAAATATTACTACATCAAGACAAAACGAGTCACAGACACTCTGAAGGGTCCTGTGCCATAGATAAACATCTGAAAACAAAATACTTATTCATTAACAGTCTCGACTTTTAAAGTATTAAAACCAAACATCACTTCGCTACCGTTAGCATACGTGCTAACTGCTGCCGGTCCACTCTCACCTTTGACACGGGCCGACTTCGTTTCAAACTTCGTTAACATCGTCACTGTCCAACTGCGCGGACCCTAACAATGATGTCTGTCACAAAAAAACACCCGTCGTTTGGAAAAAAACAATTCAAATCTTGAAGGAAGGTTTTCTCAGGCGGCCTGGTTGCGTTCAACCATTTAGCTCATTCCTCCTTTTTCCTGACACGTAGACCGTCCTGACTTCCGGTTTTGAGCAATAAAGTTTTGCAGTGAAACCCTGACGCAGAAATCTCCACGACGGCGCCCATATAGAAATACAACTTATAGAGCAGCATTTATACAGATCACGCGCAGTCGTGACAAATCTAAACTGCCAATTTCTACACCTTAGGAGAGTTTTATTTTACAATGATGTAAGAAAGGTAACAAAAAAAAAATCATCTTTTGTAAAAACCGCCTTTGCATGTAGAGAGAGAAAATATAAAAGACATTTGGTTGATCCCCCAGATCTTTTAATAAAAAAACATGACTTTAAAATAATCTTAGAGTCTGGGTTAAATGCAGATATTCGCTTGCACAGCTGGGCATTTTCCATCTCGTCCGGGGGACCAAGTGAAATGACTGAGAACACCAAAACAGTAACTTTAATCTTGCATTGACATTGTTTTTTTAGTTATATCTGCTTTTTATACAGGCTGTACTTGAGTTGAAAGTAGTTTGATACAACTAAAGTCAAGGTTCACTTAAAATGTTTCAATCAAATCAAATCAAATGTATTGAAGTACTAGTAGTTTCTGTTTAAATATTAAAAAAAATACCTTTTACACAGAAAAAAAAACCCAAATTACTATAATTTGGATAATAATAGGACTATATTTAATTGGACAGGCATTTAACTTTACTTTTTCTGGAGCGTGACCGGGACATTTGCTATGAATTCACAGCATATAGCTGTAACAATAGTTATACATATTAGTCTCCTACAGGCCTGCTCTTATCAATGAGCAGGCTTTAAGGAGGCTAAACTCCGGGAAATGAGTCGTGTATTGGCTTTTGAATAAACTTTTTTCTAATGCTCAGGGCCATTCCCAAGGTTGCCAGTTTTAACAAGGGTGTCAGATGTTACCTTTGCCTCAATCACAAGATTTTCAGAAACCTAAATGAAGCATTGCAAGGATGCACAGAGATGAAAAAGACAACTGGATGTCCATCAACTTTATTCTTTGGGAGTCCTGCAAAGATCTCAAAAAGAGCTCAACATACAATCCCAAAAGAGAGATGGAAAAAAACCAAAACAAAATGAAGACATAAGGTCTGCTGAAACCTATCAAACCTGAAATCTGTTGATGGAATGACACAATGAAGTAAAATCACTGACGGCCAAATAAACATTGCAGCATCCCCAAAGTTTGCGATACAGCTTCTTGATATTCATTTATACATCTAGAACTAAATGTGGTCAAATATTGTCTTGCAAAAATGCACAATATATTTAGAAAAAAAATGGCAACAGTACACCAACACCAAAAGCTCATCTAAACTGATAATGCATGATAGATGAACCTTCATGGCTTTATTCTGCATTCTTACACCTGAGGCTGGAAAGTCTTCCAGTGAATGAAGGAACAAAAAAAAAAAAAAAAAACTACAAAGGGGTGGGGGGGGGGGGGGGGACTTTTCTAACTTTACTGATAACTGGTATTAAGATTAGTCTCATCTTGCTTGTTTCGACATGAGACAGACCATCGTTTGAAATAATTGATGCAGAAATCTGGGTAATTCCAAAAGGATTCACAAGCTTTTACTCGGCATGTCAACATATAGATGTTGTGTAATTTACAGATCATCACATTTTTCCTTCATTTTATCACTTGTGATGCATCCGTCTGTTAGTGTTTTATAGCAGTTTATGTCCCAGACACTTACAGAAACATTAAAACATTATTAGTAATTGACACAATATAATTTAGAGCAATGTAGCATGTTTTTTAATTATAAAATTATTTCTGAATGTAATTTTTTTTATGCAGTCAACCAATGAGTGCCATCAAAAGTGCATTATTTTCTGAGTGTTGTGAATCTGAAGCTCAAAAGTTTTATCATTTACAAAAACATTTAGGATCAATGATGACAAACCACAAGTCAAAAACAAGTTGGATTATATCACTTTTAATTTCATAGATTCAGTGAACAAATTAGTACCTAATAACAGGTTGTTATTGATTTTAATTTGCGGTACAGTGGGCTTGTACTCAGATGTCAATGGCTCGTCGACCGTCCCGCGATGAAAACCACAGGTCTTTATAAACCTCCACAGCAGCCTCCCGTCAGCCGTGTTAGATATCAATCTGATCTCTTTTTAGTGCATAGCTGACTAAATCCTTTGACAGCACCCTTTTATTACACAGATATTGATGAGCTGATGGTCGTGTCATTTCTCGACCCCTCTCTATGGTAACAGCGGTTAACTTTTGTCCACTGGCAGTCGTGGCCAGTGAAAAGTGGTTTGCGAGCAGTAAACAACCCAGCAATCACCGGTCAAAAGTGCTAACATCAGCCTGTTGTCTTACCCAACAGCGCATCTGCGTGGATCACACGTTGCCCTCTGCGTGCGACACAATGAGATGTTTACTGCTCTGTCACTTTTTCTGGAAAAGACATGATGCCCTTTTTAATTAGTCTGTCAAGTGATTACCACTGAAATCCAACTGTGCGCATTTTCCACAACTTGCAGGGTATTAAATCCCAAAAGAAACCATCACCGAACCTTAAAAACTCTGGGCATCACACAGGAAGCACTTTTGCACAGTCACTCAAAACTACAATAATCAATGTAACACAGCAAAGGTATCCAGGAATCATGTCAATGATTTCAAATCAAAATGTGGACGAGGGACTACCACATGGGGAATGGGTCTTAGTAACGATACTGGAAACTTCACATCTTCATCTCGTCATCACCTCTTTGTTTTTAATTATATTTAAATAATTAATCATTAACACTTGTACACGGAATTGTTCAAATTTTCCTTGTTAATAAGTAATTGAATCAACCCTGTACAGAATATAAATTCTGGTAAATTATGAGAGAAAACACTGCAGATTCACATTACATATCTGAAGTGCTTTGCTGGATGATAGTAGAATCTTCAGTTTAAAATAACCAATACAATAACTTTAAAGTTGTTAGGAAAGGCACTGTTTGAACCTGTGAATCGACTTTGATAGAATTTACTGTGAGGCTAAACAGTGTGTAAAAACACGGAGAATGGAAGTGTTCTTTTCTTCTTAAAAGGAGGAATTCTGTTAAAATTTACTGTGAAAAAGCTGCAACAAACAGCTGACGAACTATTGCAGGGACGTTTAAATATTCCCAGTTGTGCGTTCGGTGATTTTACAGAGAAGAGCACGTGTTTGTGTGTGTGTTTCCTGGTGTTTTTTTTTTTTGTGGCTCCTCCTCTGGTTATTCCCACACACCTTCTTCTCTGAAGGACAACCGTAGCAATGGTCCGGTCACCTACTGCCTGACCTTCGATTCACTGTCTGTTGTCCCTCCCTGATGCTGACACACACACAGAGAGACCCTTAAGCTCCAGATCTTCTGACAGATCACACCACCACCTCGTCACATGATGGAGCACTGCTCTGCAGGTCCAGCTCCAGATGCTCCCGGGAGATTGAGGGACTCCATGTCAAAGTTTAAACCAGGAGGCTGAGGAGAATACGAAGAAGGAACACACGCAGGTGATGTAGAAACCTTCTTGAGAACTTTAAACGCTTCACACAATGTCTTTTTTCAAAAAAAAATCTTGTTTCATTACTTTTTAGGACAGATATATAAAGGAGGTGGAGAAGAGGAGCTATTGAAGATAACAGCTGTGGTAAAAGTGGGCTGTCTGTTCGTCTGCTTGATTTAAGGAGAAAAACTTTCAGAATTGAGACAGTTAATTAGGTTTGTTTTCACGTGAACAAATAGGACCAGAAAGAACACAAAAAAGGGCAGGAGGGTCATGTGACTGCTGAATTGGCAGCATGTCTGCATGGCAGCTGTTCTGTAACCGTTTCATTGTACAGGGTGAGGCCTCTGTTTTATTTTTTTCCCCGACACAAGACACTATGCAGGTGCTTTCTAGATATTTTTAGAAGATACTGTGACTTTTTAATTCAGATTAAAATGTGGCAACATTATTACCGGTAGTTGAAGCCAACATAGTAATCCGAACAAACAGGTGCACCACTGGAACTTACCGCATCGCCCGCCAACTCTCTGGGCGGCTGGCCGAGCTCTTGCAGCTGAAAGCAAAAGAAGATCAACAACCAATTTCAGTTTTATCATTTCACAATTTGTTATTGACACCAATCAGCCACAACAGGTAAACCAATGACAGGTTAAATGAGCAACACCGCTCATCTCGCTAAAATCCAATGTTTGACCGGGAAAACCTGCATCCTGGCGTTCACATGGTCTCAGGCTCTCTTCCATTCAGAAATTACATTTACAGACCTGCTCAAGTTCACGAGAAAAGCATTTACATCGCTTACTTTTGCAAGTCTTTTTCCATGCTGCTGAAATTGATCTCTGGGAATTTTTGCATTCAAAATCACTGACTTGTCAGTTAAAATGAGTACAGAGGCCTTTTTTTTCATGCGCTGCTTTGCATAACTGGGACTGTAAGTGAAATGTGTTGGTTTCATGTCTGAATAAGCACCGTGGTGATTTTCTGGAAAACTTTCCAAACTATCATGCGCTTGGCACAGCAGTATGAATACTTGATTTTGCACAAACATTGTGTGACACTATAGAGATATCTTGATTATGCATCAAATCAGTCACTCCTGCATGAATAGCAAATATGTTCACCACGGTTTTCACTGCATGAATGAGGCATCTTTAAAACAAAAATCCCCAGTGTCTGAATGTTATTGTTTTTAACAGACTGGATTCTGATATTTAGAAATGATAAGCCTTTACTGTGCATTTATTTTCATTGGGTAGGAGTGTGCGTGGGCCCCAAATTCAGAGTCATAAAGAACTATCGTCAATTTCAGAAAGTCAAAACCAACAGAAGAGCTGTGCAGTTTGACAGAATGCCATAGATAGCCTATCTGCCATGATCATGCTTTTTTTTTTCTTTAATAATCCTAACTTAATGCATCTTTAACACACTTAAAATGCTTGCACAAAGTTGCTTGGAAGACTTGTGCCACTGCCAAAATGTAGTACAGGTAGAGGAGCTACTTGAGGGGAAAAAAAAACAAGTTCCAGCATATTGATAAAACATGAATGGCAGACTAAGTGTGGACCTGAAAAAGCAAATTACAATTACAATCAATAATCAAGTTATCATGTGTGACCAGACATGAAGCTCCATCACCTTTTGCATCAGGTCCATGATGTGCTCAAAGGTTTTCTCTTTTTCTTCTGCCCCCTCTTCCTCCCTCTCAAAGAGCTGGCAAATGTCTCCCATGATTTTGGCCTGCTGGTCATAACGCTGGTAGTCCTCCACACTTAGGGTTGGCTTGTTGGTTTCCAACCACTCTGGGTACTGTGAAGGTTAGTGAGAGCTATAACAAATACTAACATGCACACTAAAATGTGCAGCATCTGCTGTTCAAACCGAGGCTGACCTTGGTGCTGATCTCCTTGAGAGATGGATAAAGAACTTCCTTTGACAGCAGATTCTGCATGATGGACTGCATGATGGGCAGGATGTTGCCATCGTCACCACCTCCTTCTCCGCCCTCTTCCAAGCCAAGACCTTCCAGAGCTTTGACCAGGTCATCTCCAGCCAGTCCTGTGGACTGAAGAGTCACCACAAGTTGCCCCTAAAATCACTTATTTCAATCTAAACATCTTCAAAACAAAACTGATTCCTGACTTGCCACACCTGGAGGTTGTCTGCATTCTTTGCAAGGCCACGGAGGGTTTCTTTGAGACAGGAGGTGAACTCCTGTTGGGAGGCAGTGTCAGTGCCTATTGAGGGGACAGACGGCATTTAAGATATGGGATAAGCAGAGTAAGAAGGAAAGTATACATAGACAACAAATAACAGGGTCTCACCAACTTTGCCTGCAGCCTCTGACAGCTTTTGGAAGTGCTGGAGCAGCTCTGGCTCCTCCTGGGCCAGCTCCGTCATGGCCTTCTCCCACTCCTCCTTGGCTTGGGCAGCCATGTCCCCCTCAAAGAGGGTCTCGAAGAGTTTACAGTCCTCAAGCAGAGGGGGCTGCAGGGAGAAAAGAAAGCATGTCAACAACTTTGTTTTAAAGCAGTGAGAGACTAGTAGGTACAGCTGTATTATGACTGCAATAACCTTTATATATGAACTGTAAAATAAATATATAAGTTCTTGACATTCCAGTTTTAATGTTAAAACAGTTTTCTTTTTACGTCCAATAGACAGATTGTATTCTAAAATACAACAACAATGGGGAGAAAAATCGTTACAACCTTTTCTAAATTCTTGATTTTTATTCTGAGAACTACTTTGTACTGCAGCATCTTTAAATATGAAACTTGTTGCCGTGTCTGCTTGAACAAAAGTATGTAATTCCAGCCAAAAGAAAGCAGCTGAAAGAAGCAGAAACAGACCTTGTCTCCACTCTTGTCTGAAGAGGAAGCAGCGGCAGGTTCAGGTGCCGGAGGAGCAGATGCCTTGTCAAAGTCATCCAGTGCATCTGAAGGAAAGATAAGAGCGTTAAAACCGAGCCACCCTCATTCCCAAGTGATTATCCACTTATGCCCATCTCTTAGCAACTTTCCCAGCAGATTTATTCTCAGTGGTCATCCTGGAGCAACACATTTCCCTTACAGCTAACAGGATGATGAACTATTAGACATGAACATTTATGATTCTTAACTGATGAATTAAAAGTTAAGATGGTCATAATATTCCCCGTTTTGTCATGGAAACTACTCAAAATGCAAACACATTCAGGTTTATGAAAATAGAAGAGTGAGAAAAACAGAAAATATAAATTCAGAGTCAATAATTTCAGCTCAACTACATACAATTACATTTAAAGGCTTTGGGGATAAAAATACAACCAGAATTCAGACCGTCTCCAGAAATACACCATGCTCAAATTAAACAGCAGCGCTAAAATAAAATTTTCAAAGCCAAAAGTTTTTTCATGCGGTATTGCCTCTAAGTTCCCGTTTGGGGAAGTGGTTTGTTTTGCTATACAAATATTCAATGTACATTTACTGGAAAGAAAAATCTATACTATAAACAAAGTACCAACTAAACACTTTTCCCAGTTTGATTGTAGTATTAATTGTCTTATGACTGAATTTAAAACAGTCATAAGTCACTGAGTGTTTTTGGCACTCAGTAACATATTGACAGTTCATTCATATACGTTCAGCACAGAGACGTGAACACAAAGGTGTAAAGACCGCTGACGTTAGAGAAACTACCATCACAAACTGTTCGAGTTGTTTACGAAACCATCAGGTCTTTATTAGATCTCACACTAAATAACTGTTCAGTGAAAATGGAAAAATTGCTCAGTGGATTGTGGAATAGACCTATTCATATATTGTAAGTGAGGGAATTAAAAAAAAAACTCAGCACACACTCCTATAAAATTCTCTTGGTGAGTTTCTGTTTACAGATGGATTAAAATGATTTTATATTCCTCTCTCAAAATGTAAGAGTTGTTCCTGCAGTCATATTTGTTTTAATTCAGAGACTGAAGGCCAAAACAACAGTTTTGTTGTTATTATTCAATCACCAGACTACTTATTCAACCAATACTAGTGGGGAATTCTGATTTATTTTTTTCCCCAGAAAAACAACGAGCAGTTAAAATAAAAAAAAATCTACTTCTGTTTTGTGGCACCAGCTGTGTGGAAAGTAAAGAACTCCATTAATACACGTAACTAAAATGACCACCAGGACACTACATCTGAAGGACTATGTATGAAAGTAATCTCTGTAGAGAACTCTTCCTAATGTTTTACACTCATAATACCATAATCAAGTGTGATGTCTGGACAGATAATACTCTGGACCTGTACTCCAGTCTGTACATTCACTAGCTTTAGTTCTAGTTTATTGCCTGTGCATTTCACATCCTGTAAATGTAATAGTTAGTATATTATCTATAGTCTGTATATAGTTTAGTCCTACTTTTAATGCAGTTTAGCTTGTGCATTTCATTGCCTGTAAATTTGATTTTTGTTATCCATGTGTAGCATAGCGCAAACACTTCAGAGCCTGGACATATCATAGTTTAGTCTGCTACTTTTATTTTATTTTTGTAATATAGCCTGTGCATTTTGAAATCTGTATATTTCATAGTCTGCACATTCTTAACCAACGTATGTCGTAGAAGTTACGCTGATGTTTTAGTTTGTTACTTCATGTTGCATAACCTGCACAGCTGTTTCTCACATACATTCCTTTATCCTTCTAACTTGATCGGTGCATACCTTCACCTTGCTTCTGTAACAACTTTCCAGTTTGTGATCAATAGTCCACCTATCTATTCATCCATCCATCCATTAACTTCTGCTTATCTATCTATCTATCTATCTATCTAGGTCTATCTATCTCCCTTAAAATCTGCTCTTTTAACCTCAGAATAGTCGCTTAAATAAGAAAAAATTATTTTGAGAGAGCAGTGAAACGATCCATAAATAGAGACGAAATGACAACACAATAACCAGCACTGAACATAAAATAACAACACTACCATAAAGTGACAACAAAAGTAGCAACAGAAAGACGCATTATGACAACGGCCAGATTGACACTAGTACAAATAAATAATCATGATAATAATAATTTTAAAAAAAAAAAAAATCACAAGGAACAAAAAACTAAGAGACTCTACACATCTCTTTTAGCAGCATGTTTAGGTCCTGGTAGCTCTCACAACTTGTCCGAGAACCAAAGCTTTCTGATATAACCGTTTAGTAACAGTTAAGTTTAAGTAGACTTTCACAGAAACTAAAGCGCAAGTATATAAATAAATACAGATTTGTACCACTGGGATTGATGCATGCCTACTTGGTTTAGTTCTACAAACTGTCACACAAAGTGGACTCAGTCGGATCACAATGATCAATCACAACGACATCAGCACTAACTGACAAGCTGTTTCTGTTAATTTGTTCCGGTGAGCGCCTGTCCCAACTGTCAGCCGCCTGACACGGCGAATTAACCGCAGGAAAAAAAACGCACACATATGCGCAAACATATCCATTAAAAAAAAAAATCTCTTACTGTCCAATAATTCGTCCAATTCTGCATCGTGCCCACTGGACGGCTGTCCTGTTCCCGACGCCATGATGCTCTCCCAGCAGCTGCCACCCACCGACCTTTCTGCTGTAAAAACGTCTACGACACCACTACGTCACACCCCGAAGGCTCGGCTCAAATCCGGCGCCGCCTAGTGGCATGATTTAAAATTAACCTTTGCTGTCGACTTTTTTCCTCCCAAAATATATCACATAGGAGCAAGTTTTCAAAGAAGTAAACAGAAACAGAAAAATATAATTTTATATAATTTGATAACTCCCCTCAACTTAAAGAGAAAAACAATTTGATAGTTATACATCGAGAGATTGTGGTCATTTTTGCAGTTTCTCTTTTGTGGAGAAGGATTTTTTTTTCTCAGTTTCAAGGTATTACACCAGAAATGTTCCCATTTTTAATTGAATTAAATTCACCTTTATTGCCATTTTGTTGTGCCATTTCACAACAAAAGTCTTCTCATGATGCTTCACAGAGATAATAGATCCAATCAAAGACAATTCAATGTCAGCTCAATTATTTTCCAATTCAGTCAAATTCATTGTTATTCAGTTGATCAAATTCATTCCAACTGAGTCTAGATTGAAAGTCCATATATGTCCATGTGGGAAAGATCATCTCATCTTTAATGAGAACAAGAAAAAGGAGGAATGTGGATTGTGGATTTTAGGAGGACCAGGAACAAGTCAAACAGTGGGTAAGTTGAGGTGTTGGAGAAAAATAAATACATCAGTGTTCACCTGGACAACAGACTGGACTGAAGACGCAACACTGATGCTTCTTTGGGGAAGCCTACATCCATCAGTGTTTGCAGTTAGATGTTGGATATTTTCTATAAGTCTGTGGTGGAGGGTGCAATCTCATCTGCAGTCACCTGTTGGAGTAGCAGCCTTAGAGCCAATAATAAAAATAAAGAAATGAAAAGTAATAGAAAATGAAACTGAACAAACTGATAAGGAGGTTGACATTGTTCTGGGGACAGTCCTGGAGCCTCTAGAGATTGTGCATAGAAGGATACTCTCATGGAATGAAAAACAAATTGCACAACCCCCGAGCATCCTCTTCACAACACCATCATTCAACAACTGATTTCTGATGTCATGTGTATTTAGCTGCCAACATGCTTCTACTTTTGCAACATGTACAGTGCAAGACGATGCAGGGACTGAAGCAAAGAGAGGAATCTCAGTTTTATTTGCCCCGGTACCACAGTATTAAAGGTGAGGGATTTGTAGAAGAGGAAGCCGGAATATAAAAGTGGACTGAAACATGCCACTCTAACGTGACTGTAAACTTAGATATGATCAGTTCAAACAAGGTAAAGTGATCAGAATGTGCATGCGATGGCAGATCTCTCTCTCTTTTTTTTTTTTTTTTAACTCTCCCTCAGGCAGGAAATTCGTCAGTTTAAAACTTTCAGTAAATAAATATGGTTACCAGGGGCGACTGCTGCCATTGCTGAGCAACGCATACAAATAACTACAAAGTGTAATAATTGTGAGTAGTGCTGCTAAATATTTATAGGGTCATCCGGCTGTCGTCGATAGTAGCCAACAGTGACTGAGAGACAAATAATGAAAACATTGTTGTTAGGGATGCTGAAGCAGTGGGAGGAGGGGGGGGGGGGGGTCGTCTTTTCTTTCTGCCTTTATTTGTGTAAGTTCATGTATGTCCTGACAACATATTTAATCGATATTTCATTTTTCTTGAAGTCATTTTTTGGACGACAGTGACAGAGCTCAAAACTGCCACTTTCATTCACAATATGATTCAAAATTATTTATTGCTCAATAAAGGAAATAACAGTCACTGACTTTCCACTCATGATGAATCCAGCATGCATGACTGCAGTGGGCCAGATGCAAGGGAGGGAAACTTTTACCATGTGGGTGTAGACAGCAGTGGCAGCAGCCACGGAGGAGGAGTTCGGACAAATGTAAGTAACAGTGCAGATATCTGCTGCCTAATTTGGTTTTCTGGGCGGGGGACTCCTCCTCTGGTCTACTATAATGCAGTCAAGGGTCTAAGGAGTCGCAACTGCTGGCTCTCTACCACTGGATGTTCTGGAGAACAGAGAAGACCTGCAGCCAGAGAAGTAAGTCAAGTAAGATTTTGGATTAAACGTATGTATGATTGTGATCTTTGTGGCCGAACCAAAGTGATTTGCCAGGGGGTGTTGGCTCCAGAGGAACATCATGTTTAGCTGCATATTTCCTCAGAAAAAGTGAATGATCAAAACTAGAAATCAGCGTCTATTTAAATATAAATTATTGTGCAGATGATTTTTTGTTTTTTTACCAGCATGTATTTTTGTGTTGAGTCTCTTTCACATGTCCAGCAACTGTAATTTCTTTCACTCTATTTTAGAAATCTAATTTTAGACTGTTTTTGATTCCAGAAGAAAACAGATTTTTGCCTGTTTATGATGTCAGTGTGTGTTTTGTGGGCTCTAATGTGTGTGTGTGTGTGGAGGGAGCAGGGTGTGGCAGGCACACGCACCTTCACTGTCAATGAATGAACCTCACACACGACACCATGCTCCATGTTTTGCTTTTTGTCCGTTCCAAAAACACGCCTGAAATGTTCTGGTGCTGACTTTAACGTTTACCAGAAAGCTCCTCATTTAAACAAGGAGCTTTGCCGGAGCTCTCCTCTCAGTTAAATATCTGTGATGGATCAGTCTGACCCAAATACCTGAGATTTTGTGTTTCATGACAGTCCAAATGTTATCTCAGATTACTCTGCGTTGAAAAAAATGATGTATATTTTGGGATCTCCATAAAAAAAAAAACTCAAGGGCCCTTCACAGCACACTGCTCATACTTTGCCTACAAACATTAGGCTCTGTGTCACGCTGGAACGGTCGGCCAACAGAGCCTGTCTTGTGTTTTCGACCCACGGATTGGCTGTAAGTAGATTAGAGGTGAAATTGGGAAATTGATGCAGTGTCATGACAACCAAACAAACAACACATGACCGTGTTTCCTGCACGTCTCAGCCCGAACTGAGCGCATGTGCGCAGTGTCCTGATGTGTGAGCCTATTTTCAGAGCCTCTTCCACTTGGGGAAGTTACTCCCGCTTGTGTCGCGCCCTCTTTGCTCTGTGTGAAAAGGCACTTTTTTCCACACTTCCCTCTCTCTCTGGTGCCCTTTTCCTCTCCAGTTTCTTTTCCTGAATTGTTGCCATGAGCAGTAAAGCAACAGAGGCCTCAGCGGCAGGATTCATTATTCCCCTCTTGACCCTCCATATAGGAGGACTTGAAGCGATTTAAATTAAGCGTAACTGGTAGCTATACTACACTACCAGAGTCAGAATTACTTTACTGATCCCTGAGGGGCAAGAATGAGCACCACGATTACTCACACAGAATATAAGAACAACAAAAATGAACAGAAAATATAAACATTTAAAAAATTGTTTTATATATACTATATATATATATGTGGTATAGCTACTATAGAAGCTGTGGTGAGGAAGTACTGATCAAATAGAGAGAGTGGGACGACTGATGCAAGAGTGGACGCAGCCAGCAAATGAGACAAATTAGAAAGGAAGGCGAGGACACAACAGAAAAGAATAAACTTGGCAAATATGACAAAGTTAGCAGTTGTTCAGCAGCCGCCAGACTGCGGCACATCTGCAACACATCAGCAAGTTGGAAAATCTTACAAGAAATCAGGGAGGAGGTAGGGGGGGAGGGGAGGAGTGGTGAAAGAGGGGAGCCCGGCGCTGACTCACAGTTTTGCAATTCCACTTCATCACTGTGTTTAAACTATGTGTCCCTCTGTGGCTGAGGCACAGGGCTTCCCCGTATTAGTCCCACTTCTTCTTCCCCTCCCTTTTCAGTGATTCTGGAGGGCTTTCAGCGGGGCCCCACGTTCCAGCTCTGCCTCTTTTAGTCATCTCCTTTGTGGAAATACCTCATCATCGGCTCAGCTTTCCAGCCCTCCAAGTCTTTACCGTCTCATAGGTGTTTAACGGGACTAATGTCAACAGGCCTCTTCTCTCGCTTTATGACTGCCTCTCTGTAAATCTGGAACTAAGGGGGGGGGGGTTTGTGGAGCCAGGCAGGCAGCGGGTGTCGGAGAGGAAGGGAGGGAGTAGAGCCAGTATGGTCTATCCCTCTGCATTGTGAACATTTCTTTGTCATTATTAATATTATTATTATTAGAATATCTGGGACAGATCTGTTTAAGCTTTTTTTTTTTTTTTCACGCACCAACTCTGAAAAGAAACACTTTTTGAAGAGGAAACTGAAACTGCAGCCTCTCTCAGTACTGTAGATCCCAACGCAACACAATGCATCTGCACAGCAGGTTGCAGGTTTGAGTAATTTCTGTAACACAACGGAAACCTTGCCCTCTTGTTAAAAATGGCACCTGTCGTTACAGGAAGCATTCGTCAGATCTGAGCATGGTGGCTGAGAAGCACCAGCAACTGCAAACAAGGACCAGGCGGCTGCTGCCAGTTGGTCAAAAATCTGCCAAAAAATTTGAATATGTCAGTTAACTCATCTAGAAGGGAATGTGTATCATATATTCAATGCTTATGAAGTTACGCAGGTGGAGGCAAACAAAGCTCCGGGGAAAACATGTTCATAGACAGAGAAATAAAATCAGACTGTTCATCTGCACATTAACAGCTCAGTTCGCAGGTAACTGAACACAAATGCTGAAATAAACACACTTAAGGATTTTTGCTGAAACAACTTCACCTGCTCTATCAAAACCACTAGTTAAACTACTACCATTTAAGTTTATTCAGAACGTTTTCTGTCTTTACGGCTCTTATTGGCTCACAGTAGTGTTGGCCACATTAGTTGGCCGCCATTGGTATTTTATGTTCATAAAACTCTTAGTTTAGGGTTTAGACTATTAGCTGGTAATATCCATCAGTATTTCTTAATCTCTTGACTTGTCATCAAACTTTCTGACTCCGCGTTTTGCTGAGACAAAATGACTATTTTTGACATCCTCTCATCCGTCCTTTGGCTTCACTCCCCTATTATAAAGGGCTGCCTGAAAACAAGAAAAGAAGAGAAAAGCACACATTTTCATTTACTTTTTTTTATGTGGCTGTGAATTATGCAAGTATCTGAATTGAATGGGAGCTGAAATACACTTGGGTACCTGTCTCAGCCCAAAGCTGCAGGCCGCTTGGCCTCCATGTTGTTCTCCCTTTCTGGATTTGTAATCTATGTCGATGAAATTCTTACAAGACTTGCAAAACCACAAGGTCCTCTAAGTGGACCTTCAGTCGGAAGGTCAGAAAGCCATTTCAGATTCTCATAGTTCTCATTTTACACTTCTTTGATTTGAATCCAGCACAAAACACATACACATACACTAGATAAAAATAAAACACTTGGGTATTTGCAAAAAAGTAAATCCTCTGAAGGTGGACGTTGCTTGACTGGATGTATGTTTTAGAGATGAACAGAACTCTCAGTGATGTGACTCATCCTCTCTTCACTTGGGAAAGGCCTCAACTTCGTCCTTCAAACTGCACGTAGCCGTGAGCATCGGGCTCCACGGGGAGTGGCCAGTGGAGCAAATTATTAGGGTCATTTTTAGAGCATGATGACAGATGCTTGGGGGACCGGTGGACGCTGCGGCACCACTCCCATTACTGAGGGTCAGAGAGAAACGCTCGGTGGAGGAATGCTGTTAAGTCTGCAGTTTGACAAGAGGCAGAAACTGCCAGAGAGAGAAGGAGTGCTCTCCAGCTGATCTGACCAGATGCAGAGCCGCTGCGAACAGTGAGACCACAGTGCGGTCACTATTGGAATTGTGTTTACATGATCTGAATTGTGCTCCACTGTTCATGAAACACAATAACAACATTGTGTGTTGCAGAAAATGGTATGTAGGGGGGTGTTTGGGTAGAGCTGCGTTGCTGCCGGTCTCATGTGGTTATGATTTGTATTTCTTGAATACAATATACTGATTTCTTGAATAAAAATACTGATTCTTCTTTTATTGTCTTTTCTTCATGCAGTTTTCTACTGTTAAAACATCTGGAAACAGACTCCCAGGAAGAAGATAAACTGCCAGCTTTGTGAGAAGTCTCATCATGGCTATCGTTCTCCAATCCAACCCTCTTCTCTGGACGCGGTTGGCAGCGCTGGTGTTCTCCTGCGTGGCCTTCTCCGTGGCCATACATGGCGGCAGACTCTACCATGGCACTGGGGACTGGTGCATCTTCTGCTGGGCCTTCAGCTTCGCTGGCACCCTGCTGGTCCTCCTGGTGGAGCTGTTTGGCCTGCAGAGCAGAGCCCCCGTTTCCTGGAAGAACTTCCCCATCACCTTCGCCTGCTACGCCGCCCTCCTCTGCTTGTCCGCCTCCATCATCTTCCCTCTCTACTTCCTCAAGGGGTCCACGGGTCAGAGTGAAATCCGCGACTACCGCATCGTGTCGACCGTCTTCTCCTGCCTGGCCACCATTGCCTACATGAGCGAGGTGAGCATCAGCAAGGCGCGGCCGGGGGAGGTGGCCGGCTACATGGCCACCGCTCCTGGTCTGCTGAAGGTCTGCGAGACCTTCGTGGCTTGCATCATCTTCGTTTTCATCAGCGACCCCGTGCTGTACGACCGCCACAACGCCCTCAAGTACTGCATGTCCGTCTACTGCATCTGCTTCATCCTGTCGGCGGCCATCATCCTGCTCTGCATCGGAGAGTGCACCGGCTGCCTCCCCTTCCCGTTCGCCCGCTTCCTGTCGGCCTACGCCTTGTTTGCTGTGGTCCTCTATCTGTCGGCCACCATCATCTGGCCCATCTTCAACTTTGACCCCAAGCACGGTGGAACAAAAGACAGGCAGCCCAGCTGCAGCAGCACATTGGGGTTGTGTGTGTGGGATAAGCTCATGGCAGTGGCCGTGCTCACCGCCGTCAACTTCATCCTCTACCTGGCTGACCTCGTCTACTCCACCCGGCTGGTGTTCGTCAGCGCCTGAGGGAGGAGGAAGAGTGTTGGGCTAGCAGTGTGCTCCAAATGAAATTGAATTTGGCCACTTTGTTACAGGCTGTAAAACTGCTGTCAAAGATACTGCTGAAAGTAATTGCTCGTGTCCTCACCACCTACGTCGGTTCTGAACAAAGCTGTCGGAGAAAAAGCCCAAAGTGAGTGTCGGTTGGCCAGGGATGTACCGGTGGAGAGGGTGTGTTAGAGGCACGAAGTGAGGATTTTCAGAATAAGAATTGTACATATTCAGCAAGTTCAGTTTTTAAATCAAAAAAAAAAAAAAAGTATTTTCTTTACCTCTGGAGACCTGCCAAATTTAATTTTGTGTGAAGTATACTGCATTACTGATCACCGTAGAAAAGGAAAAGAAGGATGAAGTCATTGGGGTCTTTACACATACGACATTTCCTTAAATTACAGCAGCTTTTTGTTTTCAGGGTTTGCTTTCAGCGACCTGAACTGGCATCCGTCATGACTGCGAGAGGCACGAGTTTCATTGTTGTAATATTGCGTTACCGCTTTTGGTCAGAAAATGCAAGATTTTTTTCATGTGTAAAATGACAAAAATGCTACAATAGTACTGAAAAACAATAATGACAACAGAACATTTTGCAAAGTGCAACAGAAAAATCAAGTACACAGCAACAAAACAGAAAACGCAACACATCCGGAAACGCTACCCTACCCAGCATAGACAATAACTAGAAAAGCACTCGGAGAGCGCGGAGGCCAAGTGCAACACTTCCTCCATATAGCGATTTACAGATTGCAATAAAATCTATGTTCTGGATCAGATCCAGATCAGCCCTTGAAATTTGATAGAGGTTTCCATTGTCAATCCCTGAGTCAAATTTCATGAGTTTTGGGCAATAATTAACTTAGATTGAGAAACAAAATTTTCGTTCCCCATTGACCGCAATGTTATTGAAAATTTGAAAGTGATCCAGAATCCAGGATTTCTTCCGGATCACACCCAAAATGAAATCAGTTTTTCCTTTTCACATTTCTGACAACTCCTGAAAATTTCATCAAAATCCATCCATAACTTTTTTAGTTATCTTGTACACAGACAAGACAAACAGACAGATAAATGCAAACGCAAAAACATAACCTCCTTGGCGGAGGTAACAAAATTCACAAAACACAGCGTATTAGAAAAATACTGCAACAAAGCATCTTGGTTTCCCATGCAGCCATTAATGCAACCCTCCATTTCAGGGGCAGCAGCCCAGCCAGCATTTGTGTGTGTGGCCCGTCTGAGATGCAAACGGCCTTTAAAAATGGAGCCTCATTTGAGACGTTGTTCAGCGTTGGTTATTGGTCAAATGTGAATTGCCCTCTTGGGCTGACTCAAATATTTCACCCAAACAGGACCCAGAGGCACCTATGTTTTGCCCATCCCAATTCATCACCCGTGTACCTGAACACAGCCCTTGTGAGGAATTCACACGAGGCCAATGTTGAACCCATGGACAAATCCCAAAAAAGGGCCTCATTTTTCAGCCCATTTGTATCGCAGATGGGCCCCACGTTCAAACGTTGGCTGGGAGCCTGGGCGGAGAGGCCCAGACCCCCCCTCTCCCCCAGCTACCTTTTCGATGGTGCTGTTGTACTTTGTTTCAGCGTCGTTGCATTTGAGCCCCAGTATGCCTTGAAGAAAAAACTAGGTAGTTTGATTGGCTTGTAGTTTAGTCTTTGTGTTACTTTTGTTTAGTGGGTAATAATGTATCATTCAAAAGTAGAGTATTTGGTTTTTTTTTAGGGTCATGACTTAAGTGGTGATCCATAACTTTTAAAGTCTATAGACGGTTTTGTTTTCCCACACCGCAGTTGAAAGGATTGTATATTCACTCATTTTTACATGCTCCAATTTTTGCTCTGTGTACGATTTGAGACTTGAAGTTAAACTAGAATCGTTTACGTGATGTTAACACGAATGCTAGGCTTGCCATTGCTATTATTATTTGTATTATTTGTATCTGCAAGCTATTCCCAATGGCAAGAAAAAAAAAAATATATATATATGTATGTGTGTGTGTGTGTGTACAACCTATGTTGCAGTTTATCAAACTCAAAGTACACTTATTATTTTTTGTTTTCTTCGTGTGTTTGTATGTTGTTGAATCCAAATATAAAAGCATCTGCTAACAGCAAACGCTCACCGTCATATTCATGTACATTGATTGGATCAATTGGATTTGTAAGTTATGCACTGTTGTTAAAATAATCTGAGAGAATGGGGAAAAAAAGGATCCTTCTCTCCCTGTAGATGTGGTCAGTATTATCGTCTCCACATTTTTTTTTATATTCCATTACTTCAAGTGTGAAAACCACACTAGTATTGTAGGAAAATGTAATCCAATGTTTCAATAAAAATCACATTGTAAACCGATGATTGTGTGTATTCTGGGTTTTATTTTGCTCACGCATTGAAATGTAAAATCAAAATTCAAAGAATTCAAAGGATGGATGGATGATGGATGATGGATGATGGATGGATGGATGGATGGATGGATGGATGGGTGGGTTGGATGGATGGAAGGATGATGGATGGATGATGGATTGATGAATGGATGATGGATAGATGGATGATGAATGGATGGGTGGATGGAAGGATGATGGGTGGATGGATGGATGGATGGATGATGGATGGATGGATGGATGGATGGATGGATGGATGGATGATAGATGGATGATGGATGGATGAATGGAAGGTGAATGAATGGATGATGGATGGATGATGGATGGATGAATGGATGGATGATCTGGATGATGGTGATGGATGGATTGATATGATGGATGATGGATGGATGGCTGGCTGCCTGCTGGCTGCTGATGGATATGGCTGGATGCTTTGGCTGCTGGATGGATGGATGGCTGCTGGCTGAATGGCTGCTGGCTCTGAATGGCTGCCTGATGAATGGATGGATGAATGGATGGATCGATAGATGGATGATGGATGGATGAATGGATGGGTGGATGGAAGGATGAATGAATAGATAGATAGATAGATAGATAGATAGATGATGGATGAATGGATGATGGATGGATGAATGGATGGATGGATGGATGGATGGATGGATGGATGGATGGATGGATGGATGGATGGATGGATGATGGATGATGGATGGATGGATGGATAGATGGATGATGGATGGATGAATGGAAGGATGAATGAATGGATGATGGATGGATGATGGATGGATGAATGGATGGATGGGATGGATGGATGGATGATGGATGGATGGATGGATGATGGATGGATGAATGGAAGGATGAATGAATGATGAATGGATGGATGGATAGATGGATGGATGGATGGATGATGGATGGATGAGTGGAAGGATGAATGAATGGATGAATGGATGGATGGATAGATGGATGATGGATGGATGAATGGATGGGTGGATGGAAGGATGAATGAATGGATGAAGGATGGATGGATGGATGGATGGATGGATGGATGGATGGATGGATGGATGGATGATGATGATGGATGGATGGATGGATGGAATGGATGATGCATGGATGGATATATAAGATTGTAGAACATATACTCTAATTCCCTACCGTTTTCCCTCCTCTTTCTTGATCAAAGATGCATATTGTCTCTCTCGTTGGCTCATCAAAGTTAATGGTTGAAACACTGTGAAACACTGCGTGCATTAGTTTGTCTTATCCAGTCTCTCAGTATGTTTTGCTGCTGACTGTCTACAGCAGAAAATCTTGCCGGGAGCGGTCTTCCTACTCAGGCTCCGTAACTAAATCAATTCTCGGCATTCCCACTCTCGACAATAGGAAGAACAAAGACTAAGTCATGGGTCACACAATAGCTTGATACAAATAAATGACGCCACGCAGAGATCCCTGTCTCACATGCAGCGGATGTGTTGTTCTCAACAACGCCAAGAGTCAAGTGAGGAACAACAAGCACTTGAGTGACAACACAATGTTCACCCGACAACGTGGCTTATTAAAGTAGGTGTGTACTTGTGCTCAGTGCACAAAAGGGATTTGTCATCCCCGCATTATGGAGCTTAATGTGTCCAGATTATCAGCACAGGAAGGAAAACCTTGCACAGCTTCCTGCTTGACCAAAGCTTGATTTTGAATCTTTTTTTTTTACTTTCCAAACTGTTTCAATAGCAAACAGCTGTCCAGGCACTGAGTGAGTCACAAATCAGGTTATCCTGTTGGGCTGCTCCTCAGCGGGCTCATTTAATTACCACATGCTTGTTTCCTCTGACCCGAGACTGACCCTTAGCTGTCATTTTATCATTGTACATCATGTGTAAATGTAACTGGCTTGTTTTCATACGGAGCATTATCAGTTAATCTCATCAGTTTTCATGTGGGCATGAGGCAGGGGCGCAACTACCTACTGTCTGAGGGGTATGCAAAAACATGGCTGTGCGCCCCCCCCCCCCCCCCAAAAAAAAAAAAAACAAAAAAAAATCACACGCACACAAATTACTACAATTAAAAAAATTCCACACCTCTCTGTCGGGAGAGTGGACAAAAATTGTACTCAAGTAAGAGTATTGTTACTTAAGAACATTATTGCTCAAGTAAAAAGTATTACATGAAAACAATTCTTAAAAGCTACAATTTATCAAAAAAAAAAAACAATTAGAGTAAATGAAATGGAGTAAATATAACTAGTTACTACCAACCTCTCTCTGTTCCTCTCTGTTCCACATTCTCCTTCACTTTATCCTCTGTGGTGACTGACTCGCTGTGTCCGCCTGAACTACTTTTCCCAAAAGGACACAATGAATAGGTTCACATCTTCACATCATCTTCCTCATTTCAAGGAGCTTTTCCTACACTTCCTCCTAATATTAGACCAACCTGGTGTCTTCCCCTGGCTCTTCATCTTTCTTCTTGCCTTGTTTCTCTCCTCTTCCATCCTCACCCCTGAATGACATGAACTTTGTTAAATAGAGCAGTCTTAATTCATTCTGGTCCATATTAGATTGATGACAACCATCAGCCTAAGATGACTTGAGGAGGAACATCACATAATGCAGTATGGTTCCACATGGAAATAATTTACACATTGCATATATGTTTCTTTCTTCCAACATGTTTTAAGTTACATATATGACAGGCAGCCAGACTACATTCAAAAACCAATGAAATGTGTAAAATAAATGATATGGTTTCAAAACTATAGTAGCTAATTAGCTAGTTTCCACATATGAAAACATCCATCATCTATACCTCCGAAGGGTCACGGTATCCCAGCCGTCTACGGGCGAAAGGCAGGGGTACACCCTGGTCCAGTCCATCGCAGGGCCACATGCAGACAAACAACCAGTCACACTCACTCCTACGGGCAATTTAGAACCACCACCAAACCTGACTCTTTGGACTGTGGGAGGAAGCCGGAGTACCCGGAGGAAACCCACGCAAGCACGGGGAGAACATGCAAACTCCACACAGAAATGGCCCCTGCTGAGGTTCAAACCAGGAACCTTCTAGCTGTGAGGCAACAGTGCTGACCACTAAGCCACCATGCTGCCATATGAAAAACATATGAAATTTTTATTTCAAATTATAATTACCAAGGGGGACTGTTCGTATGTTATTATCCCATTTCCCGCCATGCAGATACAGTCATTTTGATCCAATGTCGTAGACGGAATTTAACATATGATATCTAACAATCATGGATTTCCCCTAAAGGCTTTCATGGTAAGTGTTGAACATAGAATGAACATAACTTTAAAGCATCTACACTAGTCTCGAGTCTCTGGTTGGTCTTGACTCGTTGCATTGAGGAAACATCTGGTGAGACTTGAAGAGTGCTCAACATTCCTGTTGTTGTCACACAAACTTCAGTTACTATTTTAGTCCTTGACATGATTAATCTGAATTTTTCTGAACTCTCTATGTTCGTTTCCACTTGATGTTTTCGCCCTCTGGACACATTGTGGTACAAAGTGATACTTTGGTAACTGTTTTGGTCAAGCTTAACTCATCAGCTATGTGTGATGAATATTAAAGCAGGGTAAGGGATTCCTGGGTGACGTTAAGGTCGTCGCATTGGAAACAAAACATCAACAAAACGCAGAAACTTAGCCTCCAGTACTCCCGGAGAAAACATGCTCCATCTCTTGGAGGCTTCTCCTTCCCTGCATCACTTCATGTGTGCGCGCACGAGCACCAACCTTTATGATTGGCTGGAGCAATGTTCATTAAGGCTTGGGGGAGAAGATGCCCACACTCTGCTTGATTCCAGTTTACAGGGCTATAGCCCTATAAAGACTGCTTTTTTTTTGTTTTTAACCCTTCAATTCAATTCAATTCAATTTTCAATTCAATTCAATTTAAGTGCCAAAGTTGCAAAATTGCTACAAGCAACATTGCTGACTATAACAGGCTGTATTTATAAATGTGATGCCGAATCTTGTTACTACTTTTCACCAGCAGATGGCGGACATGTGTGCCTGTAATCTGAGAACCATTTTTTGAGGTGTTGCTGTTCAAAGTTTTAGCGTAAAAAGAGTTTGTAAAACATCCTCTGGCGCAGAGACGCACAGCGAAGCAGTGGTAGTAGTGCTGAGCGTAGTGAGAGCAGAGCAGAGCAAAAGAGTTTACTCATTTACTGATGCTGAGAGGTTGGTTTACCGTCCACGAAGTACTTTGTCAGGTTCTGGCTAACTCCAATTCCGAGGAGGAAGACAGCCAGTTGTCCAGTGAAGAAGAAACTGACATTAGTAGTGATGGCGAGTCTGCGCATCATAGTCCACAATCACCACATCGTATACCGGATACTTCACCTCAGCGTGGCCGGGGTGGAAGCATTCTGCGATCGCCAAGCAGGTCGAGGTGTCGGGGGGCTCATAACACCGCAAATATGGAAAAATGTAGCAGGATGAAAACAACCGCGGTTGTCCTGACAGACGCAGGAGAAGCACACCGCCAATGGCGCACCGGAAATCACGGTGATGATGATGATGGTGGCTAGGAGTTGTTGAGAGAAGAAGAAGAGTATCAAAAGTGGAGCCTAAATTTTGATGAGCCTGTTGGTTTTTGTGGAGACGATCTGACAAATTCTGAGCCCATTGATTTAATCTCTTTTCCAAACAATGAATTCTGGAGCCTCATCTCCAATCAAACAAACAGACATGGCCACCAGTTCTTCCAAAGGGAAATACTGGAACCAAACTCCAGATTTCATGACTTTATGATGTGATTGTCCCTGAAATGAAAGCTTTCAATGTGCACGGGGGTTGAGGAAAAATTTGAAATTAAGGACTACTGGGCAGGTTTGAGCAGGTGATGTCACAATAGTCAAATTAGATGACAAATCTACTTCCATTCCAAATTGTGGTTCATACTGAAGATATTTCTCATTTACAGTATGCCTTTATCTCAAACCACTTTAAAGTTATAGCCTTTTGAAACCTTGATATCAAAATTGAACATTTTCCAATATGGCCGCCACCTTGTGATGTCATAATATGCAAATTATATGTATAATTTCACTCCCTTCACAGACTCTGAGTCATACTGAACAATTTTCTCATTGACAGTATACCTTTATCTCAAACTGCTTTCAAGTTATAGCCTTTTGAAATCTTGATATCAAAATTGTAGATTTTCTTCAAAAAACTCCTAAAGGGTTAATGAATGTTCTCACAAGACGGGGGAGCAGGCTGATGATGAGATATTCTCCTATTGTGACGTTGCACTGACTCACTTTCCCTGCCTGTTAACTCGCTCAACAGTGGCCCTCTCACTGGAAGAAAACTTCAAAATAAGGATGTGAACTGATCCCTCTTGAAATGTCTAGAGTTTTATACCCCAGTATAAAAATAGTGGCCCTCGCATTAATTAAAATAAGCCTGCAGATGGCACTGTACCAAGTGATCCCATTTGACATTTGCTTTTCACTCCTTCATACCTCAGGATTTTATAAATAGTTTCTCTTTTGGGAATCCATCTTTCCAGAAACCGAGGCTCGGATTCCAATGTGGTGATCGCCCTGTTATCACATCAGTGTTAATCACGGGAAGACATTTCCTTTAAGACAACTGTTGCGCAAAACCTTCACGCGCCGGCCAGAGCTCATTGCTGCTTGATGCCTCCCCCTGGTGAAGGTTTGAGTGATTTCCACCGAGAAAGGTATCTTGAAAGAGGAGATCCAGGCATTTCTGAAACACGGGTTTAAAAGCCATTAAAAGCAGCTGGTCAGACTGACCTTACTTGATTATTCATAGGCTGTGAAGCTGAATTAAGTAGAAACAGAGTCTGAAGTTACGGGAAGACCGTTGAAGATATAATCTGCTTGTTGGCTGCAGAGAGTCATGTAATTAGGAAAAATGTGACCTTGGTTGACTTCTTCTTGTTTTTTCAGCTTTTCCCTTTAGGGGGTCACATGCCATACCCACATGGCCATACGTCAACTGAAACGTTACACACAAACTATACATAAATACAGTATCACACTCCATCCACCGCTGTCTTCATCTATACATACATATCAGTGGAGCCAGAGTCGCAGCGTCACCGCGTGTTACGTGCATCAGTAAAGAAATCACCATGTAGAATTACAACTGTGAATTGTGTTAAGTAAATAAGTTACGGGGAAGGCCTTAAACACTAAGAGATTTCCATTCAGTTATTTTTGGATTTCCATGAACTTTCCGTGTGCAACTGCCTTTCCTGAGCAGCATCCAAAGGAGGGGGTGGGAAGGCTGATGGAAAAGTCAGTGTCAAGATGAAGTTATGGCTTTACTGGAGCTGCAGTCACTAAGTAGAACATTAAAAAAATGCTCAGAGCTCTACAGCAGCAAAGTCTGTCCACTGCCATCGTGCTTGTTAGTCTCCAGTTCCCAGCATGCCCATGTATGGTTACGTTGATCCATATAGCCCCATAAAACCGTGAAGAAACCATATACTGCTGTTTCAGCTTCTTTTTGCAAAGTTGGTGAACTTTCACTCCCTTCACTGTTTTGCTGGAATTAAAAACCACTGCCCATCTTTCTTCTTGCTGCTCTTTCTTTTGGTGTGGAAAGCACGAACACCAGACGACAGCTCGTAAAGTTTGGCAGCGAGATGAGTAATACCTGAAACGGCTGCTGAGTTAGGTTTGCTCTGATCCAAGTTTGACTGTTCTTCACGGCCGCCTCTGCCCTGCTGAGAGACAGTCCAGTAAACCTTTCAAGCAGCTTCAGCACTCACAGCATGTTCACGTCTTGAGAGGTAAAAATGTCAGAAATTCCTTTCGTTTAAACACTTTACCCGACTCCAGACAGTCTTTTTTTAGCACCACAAAACATTTTCTGGAGTTGATCTGACGACTTAATGATCGGATTCTCTCTTAAACAGCTATTTTAAGTCATTTTATCTGATGAAAAGTTATTTTAGTAAATGATTAGACATAAATATAACAATAAAATCAGAAGTAATTGCTGCCATTTAGCAGCATCGGTTCCTAAATCTTGCAGCAATTACTCAAAAAGTTTCCATCACATGCAACAGCTGAGGAGAGAAGCATTTCTGCTTATCTTAAAATAATCACTCCATATAACAATACCATTCCTGAGCCACATGGAGGCAGCATGTTACCAGAAAATTCAGGCCCAAGCAACACAATGGGACAAGACCAGCGTGACCATCTCCACTCATTAGGACAGTTTTATCAGAGGCTCTTCTGACATCAGCAGATCTATGTGCCCCCATGTGGTCAGAAGTGGTATTGGTGCATAGAGTGTCCTACAGTTATTGGGGTAATCAAAGAAAATTTAGTCAAAAAGCCTTTTAACTTTTCTTTATCTCTTCTTCGGTGCCTCTACTCGGGACTCAATTTAAATGTAAGTTTTTTCGGGGGGTAAAAACAATTTTAAAAAATGAATAAAACACTCCAAACCCAAGCAGTTTGTTTTGCATAATTTATATTGAAGACACGTTAGAAACATTCGTCTCCCTTTATAAAACTGTTACCTGTGGTCAAAATTGCAACAGTGTTCCGGTCACCAGAGTTTCCCTGTCAATATTACATGTAACTGCAGCGATGCACCTCAATACCAAGTGCGTAAGGACTTTTAAAAGACGCTGGACATCAAAATGTGGTCATGAAGCGTTCAGAGCTCAGTTTGGCTGGTTGCTTAGATGTGCGCTTGACTGGTAAGACTGGATGTCCTCCCCAATGAACTCAGACACTGGAGAAGAAAAACAAAAGAGAAGAAAATCATACAAACCATACATTCATGCATCGGCCGATGTCATACATAGTGTCACTAACACAGTTTGTTCAGCACGTACATGTATTGCAAGCAATTTGATGCAATTGCATTGGCTGTTGTGATTTAGCAAGCAGTTCATATGAAACAAAAGTATGATTTCAGCCCCTGTAGTTAAAGCTACATAACTGCAGTGATGTCTTTGGTTTGATTACAGCCAAAGGACTTGTGCAGCACGTCTTTTCCCAAATCATATACGGAGTTCATCTCCTGGCCCAGGATAGTGAAAAACTCAAAGATAAAAGAAAATGCAACAATCTAATGCAGTGGTCCCCAACCCCCAGGCTGTGGATCAATTGGTACAAGAAAAAAATTAGCTATTTAAGTTTTATTTATTATATGAGTCTCAACAAGCTTTTATTTTGAAAAGTCTTTTATTTTGAAAAATGACCAGATTCTCTCAGTTACATCTTGGTCACTTAAGCGCCTTAATTTAACCCAGCTACCAAAATGAGTTAGAAACAGACGTCTTTGGAAAGTTCCTTTGTGAAGAGGAAAATGCACAGTGAAGTGAAAGAAGAGCAGCCTACGACTTCCAAGAAAAAGAAAGCTTGTAACAGACAATATCAGAAGACCTACTTGAAAGATGGATTAATCACAACAAGTGATTCTATGTTACCAAGCCTGCTCTGCGTGAGTTTTTGTTGTTGTTGTTGTTTATTTATCTATCTATTTATTGTTATTTATTTAATGGCTACAGAGACTACCAGAGACTTTAATGTTATACTCATGTTATGTTATTGCCGTAATGTATCGAGTAACGAGGACCCCCCCCCCCCCCCCGGTAGAATTGTCAAGCGTTGACCGGTCCGCAGTTACAAAAAGGTTGGGGACCACTGATCTAATGAGTATGTAAACATGAACTGAGATCTTCATTTTACTGTGTTTAAGCAATCAAAGTATCTTCAGTTCTTTTCTGTAATCAGGCCACTAACTCCGTGTCTCTTTTAATCAACAGATCATTACAAAATTGTCAAATCAATTAGCTTATCTCACCTTCTTCAAAGGTGAGGTGGTGCATCGAGGCAGAGCTGTTAAAATCTAAATGGCACTCTTGGATCTTGGCATCTCCCTCTCTCCCATGTCCCATACCCAACACCCTTCCCTGGGGGTCCCAGCCCTCATAGTGGGAGTAAGGTGCTGGGCAGATGTCCTGATAGGGGTTGAGGTTGGTTGGAGGGGAGGGGCAGACCTCCTGAGGATAAGCAGAGTACTGCTGGTAAGGCGAGGTGGGGATGGGAGGGAGGGGGGAGTTCGAGATGGGACTTCCAGTAGGGAAAGGGCTGAGGGAGGAGGAGTGGGAGGGGGAGGGCGATGAGGACAGGTAGGGTGAGTCCAGCCAGGGGGAAGGGGAGGGGGAGGGAGGCTGTGGGCCACGGGGGTATAGAGGGGGCAGAAGCTCGGTGAAGCCCAGCTCAAGGTTCTCAAAACTGGGGTGACGCTCGGACAGGGCTGCCCTGGACCCGCCGGGCTCCTCGACCGCAGCATCAGGTTTGGAGCAGTACTCGTCCTGGTAGCTCATGGCCGTGCAGGGGGGGGAATAGGCGGAGGGGTAGGGGGGCAGGTGGAAGCCAAGGCCTCGCTCGTCAGACACACTGAAGCTCCTGTCCATGCCCGGCGACACCCCCACTGGGCACACAGTCCCCCCATCCAGAGGTGGAGCGGAGGGCCTGGACAGCAGCGGGTCCTCCTCTTTGAACATAACTGGGAGGAGAAGCAGAAATGAACGCGGTGAATACATCTCCAGGACTTCAGATTAATTCATACGGTCATTTCGTCCAGTCAGTGGTGGAGTCACTGACTGATTTTGATTATGCTTTTCGGGCCTACATGAAATAGAACAGCTCACGTCTTCTGGAAAGAAAGACACTTTTCACGCCACTAATGCAGACCACAGTAAACTAGAACAACACACAGCAGGACAAGTCCTAGACTGGGAAATGTAAACATCTAAGAGTTTTTTTTTTCCAGTTTAATAAATCATTTTTTGCAGATTTATTGATTTAGGAAGTTTAGTAATTGAAAAAAATGCTTCACCCTTATTTGGTTTATTTGCTGTTTGTTTTGTTTAGGAAATTGCAGTATTATTTATTTGTATCATTGGTACTTACTTCCTAACTATTTCACCTAAATTAAACTTCTAAAAAAAAGAAAAAAAAAAAGGGAAAAAATGGAAAAATAATGTTGCTTTTAGTCTATCAGTGATTCCCAGAGTGTGGGCCGCGGCCCACTGGTGGGCCGTCGTGGTACTGCAGGTGGGCCGTGAGAGGTCATTAAAAATAAACAAATATGTTTTAAATCCCCGATTTTTTTAAAATATGTTTTTAAATTACTATTAAGTATTTATTACATGATTTAAAAGATATTTAGAAATAATAAAACAAACCAATTGAGTGTTATTCTACTGTCATCTTAATATGACAAGTGTCACCTTATTTGTTGACCCCACACATTAATATTGAAATGTAGCTTTTAGCGACCTGTCCAGGGTGGACCCCTGCCTTTCACCTGGAGAGAGCTGGGATAGACTGCAGCAGATCCCTGTGACCCTGCTGAGGATTAAGGGGTATACATAATGGATGGATGGATGGATGGATGGATGTTGATTAAAGTGGCGTTTAAAGGTTTGCACGGGCCGGGGAGATTTTTCACATTTAAAATTGGGCCTTGGTACACTGAAGTTTGGAAATGGCTGGTCAATGTGATTACTTTTTATTGGTTTATGATAAAATATAGTAGCTAAACAGCAGTTACTGGTCATCTTATACAATATTTGTTATACTGTGTGAAAACACTATTGGACCACACAAATGCAGTAAACTACCCCAGTTTTGTTTACACCAAGTTTGGATCTTTCAAATCTACTTGAGTATGTTTCTTGGATGATGTACTGGATATGATTTCGTTGTGCTGGGACGCTGGCTCAATGACAAATAAAGCGATTCTGATTCTGATTTTGAGAGAAGCTGTGAGAAGCTGTGAAAACTTTATAACCAAGTAAAACAACTGATTTTAAAACATCACAGTTCTCTACAACCAAACCCCAAAAGCTGTATTTTTTTATATTTTAAGGACTTTTTTAACTTTTGTTTTACAGTGACTAAGAATCACAGCATTCAAACCCGGACCACGGGGCAGCAGATCCAGAATCAAGGATTCATTTCAATCTGAAACAAAACCCTCTTCGTAGTTTGTAAATCAAGCAGATTTAAAAAAAAAAAAATAAATTAAAGCCACTCTATGGAGCAATACCACTTCCGACCACATGAGGGCATCTGGATCTGGAAATACTGTTCTAATAAGTGAGAATGGTCCAGAGTTTGTTGTAATGCCAAGTAGGTACTAGTGGAAAAGGGCCAGGTTCTACTAGTTCTCTTAATGTCAAGGGCTGAGTTGTGAACTTCCTTGTGAAACCCCGACACCATGCAGAAGAAAATGTCTATTACTTGTTACATTTTGAGTGCAGCTACCTATACTGAAAACATCTGTCATCACAGACACTGTAGATATCAGGGATGGCTGGAAGAACACAAGGCTAAAAATCCACCTCTGAAGAAAAGAGGGACAAGAGAGGCTAGAGAGCTGTGACTGATGACTCACTGGGCAAATACTTGAAGCAGTGGGTGCTGCTCCGTTTTCTCTTCCCATTAGAGACATACAGACTGACGGACACAGGCCGGCTGACGGAGAGGTCGCTGTAGGCTGGAACCCTCACGCACAGCAGACACTACACGGGGGAGGAAAAGCCATACAGAAATTTACAGATGGATTGTCAATTTGTGTACCCGTTAAACGTGTGAATGCAGAAATTAACCTCGTTGCTGTTGTCCCGGTCAATGTACGCCTCCTCCTCCCACTGTAATTTACCATCTAATAAGTGAGAAAGCAGAGTCAAGAAAAAGCACAATCTTGACACGCAAATGCTCAGTTTCACAAACGCTTGTTGAGACAGGTGTGGAAGAGCTCATAACTATGAGAGTTTCATCTTAGAGTAAGAACAGAAACAGGTTTGGCAATAATGAAAACATCAACGAGAGAAGGAAGCTGTTGTTCATAAATATCACAATTTTTAACCACAAAGAGGCTTTAAAATCTGCTCATATCTCAGACTTCCCTCAGCCTCTAACAGCTCTCTCAAAATCAGAGATTACAGCATGAAAAAAGAAGAAAAAAAAACCCCATTAGATCTTATAATGATGTTATTCCAGGGGTGCTGGGGGGCTATTAGCTCACTCCACCTCCTGAGACTGACCGCCATGACCTAAAGCATAAACATGCGGTTGAAAAGGGAGCTGTGGTACTTCGATCACAGCATGTCAGAGACACTTTTAAAACCTCAGGAAACTGTGATGAGATGTGGAAAAAAGGCTGAATGTTTCCTAATAGAGTGTCTATTTGCATGAAAATTATATAGCATAAAATGTGACCCTTGTTCCTCTTGAATTAGTACTTTATGTTGACAAATTTAGCTGACAATTAAACAGCAACAGCAAGTAGCTCAATTATAAATGTAGGTTTTGAATTTAAATTGACTCATATGATTTTGCTGGAAATGATTATATCTGAACTGAATCTCTTATTAGCTCTCAAAAAGACTTATTTAATTACCACCACTGTTTTCTGGGATACACTAACTGCATCAGAGGGTTTTGCTCCTGGACTCGACATCTACCTGTCCCTCTCTCCATGAAGAGGACTCTGGAGATCGGCAGGAAGTTGGTACCGCTCAGCAGTAGCTCCTCCCCTCCTTCCACAGAGCAGGAAGTGAGACTGACGGACTCGATGACGGGGAGCTCCTGAGCCGAACGCTGGGCTGAGATGGAGACAAATATTGCACAAAGACCTCCCACACTGTCACAATTTAGAATTTAAAAAGGGACAATTTATGATCAAAATGTTCCCCGAAGCACCTTCACCACTCTGTTCTGCTCTGGTGAGTGTTTTTGAAAATAAAAACAGCCACTTACAGCATTCGATGGGCAGAGAGGACACCTGCAGAGCCAGGACCCGTCCAGGAGGGGCCACGGGGGGAGTCACGGGGAGGTGGGTACGAAACACCAAACGGACCCGAGTGTTTTTCCTCCCGACGTCTGTTTCTCCTTTCCTAAGCTCGATGTCTGAGTTTCTCAGTTTCAGAATACCAGCACAGTCGATACTATGAAAAAAAACAACAAAAAAACGATTCCTTTAACTTAATGAGCTGGTGAAATGAATATTATATTTGATATTTCTGAATCAACCTGCTTCACAGTTATTTATTGTTATGTGTGTGCAACTAAGACTGGCTGGAAGGAGTTCAGTAGTATTTGCTCTTGATACTTTCATTTAGCCGAGTGTCTAGTTTAGTTTCATTTATGAGATAAAGATCATTAAAAGCATTATTAAAATACTATCAAGATCTCTGCTTAAATTCTAACTTACCTTTGTGAGTACACAAACAAATATCAGTATAAAATAAAGTATAAGAGTATATGCAGAAAAATGCATTCATGTTTTTTTATTTGTCTTACAGAGAACAATTCAATTCAGTTCAGTTCAACACTATATAATGACTTATGACTGATTCAACATTGTTTTTATGTAAATTTCTAAAAGAACTTCCTGTCAAATAAACAATAGTACCAGCGAGTTGAATCACATCAGTATTAAAGTAACTGTATTCAGCTGTTTGGCAACACTGTTTCAACCTACAGCAAAGTCGTTTTGACAGACCCTGATTCTTCTGGCCTGTGGAGAAAACATTTCCTCATCTCTTTTCCTACTCACAGTGCAGTCATGTTGTTCTCAGGGTTGAGGGGGATGTCCAGTACTTTGGTCCCCGCCTGGACGCTCTCGTGACTGGCGGTACCGACCATCTTTCCGGTCACCCTGCAGAGGGAGAGTCATCTGACCTTAAAAGTGCCACAATTCAGACCGTTTGGGTAATTATATTATTTGAATAACAAATAACTGATACGTGAATAACAGTTTAAATAACAGTCCGTCGTTGAATAAAGTATTCAATCTCTATACTGTGATCCAGTTGGGTTCAAATGTTGATGTGTGAGTTGATCTCAGCATCAGCTGATCAATCAGCTGTTTCCCTCCTGTGTCTTCAGCTTTTAAATCTCTTCAAAGTGCTCTCGCCCTGCGTGGCTTTGCTACCTCCTCTTCTCCAGCTCCATTTGAAACTCAGATCACTGCCATGTTTGTCGTCGATACTGGTTAATTGTGTACTCATGTTCATTCTTATTACTTTTTTCTTCTGTCACCCTTTCAGTCTCAAGCCTTCCCCGTTCACATGTGGAAGGTCAGGGAGGTCCCAGAGCAGAGCCAAATGTACCAAATGTACACCAGTGCTCACTGTTATGATAAATGCTCATTAAAATCCCGACAAACGTACCCATCACGATACCGTGACTCAACGACAGAGCGTCTTCAGTCAGAAGGTTTTACTGCTCGGCTCTCTGAGTGGCAGCAAAGTTTTATGTCGGGGTTCAGCAGGAAGAAAGTCTTTGAAAACGATAACAGTCTGCTTATAAAAAATATGTTGGATGCTAAAGCTTCTACAGCTTTCTCATTTTAAAATTATAACACGTGATTGGGTTAGTTGTTTAGTTGACTCACTGCCTTAGTGGGCAAAAGTCCCAGGAATGTGTGTTCGGTAGTGAGCTGCTGTTCTTCATGTACTCATAGCTGTCAGTCTGAATTATGTCTTTCTAGTTGTGGTGAACCTTCTAATCTTTGTTTATCTTACTCATTTAAGTGCAGATAAACAGAATTTGGTAAAGGAAACGTCAAAGAGTACAAAAACATACTCTGATGTCTCACTGGAATTTTCCAAAACATGCCATAGATGCACTAACGTACAAGGGGTTAAGAAGGATATAAGCATAAATCAAAGCTCAGAATAAACGTGGCTCTGTATTTTTCTGCTTTGAGTTGGGTAAAAATGTAACACGCGCAGCAGCTCAACTCAACAACAAGGCAATTCATATTATTGTACATAAAAGCACATAGAAGCATGAGACAAGTTGCACTGAGAACTACTTATAGAAGAAATTTCCTGAAGCGATAGCTGAAGCGGCTGGTGGTTGATTACGCCATGTTTAAAGCCAGAACAGTCAGATGATGTGTCCTGTGAGCATCGTGTCTGCTGAGGACTGACGCACTGTTGAAGATGGTGTGGAGACAGGTTTACTACAGGGCAGAATGGTGCTGGGAGTCGGTACCTGTGTATCTGATAGAAGGGATGCGGCCGGATCGAGCGGTCGTCAGCTGTTCCAACGAAAACCTGCAGCGAGAGAGGCTTCCTCTCCGTGTATCCACACAGCTGTACGGAGAGACACAGCGTGAGCAACGAAATCAAACTGAGAGGAGGCCAACAGCAGCGGGACACGACATGTGACTCTGTTTTAGTATCATATGAACACAATCCCAACAACATTTTCACTTCTGCTTGAAATGGCTTTGCAGTTAGCAGAAAAACCCCTAAACGTATCAAAGGAGCAGCTTCAGCGTCTTTACTCGACATTGCTCGGAGAAATCTGTTGATGAAGCGTTGCACGTCTGCGTCTCACCTTGACAACAGGATGTCCTGTCGGTGCAGCTTTGACAGCCCCCCTGCTGCCCTCCGTCTCGTAGTGGGCTCTGTGGTGCGGGCGGGGCTGCACCTCTATGCGCAGCTCATACTGGTCGAACTGGGACGGCAGCGGCCAGTCAAGCGGTGGCAGGGCGTTAGACCTGAGGGGAGTCGGATTGGAGCGTTTTAGCTGCAGTGAATGGAGCTCACCAGTAGGGATGTGGAAAAAAAATCGATTTGGCAATATATCGCGATTTTCGGCCGCCCAATATAATATTGATTTTTCAATATATCCTTTTCCTTAATTGCATGCACCATCATCGCCACAACAAATTCCTCATATGTGTAAAATTGTACTTGGCAATAAAGTTGATTCTGATTCTGATAAATAGGTTGTTTTGAAGCAAATAGTTTTGACTCAATTTGTCCTCTGAATGATCAATATCATCTGATGAACCTATTCAGCAACTTGATTTTTCATTTCTACTTTTAATTTTGATATTAACTGGGTAGAATATCGCAATATATCGCGATATTGTGATAATATAATATCATATCATGACCCAAGTATCATGATACATATCGTATTGCGAGGTCCTTGCCAATACTCACCCCTACTCACCAGATACATGAACTCAGTTAAGCAAAAAAAAAAAATAGAGATCTGCGTATCATGACTGAAGCAAAGGAGCGTTTGAGTTTCAGTCATCCCCACAAATGTTTTCAATTTTAAACACTTACTCATGTTGGCAAAAATGAAATGTTGACCAACACGAGTAAGATTTGAAATTGTGAC
The DNA here is from genome assembly GCA_018398805.1 of Hirundichthys speculiger. Lineage (NCBI taxonomy): Eukaryota > Metazoa > Chordata > Actinopteri > Beloniformes > Exocoetidae > Hirundichthys > Hirundichthys speculiger. The sequence goes on along the minus strand of JAGFBZ010000267.1, from coordinate 1,065,617 downwards.
GATACATCCAGACTAACAGCTAACGGCGCTCGTTCCTGTGGAGTTTTAGATCCGAGCATTTTTATTACACCCTAGGGGCGATTTGTTGTACAGCCAGAGGAAATAAATACAGACCACGAAAAACAGTAATAAGTTAATATTACACACATCAAACAGGGTAACTTTAAAAGCCAAAGGCAGCAGCGAGAAGTGGGTTCTTAACTGTGTTTGTTGTTTTGGCAGACTGTATCTGCAACCAGATGGCAGGGACATGAAATCATTAAAAAGAGGGTGGTTAAGATCGGCCAAGTTGGACCGAGCCTTGGTTACAACTGTTTAAGGTCGTTTAGGTTCACACCTGCGATCCTTCTACATACCGTCACGATAAACAAAAACTGGTTCTCGTTCTTGGTGATGAGTGGCCCAAACCTCGGCTGGCCAGCCGTGCCCAACTGGATCAGGTACCCCACCCATTCACAGGCATTTCCACTGGCACGAAACATACCGACCTATTTGCAAAAAGGGGCGGGGCCAGCTTCTAGTGATGAGTCAGAAAGACGTGCTGGAGTGTAACTGTTCAAATCAACCAAGATGGCTGCAGAATTTCTTAAATCAACCAGGTCCTTCTGCAGAACTGAGTCAGTTACTAGTGTTCTTACTCCGCTCTTCTGCTGACACTAGGTTGCTGTTGCTCTGCCTACGTCACACGCTCTTTCTCTTATTGGTTGATTGCCCATCTAATGTGTGCAGAGGAAATTGAATAAATAGATTAAATCCAGAGGAACTCTGCTAATATTTTATATTGAAGAGGCGGAGAATTAGTATGGCTGGCCAGGCAAACTGTAAAAAAAAAAAAAATTAAAACATTACAAACTGTGTAAATAAAACAACAGTAAAATATCCTCAAAAAAGGGGCTGTTAAGATTTAAACTCTGAAGCTTATAATATAAATGCATATGGTGACTGACTTTTTTTTTAAAGCACAGCAACATGTTGACAATGAGGTCAACGTATTGTCAATTATAATATCAAGATATGTTCACTCATGCACAAGTTAGACAGACTGTTAATTAAAGCAGGAGACACTGCAGAATGAATTCTTCCAGAAATTCACAACCATCTCCTTAGTTTTCAGTGGTTCCCCCACCATTCTATAATGGGGGGCACCCCAAAACCCCAATGGGACCCTTGCCCTCCCTAAAAGGTAAAGTTAATACTAGGGGTGCACGATAACTATCGGGCTGATAACAGGAAATTATGACGTCATCCCGATAAGTCCGATATCATGACGAATAGCCCCGATAACATATATATTTTTGTCAACACGGCAGTACCTCGCTCCCTCTGAGCCTTGAATGACCGGCAGTGAATGTTATGTTCAAGTGACATCGGTATAATCAGAAAAACGAGTTCTCAGTAAGGAAAATCAAGAATACCCCCTCATGCCAGAAAACAACTTGTTAACTCAGTCATAATTTTGGTAGTTGCTGACTTGAGTTGATATTTGCAGTATTTTCCCACATGTTACACATAAAAAAAAAGGAAAAACATAGAAAGGGCTGAAAGAACGACTAGCAAACGAGGGAACGTGGGAATTTACGTTACACCTTGAATGCAGCATGCAGCACAGCGTGCTGATCACAACAAACATGGTGGCGATCGTATGGAACTTCGTTAAAGTTAAAGAAGATAGTTGGCTGATTATTTGTGACGAATGCTCCAAGCAAATTCTACGAGGAAGGAAGCACAAGTACAAGCTTTATTACCTCAAACCTGATCAGCCACCTAAAACATAACAATCGCTATGGAGTTTTGAAATCGCGCTAACGTGAGCTAATGCTAATGTGAGCAAGCCAGCAGCAAGTCTAAACAGCCTATTAAACAACCTAAATAGTCTATGTTATATATCTTTTCTGTCTCTATATGATCTTTTTTAAAATTTTTACTGAGATTCTATTGTGTGCAGGTTTTTTTAATGTTTTTAATCTGTGTGGGGTTTTTTTTTCTTTACTTTTATTTATTTTACTCTTTTATTTTACCCATCTGTTCAGCACTTTGGTCAGTGGTTACTGTTCTTATTCAAAAGTGCTTCATAAATAAAGTTGGCTCGGCTTGGCTTGGCATGTATCTACAATTCTCTCTAATCTCTGAGCCGCCTGTTAAAACCATAAAATAAAATAAAAACATGTTTATTTGTACATGCTGTATACTGTGAGAAAATCTAATTTATTGTGATCTCAATTTTTGTTGCGTTCCAGTTCCAGTCGTAGAGCAGCAGGACTGCCCGTCTCTCCTCTACCAGTGTCTCCTCTACTGCTGCACGGGTGTCAGGCTGCAACCAAGCTACTGCTGAGACGCCAGTCAGTAAAACTAAAAACAACAATGTGACTGCTTAATGATGGTTCAGCTTTCAAAGTGTCAGATGTGCAGGAAAGCGCCATAAAAGGCACCAAAAGGCCCCCAAGTCTTTGTTAAACTGCATGCTGCAACGCTGCAGCCTCACATGTAGCTCCTTTTCCACCAGCTTGACACTGGTGCTCCTGCTGGGCTGCTGCTGGAGCCGGTTCAGAGCTGGTTCTGCTTTTGGAGCCGTCTCAGAACCGGTTTGCTTATTCACACACAGCAGGAGAGCCACTACAGAGTCACGTCATGATGTCATCACAACATGACATTATGACATCATCACGTCTCATCCAATACTGAGCTCAGAATTTCTCTGTAAGACCATGATTCACAAAGAAAACGGAGGAGGAGTGTTTTCCTTCAGTGTGTCAGTGTTGTTAGTCTGCCTTTGTTCATGCTGGTGGAGTTGGTGTTTGTGAACCTCATCGCATGATGACCAACTGCTACAAACAGGTTTTACAGCTGCTGCTTTCAGTGTGGCCCATAAACAGGCAGCAGATGACATTAATACATCTGAAAAATAACAATAATAAAAAGTTTAACAATGAGGATCCAGACATTGCTATTAGAAGACACCTGTTGTGAATGCAGCTTTATGGATTCATAAAGTCCAGTCAGAATTTGGACTGTCAGGTCCAAATGCTGACTGGTATCTATGAAGGCAGAATGTAGAAAACAACGAGTAACGTTAATGAATCACAATGCAAACGTTGTTTCTTTTTTTTTTTCTTAATTCAGTCTGAAAGTCCCGCAGTGAGAGACGCTCTGCGCAGCTCCGAGGAGCTTTAATGAAGCGCACTGACGCACGTTGGCCGTTGTTTCTGAACGGCGGCAAAAACGTGATTTATCCCCCGCTACGAGTGGGATCCATAAACACCAGCGGGTGACACAGAAACACCAGGAATATCAGTTAATGAAGATTTAAATGTAGTTAAACACAGCCGTTGTGAAGTACATTTCCTGCTGCGCACTGATGTTCATGAGCTCAGTTCAGGAGGAGACGTCTCCTCTACACACCTCTGCTGTTCACGCTCAGAGATCATTCTTTGTTGATTCACCGTCATTCATTCTTCATTTATTTGTCATTTATTCTTTAGTGGCAAGATTTTAACAAATGTGATCACAGTGTTTTGGTTGGTAAAGTAATTACTACTGGAGGTAAACGTTTACACGTTCACTCACATCAAGTAAAAGTTGTCCACATATGCTTTCGAAGCAAATTTAAAATCAAATGTATTTTTTTTTTTTTAGCTAAAAACTTCAGTAGGATTTGCACAAACAAATACATCTTAATGAAAGGCGCAGTGGATCAAATGTCCTGACATGAAGCAAAAAAACAAATAAACAGAAATAATAATAAATGAATATAAATTTTCTCTATTATTTCAAAGGACAAAAGAACCCACACAAATTCTGTGGGTTAAGATGAAGAAAGAACTGTCACTTCTAATAAGTAAGTAAAAATAAGAATAAGAAACCACTTTGTGTCATGATGAATAAGAACATTTTCAGTTGGGAGATTTTCTTTTTTTTTTTTTTTTGACTTCCACTGAACAAGAATCCCAAGAAGTAGATCAATAAACTTGAGTTTTGTGGTTCTGACCAAACCACAGAGAAAAAGTGCCCACAGCTAATGCTGAACCTTGGATCACGTTGTTTAAAAAGAGCCATTATGTTCAGCTCCACCTTAACATGTCTGTCCTCGACCTCTGCTCACACAGCTCTGCACGATTCACAGTACAGAAAACCAGTCCTTGTTTATCTCGCAGCGGCTGTTGGTTTCTTCCCTCAGTCCATCCGTTGTCCCCTAAGGTCCTCCCTGTGCTCGGCAGAAACCTTTGCTTGCTCCAAAATCAGACTGCAAACTGACAACTTATTGAATTTTCTTGTTCTTCATCGTAAACAGAAGCTTCTCGAATCCATCCAGGCGTGTTGGGTCCAAATCATACTAGAAAGTGTGTGATCGCATGAATATCCCCAGCGGAAAAGATTACTATGGGACGTCTAGGAGGTTTTTAAACTGACCCCTCCATCCTTCTCTTGTCCTGCCAACATCTACTTTGCTGCTTCTCAACTTCTTACAGTTTCATCAGGCAACATTGTTGGCTTATCGCAGGCAAAATGCATGATAGCACGTCTATAACCGTATGATGTTAAGAGCAAAGTCAGCACTTGAGTACTCTGATTTAAAGCCAACCTAAAAATCCTGAACAGAAAATCAACTAAAATTAAAATCCTTTACAGCCAACTGTACATTGAACCATCTGTAGCTCTCATTCTTTTAACGTGTTTTAAGAAACTGCAGGTGAACACTTATTTTTTTTGTTTCCATTGCAAACTTCTGAATTTGTGCTACTTTTAAATCACGATGCCAGCGAAGAATGTGAGCGGCTAAAAATATTTAACACAAAGTCTCCAAAGCAGATTGAAGCATAAGGATTCGATCCTCACGGACTGCTTTCACAGGTATTTACGTACATTATTATTTGAACCTTTGCCAGCATCTGATATTTAAACATCCAAAACATGTCAAATTACATTTTATCGATGATAGACAGCTCAAAGGATACCCTGTAAACTTATTTAATTTTGTTATGTCATATTCTTAAGTCACTTTTTCTCCCTAAAGTTCTGCTTGTCGGCAGGGTTTTTAGATGGCGAAACGTGCAGATTTACATGCCAGAGTTCATACATTTTGACTATATCTGCAAATGCGGATGACTGAATTGATTTGTGTATCATTTCTGTGTACGAGCAAGTTTTTGGTTGCATGTTTTCACAAAAAAAAACCCATTTATCTCTTCCCTTTAGTTCTTAATGCTATGTGTGTTCTTGCCTGAATAGAGGGCTGTGGGCGCTGGCTCTGGTTCTTCCCCAGGCCAGAGCAGGGGGGACAGACAGATAGTCCATGCCCAGTGAGGGGGGCTCTCTCCTGGTCTGCTGGGTCTCTGGCAGCAGGCAGGGGGAGCTGTGGCCCGGAGCCTGCTCCTGATCCACTTCCCTGGGAGACAACTGAAACAAGAAAAGGTTTGCAACTCTCTATCTAATATTTGGATACTCTCCCAATGGGAGAAACATCTAACAAACGCCACAAATCCATTTTACCTGCTCCAATGACGTCTTCCTGGTTTTCTGGGGGATGCTGAGCTCACAGCTGCTGGGTGGAGCTTGCAGCTGAGAGTTGGACTCTCCGCCATCCAGGCTGCACCCCTGAAGTTCCTCAGAGTAGCTGCCTCTCCGCGAAGTGCAGGGAGAGGCCAGCGGCGAGTTTCGGCGCTTTTTACCACCGGGCGAAGTGGGCCTCGAGGACGGCGAGAGCCCAAAGGTGATGGTGGACTCATTGAACTCGTCCTCTTCCACCAGCAGGGAGTCGCAGCTGGAGGCGGGGCTACTAAGCCAGCCTCGGGAGGATGGGATGGGCTGGAGGCGGGGCTGGGGCTGAGGGAGCCGGGACATCTGTCACGGTAAGAGAACGGGTCCAGCAGGGGAAGGTAGAGGCGCTCCCTGTCCCACCCACTGCTGTTGCCCATGTCCCAGTAGCTGGGAATGGTGGGTGCTGGGTCATCCTCAGGTGAGATGGTGGTTATCTGGATACTGGGGCACTCAACCACACGAGACTCTGACACCTGGAGGGAAGATGAGAGCGAGCAGGAGATAATTCACTTCTGAGATTTTGCATAAAAATGAATAATAATAGCTAAAATAAATAAATAAAGTCAAATATATTTCAGTTAAGTCAATTTAGTTATTGGGAAAAGACCCAAAATGTTGATTTTGATTTCTTTTTCAAGTAATAACTCACATGGCCTGTATGTTTCAGTTTAATTCAGTTCAATAATAGTTGTAGGGAAATACTGTAGGGAAATTATATTTTGACACTGTAACTATCCTGTGCCAATACAACTTTAAGAAAGTATATGTATGTGAAAAAAAAAATCCTTGTACTTTTATGACACCAAACAGCAGTTGTTTTAATGCAAGAAACCAAAAAAATGAACTATACAATATTTGGCAACAGTCACAAATTTTGCATGTTTCCAGATGTGCGGGTTTTTTATTTTTCAACCACAGATTTTGTGAAGGCAGCATGATTCAGCAGCTCTTCTCCAGCTCAGCTCTGTGGAAAAAGTGGGTTGAGTTCACAAAATCGACTTCAAATCAAATCCAAAAGAGATATTGATACACTGCTTTTTTTTTTAAGTGAAAACACTGGCTGCATAAAAATAGCTACATCAATGTAATTCTCCCAGACGGTGAATTTCATCGTTAATATGGAGAAACAGGGACTGTACTTATATAGTGCTTTCTAGACACTGTCAAGGTGCCCCCAAAGAGTCATGTCAGGCCCATTGTAGGCAAGTTAGGGTTCAGTGTCTTGCCCGAGGACACGTTGACATGTGGACAGTTAGAGCCGGGATCAAACCGCCAACCGTACAGTGACTGGACGACCCGCTCTACCAACTGAGCTACAGCTGCTCGCATGTACAGTAACTGTGTTACATTCCTTTGTTGCAAATCACTTTCTTCAGCTCAGTTCTTCTCCACAGACATGAAAATCGCTGTGTGAGAACTAGAGAGTTGACTATTAGAGACAAATCTGAAACTGCTAATACAGTGGTACCTCTACTTATGAAATGAATTGGTTCTGGAAGTAGTTTCGTAAGATGAAAATTTCGTAAGTAGAGACATGTTTTCCATGTAAATGACCTAATCCGTTGCAAGCCCCCCAAAATTCAAAAACATAATTTTTTTTTTTTAATAAAATATAAATAATACATGAAATGACATAAAAACCTGTATGAAATACATGTTAGAACTAGAAAAGCACTCGGAGAGCGCAGACTTCCACTAAACGCCTCAATTATTGAAAATTTGAAAGTGATCCGGAATCCCGGGTCACACCCAAAATGAAATCAGTTCTTCCTTTTCACATTTCAGACAACTCCTGAAAATTTCATCAAAATCCATCCATAACTTTTTGAGTTATCTTGAATACAGACAGACAGACAAACGCCAGCAAAAACATAACCTCCTTGGCGGAGGTAAAAATTGTTTGTTTACCTAGGTTGCTGGGTTACACTCATACAGACAAGGGGCCCTCCTAGCCAATGGGATGCCAGGAAGATACTAAGCTATAACCAATGGCAGAGCAGCTCGGACGCACTGCTTTCAAACCGAGATACAGAGCCGACAGTTATGTTTATGTTCAGTAAACTCTGGGAGCTGCGAGTAGCAGCGCTACTGTATTTTTGCCTTTCGTATCCTGAAATTTTTTTCGTAACTAGAGGCAATATTTTCCCGTTGAGGTGTTTCGTAACCTGAAAATTTCGTATGTAGAGACATTTGTAAGTAGAGGTACCACTGTATTTTAAAAGAACCGTCATCACGCTAGCTTAACTGCTACTAATATCTGTAACAGGTTTGTGACGCATTTCCTGTACAGTGAAGCTAATGTAAAGACGTACTGTAACTGATATAAGATCAATATCATGACAGACAAACGCAGAGCACAGTGTGAGACGGAAATGACTGACCTACTGGCGCAAAGGCAGCACAGCGAGCTGAAGATCATGACCGACATATGTTTCAGCTGTGCATTTTTGCTGAGAACTACTTCTGTGACGAATACCACACGTGAAAAACAGGCGAAACGCCAAATCTCAAGATGGCACACAGCTGGAACGCAGTTCAAGGCATGGCTGAGGCGTGCGTGTCACGCATCTGGCGTTGCCGCTCTAAACGGTTCACATGGGAGCTAAAATGAAAATAATGGCCTTCCGCGCATGCAGCGCACACACCACGCACATGCCACACGGCTGCTGCGAAGCCGGCCTCAGATCCTGGCAGACTTGAGCAGACATAAAAATCTGCATCATGCAAATGTTTGCAGACGTGGATGAACAAAGAACGAAGGGGCCCTAACTGTCTCCGTCTGCTGTTTGATGCTGGGTAGTTTATGTACAGTGGGGCTTTTAGAGCTTCCTCACCATAAACTCTCAGCCTCTATTTAAATAGCCCACTGAAATTTTTATTTCAAGAGATTTACAGTTTGTGCAGCATGAAGCAAACTTTAATGCAGGATCTTGGTTCATGTATGAGAAAGCTTTTCATGGAAGGAAAAAAAAAAATGGAAGCAAGGTCAGGACAAGAGCGTGCACACTTCAAGCCAGATAAACAGTCGCATGATGTGGCTGTAAGCAAAACTACAAAGCTGCAGCGCAAAAACAACCCTCTGTTGGTTTATGACTGTACGGGGCACATTATGTTCAATTTGTACTTTGTAAAAAGTACATCCATATCAACATATGCTGGAACTGGTGAACTTGATTTGTCACAATTTAAACTGACGTTTTAAAAAAACAAGTACTCACGCATGGCTGTGTTACCTGTACAGAGCGCGCCGGCAGGCTCTCGTAGGTCCCGCTGAACTCTCTGATTGGTGCCCGTCGAGGAGGTGGCGAATGCATCCCTGCCCGCTGACTGGATAACTGTGGCGGGCTGGGTATGCTGATCGAGTGTCCCGCATGAGAGGCAGCCAGGTGATTGTCTGTAACTGATGAGACAGATGATGATGATGATGTGCGTTTTGCTGAAACGTGGTGAAAATCAAGGACTGCTGAAGAAGACTTCTTTGTGGCGATCACACAAACTGTCTCAAGATCATTTATTTACTAGAGGCTCAGTACATAAAAAGTTTAGCCTTCTTCCTGTTTGTCCATAGATACTTTCTTTTCATATCATATGTCGTGGGTGTTGGCAGTCATATGACTTCACCATTCAACTTTTTTTTCCCCATGTCCTCTCAAAGAAAGCTCTAAAAAACATGATGTTTTTTGTGTGTTTTTTTAATAAATTGCATGAGAAAGACTCGTTAAAAGCAATCAGAATATTGCAAACAAAATTTGCGGTGAGGTTGAGATACTTTTTTTAGCATCAACATGCCTTTATCATTCATTACACACAAGTTTTCCTTGATTTGCAATAATTGTTGCCATACGGAAAATGCACACACTGGAACTTTTCCAGGGAAGCTGAAAACAGCTGTGGCTGCAATCATTTATTTTTATGCCGTTATCCTGAGATCAGGAGTGGATAACAGAGCTAATTTCTGTCTGATAAAAGGTTAATTTTTCTCATTATCTTGTTTTCTTGATATGAGTAAATTAGCCCTTTAATCTCATGAAAGCAAAAGTTTGTTTTCAGGACGGTCATTGAGAATTACAATCTGGTTCACTTGATCGTTCCTCGTTTCAGTTTTTTTTTTGTCATCTATGACGTAATGGATAATTTGCAAGTTATAAATAAAATTATCAAAACTATTCATCTTCATACAGGCTTCGCCATGATGACTGACCAACTGCTCCAGGCACCATCCGCTCAAACGGGTGTTGAGAAAACGTCATTGTGATGAAATTTAAACATTATTCTTTATTATATTTCTGTTGTGTAATGGGTTTAGAACGTCAGATTCCAGACAATATCACAACTGAGTTCTCACCTTACACAGCTGCAAAACGTTGTTTACTGACTTCATCTGTGTTGTCTAAGTGTATTCTGTTAAAGTGTTGTTAAAAAAACTATGCACTACAGATCTTAATCGTTCTTCATCGATCTGCTGAGACGTAGGTATGACCCCCTTTGCATGCAAATGTTTACTGAAATTCACAGAAATCTAGTCATTGCCAAGTCTTGTTTTAAAAGGTTATCCTCAGTCTTCCTTAGATATTACAGTCACCAGGTGGTAAACATAAGTACAGGGATAGATATTATTTTTTCCACGACAGTCATGACAATACATGTTTTATTTTCTCATGATTTCAAAAATAGTTTTCTGGTTACAATGAGGTGGCATATTGAAAAATAATTTTAAGAGTAAATCTTTCGCAACTTCTTTACTATTACTCATTGAAGTAGTTTAATTTTAAGGAAGCACGCAGCCCAGGAAACAAGCAATTAGCTTAGTATAAAAACTGTAAACAGCTATTTGATTCAGTTAAAGGACCACCCAGTTATCACCAACTCTAAAGCTACCAGAGGAGACCAGAGTACATGGGATCCACTGGGTGGCAGCACCGGTTGAAGCCGGTCGTTACCGCTGCATTTGGGGACTTTTGCGTGTCATGCAAACTTCTGGTTTTGAAGTGACTGCGTGAACTCACACTGACCCGGAAGGTGCAGAGGACCGGGACAAACCAGGACTAAACAGGGAGCAATATCAACAAGCTGAAGCTCACATGAAGCTACAGGTTATGTTCACGTCAATTCGGTTACGAGCAGATCAACGCTGACTGCAAGACGAGTTGTGATCCCGCCTACTTCTGCTGGAACAACTGGAGGAAGCCACAGGAGAGAAAGACGCGTATCTACAAAGCCCCGTATGAGCGTGACTTCTGCCCCCCTTACTCGTGATATCACACCGTATTTGGGTTGCCCCTGTTAGTTAACACATGTTTATTATTTACAACAATTGAGTGTAAACACAATACAGGCTATTTGGGTTTTAAGGGTAAGTAACATATGTGCCTGGACGGTTTCTATAGTCTTAAATTATAATGATTAGCTCAGCTAACTCGCTACTGTTTTTAGGCACATACTTTAGGACTAGTCTCAAAAAGAGGCAATATTATTACTGACAGAGTTAAACTAGTAAATGAGTCTAAACACATGACAAAGAAAGTAAAACATAGGTACTGTTTACCTGCTGCTTTGACAATTCAAGTTTTAAAAAAAACCTGTCAGACAAAAGCTCACATTGTTTAGCTTTCACATTAGCATGTTGTTAACTCTTGTTGCCAATTCATGTACGCCTGACAACTTTGCGATATAAATAAAATTGACTTGGCTTTGAAAAAATATTGTGTGTAGAGTTTAACCTGGAAGACATATTTAGGACTTTTTCTTCCTCTCACATTAATGACAGGTTTGCTTTGTACTTAGCCTGCTGGCCGAGACTTTCACCAACTCTTTAGACAGATCACCATGACAGATCAAACCCTGCCTGACGTCACCGAGAGGTTTTCTACGGAGTTACAGTGGTACCTCTACTTACGAACGTCTCTATATATGGAATTTTCAAGTTATGAAATGCCTCAACGGGAGAATATTGCCTCTTGTTACGAAAGAAATTTCAGGATATGAAAGGGAAAAATACAGTATTTACAGCTGCTCCTCGCAGCTCCCAGAGTTTACCGAACGTAAACATACTTGTAGCTGCTCTGCCGTTGGCTATCAGCTAGCATCTTCCTGGCATCCCTTTGAGATTTTAGGAAAATTCCATGAAGTTTCGGCATTTGTTGAAAAGAATCACCCAGAAAAAGTGTTCATTAGTCGGGCTATCGCTCACTATTATGATGTTTGCCTTGCACATTTTCGAAGAAATGTTAAAAGCTGACAAAGCGTCCTTGGATCAGTTCTTTACAAAACGTCAGGCAAAAACCACTGCTGACAGAGAAAAGGTGACGACGATAGCAGTTAAAAGGTAAATGAACATAATTTTTATTCTTTACTTTATTCTTTGTTTTTTATTATGTACAACTCTCATTTTATGTTTATTGTGCAGTAATCTAATTTTAACATGTATTTGTTACATGTTTTGATGCATTTTTATGATTTATAAAAAATTTAAATCCGAATTTTGGGGGGCTTGGAAACAGATTAGGACATTTACATGGAAAACGTGTCTCTACTTACGGAATTTTCAGGTTACGAAACTAATTCCAGAACCAATTAATTTCGTAAGTAGAGGAATCACTGTAATTCAAAGTGGAGCGGGCAGGAACACGGCCATCTAAGTTCAGTTACTGTTAGTTATTTTAGCTTAGCTGACTTATTTTATCCATCCATCCATCATCCATACCCATTAAGTCCCATCTAGGGTCACGGAGGATCTGCTGGAGTCTATCCCAGCTCTCTTTTCGGCGCGATAAGACAGGGCAAAACCCTGGACAGGTCACCGGTCCATGGCAGGGCCACATGTAGACGAACAACCATGCACACTCACAATCACTCCTACGGGCAATTCAGAACCACCAATTACCCCGGCCCAGGAAGAAGAAAACAGCCACTATTTGAGAAGGACTAAATTAACCCAACATACATGTCTTCGGATTGTGGGGAGAAGCCGGAGTACCCGGAGGAAACCCACGCAAGCACGGGGAGAACATGCAAACTCCTCCTCTTCTTTTATTTTAGCCCAGGATGATAACTAATATTACTTTACATTCATTTTTAACAAATCTGTCCAAACACACACATTTCAAGTGTCTCGCTACTGAAATGAGTGTTGCCAGAGCTGAAACGACGACGAGCTGAGCTCTGCTGGGACCCGCTGGTTTCCAGCAGTCTGGGGGATTGACTACGAGTCCCAGCATACTTCTATTTGGAAGGATCCTGAAATAATTCGCATGTCTCCCTTGCTGTAGGCGCTGCATATTCTCTTCAAAATAAACACTGCTTTGTATGATGACAAGCTCTAAGGATCTTCAATGATAGTTGTCCATTTGATTGACAGTCCATGACAACTGCACTGGGGGCAGTTGATATAAAATCTAACATTGCAACATTGCCTACAGCGTACAGTATATTTTCACTCACCTCAGGAATCCCTCACAAAATGTGTCTTTTATTCATTTTTGTGTTGTCCTGCTTTGTCTTCTTCAGATTGAGATAATCCAGGGACCCTTTCTTTCTCTTGAGCCACCCGTTGTCTATGTGTGCTCTAAAACCACGTTATGCACCAAAATGATCAACGTATCTGTCAATCGCAAGTGGAAGAAATAGTTTTTTTCCACACATTCAGAGGCTACAGCAAAATATTAACGGTATAATGACTTATAATACCCACTGGCGATTCCATAACATGAACACAAAGCTGGATGTGTTGTAAAGTGTTAAAATTGATCCAATGCAGGAATTAAAATTTAGGCGTGACACTTTGCAGAGAATTGATGTACTGTATCTTCCACGCAAAACTGTTTCTCAGCTTCCTTGAATTTGCTACACTCTAAAAGATAATACTGCACATTACTTAAATCAATCAGTGCAGCATGTTTACACTTAAAAATATTGAGTTGATATGAAAGGTATACTCTGTTTCTTTAACTATGACCCTCGGCCAATAAGTGTATTTACAGTCAACGTGTGGGACAGACATGGCGACAGAAAAGGGTCTTATGAACGGCAAGTTTAGCCTTAAGGTGCTGCCAGATGGGTCTGTTGACAAGAAAAAGGTTATTTGCATTTACTGTCGCTGTGAACTGAGTTACCACCGCAGGGCGCGGTAAAGTTAGATCACATCCGACATTCGCTTGTTTTTTTTCTCTTTAAACTTTAATAGCGTCATGAAAACAGCACCGATTTCATCCAGGTTGGTATCATTTAGTAGATATAAGTATGCCAGACATTTCACAAGTGTCATCAACCCTTTAAGCTCAGTGAGTGTGGCTAAAACTCTGCCCTGAATATCCTTCTGAGTACCTCGCTGCTGCCATGGAGCTTAGAGAAAGTCATCAAATTACTGCGGTCAAGCAAGCAGCCCGACAAAATACCCAAAGAAGCATGATGAATTAAGCCCCCAAAAAATATGGCAGCATCGGTGAACTTCCGGTTTTCAAACTAAAGGCTTAAAAAAATAAAGAAAGCAGATCCCTGTGATCCTGTATAGGACAAAACGGGTATAGATGATGGATGGGTGGATGGATAAACAGAACATTAAAAAAAATATTTGTGCGATTAATTGCGAGTTAACTATGAAAATCTTCCAATTAATCGCGATTAAAAAATTTAATTGACTGACAGCCCTAGATGATATTCAACATTTTTATTTAGTATGCATATTACTGTCACATTTACTGGCTCCCTGAATCAGTTTTTTTTTCAGTAATACTGACTCTATCTACTCAGTACAAAAATAGGTATTTTTTACCTGTTCTGTAAGGTTCATCTGCTCTGTTTTTTCCTGTCTTGATGTCTCCACGTCCCTCATCAAATCTGATGTTTTTTTAAGCAACATTTTTGTCAAACTATACTAAAGCTAACCAATCAGCAGCGGTGCACTCATCTGATGTTCAGCACTGAACCAAATCCATGTACTGAGCAGCAGAAAATATTTAAGTGGAAAAAGGTGCAGCGATAAATGCTAACATAAACCCTGTTCTGTTCAGACATATCAATATACTGTGGGCTGTTTTTGTTTTATAGTCCACAACTCCTCACGTGTCACCTATTTCTAAACTGCACTTTTAACTCAAGCATTTCCGTGCATTTCCCCATATATCACAGTAACAAGTGTGCAGTAAAGGGATCAAACTGGAATTCTTACCAAATCACAGGGATCCAAATCAAGATCCAGTAAGATCTGGTTATCGTGTGGATGTCTTGTAGGTAGAAGATTTTTTTTTAAAGCATGAAATCATCAAAACTTCTTTGTGTTTTGCCCAAAACCCAGCTGAACGAGGACACAACCCCATCAAACCGCATCATTTCCCTTGTGCTGTGTGGACGGCTTCCACGTTTAGCTAAACAGTAGTTACTGTGTAATGAGCGAGCCTCCATCTGATCATTGTTGCTCTGCAGTGGCATCGAGCCATGCAGGCAATTTCTGGGCAACGCGAACACAAAACACAAACCGCCAACAAATTACGACTTGGGGTTAAAAAAAAAAAAAATCTCTTCAAATGTTTCCTGGCAAAAGAAATATTTCCAAGTGATTAAAGCTGCAGTGCTGAGGCAACTCTTCTGTGGGTTGATTTTTTTTTTTCCCTTTTTTTTTTTACATGAAACAATAATTTTAATGTGTGTGTGCAGACATGTAGAGCAGTTTATAGGCCCCAAAAGCTTACCTAACACTTATTGAAAACAATAAAAAGCTAATCTGGGGTGTAATAGATGTCCTAAATTGACCCTAAAAGGAGCATAGCATTTTTTTTCCCTCAACCTGTGGATCAAGGCCCCCCCACGAATTGTTGCAAGATAATCTTGCAAGGCGATGAGATTTTCTGAGGAGTATTTGTCCAAATGTTCTCTTTGTTTCTGTTTCAATTTAAACAAATAGATGCCAGGCCCCCGTGTGTTTATGAAACAATACTCTTTCCTGTACGAAATTAGCTGAAGAGCATCGTCTTACTTTTCCTGACAGTCTCTAGATGCCGTTATTGAGTGTTACTGAGAGTCTTGTTTTTAAGTTTAAAAAAACCCCAAAAAAACTATGATGTCTCGTCTGGTCTTGACTTGTAACCGTATCAAGCAATGAAACTTTTAAACTGCCAATTAAATAAATAAGACGTTTGTGTCGGTTTTTCCACTTTCTTTAAAAAAAAAAAACTTCATAAAGAGAATTCCATGTAAAGCTGCACATTTTTTTCTTCTAATTAAATGTCTTTACTTTCTGAATTTTCCCCAATAGTTTAGACAAGATTTACAGCCAATACTACTCTGGTAAAACGGGACGTCACTGTGACATGAGAAATAGATCCTTCTTCATCATTATCATTATAAGCTCAAATATTTCTGCTATTAATGAAGTAAACCAAGTCAAGGTGTGGTGAGAGCACCTGTAGTGGCATTCCTTCGGGATGTCAAACTATACCACTGCTGAGCTGTAAGCACAGTAACGAGTCCGACTCGAATGACAGGAGATGTAATCTAGTTGACGTCACTCAACTTAATTAAAGGGAGCAATAATTATCAAAATAAAGTGTTAAATACCATTCAATACACGTGAATCCTATTATTCATTTTTAAAGAATATCTAGAAATGTGAAATTATAAACTATGACTTTTACATGAACTATAACTTGTAACATATATAACTTATTGTCAATGTGGCTCTTAAACCACTGCTACGACTTGATCTCATATTAGAAGAGTGAGGACAGTTGGAGCATCTGAAACTCTCCAGTAAGGAGCAAGCCAGAGTGAAGACACTTATTCTGCACATGCTCATATGAATTGTCTGTCAGCATGAATTAACAGCAAAAGTTCTAATATTAAGGTAAAAAAGATCATTTTTTTGTAAGTCCTAGAATTTGTCATGTGCTGTCTAAAGTTACGCTGACTGTGCATTTAAACTTCTGTCAGGTTTATTTCAAAGTAACTGGACTTTAATAACTCATATAGGGGTGACAGTCTGGCAGAAAACTAGTTTGTTTTTTGTTTTTTTTGAAAAGGCCAAGTAGCTCAAACAAAGCACCGTGTTAGGAACAAACATTTCTGTTAGAAAATGAATATATTTCAGCTTGGGTTGTAACAATACATCAATCTGCATTGATATATCGATTTAATGATGAACAATCTAATTGCAATGATTAAAATCAGACATCAGGACATGTAATTCTCATCAATACTTACTATCAAGTGGCCTTTTGTCGTGTATTTCTATTAAAGCAACAGATTTGTTGTCACTTGACTCTCGATTAGAACCCAGAAATAAAAATTGGATCTATAGTTTAGTTGCAATCTCCGATTTCATGTTGATAGAAGGGATTTTGTTCAGTCAACATATGATAAGGTCTCAAATCGATCACTAGCTCCTGAATCGAATCAAAATTGTATCATGGCAGATTTTGTGAACTCAGCAAACACTCAAAAATCATCCAGTTAACTGATGTAATGTCATATTCTGATGAGCGCGCGGTTTACGCACCAAACCTCAACCAAAAACCAACTTTAGACTGATTAATCTATGTTCTAATGTAGCAGCTCTTCTCTTAACATAAGCTACTCTCGTATTAAATATGTGTTTTTACATCTATTTACATCTATCTAAAAAAAATTAATTAGCAAAGGTCAGCAGTAAGAAATCCCTTTCATCAAGTTCATTCCAACAACACACAAGCAGGTTTGGATGGAGTTACTACAGGAATGCATAAAACAGGCTTGATAAAACCTTAAATGTAGCATTTTTCCAACTTCCAAAATCTCAATTTTTCTATTTTATTAAACTGCAGGGGGCGCTCACGGCAGACCACAGGAAATAAAGATGTGTAGACACATATGTACATATGTATTCTGATGGATACAAATTAATTTGTAGTTATTATTAATTTATTAATTAATAATAACTGCAAATTTCTCTTTGAGATGAATAAAGTATCTATCTATCTATCTCTATCTATTTAATTATCAATATTATAAAGGTCAGCAAGAAAGAAACAAAAACTAAAGGTAATAGATGTGCAGGATGAAGAGCAGGAGACATAAATCAGAGACCTAAAAGACCCCCTTTGATACCCTTCAACATAAAAAACATCACCTAAAGCAGGGGTGTCAGACTCATTTTCACTGAGGGCCACATCAGCATCATGGTTGCCCTCGAAGGGCCTGATTGACAGCATGAATATAACAAAATGCAATGAAAATCAAAATAAATTCAACTACACCTTATTATATTGTTAAATAACAGTTTCTGTATTTATTATGTATTCAAGTTTCAAATATTTAAATCATTATTATATTAAACTCAGGGTTTGTGGTTGCCATCATTAACCACAAACCTTGGTTTCAGAAGCAGAAGCGGTTGTTTTTCTTGTAGGCTAAATTTAGCATACTTAGCTCCGTGTTTGCTGTCAAAATGCTATGTAGATTAAACTTTTTCACGACTGACACCTGCCTCATAACACAGAAGACATATTGTTATTTCACCTTGAGATACAAACTTGTAACTGTTTTCCCATCATTCATGAAACTGCCTTCCTTGTGTATCCATTTTTCTCTTCTTGGACATGTCGGGGTTAGTTTGTAAAGGTTTTTCTTAAGTCCATCAGTTGTGAAAAATCGTCTTGCTCATAGCTACCGTTATCGTTGTGGGTAAAGACGAAATGCATGATGGGAGATGTAGTTAATTGTCAATATGCGCTTTAAAGCGGTGTAAGCTTATTTTAAGTCTTAAAATATTGGTTTAAAATTTAAGCCAATAATGCCCAAGCTCTCGGGGGCCACATAAAATGACGTGACGGGCCACATTTGGCCCGCGGGCTAGTGTTTGACACACGTGATGTAAAGTGAAAACTTTTTTTAAATTCTCCTGCAGTTCACGCCTCGGGTGTGGTAATACAAATGAATGCCAACATGGGCGGGAAACAAATGAGTGGGTGGATAATAGGTGTGTGTGTGTGTTTGTGTGAGTGTGGAGGTCAAAAAAGAAAAAAAAATGAGGTAGAAGGAGGCTGAGTGAGGGAGGGAGGGAGGTGCGTAAGCGATGCGTTCAGTACACAAAGGTTGGGGTTCCTTCCCAGATGGCAGCTGTTAACTTTGCTCACACGCACAGCTGATTAGAAACACATTGAGTCTGCGGGCTGCACGCACACATGCCCCCAACTCACACACACACGCAAGTGCGCACAGCAGACGAGAGTACAGTAAAAGATGTGCATGCGGGCGCATACCGCACCAGAAAACAAACATACAATGAAAAGTCATGTCAATACATCACATTCAACCATGAAAGCTCTCAGGACTGTAAGTCCACAAACACGCGCGCACGCACACACGCGTTCCCATGCATTGTAGATGGTAACTTGTAAGGAAGGCCACTTGGACCGGGTTTAACTAAGCACGACTCTAACCCAGATTGCCGCTGGAGGAATCCAGCTGCAGCGGGGCGCCCTCGCTCTCCTCCCCGGCGACTGCGCTCTCCGGCTCGGCCGTGCGCGCGGGGGATGGCCCCTGGCGCTGCCGCTGCCGCTGCGGCGGATCCTCCTCAAACACCAGCTTGAACTCGAACTCGCCTTCCTCCCATCCCGATCCCGGCGCTGCCCCCATCGTCCTCCTCCGTCAGCGAGGACAGGGCAGGACCCAAGGCGGCGGTTGCAACCGTACCTCCTGCGTCGGACCGTCACGTCCCCGGTTGCTCTCGGGAAAGAAAAAAAAAAGAAAGTTTCACGAAGGTACTCCCAAAACTTTTTTGGCTCTCCGTCTTTTTCAGCGCGTCATTTCGCACGGATGTTCCTCGTGCCGCGATGCGTTCAGTGGCGCACGCGTCTCCGCGCCGTCTCTTCTCACGTCGCTATTCGCATCATTTTTTTTTTTTTTTTTTTTTCAAAACTCGATGCCTCGCGGTTGCAAAATCAGATCCGCGCCTCAAAGATCACTCACGATGTCTGTCCCGTCAGAAACCCGCTCTCTGATCCCAGTATCAGCGACATCCCCATAACTCCTTCTTCTTTTCCCGTTTCAGCGCACAGAGAGAGAGAGAGGGGGGAAAAGTTTATCAAATTTTTTTTTTGTCGCCCTTTACCCTTAATTACCTTTGGGTGGGTTTCCCAGCTCCAGTTGGTCCGTTACTCATTCCCCATAGGACAATATATTTGTCAGTCACGAATCCCCCTGCCCAGCCTCCTCCCCCCCCCCACCACCACCCCCTCCTGGCTCACTCTGGAGGTTTCTCTCTCTCAGTCACATTCATCTCTCATTTGTTTAAGATGTTAATGTGGTTTTCCCTCCTCTCATAATTTCGCAGCCACCCCTGCGTTATCAGACGTACTTGTTTCCACTCAGACTGAGTTCACGCTCACGTCGTCCTATAAGCTTTGATGCCTCCTTTTTTCACAAACCAGTGCGGATCATTATTCTGATCATGACTGGGATGCATGGAAACCTGCAGACCGGCTGCACGGCCACCAGGGCTGCAAATGTTAACTGTCAGTAAGTGAACATAAGAGGACCTATTTCCTGTGGCGATGAACGCCACAGGCCCAGTCACCCCCCCCCCCCCCCCCCCCCCCCCTTTTTTTTTTTAATTTTTTTTTTTTTTGGCTGTCACTCTCCCCTCCCCTTTTCGTCTTATGTTTCCCCCCCCCCCCCCCCCCATTTCTCTGTCCTCTCTTCTGCCCTCCCTCCTCTTCCTCTCCACCAAAGATCTGTTTCTCATTATCCTCTGTAGTCTGCTCTCTGTCTGAGTCAGGAGACGAAAAAACTTAAATAAACACACTCTCCCTGGCTCCCTCCCTCAGTCCCCCCCCCCCCCCCCCCACACCACCCCTCTCCTCCCCTCTGTCCTCCTTCCTAGCTCTCCAGTTCTCACAATCATTAGACGTACGTTACAGTGGCGTGTAACTGGGGGCTTGTTTCGCTCTCCCTGTCGTCCTCTTGGGGTTGTGTGGGCAGGCCTTGGATCCTTTTTCTGATCTCAAGATGTTGCAGTGTGGTTAAAGAGAGAGAGAGGATAAAGTGCTACCAACAAGGCAGATGCAAAAACTTCTAAGGCCTGCTGTAAGATTTGTTAAATCTCCACCACAACGGGATCAAAACCTGACAACGGTACTTGTTATCTAGCGATGACGTGAAAAGGAGGTCTTGAAATTCATAGACGTTTGCTCGTGGCAGAGTGTAAGGTTACATTCAGGAGTGTCTCCAAACCGTGGGTGTCAGCAAACTTTAAACAAAGAGATGGATCATCGGCCTCCACCACCTTTTGGCCAGTGGAAAGCTGATACTCAAAGCCCGCTGCTGTTGACATATTTTGTGGATGGTTCTTGCGTAGTGCAGCATCATTCATAAATATTTACACCTGTGGACAACCATGATGACGGCAACCAACAAATCAGTTTGCAACAAGAGTTTTAAAAAAAAAAAGACCCAAAAAGCATCAAATGGCCTTTTTGGAGCACATTGAACATCAGTGTGGAATGTATAAAAGGCTGTGACAACTTTTAACTTTTAAACTTCACAATGATTGCCTGTTTTGAGATTAACCACAAAGAACGATAAAGATCTGCAGCTCAACATATGACTGAAATTAAAGATAAGAAGGTTGATCAGCTGGAACACACTGCTCCATCTGCTATTCATATTTACCCCGTGAAATGATTTCTGTTTACACGCCGCAAAATCCACGTCTTATGAATCTGAATCATAAGAGCGTCCTCTGAATCTCCAGACCAGCTTGGTTATGTTTAATCAAAGAATGACTCAGCTAGCTTTAGGGAGTGAAAAAAAATCAATTTCGTCATCAGCCATATACACAGTACACAGTGAACCAAAACAATGTTCCTCCAGGACAACAGTGCAGCACAGCACAACACAGTGCTGAATAATGATAATAATGATAAGAGGAAGAAAACAATATGCTAAAGATGGACAATTAGAACCCATCAATGAAAGCAAAAGTGCAGTTTTAGTATATAAAAATATGAGAGACTATATTATGTAGAAATAAAAAACAATGTCGACGACTGTCACCACCTGTTGATCCAGGAGAGGCAGCTCCTCATCAGTCTGAGGAAAATAATCACAAACATTTAGTTAAAGCCACTCTATGTCGCAATACCACTTCTGACCACACGGTGGCAGCATTTCACGAGAAAGTTCACATGTCATCCCCTGGTGAAACACAATGACGGAAGCTCTGACATGTCTTATACTTGACCTTAAAGACAATTCAGTAGTTTGCTAGATAACAGTGTGACCTGGTATTGTTTTCACCTTGTGAGTCTATTTGTGTGTCATAAGTTCAACCGCTCCGGAGACGCCTAGCGTAGTGGTATCTACAACAATGGGAATATCGAATATTAAATCAGTGTCTAAAAATATGCAGTACAGCTCAAAATCAGGATCTACATGCTTTGAAAATGTGTATGTAGAGCAGGGCATGGTCACTAAGATAAGGGTGTTGCTCCCTACTATGTTACAACCCTGTCCTACAGTCTTTTTTTTACTTTATTTTATTTTTGGGGGGGTAATATGCTTGTGACTTATTGGACTAGACTCATAATTTGCTCAAGAGTATAGATTGTATTTACTAGAATGTAGTAAGGAAGAATTGTATACAATAGATTAATTGCTTTTGTTCGGTAGGCAGCCTAAATTCTGGCCATAATATATTAAAAAAAAAAGGTTGGAGCAGTGTGTCCATTAGCAGGAACTAAGCAAATCATTAAATTAGGCGAGCAGGAAACAAGCCATTTGAGAACGGAATGTGAGGTTAGGGTAAATTTATATCTAAATTATCAAAAATGCATGCAAATTAGGAAATAATGACCATCACACAAATAAACTGATTTACTATGGGCTGTGGTATTTTGAAACACAATAAAACTGTTGCCAAGGGTTTCACTCCCACTCTGGCCATCAATGAGACATATTCTGCACTTTTCTTTTCTTTTTTTTAAAGTTGATACAATTCCCGAAAGCAGTCATTCAACTCTTTCAAGATGTCCTCATAGCTCGGTCATAGCAGCTGGTCTAAGAGGGTGAGACCGACGTCTCAAATTCACTCCACCCTCCTCTTCTGCAGGGTGTGCCTCTTTTAAAATCAGTCTTACAGCTTTGTGCTACCTGAGAGGAAAATTTCTACTTTGATCGAGGTCTGTGATGTCACAGTATGCTGCAAATCTGAATACCATTTTTTTTTTTTTTTTTTTTTTGAGGGGGTGGTCTGAGACATCAGAGGCAACATGGCTGGTTTGGTACGTACAAGGTAATTCATACTTTGTTATTGGCCCAAGTTAGTTTATCTGAACTTTTGAAAAAAAACTTTAGTCACCGATGTAATACTGGATTCATACACAGATAGCGTAACATAATATGTAGGCCCAGTCAGCCTAAGAATGTGGTGTTTTGGACCACATCTAACCCCTTTTATATTACAGAAAATGTATTTCAGCATAACTCCAGAGTTGTAATAAGTTGCAATATATCCCAAACGTTGACCAAATACCATTCATAATGCAGGGCCCCAAGGTTGATGCATTCTGCAGAACATTTCTGAAAAATTTCAGTGGTTTTACAAACCCACAGGTGTGGTCTGAAGGTCAGAACTAAAAGAGAAAATGTTTCAGTTTTGAACCAAGAAGTCTAACGCTTCTTTCCATGTCTGAACATCTGTAGTTAGAGTAAACTCTTTTGAGAAAAATGAAAGTTACAGAAAAAGTTGGTGAAACATCTACATCTTACCCGGCAAGTCTATGTTTTTGGGGTTAGTAAAACTATAAAACTGAGCGACTAACAAACAACTTAAAGGACTGACAGATCAGTGCGACATCCAGCAGGAACTGCTGAGCGTCAGGCTCATGGGAGGAGACGAGGACGCCATCCCTGAGCTTGTGCTGCCCTCTTATGCTGAAAGCCAGAACAGTTTCAGTTTGACCCCCTTTAAAAATCTGCAGGTCTTTTGTTCTATCACTTCAGACAGTTTGATGTTTTGAGTGTGAAGAGGATGAAAATCTGCTGACTTTCTGGCTGAATCCACCGACTCAACCAAAGATAGCTTTTTAACAAATAAATTTAATTTTAATGTAAATGTAATTTTTCATTTATTTTTTATTTTCATTCATTTATTTTATTGTATAAAACTTTTTTTTTTCCATTTTTTTGGTCACATAAGGTCACATAAAACCTCTGCCAACACAGTAATGGTGTGATGCATTTTAATAAGAGGAAACGATATTAGAATTCTGGATGTTTGAATCAATTAATTGTTTGTTAATCAATGAAATACCAACAGGTTGTGTTGCTTTGCTGCTGCTTGGCTTTCGGATAAGGTTCTTTTTCTTGAAAGAATTGTTTATTTTCTTTGACACAATTAATTACACAATTAACTGTCTTGAGCAGAGAATGCTCAGGGTTGTCCAATATGTTTTTCTAATTTATAAATCTCTTATTGTTTTTCACGCTTTATAACACAAACATAACATTGAAACGGCCACATCACATCACATACATGTACATCTTGGACAATGAATGGTATTACTTGTATTATATAAATTAAAAAATAAATGAATAAAAATAAAAAGACGAGGAGACAACACAGAGATAAAAATGATGCCATAGATATATGAATACTTTTCAAAAAAAGGAGACAATAAAAGACAAGAAGAAAATAAAATAAATTTTAAAAAGAACATAAACATTATGTTTGGTGGTCAAAGTGATCAATAAACAGCTGCCAAACCTCATAAAACCTTATTTCTTGATTCTTCAATGAAAATGTAATTTTCTCCAGTTCTAAATGTCTCATGACATCACTCATAAGATTTGAATAAGTCGGTGCCACCTTTGCTTCCAGTTGAGTAATATCAGTCTTCCTGCAAGTATACTGGCAAACAAAATGATACGATCCTCTAGGTTACTCTTTGTCATATTTGGATCAATGATTCCCAGAACCGCCACCAATGGGCCTGTATCAATAGATCTGTCCTAAAACACTGGATAAAGTCTTAAAGATGGACTCCCAATAATTTTATAGTTTGGGGCAGCTCCAAGGACATGTGTCCCAGCATTGCTGGTCCGAGCCCACATCTGTCACATGAAGGGTCTATTGAGGGAAAAGATTCTTTTTTTTTTTTTTGGAAAGTATCCTTCTCTGGAGGCTTCAGAACAGTTCCCAGAACAGAGCCAGTCTTCACTGTCACTGGCCACAATCCACAATCATCTCCTTGGTCTTGTTCACATTTAAGATTAGATGATTGTTCCAACACCACGCCACAAAGAGGTCCACCAGTTCTCTGTAATCAGTCTCATCACTGATTCACCCAATAACTGCTGAGTCATCTGAGCATTTCTGCAGATGTCAGGACTCTGACTGGTACTGGACATCTGAGGTGTCCAGAGTGAAGAGGAGTGGTGAGAGTACAGTCCCCTGTGGTGCTCCTGAGCTGCTGACCACCTGGTCAGATATAAAACCATTCAGTCTCACAAACTGGTCTGTTAGTCAGGTAGTCAGTGATCCAGGTGATTGTGGAGGCATCCACCTGTGTCTTTTTGGAGTTTCCCTCAACCTAAAGCAGGCTGGATGGTGTTAAATGCACTGGAGAAATCGAAGAATATGATCCTCACTGTGCTGCTGTGGGTTTGTTGAAGCAGGTGTAATGGTGGCATCTTCAACTCCACAACGATAACCAAACTGCAGTGGGTCCAGGAAGGTGCTTGTTTTCTTATTCAGGTGGGCCAGTAAAAGTCTCTCCAGGACTTTCATGATGTGGGATGTTAGAGCAAACTGGTCTACAATCATAAAGAAGAGATGGATGAGATTTATTTATTATTTACCTTTTGGTACTTTCTTCAATGCTGTCTACCTCTCAGATTAAGTCATTATAAGATTCAGAAGTCAGAATAAGTCAGTATTTTGACATGTCTGGAATGAATCAATAAAATGAAATGAAATGGCAAACATATTAGGAAAAGAAAACAGAATGACAAGACTGATGTACAAATTTAAAATATCTACACATATTTCAAAATGTCAGATGGTTATAAATATTAGAAAATGAAAGCATTTGATGCATTCATAGAAAGCATTTAAACGCTGCTCTTCAGAGAGGAGTTTGGTGCAGATGTAAAAAACAAATAAACATTTCATTAAAAAACTAGAAAAGCACTCGGAGAGCGCAGACCTCCGCCAAGCACAACAATTCCCACGTATAGTGATTTACAGATTGCTACAGCTTTTGAAATTTGATAGAGGTTTCCATTGTCAATCCCTGAGTCAAATTTCCTGAGTTTTGGGCAATAATTAACTGAGATATTGCAGAACAAATTTTCAGCCCCATTGACCGCAATGTTATCGAAAATTTGAAAGTGATCCAGAATCCAGGATTTCTTCTGGATCACAGCCAAAATGAAATCAGTTCTTCTTTTTCACATTTCTGACAACTCTTGAAAATTACATCAAAATCCATCCATAACTTTTTGAGCTATCTTGTACACAGACAGACAGACAAAAGCAGGCAAAAACAAAACCTCCTTGGCGGAGGTAAAAAGATTCTTCACAAACAGCAGCTCTGAATTAAAGTCTATAAAAAGTATTGGTTATTTTTCTTATGTCTTTTATTACTTTATCATGATATTGATACACTAAGTGAATCTTTATTGTATATATCTTTAGTAGAGGGTTCTTTATAAAGTGCTTCCTTCACAGAAAACACTGTTGCTGAAATGTTATGTTATCGACTGAGTCATACGAGAAACGATGAACACTATGACATCAGTTCCAGACGTTTTTCTTCACTACCCGTCCACAGTACCCACAATGCAACTCAACCACCAGTTTGTGGTAAGGTTTGGGTGTATGACGTGAATACAGCCTCGTGGCACCTCAAGCGGCTGGTATTTGTTTAAGCTGCTGCTGATTCAAACTGCATGTATAGTCCACGCTTATTTAGCACCTTTAAAACCTTATTCTATAAAGTGCTTGTGTTTTCCATTGACCCGTTCCTGAAATTACTCACACGGTGCTTCCTTTTTATTAAGAAACATCACTTGAAGCAATTCATCAAACATTATGCAACTTCATTAGATTGTTGTTTCATTGGTGCTGCAGCGAATACAAGACAACGGATGCTTGGATGTGCAAAAACATAGTGATCACAGTCTAAGATATCATCTGGATGAGGTTTCTATTTCTGATGCAGCTGGTAACCACAAGAGAAGGCTAACAAACTGAACAAATGAGGCCCATCACCCCCAACCAAGGGCATCTCCGTCCAGAAAACTGTCCCTTTAAAAGGATAAATGTTTGAGAACACAACTGCTCCTGCACGTCAGCTCCAGGTACCTCCTCATCCTCATCTCCACCCTTTCATTGAGAGATGAATTCTTCCCAGGATGAGACTTGTTTGAACTAGTGCAGCATGAGTGAAAGTTTTATGTGCGCTCCGCTCTGTGTGTTCATGTTTGTGCATGTGTGTTTTCAGCATCCATGACACAGGAAGTTTGTGCAAGTGCCTGATTCACCAACTCAGTTCTGTTATTCTCCATTACACAACCGTTGAGTCAAAGTAAAAAAAAAAAAAAAAAGCGCCCCAGGACACTCAAATATACATTTGCTGCAGTGTCACACCAGGTTTTTTTAAGGATGCATGTTTGTTTATTTCAATAAGTGAAAAAAAAAGACTGAATACGTTCTCCCTGCATGAATATGTGCGATAAATCCACATTATGATTATAAATGGAGATGAACACAGGACTTAAGACAGAGAGAGGGGCAGTGGGAGTTTTAGGTAAGGACACACCTCTCTGCTTCCCTCTTCAAACCATGGCATGTTACAGCCTGTGACGCCAGCTCATTACAAGCTGATCTAACTCACATTCAACATATGCAACAGTCTCAACGGAATATTTTGATTCGACACTCATCCCTGAGAGGCTTCACATCCCAGAGAGGTCAGTCGAGGAAACTTTCTTGTTGACATTTTTACTTCAGTCTCTCTCTCTTCTTTTCTGTTCTTGCGTGAAAACTTGAGTCAGTGGTTCACTTTCTTTGATCCGGTTAATTACACAAAGCAGATTAACTGCAAACCTGTGACTCTGTGTGTTAATGCTTTCAGACCACAGTCATCTGTTGCTATTAAATCAATGGAAAATAGTGTCTTACAGCACCAGGTAGGTTAGTATAACAGATACAAAAAAATCTACTTTTGTTTTTTTGCAAAGAAATATTCTTTTTTAACATAGATTTTCTATTAATTTACACATAAAAGCCACATGTGTAAACTTCAAGGTGCCTCGAAATAACAGACTTCCTGTCGAAAGCTGAAAAGCAGTGCTTTCACCTGACAGCGGGGAGTCGTGATGCAGAAATATGCTGCATTTCTCACAACTGAAGTAATCTGGCTGTGATTTGTTTACCATTCACTCTTACAAAAAGCCACAAGGGGACCATAAACTGCTGGTTTTACTCGAGACCATATGAAGGAAATTAGAACCTAATCAGGAAATGAGCTGATGTCTTATTCTCATCACATGAGGTCAGGTTTCTGAACAGATAACCTTTTCTAGACATCACTCAAGTTTTATTTTTATGCCGCACTGTTGTTAGCACACATGCCTTAGTCACTTTACGATATGTGGAAAATCAATTCAAAGGTCACCCTTTTCTTAAACCACTAGGCTTCCAGTTTCCATGTGAAACGGCAGTGAGAAAGATTCCAGGAAGAGAAACAAATAACGACATGAAAAAAAAAAAAGAAAACTTGAATCTATGGCTGTGTCGAAATACTGGTCTTTGACGCAGTACCACGAGCATTTGGCGTGTTTGAGCTTGCTGCTTCTGAGTTTTCAAGGGGTCTGACATAAATACTTTAGAGGTTGTGTCAGGATGGGAGATAGCCTCCATATCTGTTAACCACTTGTGAGCCATTAATGAGCGATTTATCTTCAGTTTTTCACATCCTGTTCTCCCCAGAACGTCGCTGTCCTAGAGCTCCAACATCCTCATACAGTGTCATTAAATTCAACGCTGTGTTAGAGCCAGCTCATCTCAACGCATTATTTTTTTCCCCCATCACATTGACATGAGAAATCATCATCTCAAGCTGAAAATGTTATTTGAGCAAATTTCTAAAGGTGATGTAGCAAATATGTCTGAGAAATGTATTCATATCAGTGTATCCATGACCGGTACATCAGCACAGGTCTCATCAGTGTCAGATGTAATTATGTACACATCCGCTGCTATATGGTGGATGTATACAATCTTCTTGACAATACACAGTACCCTAGGGCCTTATGAAATCCGTTTTATTTTTTCTCAAATTCCGTTCTAATTCTTTTTCATTTTTGGTGTTTTTCAGTTTTTAATTTTTGAGAATTCCGTTTTAAGCATTTTATGCAAATTTAACCCCAAGACAGTATATAACGTAATGAAATATAGACAATTTATACTATTATAACTGTAAACTTTAATGTTTTTATACTTTTAAACATATTGTGTCCAACAAAACATTTTTTAACAAACAAAAAGAAATCAAGTTTTTTCTATGTATTAAATAACTAAGAAAAAAAATTATTCAAATTGGTAAAATCCATTTAAAGTGCAAAAAAGAAAGACATTGCAACAGCAGTAAACTAATCATCTTAGTTTGTTTAATTTCTTCTGTTATCAGACAGTTTGTCATAACGTACCTGACATTTTTCAGGTGTGTCATGACAAACTGTGTGTCTGATAACAGCAAAAACTATATTTACTACAGCTGATGTAGATACTATGAAATCCAAAGCACTGAACACTGATGTGAGTGTGAATGTGTGTCCGTGTTTTCTTTTTCTTTAGGTGTTCAAGCTATTATAGACATCACCGTTTAAATAAATAATTGTCAGCCTCTTTGTGTTTAGCTCAGTGAGTGACTCGCCTTTTTACGTTTGTGCTTTTCGCTCATTAAATGATTCTCGTTGGAAGACCACGGGGCAGACCAGGACACGCTGGAGAGATTATATCTCTCAGCTGGCCTGGTGGAAGCGGCCGGGGGGAGGGAGGCCTGGGCCTCCCTGCTGAAGCTGCTGGTCCCGCGACCTGACCCCGGACCAAGCGGGAGCTAATGGGTAGATAGAAATGATCCTCGCATGTATATTTTCGTGTCCATTCAATCGTGTGCTGGCAAAACTTGCAGAACATTGACTCACCAGACACATAATAATCTCGGAGAAACTGCTCTGCCCTGTACCTGGGAGTAAGACGCTTCTTCGCTGCTTTCTCAGGTGGCCGCTTCGACTTGTTTTTTTTTTTTATTATCATTATCAATGAGGAAAGCGAGGGCAGGAGGGGGCAGAGAAGGTAGAGTGTCCCCAACTTTTAGTGACCCCTTGGAACATTTTCTCGAAAGGTTCCTTTTAGTCTGGGAGAAAAAAAAAAAAAAAAACTTTTACGCAAATTGCCATTCAGTTCTGTTATATTGCACATTTAAAGTGAATTCCATTTTTAATCTCCAATTCCGTGATTCCGTCCGCGATTCCATCCGCGATTCCGTGATCACGGCGTCCATAGGGCTCTAGTACCCCCTCACTGCTTCCACTGGATTTATGAGGACATGTTGCATCCAGGTGCTGTTACTCATCAGCCCTGCTCATATATAACTGATCACATATAAACACAGATGTTATGGCAGCTTCCTAGTCTGAGCAGTTCAGGTGTGTATTAACACAAGACTAAAAGGGAAAGACACAATCAACGGTGTTAGTGAGGCAATTGATGCCGCACAATCTGGAAAGGTTTATCAAAACCATTTCTGAACAATTTTCAGTTCACCGTCCTACAGAGAGGAAGATTATTTACAAGCGGAAAGTCTTCAAGACAGCTGCGATCTCGCCAGGAGTTAGGCGAGATTGCAATACTCGAAGAAATACAAAAACAAACATACAACAAAAACAAGTGCTAATTCTCAGACTTTACGAGCCTCACTTAGCACGTTAAAATGCATGACAGCGCAGTAAAGATGACCCGAGTACCATGAAACATGACAGGTAAGGGGCCAGCACTTCCACTCATTCAGAGCTTTGCAGATATGCGCCTGTCTGGTCTTCCCTAAGATGGGGGTTTCCTCCAGTTATTCCAGGCAAGATTAACAGTCAGTACTGATCTTTTCCTTGTTGAAATAATGGGATCAGGGCCCAGAATTTCTTGTGAGACATTCCTCCCTGTCTTGTCTTGTTCTTTTGGCTTGTTGCTTTCACCACCTGAAGTGATGGCGTCCACGAAAAAGCCCCAAATGCTACGTGTTACTGCCCCCTAGTGGACAGAAATAACACTTTTTTGCAGTACTCGGGTATCCTCTGTTTGAAAAGGTTGGTAGTAAAAAGTCTCTTTTGTTGAAGAAGAACTTGGAAGGATCTTGGAGGGATATCTGTCTGAAGTTCATGAAACTCCATCTGAACAGAATTCAACCAAACTGAAACGTTGTGGGTTGATCTTAAGAGAGCTGTGCGTTAGCATGTGCCCAAACACCTCAAAGAAATCAAGCAGCATTTAAAGAGTGAGCCAAAATTCCTCCACCATGACGTGAGAGTGATAGTGTAATGCAGGAAATTACTTCATCAAATTATTTCTGCACAAAGTAGGTCTACAAGCAGCTGAATCATGGAGGAATCCCCACCCCCATAATTTTTTTGTTTTCATTTCATTTTTGTGAAATAGCGTTTGTCTGAGGCTGTATTTATCGAAGACCCTGGATGTTTCACGGTCCCAGCTCCATCTGTGTCGGTGCTTGTCTCTGTGTAATCAACCAGAAGCACCCTCACCTGGTTTCCCCAGTATGTACTTGGTCTGCTGTCCTCCACTCTCTGCTAGGCTGTCTTGTTATCTTCTTTCTTGCAAAGCTTCGGACTGTTCTTGGATATTTGAACCTGTGATGGATTTTTGGACCTTGAACCTTGCCCTGCCTTTGTTCAACCTGTTTCTGTGGATCTCTGACCTGATTAAACTCTAGTCAGTCTGGAGACTGTCTGGCCTGCAAACAGACCCTTGTGTTTCTCAGATCCGGTCTGTGTTTTGGGATTTTGGCCCTTCTTGAGGATTTCGACTGAGTTTGTTTGGATCTTCCTTGTTCTTGTTTAACTTGGAGGAGTTTCGTCACCAGTGAGAATTCTCACCTGAATCAGTTTTAACCAGTACAAGGTGCTCTGCAGAGAAGCTCACTTGGACCCAGAGAGGGCTACAAATATTTTTCCAAATCTCCTCACTCTGCTGTGGTCCAGATCACTTCCACTCCATTTTACAACGGGTTCGGACGTTCTCCCACCCCGGTTCCTTGCATCATTTTCTCTACATCATTCTGCATTGTCATTACTTGGAGCTTGCATGAATGGAGCTTGGGTTTGTTGAAGATGGTGGTGCTGTTTTGACTGTTGATATAATGGAGGTTGATATAGCTAGGATATGGTTAAGTTGGGGAGGCAGGGTGTTACAGCCTGACCCAGCGGGGGGAGTGCTCACGTTTAAACGGACGGGCCTCTCTTGCCCAGCCTCTTCCTTGCTCTCTCTGGTGGCAGTGCTGCTTTGGTTGTGGTAGCTACTTTCTAGGTAAGGTTGTTGTGTTGGTGGATAGCAGTGAGAACTGGGATTAGGGGAGTGACTCTGGGACGTTTAGCCTTCTGGGGGTGTCGTGGGACTAACTAACGAAACACTGGTGACAGGAGGTTTCCACCTAAAGACCCCAAAGATATGTGAGTTACCGCTTCTCCAGGCTGACATAGACAGGTTGTGCAAGGGTCCTTTACTGAGTGCTTATCCTTCTTTTGAGCACAAGTTTCTTGTCTTATTTATTTATTTTTTAATAAATAATTTTGCTGAAGAGTTCTGCATCTTTGAGATATTTTGTGGAATAAACTCCTGATTATGGACTTTGCCAACTTCATAGTCATTGCCTAAATGCCAAACTTACTGAAAAACACATTATTATAGAACGTGTACCTCCAAACTCTTGAATCAAAGTTCCAAGTTATGCTGGGGAGATGAATTCTTTTCCTGTGACAAGTTATATTTTCTTGTTTCTACAGACAAT
The DNA here is from genome assembly GCA_018398805.1 of Hirundichthys speculiger. Taxonomy (NCBI): domain Eukaryota; kingdom Metazoa; phylum Chordata; class Actinopteri; order Beloniformes; family Exocoetidae; genus Hirundichthys; species Hirundichthys speculiger. The sequence goes on along the minus strand of JAGFBZ010000267.1, from coordinate 1,033,029 downwards.
ATCAGGATGTAATTTCATGAAACTTAATCAAGAAGGAAGTTTGGGCAAAGAGAGCACCAATTTACTTCAGCTGGGGATTAAGACTGAAAATCAAGATTCAATCTATGATAACGCAAGACGACATTGCAAGAGATGTGGTCCCTCAAGCCATAAAGATGAAAAACATTTTAGCAAGAGAACAACTAATGGAGTCCTTTCTGCTTGTATTTATGTTTCCGCTATAAACAACCCCCACCCCCCTCTTCTCAGACTGTTCAGATCCAGGTCTAACTGAACAAGCCCCACCCAATATTTTCCATCATCTTTTATGGCAGAACAATTTGTGTATACATATGTATTTTGAAAAAAAAATTGAATTTACACCTAATATAGAAGTTGAGGAAGACTCCAGCCCCCCAAGACCCTGAACAAGATGAAGCAGCTGTAGAAAATAGATGGATGGATAACTGCCATCATGCAAATACTTGTTTAAGAGGTATTTTGCTGTTGGCTTAGTTGCCTACTCAGTTATATCAACAAGAAAAGGCCAAATAAATACTTGTTTATGCACGTACAACTGAACAAAAACAAAACTTCCATCTTGTAACCTTTCATGAACATCTCATATTTCCTAAAAACAAAAGTTCACTTTAAATGTTTTAATTTTGTCTCATTTTCAGGATTCAAACTTCTTCTAGTATGCAAAGCACCAGCAAGCCCTTCCCTGTTAACTCAGGTAAATGGCACCAGCCCTGAGGATCCCAGTGTCGTGAGCAATGACTTCTCCACAACCTTGGGGGCCCTCATCCTCAGCTTGGTCTTCCTCCTGGGCGTTCCCGGCAACCTCTTCATCGTCTGGAGTATCCTGGCACGCATCCGACGGCGCTCAGTCACCACCCTCCTCATCCTCAACCTGGCGTGCGCAGACGGCTTCCTCATGGCCCTCACCATCGTCTTCATCATCTACCTGGCCAAGCAGACGTGGGTCTTCGGTGACCCTCTTTGCAAAGGCCTGTTCTACTTGTGCAACGCCAACATGTATGCCTCCATCTTCCTGATCACGTTAATGAGCGTGCACAGGATGGTGGCTGTGGTGTTTCCACGGAAAGTGTCCCGTCTGATCACCAGGAAGATTGTGATGAGGGTGCTCATAGGCATGTGGGTGCTGGTGATGGTGATTGCGATCCCGTCGCTGGTGTTTCGTGACGTGCGGGTGGACACTGACGAGAGGAATAATACCAGATTGGTGTGTGCGCCTAACCACACGCTGCCTAGACATGTAAGTATGCTGCAGCTGATTAGCTTATCTGCCATGAAAGTGATTGTTTTAACAACTCACTTGGATCATTCGGTCCATAAAAGACATCATAACTTCTAAGTCTGCATAAACTGCTAATGACAACCATGTAATTTTGGTGGAAGCTCTGGAACAACTTTAAACTAGGGCTGGGCAAGTTAACGCATTCTTATCGTTTAACTCATTCATTTATTTACGCCGACGTTTATTTTATCGCGCGTTAACGCATGTTGCAATCATGCTTTTGTTTTGAAAAGTCTGTTACTGGCTGCTGCGGAACCGGAAGACAATTGGTAAAAAACATGCAGAAAAGCTGAAAACAGACATGGAGAACAGTAAAAATCTGTGAACTTTACAGTTCGGGTAGAAACTCAGGCAGCAATATTAACAATTCTGTTTGAAAACTAAAATTCTGGACGGCAACAAAACTTTGGCGTCATTCCTCCATGTTCCATCAGATCTGCTCCATGTGTTCACTGTCCTGCTGTTCTCTAGCTGGTTACTGCAGTGCGGCTCCATCTAGTGGCACAGATGTGAAACGACAACAGAAAGTTCAGTCCTTGATTTATAAAACAAATTCAGTCCTGTGGCCCGTTTTTTCATTTCGTATTTTTGATCCAAGTCTAAAATTGAAATATTAAAAAAATGTTTTTTTTTTTTTTTTGTGTTAGATTTAAAAACAAAAAACGTGTTAGATTTAAAAACAAAAAACTTTTTTTTGGATTGACAATTGAAAATGGAAAGAATGAATGATACACGGATTGATAAAGTTACTTAACTCTAACTTGGACATTTTCATTTTTAAGTTCTCCTACATGGAGGATTCAACAGAAAAAATGTTAATTGTAACAACTGACAAGTTGAACTCCCCGTTAAAAGTTTCTGCTGTTACCTCAGAAATGACCTGTTTTAATGTTCTGATTGTGCTGAGCCAATCATTTTTGTTGGATTTTGTTTGTAGACTTTTTTTATTTTTCATAAAAAACAGGATGACATTAATGCCCTGTCAGTGGCAATAAGCTTTATTTTATTTACATTTTTTAAGATGAGATTTACACTAAATATGTGTTACTGGCAAGTGCTGATGTTAAAAGTGTTTGAACAACAAATGTTATGGCACTTTAGTTCATATGGCAGCAGAACATTTTAATAAAAGTGCATTTTACACTACTTTTGAATTCATTATTTGATTTTTCATATACAATGCGAATAATCGTGATTAATCAGGGAAAAAATAATGCGATTAATCACGATGAAAATTTTTATTCGTTGCCCAGCCCGATTTTAAATAGATTTATAAATAACTTTTCCTCACTTATGTCTATAAATTGGAACAAACAATTACTTGCATTGTCAATAACTTTTCAGATTTTTTTATTTTTGATTAAGTAGCTGAACTGCGTGTGTGTGTGTCAGTCAGAAGTCAAGGCTCCGTTTCACACATAAGGAATTAAACTATTACATTTTGTCTCAAAAGGCCCAGAGAGAACTTATTCCATGAGAAACATGAACCTCAGAAATTTTAAGCAGTTCTCGTAGCTGCGTTTCGCTTGATAAAATGATAAACCTGCTCGCCATGCAGCCTTGTTTTACAGTCGGTCCTTTTCATCCTCCTGTGCGCAGGTGAGGTTTCAGTATGCCCTTGAGACGGTGTCGGGGTTCATTCTTCCTTATACGATCATTATCACCTGCTACGTTCTGATCCTGAAGCGCCTGCGAAAGACCAAGTTCCGCCGACAGGTTCGCAGCGAGAAACTCATCCTGGCCATCGTGGTGACATTTGGCTTGTTCTGGCTGCCATACCACGTCATCAACATGGTACAGGTGAGTGAGGCGGCGATCACTGCCACCAGTCGCATGACTTCTGCTCAAATTTCTGCTTCTGGATCAACTGCCGTCTGAATAAATAGGGTTGTTTTGGTTTCTTGCAGGTAGCCGCTGAGTGGTATCCAGATGGGTCAAAGATAAAGAAGACGTGAGTTGTGTTTTTGTTTTTTGGGGTATTTTTTAACGTTGACATTTGTTTTTACCTTATATTACGAGCAGCAAGTTGGTGGTGGCTCTGTAGATAACATGCATCTGTAAAAAAAATGTTTAAAGTTTTAACTAAAACCTAAGCTTTAAATGCCAGATGGTGTTCAGACAAAACTAAAAATAAGTCCAAATAGAGCATAACCACATTTTTCTTATGCCAAAGACAATACTGGCAGTTGTTTGTAATGGCATACAAGTGCTTAAATGATTTTGTGTTTTTATGATTACAGTGATCCCTTATTTTTCGTGGTTAATGGGGACCGGCGCCCCCCCGCGAGAGTCAAAATCCGCGGACTGGAGCCGGAGCCCCCCGAGCCTAAATAATGTGTTTAAAATATGTTTAAAAACAGCAAAAAAGTAGCGAGGCACTGCAGTGACACAAGACAAAGGTTCAACTGTGGTTTTACTGTTACCTTCACAGCCTCTGGTCTCCGAACCGTAGTAAAGAAACTGCTCTTTCATCTAACCTTGTTTTCATTCTGCCATCCCACGACACACACACTACATTACCCATAAGGCCACACCATTACCCATAAGTCTACCTCCTTAAAGGGGGCAGGCTGGTTCACAACATTTCTTTGCTGCGAGAGAACGCGCACAACATCCTGTGATGTTTCCGCAATTTTTTCTTGATTTTTTTTAAAAATTTTTTATATTATATATTACTGAAAAAAAATATGCGAATAACTAAAACCGCGGAACTTAAAGCAAATTGGCGAGGGATCACTGTATTGCTTTTTAGATTCTGGGCATTTTATGTGCTTTTAAACATTGGTCATCGACATTACTTTTGATTTGGTGATTTACTTCCAGTCGCCAGTAGTGCAAATCTGAAAGCTTTTAAGTAAATATGTTATCAGCAATATTTGCTCGGTTGCTCAAATCTCAGTTAATCTGATACATGTAACCAAGAGAACCAAGACTGTGGTCTTTTGTTTGATGGAGCTCATTCTGAAATGGCCGCCAACTTTTCTGTCCCTCACAATGTAAAATTATACAAAACCACAAATGTGTGCACAACAGCAGCTCAATGGTGGCGGCACCAGCCATAATCCGCTGCATCCGCTGTAAAGAAAGCTCAAGCGATACAGATCATTCATTTTACGTCATTTTGTACCTCAAAGCAACCATGATGTACTGCTGCAATGCTGGGGAGTGTAGCTCACATAGATCCAAAGCAAAGAAGCTACACATCTATCCCTTCATGGCTGATGTGATGTGGTTAAAGTGGCCGAAAGATCTCTCCGTGCAGAGAAAAAGGAAGGCCCTGATTCAGCCAGGGAGGAAGGACGGGACAGAGAAGAATGTCAGTGTTGTTGTGTTTTGAGTTTATTGAAGAATAGATGAGTCTGAGGTGATCTGGGGGGGTGTGAACCCCTGGTAATCTGAAGGCACAGAGGAGGCAGTAGGAAGTGAACAAGTATTTACAAGAAATTCAAGGCTATGTTCCCATCATTTCGACAAGGAGAAGAGCGACACTGAGGGCTACATATGTAATGATTCTGTCTAATTTCCCCGGAGTAAGCCGCTAACAGGAAAACCAGGAAAGGTACAGGTCTGCAGGGCTGTACTTGGGTAGCCTCTAGTGGGAGCATGGTTTTGTAGTCACAGCTCAACTGGCTGTCATCACCTTAACTGTTTAATTCTTTGCACTTTTGATTATACTTGACTTCTCAGAAGTCAAGTTAAAGACCTAAAGGAGGAAATCATTCTTATTTTAAAGATCATATGCCTTCTTGTGCTGTTAATTGTACCATCAGATGTCTACCGCTGGCTCCGAGTTGACCTGGAAAGGTCCAAGAATGAAGCTTAGCTCAGCAGCAGTTGGGAGCTGAGCTCGGAGGACAGCCTCAAGTCCAGACAGCAGCTGGAACAGCTGGCTCCTCCAGCCGGATCAACCTCCAGGCTGGCCCGGGCCCGTGTAGTACGACTAACTTAGCCCACACACTCCACTGGGACTGAGCTCTAACGGAGCCCCAGGGACCTCCAGGCCAGTTAGCTGAGCGTGGGATGGGTGAATGGGTGAACGCCCCGGTGGACCTCGATCGGAGCTCCAGCAGAACTTGTTTTGAATGTCGTTTCGGTTGCGACATCAAAAATGAAATGAATGCAATCAGAGTGAATAGCTTAGCATGAGCCATGCCAAGCTAAACTAGCCAGCATGTGGTGACTGAGTTTAGGTGGGCATGTTCCAGCGAGTCTCGTTCCTCACTTATATTTACAGATTTTTGGATTAACTGGGTTCGCGCAGGGTCAGCCAATGCTAATACGGTGCCTGCCAGAGGCCCGAAAATTAGCTTCAGACCAACGCTTCCGAAAACCTGCGGGTGACCTCACAGGAGGTTCATCCAGTTATTTTTTTCAAGTCTGTGCGTGCAACTATGTCTATGCGTGAAAGAAAAGGATGAGCTCAAGAAATCCAGCTGAACTTGATATTCACTCATCACCAGCCCTAAATAAAATGTTAAACTCTTGTGTTTACCCGTAGATTGGACAGCGTCTATAGATCCAGCCGCGCAGTTACCTCGGCATTTGCTTTCATCAGCAGCTGTGCCAATCCCATCCTCTACACCTTCGCTGGGAAGTCATACATCAAGCAGAACGGCTTCGCCTTCATGGCCAGGCTCTTCGAAGGGACTTCATCGGAGCAGGCATCCAAAGCAAGTCGGATGATGAGTAAAGCCAATACAGTAAACGGCAACACAGAGTCTCTGCAAAATGGGACAGATGAACTCACTTAAAGCACTCAACGGTCTTTTTAATATAACTCTAAAGTTAAAGTATACAATGTTACACATGGGACATCTAATTTTTCATTAAAAATTAACGTCTCCTTGAATGTAATAAGTTTGAGTGAAACTCAGTTCTGCAGAGAAGTGTTTTGTTTGATTATTTTTCTACAGTTGGGGTCAAAAACACATTTCAAATAATGACTACATGTACTTTTGTTAATTTAGGGAAAATGATACTGTGAGATAAACAATCTCCCGATAGGGTAATGCTGAAAGCTTTAAAAAAAAATCTTATTAAAAAAAAAAAAAAAGTTTAATTTATGATATTCTTTGGACTAACTTCTGCTCCATTTAGTGCTTCATGTAAATGTGTGGATTTCTTTTTTTTTTTCAATTATTATGTTTTATTGATCTAAGTTATGACAAAATGATTTGCTCCGACAGCCTTCACAATAAAAGCTTCTGTATAGTTATAATGCCATTTAGAATATAACATCGTACTTATTACCATTCTTTCACATGTCATTTTAAATCTTAATGAAAAACCTAAATCTGTTATCACAGAGCTGTTGCATGCCATTTCTTTGTTTATAAGTCTTTTCGTTTTTTTTTCTGCTCAGAATTTCTCTCATGTGTCACTTGTAAAGTAACAGGAGTTTACTTTGTTTAATTGCTTGTTTTGTCAAGATTAAATTTTTTTTTTTGAGATGTATTTCATACTGTATGCTACCTGTTTTATTTTTTCCATATATATATATATATATTTTTTTTTTTAATTCTCTTTTTTACTTTGTTATACTAGAGTTAGATGATAATTTAATGTTTTAATGGATAATTTCACATGTGGCCAAGGAACAACAGTTGAAACACTGGCACACTTACATTGATTTTCAGTGATATGGACCATTCCTGAAAAATGATTTTATAAATATGAACACTTTGTGTTGTGTTATGAAAATACAATGTTCTAGCGCTGTTGTTTTTTTGTACAGAATAAAAGCATAAAGCTGATGTGTAGCATGCACAAACTGTGCTGATGTCATTTTACTGGAATTCTGGATTATTTTATAAAAGCTGAGTTTTGTGGCCGTGTTTCTCAGCTCCTTTTTTGAGTTCAAAAAGCTTTCACACTCTGTAAAAGCAGTTCTGGGATGAATACTAATACTTATTGGCAGCAAAATAGGTGCTTTCTGATGTTCTACATACATGGCCTACATTTGATGATGGCTTTAAAGTCACTGTGTAGCAATACCTCTGCAGACAGCATCAGTGCATAACAGTCTACTGTTGAGGAGGCGTGATGCATCTAATGCCACTTTGTCCCACTAGAAGTGCATGTTGTTGTCTTATGCCAGTGGCTGATACAAGAACTTTCTTGTGATTATAGCTCCCCCCTGTGGTCAAAGGTGGTACCGTTACATAGAGATGCTTTATAGCAGGGGTGCTTATAGGATGCGTCATGATTTTTTTTTTCTCCATTAACACAGTCTCCAGTCTTCCTTAAATATCTGACAAGCTTTGATCAAGATACCAGAGATGCAACACAGCATCTGTCTTTATACCTTTGTCCACAGATGTCAGTTTTAAGGGATGGAGAGAGCAATTTGCTGTCTTTTCTCCACTCTCTCTCTCTGCTCCTGGTTTCCTGTCTCTCTACAGTCAATAAAGGCCACCAGAGCCACAAAACCAAAGAAAAAAAAAAATAAAAATTGATCATTTATTCTAATTGAGTGACTCATTGTGTTCACTGGTACGGCTCTGAGTGACGCATATTGATAAATTAGTCAGAAGGCATCTACACAAAAATTTGTTATTTTATAGCCTTAATTTATTTGTTTTACGCCTACAGATAAAAACTGACGTCTTTATAGATTAAATTACTCATCATTGTCCTTCTGAGGCTGGTACAGTCAATATTAGTCACAGTTAAGATCAGCTCGCTGTTTAAACCAAGCTTAGATTTGGTGAGATAAAATCATTCATAGGTCTTTTTGCAAGAAGATGAACTCAATGTGTTTTTCTGAAATGTTTATTTACCACTTTGCCCGTGTGGTTTGTTATTAGCTGTGCCAAAGTTAATCCATAAATAAATGTAAAGTTATGTCCCAGAAACTGTTACAATCAGTGAAACCTCTGGGGGGAATGTTAAAAAAAAAAGAAGTTATTGATTCCACATTTCATAATTGCGTATTTATAAAACATTTTCAGCAGAACAATCAGGCAGCAGGGACGAGACAGGAGGAAAAGGAGCAGGCAGCAGAGACATGGCAGGATGAGGTCTGCAGGCAGGACCGAGAGGGGAGTGGAAAATTAGGCTGTACTTTGAGTAGATCTTAAGTACAGTCTTGATGACAGAGAATGTCATCAAGGCAAATATTAGGCTAAGATAGAGAGAGCAGAGACAACACCAGACTGCTGTACCAGAGAGCAGTGGCTGGGATGGAAAGAACTGAACCCCTGATTAAATGTAAAAGGTGGGAAAAATTAGATACAGCACATGCAGAGATGCAGACTTTGCTGTTGGCAGATCAAGTCCAGGCTTGAATCTACAAACACAGATAGTGCTTTGCACCAGAGGGCTATTGATATCACACAACAGAAACAAAAGGAGTTGCTGCCAAAAAACAGTTGAGGAAATCATTGGAGCAAGCTGCTTTGGTGCAAGAAACAAGCATATTATTTAGAAAAGCATGGTTCAAGATCTTCATGGTGCTGTTGTGGGGGATGTGCACACGTTAGATCATTCTTGTTCTCAGATTGTCGACCATACTGCTAAAGAAATGAAAAAAAAAAAAAAAAAAACAAGGTAGTGACAAAATCTTTGGGGCCTCGGTTTTCATGGGGTGCAAATCTGGAGTCATTACTAAATTTAAATGAGAATTTCTTAGTATTAAATCCATTCACTGTTTCACCCACAAGTAAGGAATTAGGTGCACACGACTGAAATCTGTGACCGATTGCAATCATTTTGAAATATTCATTTCTAAGTTGTACTGTCCGAACATCTTGCCCATCTTCAACTAAACTACAGAAATGAGACAACCATCATTGAGTTACGTCAGGCCATGAAAACAAGGTGGAAAGTCTACTGCAGAGCATCTCAGCTGGCATTTCTGAGAGCATGAGCATTGTAGGGGACATTGCAGGGAAAAATGGGTAACAGTTTTAACAGTAGTGGACAATCTGACAGCCTGGATGCCACCTGATTGCCCCATTAAAATCCTCCAGCCCCTTGAAAAGTCAAGTCAGCCAGAAAACCATGAGGACCCAGTACTGGTCATCTTAGATGAGACTGGGGACCACATGTTGGCAAAACTCTTTAAGGGGGCAGCAGAGAAGCAGTGGAAGAATTCAGACATTTCAAATTACAAGGGACCCTGAAGAGACTTGTGAGCAGGACTTACTTGGCCACCTCTGCTGAATGTGAAGGGATTTTCAGCAGTAAATGATAGAAAAACATGCAACAACCTCCATACAAAGAGTCAATCCACTCTCCCTTTTGTGGACATTAACGGTCCCCATTTAGAGATCTTTAATCCAAATTAATTTTGAAATTGGAACACCTGATTTTTTTTTATGCAAAAAAAAACCCAAACTATGCAATATTTTCCAAAAATTAGGTGCAAAGTGGAATATTTGGGATGAGGTTACTACAGCCTTATTTAGGTCAGTTATTCATAACGGTTTTTGAAGCAATGAGTGTTTATTCCTCTGTAAGGCCTGGGGTCAAGATGGGACGGGAAAGACTGGCTGGGCCCCTTCAGGCGTGGGAGTCCACAGGATTTCCCCATAAGGTTTCTGTCTCCATTGCCTCTTCCTCCTCCTAAGCTGCAGGGCCCCTCTGTGACTGGCAGGAATTCCTCTCGGCTCCCAGATGAATCCTCACAGCTGTAACATTGTCCTTGTAACTAACCCCAACTCTCAGCAACATACTGCTCCCTCTCAGAGGACTGTTGGACTGCAGCAAAAGTCTCCTGATTTCAGACTTTCCTCCACAACTGTCTACTGGAGAAAAGAGTCTGGCCAGCCAGACGAGACTGAAAGCCATTCTCATAGGCTTCAAACATGCAGCTGTAGGAACATGCTATACCTTAAATGAAGAATACCACAAAACCACCTTCATGACAAAAGCTATACATTTAATAAACAAAATCAGGCCAGAATTTAAACAGATGCTTTATTTGAATGGAATGAAACTCAATATCCTGTAGCTGCAACTCAGTTTATATATTCATTGGTTGGACAAAATGCGTTCAGTATGAAACTCCTGTAATTGAATATCAACATATAAATGATGTCCCAGGTATTCTCTGCCACAGAGGTGATGCAGCAGTGAGTGTGTCTGTAGTGGTCCCACCTGTAATATAGAGAAAACACCAATTCAGTTTAACCACTATGTAAATTTTAATATCTTTGCATTTAGTTAATTACATTCTGAGCACCAAGATTACTCGAGTTAAATGCTCATGACCTATAACTGCTCAGCTTTGACAATGTGATTAACTGAACAGTTGCTTTGCAAAAAACTCAAGACAAACTACGAGGTTTGGAAACTGAAGTGAAAGTCCTTTTTTAAAAACAAAAAACCCCAATGCCCTTAAACCTTTTTATAATGGTCAACATCAGCATGTTGTACATCTACACAACTCAAACTCAACTTTAGAAGTGATCAAATGTGTTGTGTATACATTTGGAAAAAAAATGCTCATAGTTGCTCAAGTGCCACCTAAAATCAAATGATCAGTTGCATCAGTACATTAGTACTACACATTAATACTGCTTTAAGTTCATGGAGCACCACTGATGAGGCTGGCCTGAGACATGGGTTTTGATTGAAACTTCAAAGAAAACTACCACCTACATTAGTAAAAACAAGTACTTACCTCAAGATACAGTCGCCACAGGTACTTCAGCACTAAAACAAAGAGAACATAAGTCAGTCTAATTTATAGAGAATATATTTTGACCAGGATCTGTTTTGTCAAACCCATCAGTGCAGTGAAAGAGTAATCATGAGTTTCAGGTGAAACACGGACTCACATGCAAATCATCATTGGGGTTTGAATGCCTTAAAGATATCTCTTATAATAAAAGTGATCCACGCAATAAAATATATTCTGCAACTGCTCCAAGAGTTTAAACACGTGCACGTACACCAGCCACTAAAGCACCTGCAGCTGGAGTAAGATTATGGCTGAAATACTGAATCAGTACCGAGGTATGACCACGCCGTCGTCACCAGAAATAAGAGACTTATAAACGCCCCGTTTAAGGAAAAAATATATTTGTTTTCGAAGAATCGTTTCCCAGACCAGTGTGGGAAAATAGCTAATAAAGCGAATGATTTGTGGTTTAGTAGTAATAAACTGTAAAAACACTTTGATTTCTTGTCAAGAGTCCATCTTTACTTCAAACCATGAGGTCGGTTTGGCGCCGCTTCTGCCGCTGTAATGAAACTGCTCAACAATAACCGCAACAAAGAGCCTCGCGCACAAACACACACGGCAACTGTGATGTAAACAACAACACATCATAACAGATTAAAACATTTACCGTGTAAAAATATCTTAAACACGCTGGTTTCCCTCCCGCACCTCCTCCGTCCGACCTCCTGCACCGCAACAAGGAAGAGAGGATGTTAATGAGGCTGCGCCTCAATTTATCTCTTCATCAAACCACGTGTTTGTTGTGTGCCGTCACACACAGCCAGCTTCCGGGTTTGGTGCTGTATTAAAAATTATTCTAACTTCACATAACACAAATAAACACAATATTTGAATACATATTATTATTAGTAGTAGTTGTAGAAGTAGTAGTATTTTATTTTTAATAAGGTGGCTGATAAGCCTAAACTACACTAAAGTCAACAGCAGGCAGAATAATATATAATGTACTAATATTCACCTGAAATTTAAGAATAAAATATGACATTTAGAGCCTTCTGAAGGATTCTGATTCAGAGGGAGATATCTACTTTTCAGCCAATATTTAACAAACATAAAGCTGTAAATAAATTTAATAACATGTGATCATCAATGGTTTAGGCGTATTTCATTTTCCAATATTGACAAAAAAAACCCAAATTAATATTAATTGATATTTATGAATAGTAATAACAATAACAATGCCAGATTCATTGTGTTTGTAAAGTTAACTTAAAATAAATCATGAACGCCATTATTATAAGATAATGCAGGAATACCAAAAGCACAAAAATCTATACGTTTTTAAAAGCACACAAATATCCGACAATATTTTTGCATGGCATTTAACTTTTGACACATCAAATTTAAATGCATTTTAATTTTTCATTTAGGGTCTCAAAAAACAAAATAAAATAAAATTAAAAAAAAAACCTCATATCTCACTCTGGCTCACAGTGTCACTGAATGCTATATTCCTGTCACTTTTTAAAAATATCCATCGATAGTAATCAAATATCCGTCCTACAGGATGACATATAGACAATGTTAACAAGAAACTCTGATTTATTCCCCACTACATCTGCATTTGCTGTCTGAAAGCATCAGATGGCAGGTGTTTCCACCAGAACTACAACTTCTATTTAACTACAAAATGACGTCACTGCCCGTCTGCAGTACGGAACACCCGTTAGTCCAGAAATGTTTTGAAACTCTCGCTTACACGACACCAGAGTAATACTGTATGCGTCTGACGAGCAAGAGACACGTAAAGATTCAGTGCCGGGCGGTAATTTGCTGGTCATGAGAGTCTTAGTAGGTAAGTGTCATCATTTCAGAATTAAAACATTTTTTTAAGCAACTCGGAAAGGTCAGTTGTGACATAACACTACCTGCTAAGTGTTAGCTAAAGGTAAAACCAAACTGGAGCCACACTTTTAATTTGTACGTTAATGCGTGCGCTTAATAAGCGTCCATGAATAAAATGTCAGCTTTAGGATCAAATTGAACTGTAAATATTGTTTTTATTCTTACTCATGCAACTTAGGTCAAATAATGGACAGTATCGTTTTGTAAGCGTGTATAGTACGCATGCGCACTGACCGTCACCTTTGCAGAATGTCAACAGTCTTTGCTCTGATTATCGATGGGCGTTTGCTTATATTAATAAAATGATTGGACATTAAAACATATGTTCTCGTCTCAGTCATAAATGACTGGACATGAATATAAGTTGGATCCTTGGTTATTCTGTTTGCTTTTAAGTACTTTTGTCTCTGTCTTTTTTTCTAGGAGGAGGGTCAGGGTTTGTGGGTCGTGAGCTGACTCGCTTGCTCAGAGACAAGGGTCACGAGGTCACAGTGATATCTAGGCAGCCAGGTCCTGGAAAGATAACATGGGTAAGAGCATATTGCTAGTCAATGTGATTTTTTTTTACAGATACAATTATGATTTTGAATTCTTGTAATTGTCCTCCTCTGATCTCCTGTAGAATGAACTGGAGTCTCAAGGCCTCCCACCATGCGAGGGTGCTGTCAACCTGGCTGGAGAGAATCTCATGAACCCTCTTCGATGGTGAGTAACACATAAACCAGGGGTCCTCAACTTCAGTCTTTGAGAGCTGCAACCCTGCATGTCTTAGATGTTTCCCTGCTTCAGTGCACCTGTGAATGAGTCATTAACAGACTTGTGGAGACCTGGAATGATGAGCTGATGATGATCCAGTAATTTGAATCACAATATGATCAGCACACATTCATGGCTGTAATCCTTTGGAGATCTTATACATATTGAACTATTCTGTACATCTTACATTTATAAAATGAAAACTGATTTTTTTATATTGATTACCTCAAATTGAACATAAAATGGTTTGGTACAGTAGTCTGTTTTGTTTTGATATGTAGTCGCTGAATGTTGACCTTTTCTTTTTTTTTTTTTTTTGTAAGGTGGAATGAAAATTATAAAAAAGATTTATTCTCCAGTCGTATTGACACTACAAAAGCTCTGTCTCAAGCCATCGCTGCATCCCCCAGTCCTCCTCGCTCCTGGGTGCTGGTATCAGGTGTAGGTAGGTAAGCGTGTGCTTGGTAACTTCTTGCTGTGTGCAGGTCAGATGACCTCAAAAGCTAACGAAGAAGGTGAGATTCATCGTTGTGCACCTCTTGCTTTGCTTTCTCACCTACAGCTTGCTACAAACCCAGTCTGACAGCTGAGTACACAGAGGACAGCGAGTGGACACCGTTTGATCTCCTCTCAAAACTTGTCAAAGAATGGGAGGCCGCGGCCGTTCTCCCTGAGGATGTGGCACGAGCCACCAGACAAGCCGTCATTCGGCCTGGTAAGCTGAGAGAGCCTGATTGGCTGTTCCAGTAAGGAGTCAAGAACTTTAAATATCAAAATAAATGTTTGTCTATGGATTTCTACAGCTCTCATAAAAGCCCTGGCCCTCAGTTATTCTAACTTTCGCTGCTTTGGGGGTGCAGGAACTTTTCTGTTCATAGGGAGGAACCATCTGTGATGTAACTGTTTGCTGATTGGTCCAAGCGTACGATGACTGAACATACAAAAAAAAACACACAAAAAAAAAAACCAGGACAGACAGTGTAAAATGTTGGCCACATAAACTGCAGTTCTTATCATCAACCTCTAAAAACCAAAAGGAAATGAAGAGACTGTGATTGAGCTCATACCTGAAGGAGAAACTTGTTCCATTTCTTTTCCAACCACATTTACTCCGTGGAGCTGATTGTTCACCACCATCTCTGGGTTTTAACAATGCGTTGGTACAATTCTCAACATTATTTGTGGTTTCAGAAATCTCTGTAGTTATTGTGTTCACCTGATGCTGACCAATAGCTTTTTTTCCTTCTGAAAGAGTCACATCTTTGTACCCCAGGATGCTCATCAGTTTGACTGAAACATACTGATCAGTGCATTACTTCTCCAACTGGAGGCTCTTCTCTGTCTTAGTTAAATTCATACGAGTTAAAGTCTAAATCCAGGAAAGTGGATTTAAACTCTAAACTCCAAATTTACTGTTTGAAGAAGGATCAAAGAGCAAGATCATGAATGCATTTACCTGTAATTTACATGTACGACCAAGAGTTGAGCTCTTTGTCCATGCTTTTTATTTTTTTAAACACATACTTTTACAACAGATCCATAAAGACGATGGATCTTGAATCTTGTATTTCTCACTGTCCCTGCAGAGGTTGATTAATTTATCTTATATTGCTGGGGGGAAAAAAAGATGAAGCATAAAAGCATAAAGAGGCCGCGTATCCCCACAAACACATTCAGCATATTTTTACACAACCAGAACCTCATACAGAATTGTGTACATTTTAATATTGTTCTTGAATTGATTTCCTAACTTGCATCGCAGTATTGTTCTAGCTTTCTAGTCTCCCCTCAGAAAAGCCATTGAATTAAACCTTTCCCTTTGTCGTCTTCCTTATTTCTCCATCCAGGGGCGGTGCTGGGTCGTGATGGCGGCGCCATGAAACAAATGCTGCTGCCCTTCTGGCTCGGCCTCGGGGGCACCCTGGGCTCTGGGAGCCAGCCTTTCCCATGGATCCACGTGTCAGACCTGGCAGGGATCATCGCCCACTTTCTTGAGGCACCTGCCGGCCCCCCATCCTCCTCCTCCTCCTCGCCACAGGTGTACAACGGAGTCGCCCCCGCTCTTAATACCAACTATGAGTTCACCAAGGAGCTGGGTCGGATCCTGAGGCGCCCCACCATCTTTCCTGTGCCTGGCTTCGTCATGAACGCCCTGATGGGCTCTGAAAGGGCCGTGGTCCTCACCCAAGGCCAGAAAGTCGTTCCAAAGAGGACTTTAGACTCTGGATTTCAGTACAAGTACCCAGACCTGACCTCGGCACTGACACAGATTGTTGGGAGTTAATGTTCAATATTTACTGCATAACAACATGAGTAAACACACAAAGTGGGAAATGATGTTTTCCTGCCATGACTTAATGTAAAATCAAAAACGACTTTCTTTTCAACACACTTCAAGTGTGGGGCTCTCGATTTTTTTCAGTATACTTGCTGGGTAGGAAAAAAAACCAAAAGAGCTCATTGAACGGTTAAGCTTCTCCGGTACTGTTATTCACCTGCAGTATTTGTCTGTTGTGTGCTTAGTAATGAAGGAAAAAAAAAAGTAAGACATTTAGAAAAATAAGTCAATAATTTTCAAACATCAGTGGAACTTGATCATTAATGTAAGACTTTTATTTTTTTTATTGCATCTTGAACAAAAACCTTTTTTTTTTTTTTTTTTTTATTAAAGCAGCAACTACTTCAAATTTCACACATGATTGACAGCTGACTGAAACATGGTGGAAGGAACTTTACTGCAGACTTTAAATCTCAAAGTCCAGAGCAAATCACGCTTATAAATAGAACAAAGGTTTGAAAATAAAGTTGAGCAAGACGCAGTCACAACACATCAGTTGAAGTTAAAACACAACCAGAAATAGTCATGTGACATCTGCAGCTGATGTGGTAAAAAAAAAAAAAAAAAAAAAAAAAAAAATCATGATTCTGATTCGCTGTGAACATCATCCTCAGTTTTCTGGACGGTTGGCAGCCGATCTCCCCATTCACTGTTCCGGGCGCAGCGGTACACATCTCTGTGGAAGAGGAAATGAAAATCACAAACTAACAACCTTGTGGTGAATCACTGGTCTGACTCCATGAGGCATTGATCTGATTTGATTCTGACTGCGGTCCTGAGTTCAGCTGAGAAGTTTTATTTCTTTTGGGAAATCAAGAAGAAAAAAAAGGTGCTAAATTGGGACGTTCATGAGTGGCTTTAAATACATTCTTAGGAAGTTGTTTGATTAAAAAATAATAAATAATTAAACTCGCTTTTGTTTGTACTGTTATTTTGATAAAGGAAGTGGGGGTTAGAGAACAGAACCACACACCTGAAAGACCCAGAATGCAACTGAACCTGAAACCTGAATCAAGAAGACTTTTAAGTTACGACACAAGCCACTTTTCTTTTTAATCACAAACATGATGAAGGAATGAAAGGCAGCGCTCCCACCTGCTGTGCTTTCGTGCCGTCACCACCACGTGCTGCAGCTGTCCGTCAGGACAACACATCCGGCAGTGGACGTGTCGCGACCTGCGCAGCACCGGTGCGATCAGCCTGTTCCACGTTACGCCTCCCGTTTCTGCTCTCGCCGGTTCGGTTCGACTCATAATCAGGTAGCTGAACTTCTCCGTCTGACACTCATTCCGCTGTGGAAAAAAAAAAAAAGATTAATGTTTGTCTGAAGTGTTTGCATCAGGGTTGTTGTGATTGGAGGCTTCACCTTTTACCACCGTGTCTATGTTCACGATTTATTATGTGACGATGCAAAGATTTAACTGGTAAACGCTTCAGATGCAGAGTGAAAATGAGTTTTTACACTGGGCACTTTCCACGCCTCACACAGAAATATTCCTGCTAAATCTTTAGGAAAAGATAGTAAGATTCTGAAGCTGTTATAAAAAAAAAAAAAAGAGAGCTGTAGTGTTTAATTTACTGATATTTAACTCCAAACAGTTGAGTCTTACCCCGTGCAGAGCCAGAGGATGGTACAGCTGCTGGAAGTTGCACGGCGTGATGGACTCCTGGACTAGTTTAGGACACGTCATTTCATGAGGACACTGGGGAGAAAAAAAAACAAAAAATAAACACCAATATCGTTGAGACACCGCTGGCTGAAAGTGAAATATATATTTAAAGCTGATTCGTTGTACCGGAGCGAACACGAACGTTGGTCTGGGGTCGTGGGAAATCTTCTCTTGTTTCTGGAAAACAGTCGGGTTGGTTTGACGGTGAGCTGCGTCAAATCTTTTACACTACAGCATCAAACATAATTTAAACTGGCATCTTCTGCAGTGAACTTCAGTACCTTCAGTAGAGCGTCTCTGGCCTCCATCAGCATTTGGTGACCCTCTTTGGTGCCGCTTTCCACCAGAACCTTCAGTACAAATAGAGGCCAAACATTAACAACCACAAAAAAAAAAGACAAAATACTAAAGTTTTTATAAAGAAATAGGCATTCTTTTGTCTGTGTTCACATGGTGTTATGATCACTAGTTCCAGCTGACCAGGTATGAGCTGGTCTTTCTCCACAGAGTGACCACTGCCTCTTCTCGATCTATCACGGCGGGAAGCTCCGACAGGGTGAAAGCTGCGACCACCACGTCAAACTGCACCTGAAGGGGAAAAAAACACTCGGGTTGTGTTTTCCCTTCCTTAAACAAGCGTCTGAATTATATATATTTTTTTATATACTGTCACATTTCCAGTGTTCTGTTTTCCTTCTGTGTCTTCTCTCCATCATCATTTTGGAAAATATATTTCTTAGTAATTTTAACCCATTTATATTTGTTTTTAAGCACTGTGAGCTGACCCTCAGTTCAGATAGTTTTTTTTTTGGTTTTTTTTAAAGGTTTTTTGGCTCTAGTGGCCTTTATTAACAGTGTAGACAGACAGGAAGGGGGGCAGAGAGAATGGGGAAGACACGTGGCAAAGGGTTGCTGAGCCGGGAATCGAACTCACAACCAGCCACACGAGGACTGTAGCTGCTGTATATGGGCCGCCTGCCCTAACCACTGCGCCACCGGGGCGGCCCAGTTCAGATAGTATTTTAAACATTTGAAATTGATACGAATGACCCTCGTGTATTTGATTCCACCGGCTCTTTCACATGGTCGCAGCTGTTTTTATTTATGCTGTTGAGAACAGCTGAAACATGTTCTTCTTGAGCCGAGAGGAATTGATAACATTTTATCAATACTGAAGCCATCTGGGGCAGCACAGTGGTTAGCAAAAAGGTTCCTGGTTTGAACCTCGGCTGTGTGGAGTTTGCATGTTCTCCCTGTGCTTGTGTGGTTTTTCTGCCGGTACTCTGGCTTCCACAGTCCAAAGACATGCATGTCAGGTTAACTAGTGGTTCTAAATTCCCCGTAGGAGTGATTGTTAGTGTGCATGGTTGTTCGTCTATAAATGGACTGGTGACTTGTCCAGGGTGGACCCCTGCCTTTCACCCAAAGAGAGCTGGGATTGGCTCCAGCAGATCCCTGTGACCCTGCATAGGATTAAACGGGCATAATGGATGGCTGGATGATGCCATCTGCTCGTCAATCTGACTCTTTACCGTTTCCCTCATCAGTTCAAAGAGGAAACAAGTACGTGTCCACTGGTCTGCAACTACAGCACAGCTGCACACAACTGTGACTCTGCCACTGCAGGTTAAGGTCTTTCCTTCTGCCTCGTATCTCGTTATTGGTTTCCTACGTTCGTTCTTGGCGTCCACCGGCACCGACAACAAAACTGACAAGTTCTGAAGGTTCCGGTTCATCCTGAAATTTGGAACTGGTTCTGAGGTGGAAAAGCTTTTCAGTTCTCACCTCCATGTTCTTAAATGACTCCACATCTGCGAGCGCTGGGATTTTAATGATACAACCTTACACCTGTGGTACCATTTGAAGCTCTCATGTATTTACATACAAGAAAATTAAATGTATTAAAAAGATGTGTTACATGAGGCCAGTGGCATCACAGTCCAGGATGAAAGGAAACCACATCGAAACCTCAACTCTGAGGCCTTCAAGGAGCTGCTCGGCCTTTAATTTCCAGATAAATCAGTGAAGGGTGGATTCTGATCTTAATTATTCAGAGGAGAAAAATCTGGTGTGGAAAGCGACTTGCTCACAGGGAATCCAGAACAGGTTTTTGTGGGTCTTACCTTTGGGGAGACAGGAAGAAACTGTCTAAAGTAGACATGTTTGATGTGAGGTTCTCCTGTTTCATCATCACCTGCGTGACAGAAAACACATCATTGCTTCGTTTCACATCATAACCTGTAATTTGCTCAAAAGAATTTACTTGAACGTGCGCATTTACCTTTGAGAAGTCGCTCTGCCAAAATGTTCATGGGCCCAGAGCTGTCCACGCACACCATCTCCTTCAAAGAGTCGCCCCAGCACGAGTGCGACGCCCTTTGAGAGAGAAAGACAAGCTCAACCGACAGTTTTTGATCTAATGCGGACAAACTGCATTTAAAACTGCACACCAACCACGCAACTGTTCCCAGGCCCGAACCAAAATCCATGAGGGTCTGAGGAGCAAACGAAGGGTCCCTTTTCTTTATCTGAATTTACAAAAAGAAAGGACAAAAACAATAATTCACTCATAAAAGCAAAAAGTCGAAATCCTCAACTCTGTGAGAGATCATCACCTCCTCCATGTAACATCATTACCTCATTTAAAGCTCTTCTGACTGCTGCATAGCCTCCAGCAAGGCGAGCTGCCATGTACACCACGCCCAGCTCCTCGTCATATCTGAAACATAATGAGTGAGCGACTTAGTGATTTAAGATTATCCAGCCTATAAGGTCTATTAGAGATATGAAGTGTTAAACATTTGTCAGCCTAAACAGTTCATCATGTACAGTAAATAAATCATGTGTTACTTCAGGGGCGTCCAGCGATACGTCGTTCTCCTGAGCTCTGAGAAAACCCTCTTCCTGATGCGGTCCTCCAGCACTTGCTCATCAATATCTGTTAACATGAAGCAAATTTCCTTTTCTCCCACTGCGTCACCATAAAAAGTCTCCTCACACCTCCCAGATACTGGGTGTCATCAGCTGATCCACGCGTCACCCACCTCCTATCCTCTGCATAGCTTTCTCCCAGAGCTCCTTCTCCAGGGTCACAGCTTTCTGCCTCAGCGTCAAATCCTCGACTGCTCTCTTCCGGCTCCACAGGAAGTTCGTGAGTTTCTGAACGCGCTCGGGAAGCTTGATCACTTGAGCTCCTGCAGGTGGAGATACAGACCAGTGGCAAAGCAGTGTGTGACGTTTCTGGATCCATGAGGCTGCGGCCGGTGGATCCCACATGATAAATGGGCTTACTGCGAATAATCGACCGTGCAGCCATCTGAAGCTCCTCAGGAAGACGCACAGACTTCAGGTTGGTCACCCCGGGGTGCTTCCTGTGTAGTCCTCCTTTTAGGAAATCTTCTTTGGGCTGAGCGTGAGCAGCAGTACTCATTCCCTGAGATACAGAAAACAACATATGAAGAGAATAATACATTTAGTAATTACTAATGATTGAGGAACTGGGGTAAAGTTATAATTCACAAAAGACTATTTTAGAGATTGACTGCTCTCAAGGTTTCTGCAGGTAAATGATGGCAATGATGACCCAAATATAACTGCAACATATATTTCATTAAGAACTGAAGATTTCTTATTGCTTAGAGCCCAAACAGGTCACAGCAAGAAAAAAAGCTGATTTGTTTGATTTCTAGTTTCAATGAATTCAGTCAAAAAAAAAAAAAAAAAAAAAAAAAAAAATGACTGAACACATGCGTCCAGAATAAAACAGGACAATAATCTGTAGGAAAAAAAGTTAAGGGAGGATAGAAAAAAGGTTTTGTTGCTGTCATCAAAGTCAAAATGAGCTAAGAATAGAATAGAATAGAAAAAACTTTATTGTAAAACTTTAACTAATATTTTCCATGAAATGGTAAACTGTCTCAGTTTTCAACATATGATATGTTCTACAAGTTCTACTGGGAACAAAACACAGGTTTATGGTTTATGTTTTTATTTATGTTTTACACAACATCCCAACGTTTTTGGAATTTGGGTTGACACTGAGAAACAACAAAAATACCTCTTTGTATCACCATTTACAAATCTGTGGACATATCAAAGTAAAGCAACATACATAATATAACTTTTCAACGAGGATATCTTATTAAAAAATACATAGTAAACTAAAAATGAAAACCCTTTTTGTTTCAAAACAAAACAAAATGCATGATCAAAATTAACGCCGATTGCTTTATATATTTTTATAGAGATTCATGATCATGTTATACCATCTGACCTCCACACTGAAGATGCTGCGTTCAATGACACCCACAAACGGTACCCACCCTGAACATTATCTTCACTGCTGCTGTCCTTTGACAAAGGACGCAGGCTCCGTAGCTCCGTGAAGCCATGTGTTCGGTGTCTCCACTGAATTTTAACGACTCCAACTCAGACTTTCATCCATACCACGATAACGACAAAAAAAAACACGCCTGGCGATCGCGATCCTTCAACAAAATAATTCCGGCCATCAACTAAAGGGGAACGCTTTAGCTCCGAAGTTCTGTTCCGTAAATGATGAAAAATCAAGACGAGTGCTTACTCTTCTGTTGTTAGCGGGTACTGTCTGAAATCTTCCACTCGGTGCTTAGTTTTGAAGCATTTTTAGCTTTGTACAGGTGAAAACAGGTACAGGTATATTTGCTCGGGGGTTCATGTTTGGGGTCTCTGTAAAGCGCCTGGAGACAATTGACATTGTAACAGACGCTATACAAATAAAGTTAAATTGAATTGAATTGAAAACGGAACAGATAAACACTATATATAAAAGTACGATCTAAACTAAAAATAAATTAATTTAACAGTTCAAACTACGCTTTGTTTCAAACTGCATTTTTGTCGCTGGGAATGCCAATACGCATGCTCCACTGAGGCAATGTAATTTAGTTTAGCAAAACAGTGGGACCTCTTCACGTGAAGCGATCTTTAGCGGGGTCCAGGTCCGGCCAGGAAACAGTAGATGAAAGTTTCCCGCCGTGTTTTGTTGCCTTTCTGTCCCTACCACTGCCGGCCAACTGTTGTCATAAATCACCATGAGACGAACCAGAGGTTCGAGAAATAAAAGCGAAAGAACCCAAGAAAATGAAAAAGTCCCGTCAAAAACAGGTCGGTGTTTTTTTGTTTTTGTATTTTTTTTTCTTAGCAGGACTCGAGCTACATCACTGAGATGGTCTGGACATGTCTGGACCAGAACTGGACAGAGGACCGCAGGAATATCAGATTTGAAGCGGCACGACTGTTGGTGCAGTTTCAAATATCACCACCTTTTTTTTTTTTTACAGCTCTGTAAGAGCCGTTTTGTTAATGCCTGCATCTTGCCCATTTAACCGTAGACTCATGCCAGGTCATTTGTGATGATCAGTGGCAACTGGACCAAGACAAAGTAGTCAGATTGTCTTTTGATTCAAGCGTTTGAAGATTGTCCATCAAAACTGCCATTCTTTAAAACGCAATAGCCTCTAAAAATGGATTTCTGTGTTTTATTTACACCAGGTGTCCCAGCCAGCATTTGCACGTGTGATCCATCTGTGGTGCAAATTGGCTGAAAAATATGGCCCACGTGTGGGATTGTCCACTGGTTTTCATATATTGCCCCCTATATGCATTGCCCCACTTTGGCATGCTTATTTGATTGTACTGATACTCGAAGCATAACCACTGCAAGAAATTCACATTTGACCCTAATGGAACTCATTGATGATTCCACATGGGGCCCAAAGTGTGCCAAGAAAATATCCCCCATACCATGATACCACCAGCCTGGACTGTTGATGCAACACAGGATGGAACCATGCTTTTACATGTCGTTCACTCCAAGTTTTGAGTCTACTGTACCATCTGAATGTCACCGCTGAAATCAAGACTGATCAGATCAGGCAACATTTTCCCAATATTCTACCGTCCAACTGTGGTGATCCTGTGTGAATTGTAGCCTCAGTTTCCTGTTCTTAGCCGACAGGAGAGCGGTGTGGTCCTCCTGCTGCTGTCTCCTGTCTGCTCCAAGGTTCAGTATGCTGCGCATTAAAAGGTGGTATTCTTCATACCTTTGTTGTAGTGAGTGGCTATTTTGAGTTACTGTTGCCTTTCAGTAATTTAGGAGCCAGTCTGATCCATTCTCCTCTGACCTCTGACGTCAACAAGGCGTTTTCATGCACACAGCTGCTGCTCACTGGATATTTTCTCTTTTTCGTACCGTATGCAAATGCTGGCTGGGTAATAGTACGGGAGCCCTGCCCTCAGTGCTGTTGAGGTGGCGCTGATCAATCTGTTCAGTCTATCAACAGTGATTTACGTGGGCGAAGAGGATCAATAAAGATTGTTTCAAGTAATGATTACACAGCTGTTTTCAGTAGCTCACTCTTTGGTGTAAAGAATGAAATAGCCAAATATTAGCACTTAGAACTGTATGAGGCCTTGAAAGCCGATATCATATATAAAATCTAGTATCTTTGATTTTGTACAGTGACACTGGAGGCAAGCTACAGTGAAGCAAAAACAAGGGATTTAGGAAGTTTACTAAACCCTTACAAGAGGTTTTAAGTGTTAGAATCAAAATGAAACAATAAACGCACATGAAAGTGGACATAGAGAACATGAACAGAAATGTCTTGCTACAAAATCCCTTTTTTTTCTAAATCAAATTGACCAAACTTTTCCAACTGAGTTCAAGTGGCTTTAATTTCTAATCTTATATATGATTTAGAATAGGACATATTAAATTACATGCCACTGCACTGCAAGATTTAATTTTTTAAATTGAAGGTGTCTCTAATTATGCCTTAATTAATTTACTCTGCTATAAGAACGATTTTTAAGATGCCAAAAAGCCGCTCTGTCTGTGTTTGTCGTCAGTGTGGCAGTGGAAGGGAGATGAAGGACGGTGGGAGCCGTACTCGCCTGCAGTCTTGCGCTATTCTGGACTCGGCTGTCTCATCTGGGAAAACATCTGTCACTCTGACTCTGGGTTCAGGGACGTCATATGACATTGATCTGAAGAAGATGGTCCAGATTAACCCCGTCACAAGGTATAAGAGGAAAATTCGCCTTCAGACTGTGAAGTCAGGTGTGTATCATGCATTACAACATACAGCTGTGAAGAAGAAAGCACATCCTCTTCCACTCCTATAAGAAGACGTAAAAATAATCTGGTGTTTACACATTAAACTTAGATACATATAGGGGTGTGAAAAAAAAAAACGATTTGGCAATATATCGCGATTTTTGGCCGCCCAATATAATATTGATTTTTCAGCTCCTAATATCAATTTTTTCTTAAAAACACTAGTAATAAACAATAAATAGGTTGTTTTGAAGCAAATAGTTTTGACTCAATTTGTCCTCTGAATGATCAATATCATCTGATGAACATATACAGCAACTTGATTTTTCATCTCTACTTTTAATTTTGACATTAACTGGGTAAAATATCGCAATATATCGTGATATCATGATAATATTGTATCATGACCCAAGTATTATAATACATATCGTATTGCGAGGTCTTTGCCAATACTCACCCCTAGATACATACAAATTTCACAACAACAACACATGACAGATTACACCATGCTGTTATATGTAGGCTTTACACGATCCAGATTTCTGGGCTGATATCTGATCCGTGAGTTTAAATAAACCGATACTTATACTGTAACTGAATATCAACAAAAGTAATCTTAAACATTTTTTGTCAATGAGGTTTTTTTTTTTTTTAAATCAATGAGGTTAACATCCACAGGAGTGCAAATAAAGGCAGCAATGATCCCTTCACACATTCATATCTATCCAAACAATCACACTCGTGTAAATGGGCAGTATTCGTAGTGCTGCTTCAGAACAGTCAGACACGCAGGTCAACACAAAATAATGGCACCCAGGCCACATGTATTTGCAAAAAATAAAATAAATAGGTGCCAAATAGAATAGAATAGAATAGAATCCTTTATTGTCACTGTACATAGGTACAATAAGATTAAAAGCAGCATCTCCGGTTACAGTGCAAAAAAGAGTGCAAAGTACAAAACAGTGCGGATCAGTGTACAAAGATATGCAGTGTAGAGAGAATAGTGCAGATGATCGAGGTAGTACAAAATATGTAAATAGTACAAATAATCGAAGTAGTACGAATAAAAGAAGGTGGGGGTATGAGGATATAAGTACTATATACAGATGCTATAAACAGATGCTATAAACAGATTTTTTTGTTTTTGAGTTTACACATCTGGTGGAATATTGTACAGACTGGTTCAAGGCAGTTATGGCTTTGGGGAAGAAGCTGTTTTTTAGTCTGTTGGTTATATAGAAAATTAGATGTATTAAATACGATATTAACAATGGCCTCCAGGCAAAACAAACATTAAAGAGTAAATGAAGATGGATAAAATAAGCCGTCTACAGTCAATGCAGTGGATGCTGCAGAGTTTCAACGTGACAGTGACGTCATTGATCAGATCGGTAAATTGAAACATGAAGGCCGATCCCCGATGTGGCAAAAAATGCCAAATATCGTCCGATCCAGATTGCTGTAAAGCCTAGTTATATGTCTGACAAAATCAACATTATTCTTGTCAAGTTTTTCAGTTGTGTAAATAAAGTTTCTAGCCTTCTTTATGTATTGATTTTTTTTTTCTCCTGTTAAGAAAACCTAGACGAGGCTGGTGACGTGACGGGTAACAATGGAGAAACACACCCTCGAGTTAAAGAGGAAGAGGAGGAAACAGAAGAGAAACCTGCCGCTAAGAGAAGGAGAGGACAAAGCAAGAAGACAACAACAAAAACTGAAGAAATGCCCAAAAAGGAAGTAAAGAGTGAAGGTAAAGTAGATATAATTTTCAAAGGTTTACGTGCAGGAGCATCACAGGCAAATGTTTTCAACTGTGGAAGTACAAATCAAAGTGCAGTGATCATTACTGTCTGCATGCGACCACCACCGGGTTTTACCATGCTCTAAACTACAGCGTACATTTTCCACATTCATTTTATGTTTATCACCTGTTTACTACTAGAGGTTGTGAGGACGGTCGTGATGAAGGGCAAAGCTCCAGTGGACCCTGAATGTAAAGCCAAACTTGGAAAGGTACTTTTTTATTTTTATTTTTTCTTCCACATGAGCTGTGAAACTCACGATTGTGGTTTGACACCTGCCAGCTTGAGAGCTTTGGTTTTCTAATTCTTGTTATAGTCCGTCTGGTTAGCACGACTCTGTGCTGTAAATACTGCTGTAGTCTGTGAAAACATCTCATTTAACAAACATTTATTTTGCTGAAACTTAAATATGTGCAATTTTATAAATTAAAGATTTGAGGCAGATATGGAACAGTTGGCTGCACTATCTTTGGTTCTATAAAAAAGCTGTTGTACTTCCCTTTCAGGCTCACGTTTACAGCGAAGGAAACAATATCTACGACGTGATGCTAAATCAGGTAACGTGTTTAATAAGCAAGAATCTTTAGAGGAAGGTTTTGTCTTGCACTCATCCCATCAAAACAAAATCTTTGTCCAAACAGAGTAGATTAAATGATGGACATGAATCTTCCAGTCATAGTTATTCATGGTTTGAGGAGTTTATTCATTCTTTATTAATATCTTATTAATTTTTTTTTTTTTTGATTAGTGGGGATTGAAATTGGCCTCTGTCTTATTTTACAGACAAATGTGCAGTTTAACAACAACAAGTACTACCTGATCCAGCTGCTGCAGGACGACAGCTCCAAGGTTTACAGTGTGTGGATGAGATGGGGCAGAGGTGAGTTTACCCTTTTTATATATGTGTGTATATATATATATAAATAAATGTTTGCTATCACTGTTATGAATGAAACTGCTGTGATTGCTTTTACTTGTGTTTTTTTTTTTTCTGCAGTGGGCAAAGCGGGTCAGAACAGCCTCACAGCCTGTGGAGCAGACCTGCTGAAGGCCAAAGATATCTTCAAGAAAAAGTGAGATCGTGTAACTAACTGAAAATGTTTCCACGCGTCCAGCAAGTGTCTCCAGTGAAGTTCTCAAACTTTTGCCGCAGGTTCTTGGACAAGACAAAGAACGAGTGGGAACAACGGGATAGTTTTGAGAAAGTGGATGGAAAATATGACATGGTGTTCATGGACTACAGCTCAAATGAGAAGGTACGTTTCAAAACCCAAGCGGCCCCTGAATACTGGAACTGTCTACGTGTTAAACTGATGTCTTCTGCTCCTCCAGGAGGAAAACAAGACCACGGTGGACGCTGCTCCTAAAAAGAGGATCTCTAAGCTGGATGCAAAGGTCCAGTCTCTCCTTGAGCTCATCTGTGACCTGAAAGCCATGGAGGAGTGTGTGCTGGAGATGAAGTTTGACACCAGGAAAGCTCCTCTAGGTTAGTTGGACTTGATTAAAGTTGAAATACACGGTGCTCTTATTTTCTATGACGCTGGTTCTTTCTACCTAAAGGCAAGCTGACCTCGGAGCAGATCCGTGCAGGCTATGAAGCGTTAAAGAGAATCGAGGATTGCTTGAAGAAGAAGGGCAGCAGTCGGGAGCTGGTGGCAGCGTGCAACCAGTTTTACACGCGCATACCCTCATGACTTTGGGTAGGGCGTATACCGCTGAACTATAACAGGGCTGCAGTGATGCTGCAGAAAAAAAAAACACAGATGTCTGAAAAGATTTTCACTGTTTCTTATCAAGCTGTGACTAAAAGTGAAAATGTAACTTCAGGTTGAAAACTCCCCCAATCATCCGGACAGAAGAGGAGCTGAAGGAAAAGATCGATTTGTTGGAGGTGAGGCATTTCAGTGTTAAATATGACCCCCCCCACACACACAATCATTTGCATTTTGAACATTGCATATGCATAAATGTTTTTTCTTTAAGGCACTGAGGGACATCCAGATTGCTGTGAAAATGGTCGAGTCCAGTGCAAACAGTGATGAGCATCCTCTGGACAGACAGTATCTCTCCCTCCAGTGCCAGCTGCAGCCTCTAAACTCCAGCACCAATGAGTACAAGGTCAGAGAAATTTAAACGAACACCAATTATCTAAAGATACTTTTCTGCAGCAACGTCTGTTGTAGCTGCCGGCACAGAAACTGTCTTCTCCACTCTCAAGAAGTTCAGTACAATAAGGAGTAAAATTACTGTCCCATGAAAATTAATTTGTGGTTATAAATCATGAATAATGTCAACGGCAGGGTCATATTCTGCTGGTAAGAACCCAGAATTGCACTGATGTACATATAAGACTAAGACATCTGTTATAACAAAAGAATCAAATATAAATATACTTATATTTCTTCCAGCTGATTAATAACATGGCTAAGCAGTCGATATGTTCCCACAATGCCTAATTATTATTACCTCCGCCAAGGAGGTTATGTTTTTGCCGGCGTTTATCTGTCTGTCTGTGTTCAAGATAACTCAAAAAGTTATGGATGGCTTTTGATGAAATTTTCAGGACTTGTCAGAAATGTGAAAAGGAAGAACTGATTTCATTTTGGGTGTGATCCGGAAGAAATCCTGGATTCTGGATGGCGGTCAATGGGACCGGAAATGTTGTTTCTCAATATCTCCGTTAATAATTGCCCAAAACTCATGAAATTTCACTCAGGGATTGACAATGGAAACCTCTATCAAATTTCAGAGGCTGATCCGGATCTGATCCAGAAGGCGGATTTTATCGCAATCTGTAAATCACTATATGGGGAGAACTGTTGTGCTTGGCGGAGGTCTGAGCTCTCCGAGTGCTTTTCTAGTTAAGAAATGCTTCCTGGAAGCTCACTGGCTCTTTTTTTTCTGAGCAGTTTGGTGAAACTTCTTGGAGTACAAAAAAAAAAAAATTTAATCATTTGCTCCACATTAGTTAGAGCTAGTTATGTATATATCAGTGCAGAGGAGGAGGAGGAAAGAAGAGGAGGAAGCTCTACAGCAGAGACACAGACCAGCTGCCCATGAGAGCTGCTCCGATCTGGATGAAAAGACGCTCCATAGCAGTTTGCAGGTACCGCAACCTGCTCTTAAAGGCAATGGCTACTGGCGCACTGATTGGTTAAACAGATGGAACGCCCTAACCACTCCCATGCATAATATAGCGGTTAGCGCAGGTACGATCGCGGGTTTAGGGAGGTGGAAGATTGCGTTTTTTGCAGGGGAACGCCCCTCCCGCTACCCGCTATCCCTTAATAGCGGCTTTAGGAGGTTTGGCGGAAGATCAGGCCCTTAGACTCATTTGTTGTCATAGAGCCGTTCACTTTCAGATCCGTCAGGATGCATGCTAGTACCAAGTGTAAACAGGATGCATGTTAGCGTGTAAAAAGTCTCTATGTCATAACTTGTGTGGTCACCGACCACTGACACGGCTTCCCTGAATACGTTCACAAATACCAACACTTTTATCTCTGTGTGAAGGTAATAGAAAAGTATCTGCAGTCCACTCACGCCCCCACCCACAGTGATTACACCATGACCGTACTCGACATCTTCTCAGTGGACAGAGATGGGGAGAGCAGCAACTTCCTTTCAAATTTGCACAACAGGTCAGAAGAAATACTGCCATTAGTTTATGATGTCTCAGTACGTTAACTTTGTTTTTGCGTCTGACAAAGATGCCAGAGAAAATCGTCTTATCCTCGACAGTGAGCTCCATTTTAAGTAACTGCTTGTTTGCGTCCACCAGGACTCTGCTGTGGCACGGCTCCCGCCTCTCTAACTGGGTCGGCATCCTCAGTAAGGGCCTCCGCGTGGCCCCTCCTGAGGCTCCTGTCACTGGTTACATGGTAAGATGAGATAAACGTAACTTCCAGTGCAAACCGAGACCTTTTGGAAGTCTGTTGCAAAAACCTTGTTTCTCTCATCCAGTTTGGTAAAGGTATCTACTTTGCTGACATGTCATCAAAGAGTGCCAACTACTGCTTTGCCAACCAGAGCAACCATGTTGGACTGCTGCTCCTATGTGAGGTGAGTTCATTTGTTTACAGTATTTAATTTGCTTACAGTGTCCAGTTGTTTTGACTGGCAAAAAAAGTGTCTTGCTGTGAGGAGAAGTTTTAAAAAAATTATGCTTGATGCAGTTGTCCGGTGAGATCAGTGTGGTATAGGGATCCTCGCCTACGGCTTAGACCCGCCATTGGTTGACGCAGAAGCATAAATCAGGCTTAAGGTAGAAAAATAAATTCCCTGATTTACCCGTTTGTACCAGCAGGTGGAGCTCTGAGTCGGCTGATTTAAGGCCGTTCAGACTTGCTTGTAAAAATCCAGTTACTTGTAAATGAGGGGATGAGATCAGAACAACGTTTGTCAGGACGTGAAACAACCCTGTCATCTTTGTGTGTGTCTGCAGGTCGCTCTGGGAGACTGCAATGAGCTGCTTGAAGCTGACTACGAGGCCAATAATCTGCCTGAGGGAAAACACAGCACCAAGGGCCTGGGACAGACTGGACCAGACCCCAAAAACTCTGTCACGCTGTTAGTCTCTCTCATTTTTATTTACAAACCTCATACAGGCCACACATCGATTCAGTTGGTCCCAAAAATCATTAAACCGTTTGACAGAGAAGGATTTAATTACAATTATATAACTCAACTCTCTTAGTTTTCTGTTTTGGTGTCATGTGATACGTTGCGCTCGTCGGCTTTAATGTCAGTTTTCCTATTTGGTTTCATCTGTGTTTTTTTTTTTTTTCCTACGGGGCATCGTTCACTGCAGGGTTACATTTAGATCAGAGATTCCTCCGTCATCGCAGTGTTTATACTGACACATAAACTGTTTATGTAATCTACGTCAACTTCTCTGTTTCAAGCGCTCCGTAGTACTGTAACGTGTTTTTTTTTCTTCCTCCAAAAAGACACAGCGTGAGAGGAGACCAGTGAAATGAGAGTCAAAAATAAAAAACGCTGAACTCTGTTTGCTCTGCAGTGATTCAGCCACTAATGGACTGACCTCACTTCCCCCCCGTTTGTTCTGCTGTGCCGCTTCTTATCTCTAGACGTCACAAAAATCACATATTTCATCACGGAGCAGGCAGCAGAGCGTGAGGCGCAGTGTTTATTTTGTCGAGCCCAACCACTGAGGTGAATGGAGCGTTCCAGTTTATTTACCCACTGGAATAAAATTCTGTTAAAGTCAAATAATGCAACTATTATGATAATTAACTGAGTTACAAATCGCTTTGAAGCAAAATGTTTGAGTTCTCAAATGGGGAAATTTGTTGTTGCGCAAACAGGATTGTTGCGCAAAAAAAATACATCTGGTGATGATGTAATGTGCTCTTGACTTCACAATTGTGATTTGTAACATTTTTGAATTGATTTTATTTTTCTTTGGAGTGAACGATCAAAAAGTAATTAAGAACTGGTAACTGAATGAACAGGATAGTAATCAGTGGCCATTTAGATGAGCATTTTCTACCTAATAGTGAGGTTTGTTAGATCTTTAATAGGGGTGATTATTGGCAAGGACCGCGCAATACGATATGTATCATAATACTTGGGTCACGATGCGATATTATCACGATATCGCAATATATTGCGATATTCTACCCAGTTAATATAAAAATGAAAGGTAGAGATGAAAAATCAAGTTGCTTTATATGTTCATCAGATGATATTGATCATTCAGAGGACAAATTGAGTCAAAACTATTTGCTTCAAAACAACCTATTTATTGTTTATTATTAGTGTTTTTGCACATTTAAGTAACCATTATAACATACTGACAGCATTGTAACTACTGTAAAAAAAAATCGATATTAGGAGCTGAAAAATTGATATTAGGCGGCCGAAAATCGCAATATATTGCCAAATCCCTTTTTTTTTTACACCCCTAATCTTTAACTAGACTGGAACTGTGGGTAATGACTCAACGTGAAAACGTCTTCCTCTTCCAGCTTCTCCCTCTAGGTGTCGCCACAGCCGCCACAGTTTCCGTCTTACCCTGTCCTCTTCATCTCTGTCACACCAACCAACTGCATATCCTCTCTCGTCAGTGGTCCAATGAGCTCTTTCAATCGTGCCCTCACACTCTCCCTCCATCCGTGCGCTCGTCTCCATCTCTTTTCTCTATCACCCTCACCTGCTGCACATCCTTCCCACATTGATCTCTGTCTCTCCAGTCGGTACAAATGCTTCTCTGCTTCCTTAGTGTTCAGTGTTCTCCATTATAACATTTGCTGTAGTTGCTCCGGCACTTCTTTCTAGCCCCCCAGAGCCGACCTCAACTCCTCCCTGAAGTTTACACACCTACCTTCCTTCTTCAACACCTTTTTTTTCCCTCTTTTGTACCTCTAGAGTCATCTGAATCTTCTGTCCTATGGTATCACCTCCCTGCAGTCTCCAGTTTCTGAATCTTCTGCAAATATCACCCACCTGCGTGCTCCTGCCGCCAGTCTTATATGTCATGCTTTGCTCCTGAAGAGACAGTATATTATATCTGGAATGGAAACTGTTTTCTGGCAGTGAAGGTTTTTTTTTTAATGGCTTTAAATTTACTGTGCTTTCAATCTGATCATGAGATATTTGAATACAAAAGGGAGAGTCAGTAAAATATTTTGTTAAACAACAGTAGAGCTTATAACATTTCACAAAGTAAGAGTTTGTAAAAGGGCTAACAGTTTTGCCAGTTATATTGATAGGAAAAAAGAAACCTTGTTGAGCAAGCACTTTGTTTTTAAGCAGAAAAAAAGAAGATTGCTCTGTCAGTGCAATCGTTCCTCAACTGGAAGCCTTTGTTTGGAATGGATGATTGGAGAAACAATCCAGTTGGGTTTTCCTTTCCTAGTTTCTTTCAGTTCATGAATCCTGAACAGTTAACGGAGGAAATGAAGGATGGATTATTAAAAATATGAAAAATCATTTTTGTTAAAGGTCACTGAAATGTGACACTGCTGCTAAAAGAGTGCTCTAGTGGCATTGGAAGTTTTTGGATGAGGTGATTTACAGCTTCCTGCTTTAATTTCTGCAAGTTGGTTTTCACACTGTGACATGTGAGACGAAGAAACACAAAATGCAAAAGACGGGTTTTTATACTAATGTGTTAAATCATTAACATTTCATTTGAGCTCTATCTCCTCCTCAGGGATGGTGTGACGGTGCCAATGGGCCCCGGGGTGAAAACGGGAGTGGGTAAAAAAAACGCTTACTCCCTCCTCTACAACGAGTACATCGTTTACGCTCCAGCACAGGCTCGCATGAGGTATCTGCTGCGGATCCGGTTCAACTACTCTTCACTGTGGTGAGAACAATGTGGCGGTGTGACATCTGGGGATCCGGCTGTGATGGAGGTGACGGGACGAGTTCATGCTTCACGTGCAGATGCTTCCTCTCAGCTGAGAGGGAAATGTGATCCTACTGCATGTCTGTTTAAAAAAAAAAAAAAAAACAAATGGCTGCAATTTTAAATTTTATGGATGAAATGATTGATGGAGAAATTGTGAATGTACTGTAATTTTAGGAAGTCAATAAGTGTTTGTGTTAACTACATTTAAAGATTACATAACAGAAAAGGAGTTTTCTACCAAATTTGATACTGCAATAAAGCCCAACAAGACCACACTTGTTTTAGGTAGGATAATACCAGATGGCTTCTTTAAACCTTCTTAAACATCTTTTTGATCGAGGGATCTCGATGGTGGAAGGATTATTTGAAGTAAAAATAATGATTATCTGCAGCTTCTCATTGATGCCAGCAGCGGTATCTGACGGATCTGATGGTCATGTGAGAGGGAAGAACATTTAACCTTTTCTCTGGTGGCCTTTCCTGAAATTTCTCTCCTACATCTATGTTGTTGCTGCCTGACAAACCAGTCCCTTTTTTTTATTTTTAACTTTCTGTGGTTAGTGGAGTAACTAGATCAGAACACTGACTGGGACCTGCAGAGACCTGCGGGTCTCCTGCATAACATTTTGCACTACCTTTTGTCCATTTTGCTCTATGTGGTGAATGTCATTGCGTCAATAAAAGCTGTATTTGTCAACATTCATCTCACTTCGGTTTTTGTTTCTGTACTTTCTCTGACACAAGTGGCCTCTTGGTTCTAATACAGAAGACATGGGGCCTGATCTTCCCCCAGATCTCCTAAACCCGCTATCCCACCTGCGCTACCCGCTACATTATGCATAGGAGTGGTTAGGGCGCTCCACCTGTTAAACCAATCAGTGCGTCAGCAGCCATTACCTTTAAGAGCAGGTTGAGCTACCCACAAACCGCTATGGAGCGTCTTTTCATTCAGATCGGAGCAGCTCCTCCTCTTCCTCCTCCTCTGCACTGATATATACATGTAAATATTTTTACACAGACAATTCCTATCGGCTACCTGAAAGTCCCAGATAGTTGGTGCGCTCCCAGTAAACACACTCTGGTCGTCTATGGTTTAACTGGCGAGCAAGCCGTTTAAAACGATCTCTGCCATTTTCTCAGGGGTTCAACTGAGGCCAAATCGCACTTTTTATACAAGAGTTAATTGAGAGGTGGAGCCATTTGTGCACGTCCACATGTGACCAGGTGGACGCACATTAATGCCATTAGCCAGCAACCCATGATCGCAAGATACCGAGTTTTGTGGAAAGGGCAAAAGACACGCCCATTGCCACACCTACAATGTGAGTAAGGGAGTCGGCATAATGTGTAGTGGCTCAAGGGAGCGGAAGATTGCATTAGCGGAGGTTCCTAAACCTGCAATTTGCAGGTAGCGGCTAGCGGGAAGTGTACGATCTGGGCCATGGTCTTTAGTCCATGTCTTCAGGACCCCCTGCCCTGCAAGTTTTAGCTGCTCAGACACACCTGGCTCAAACCAGGGGGCCACTGATAGATGTGTGGGCCTTGAGGACGAGCTGACAGTGATGCAGTCAGGTGTGTTTTAGCAGAAAACATGCAGGATCCTGGATACCTGAACTGAAGAGAATTGATCTAAAAAAAATACATCAACAGCATTTAAAATATATAATATCTTTATTCACAATGTGACAAAGACAATATTCTGTTGAAAAAAAAGTTATTTAAGATTTGATGCAGTTAGATAATATATGTTTCATTCAGAGTTTGGAGTGTCCTTGTTCATGTCTGTCGTGTAGACAGTTTCACCTCCTCCCCAGCAGGTAGAGGAAGATGAGGACGATGTCCAGGTAGATCATGAGAGCAGCGTTGATGTATTCCTCTGGGTCCAGGCGATGGCTCATCATCCCCATCATCAGCTGACAGTCCACCATCAGGAACTGAGTTAGAGGACACGTTGAGAATTACTGGATAAATGCAGTTTGAGTCATCGCTGTGGGGAGTGTGCATGTGAAAATGGTGCAACTGAAAAGAAAGCTGCTGCAGTTTTAGGACCCTGGTGTTGTGAATGTTGGTTTCTGCTTCCCCACAAAAGCCTTTAAAAACACCAGAACATCTTTAATGGTTTTTATTAAGGTCTTAAATGTTTCTTTTAAGCCTGTTATTGGCTGTAACTTAAGTGTTAACCATAAGCATAATTATTTAGATCATTATATTTTTTTAATGATTCCATTTTATGCTTCTTATCCAGATTGAGTCATGTTTGGGGATTAATTACTGATGTTATTACCAGCTGACAAAAATATATTTGAATAACAGTGTTACTAATTATCCAATGTTTGTCTTATTAGAGCAGAATGATTTTGAGGAATGTGTTTAATTGAAACCCCTTTCCCCTGAGATTTTAAGTGAAAATTAGACCATTTAAATTTATGCATGGCACTTTACAATTGAAGAATCGCATGATTCAGTGATGCTTTATTTGATCTGACTGCTTCCTCTGCTTTTGAGCCAGAGGGACGAACGTCTGCATCCCTCTACAAGGCAGGACAATCGGCATGACATGTTGCATCTGTCGTCCTCTCTGGTTGTCTCTGTGCTTACCAGCGAGTAGAGCAGAGCTCCCAGACATCCGTAGGCGACGTCCGTGATGAAGGAATAGTAGAAGGTGCAGAAGAATCCAAACATGATGAAGTCCACAGCCACAATCAACAGTAAGCCGTAGCAAATGGTGAAGTCATAACGAGTCTGGAAATAACACAGAAAGACCTTTTGGTTAAATTAATTTATGGTTAAAGTTAATTACACAGCTTAATGCAGCTGGATTCATAATAATAAAAATATATCACAGATAATACATCATGTAAATATTTTTTTTTAATTCACAGTCCACAGACACACCAAGCTCACATCTCTTTTTTTTTTTTTTTTTGAAAATGTTTTTTATTCTAATTTTTCTTACTCACGTTCCAATAGTTTTATTATACTCTTCCCTATATTCACCACATAAAAACTATTAGTTTTTAGCAATAACAATGCAATTAAATCACTTCTTTCTTTTTTTTTTTTTTTTTATACTGGATAGGTTTCCAGCTGTGCAAGAACATCTTCCATTCACTTCTTTTTTTTTAATCTGTTCATTGTCAAAGAAAAAAAAGTCCATTATTGTCTCAAAGGCTGTTGGGCTTCAGTGTCTTGTATTGACTTATACATGACTGATTATTTCAACATCTTTTTGACATGTTTCATCCTCCGTACAGATGTGAAAACGTTATTACAACAAGTCTGCCCACCGCTCTAGTTGATAAAAACCCAGCTGACATTCTGAGTGAAATACAGCTCTTTTGCCTGGTTGTCCAACCTGTGCAGAGAAGGCGATGATTGAAACAGAGATGACCAGCGTCACTGCCATGGTGATGACCACAGCGGTGGTGTTGTGGAAGGAGGCGATGGTCCCCACCATGTAGGACAAGCTCAGGGTGACGACGATCTGTAGCCAAAACATCACACATCTGCATCATGTCTTATCTTTGGTTTTTGCTGTGTAATCTATATGTGCAGCTCTACATGCAGCATTTACCAACAATGTCACACAAGCTTGTTCTGATTAACATTCCAACAAAACCTCAGTCCCTCTGTGAGTGTGTACATGCACGTTTATGACGCTGGAGGGAACTGAAGTTTTCTTTTGGAAACAGGAACAGAGTTCTTCATGTAGTTTCTGACTTCTACTTGGTTGTTTTCTATTTAACTTGTTCTGAGACAAAAGTGCTCGGTGGCGGTCAGCTTCACGCTGAGGCGACAGCTGCTCTGCTCATCCAGAAACATTTAACTTCTCTTTATGTGACTGTGTTTAACAGGAAGCTATGGTTCCCTCATGGGGATTAGCATGAGTTTCAGTATTCATTAAAACTGTGGTCCTCAGTAGATATTTGGGGTGTTTTGCCTCTGCGTCGGTGACCCACCAGTCCCACGATGTTCCAGGGGTGACGGCGGCTGAAGGACTTGCAGAAGCTGAGGGTGAGGGCCACCACGGCAAAGACGATGAAGGAGCTGAGATAGGCCCACAGGTTAGCCTGCACCGCCTCTTTGACCACGCTGGAGAAGGTGAAGATGCACACCACGCTGAAGGTGAACAGCAGCTGGAGCGTCAGGATGGCAAACACCTGCACAGAGACGGATGAGAGAAAACACTTACTGATGTGGGAAGATTGA
The DNA here is from genome assembly GCA_018398805.1 of Hirundichthys speculiger. Classification (NCBI taxonomy): domain Eukaryota; kingdom Metazoa; phylum Chordata; class Actinopteri; order Beloniformes; family Exocoetidae; genus Hirundichthys; species Hirundichthys speculiger. The sequence goes on along the minus strand of JAGFBZ010000267.1, from coordinate 994,941 downwards.
AGCTAAAACAACAAGACAAGCTCATGTCTGCATAGAAAAACCTCTAAAGCAGTGAAAGGGTTAGAAAGTAAAACATTTAAGGTTTGTATTTTGGAGGATATTCCTCATCCAGCCAGCCTCAGTCTTCTGAAAGATTTGAATGCTTCTGCAATTTATATTGCAGAAAATCAAATATTGGTTGAGCATAAATGCAAAGAAAAAAAAATTATCAAAGTAAAAGGCAGTTAATGACAGCTTCTGTCATTCCAGAAACTGGACTTAAATGGCTGCTTTTTCTTTCTTTTTTTTTTTTTTTTTTGCAGTTTGCTGATGTTTCTAACTCTTAAGTTCATCTATTTAAATGTTTCTCTGTGTGTGTCCTGAGGAGGTAAAATTACCCACACCGGCCAAACACATATGCAAACACCTATCTCATGAAGATGTATACGTGGTATTCTTAAAGTTAGCAAGTCACGAGAGGGAACACACAAACCTTTCTCACAAACCCCCGCCTCACTGTCTTGTCGTCAAAAGACGAGGATATGAGTGAGGTTGTTTCCGATGGGTTGATGTCACAGAAGGACTCGTATCCAGTGGGGGGCTGACTGATGCAAGAGGCCTCAGTTTTGGGCAGATTGTAAACCGCCGGGCCGCTGTAGGGTGGAGGCCGCTCCCCATGGTGGGAATACGGCGGTGGTGAGGACACATCAGCGCCTGGAGCAACTGGTGTTTGTTTGGATGTGGAGTCTGTTGCATCTGGCATTGTGCTTGAAACTGGAGGGGAGATGAAACATTGATGAAAGTTATAGCGTTTGCAGAAGGAAGGGGTAGGTTTAGCAGGAGTACTACATAGTTCTGGGCTTATGGGCTTTTTGCTCAAGAGTGGAGTCGACATAAGGAAGTAAAACTTGAGGTAATTGAGGGAAAACCAGCGCTGTCATTTCATTTAGTTTAAAGGTCTCTTGATGTATCTGAATTCACAGTATTTGCAAAAAGCAATGAGACAACAGCTGTTTTTCAGCAGGAGCAGCCCAGATGTTACTGGGTCCATCAGCGAGGCCTCTGTTGTAGCCACACACACCTGAATGGGATTCAGCCACCTTTACACTGCAGTTTATCAGTTAATACCTGCGCCTTTACCAATATTACATGTCTGTTGTGTTACCTGAGGAAGATAACATTCAATTATTCGAATATCAAATAAAAATATACCACCAAGAAAAGATAGCATTATATATTAACAGTAGGGCTGGGCAAGTTAATGTGTTATTATCGCATTAACTCATTAATTTATTAACGCTGACATTTATTTTATTGCGCGTTAATGCACGTTGCTCAAATGCTTTTGTTTTGAAAAGTCTGGCTGCTGCGGAACAGGAGGAGAATTGGCAGGTAAACATGCTGAAAAGCTAAAACAGACATGGAGAGCAGTAAAAATCTGTGTACTTTACAGTTCGGGTAGCAACTCAGCTAGCAATATTGACAATGCTGTCTGAAAAAAAAATTCTGGACTAAAACAAAACTTTCAAACCCCTTTGCGCCTCCATTTTTCATCAGATCTGCTCCATGTGATCACTGTCCTGCTATTCTTTCACTGGTTAATTCAGTGCGGCTCCATCTAGCAGCACAGATGTGTAAAGACAACAGAAAATCAAGTCCTTGATTACAAAACGACCCCCATTTTTGAGAATGTGACTTCTAGATTAAAATCTCGTCCTTTATTCAGACCAGTACGGTAGTCTGATAAACGACTTATTGAACAGCAGATGGGTGTCCTGCAATGCTCGAAAATGAGCATCAGAAGATTCTGTGCTCATCATGATCTGAGGAGAAAAAGACTTATGTCAGACGCAGAGCTGGAGAGCACTTTGGTTCGATCTATATATGAGCTGAGTTTTCATTCAGATTTCCACAATATTGCAAATATTATACATAGTATGTGATTCCAGCGCTGCCATGCTACCTGAACTGCTGCGCACAAAGCTATTTCCTGGTCATGTAAACCGGACAATTAAATTTTAAAAACAAATTCAGTCCAGTGGTCCCTTTTTTCCTTTCGGATTTTTGATCCAAGTCTAAAATTGAAATGTAAAAACCAGGCATTTTTTTGTTTTTTTCTGTTAGATTAAAAAAAAAAAAAATAAAACATGACTTTTTAATTTTTGATTGAATATTGAAAATGGAAAGAACGAATGATACAGATTGATAAAGTTACAGAACTTTCACATGGACATTTTCGTTTTAAAGTTCTCCCAGAACTTTAAAATTTGGATTTAACAGAAACAAGGCTATTTGTAACCACTGCCAAGTTGAACTCCCTGTTAAAAGTTTCTCCTGTTACCTCAGAATTTTGATTTATTAAATTATTTATTATAAATTATTTTATTTTACATTTTTTAAGATGAGATTTACACTAAATATGTGTTATTGTCAAGTGCTGATGTTAAAAGTGTTTGAACAACAAATGTTATGGCACTTTAGTTCATATGGCAGCAGAACATTTCAATAAAAGTGCATTTTACACTACTTTTGAATCCATTTTTTGATTTTGCGTATACAATGCGATTAATCGTGATTAATCAGGGAAATCAAGCGATTAATCACGATTTTAAAAAATTAATTGTTGCCCAGCTCTAATTAACAGTAATTAAACTTTTGTTTGGCAGAACTGTCAGTGCTGTTTCTTTAACCTTTGGAGGAACTGTTAATTGTTCCAGATATATTTCTGTCTTGAAAACCAGGTACATCCCATTTCTCCTTCACTTATTAGCACAACTGAATACATAAATACAAGTGATCCAGTCATAACTGTAATAGCATAATGGCACCTGCTATCCCTCACATCCAGATATTAAATCAAAATAAAGAGTCCATGCCAATGTAATGTTACCATTCCTTTAAATACGATTGGATGGCCCCATCAAAGATATCTGTAAATGTCCATTTACTAATAGTTTAGTTCTGCAATAAGGAATGAATGAATAGAATAAATGATCCCCTTACCTTCTTGGCAGCAGTTCAGCACTCAAAAGACATTTGCAGCACAGTGGTGGGTGCCCGATGATCCACCAAGCTCTGGTGGAGTTTCAATTCCTTCCTATTTAAACTGATGTCAACATTTTCTGTCTGAGGACTCAATACTGGAAATTCCTGCTTTACCTCATTTGAGATCTGCACGCCTCAAAGTGGCTGGAGACTCCCAGAGGTCCTCCTTTCAGTTCCGCTTTGTCCTAACCCTCCAGACTGAAGTTCTCTAAGCTTACAGTAATCTTTTATCCAACCGAATCACCTTGTTTGACATGTTTATCCAAGCAATTTGTAAAGGTCTGAGGCCTTTTTGACACCTTAACCCTTAAACAGGCAGCAATGGAAATCAAATTGCAAAAAAGTGTTTTTTTTTTAAATAACATGTATATTATTTATTTTATGAGTTGTATCTCCCAGGATACATTGCCTTATTGAGGTTTGAAAAACAGAACTAAAATGCTAAACGTATTAACATTTAATTTGAAGAAAACAAACAATACAGTGTTGTTTGAGTTAATGCGGGGCATCTTATTTCCATTTTACCCTTCCTGTGCAATAACTGCACCTGCAACCTTACCCTCAAATTTTTGGGCTCACAAAGAAAAATTTATTTTTATTTTATTTTTCACAACTGAACAAATAAGAACACGGTTCATTCAAATTAACATCCTCTTTGCTTCTGTGACAGAAGCAAAGCAAACAGACAGAAGTTCTGTCTGTTTCTTCCCTTTTTCTGTTTCCATTTACTTTTTGTGGAACAGTTGGAAGCAGTTTCGTTGGCCTTTTCCAGTGACAATACACAGACGAGCAACACATTTACTGTAGGAGATTGTTGTCTGTCCATCTGGACAGAATCTGCACCTTCCCTTGTCAGTAAAGACTGGGAAATGATCCAGTTGATCATAGCGGACATCAGGTACTGGTCTTGGGGTTGTTGGTCTTTGGATGCATCTGGTGGGACTGTGCACATCCTCTCCTCTTCCCTTGGAGGGTCTTCCCTTCTTCTTTCCACCACGGATGAGTGCATCTGCAACCTCCAGCCTCAATGCTTTGAGCCTTTTGTGCTTTTGCACATCCATGTTTTTGGAATCCCGGCGATACAGTAGCCATCCATTGTTGACTGCTATATCAACCATTTGCCAAAAGAGACACAAGTAGTATCGATGGGACTTTGCTGGGGTGCGATATAAAGCCACCATCATGTCAGCAAGGTCAACTCCTCCCATGTGGACATTGTATTGTGACACAATGTTTGGGCAAGGAACACCGACTTTTCTTTGCTCCTCTCTGGAGAAACGCCTCCAGCCACTTCTTTGATGAGGCTTACTGCAGCACAGGAGCTAGCTAAAGTGCTTTGTTGTCAATCAATTTCACGATAGCTACTTCTGCCTCATTATCAACCCTGTAGTCATAACTGCCATAACACTATGAGTGGCAGGGAGGTGAAAAACTCTCATCCCCGTACTTGCCTTTTTCCCATAAAAAGAGCTAACTGAGATACCATGTGTAAGAAATTACTGTCGAAATATTGAAGGATAAAATACAGTTGTGTTGCTATAATGTTCAAACAATTGCATGATAATATGTGATTTTGTAGCAAATATTAACATATCTTCCAGTTTGACACAAAAACTTCAAAGAACACACATTAGCAAATTTCCAAGTTTTCTATCCCTAATCTGGCAATGTATCTTGTGGGATACATACATTTCTAAGGTCACTAAATAACACAACAACCATAGATAGAATACTTTTTCATCATGAGAATGTTAAGGCAATGGTCTTGCTTTGTTTTATAAAAGTAAATCATTGTTTTAGTGAAAATAAGTATAATTAAAAAGTAATTACTTGTCCTTTGGAGAGCATGTTCTGCATCATTGGTGGCCATGATAGATCCTGACCAGGCTGACTGAATGATGACAGATGACCTCAACCAAATATTTTGGCCCACATACTAATGACAGGCAAAACATTTGATAAAAGATAAATTGATGAATGAAAACCTTTCTAAATTTCTCTTACAAGGTGTTAAAGACTTTGTATCTCCTGGTATACGTTGGCAGATTAAGGGTTAATTTGTTGTGATTTCTGGCCTGGAAATGTTTGCCAAAACCTTGTGTGTGCTGCTGCAAAACAGGATTTATGAATGTTTCCTCATCTGAGATTCTTTCCCAAATCCAAACAGAAAGTGAAACAGGATGATGATTTAGTTAATTGTATTTTATGACTGGAAGGCTGTTTGATGTTGCAAGTGACATGCATAAGTTAACACAACCTAAAAAAAAACACAAGAGAGACTTTAACTTAACTTCTCTTCTGATTTTAACATTACTTTTTTTATTCAGAGGGTTAGAAATAATATGTAATATAATAATATATATAATATAATAAAATGTTATTTGGTAATTTTAAGCCTCTCATCTTTGCAGATAAATTTGTGTTCCAACACTTTATTCACACTGTTCTGCACAAAAAATAAAAAAGATCTTCTCTGCATGACTGTCTTCAAAGACTGATATTTCCATCCACTCTCATTCAGGTGTGGAAATAATTGTCACATCTCCGCTGGTTTAAAGTTTAGTCTTGAATAGAGGAAGTGGTTGAGGACCATTATCTGATACAATAGAAAACCACCAGTACAGCGTGCAATGAGGGACACTTTGGTTTTGAAGAATTTGAAGTATAGAACAAAAGCATTTTTCAGTACAACTTAAAATGTCTCAAGTCTTTGCAGATTTTTTTTCTTTCTTTTGCTTTAAATTCAAGCAAGAGCTAAATATGCAAAATGAAAAGATGCCCTCTGGTTTATCCCGAGTTGGTTAACAAGCCATCACATAATTAAAGGCTGCATTTCTGCAAATATAATGTTTAGGAATCATATAAAAATGCTTGACGTAACAGTGTTGGTGAGAGGAAGGCATAGCTTCAGGATCTGAACTTATTATTCTAATTCCTAATATTTATATAACCTTATTCCTGCCACACAAATGGTAAAACTTGTGTAATTAATTTCTACATAAAACTGGTGAAATTTAATTAAAGAGCAAGTCTATGGAGTAAGACAGCTGTCAAAATCGTGTATGTACAAGTTAACATTCGTGCATATTCATCAAAACTTGTGCATAAATTAAAAAAATGTAAATGAAAAAAAAAAACAATTCTCACATGAGCAAAGTCATATATAAAATGTTTAATTTGTATTTTGTCTGAGAATATGATTCAAATAGTTAAAAACTTAAAGATTTTGAATATTAAGTACAAATCTCTGTTATGATTTCTTCATTGCGAAACATGAAGATATGAGCGGGAATTCATTGTCAGAAATACATCACAGGCATCATTTCTGAAACAGGGTACATCGATTCTTCAAACCACACGTGTTCCTAAATCAGTTGGTTGCATCGATGGGAGCACCAAGCAGCAACCATCACCTGGTACAAAAATCCTTTTTTTTTTTTCTATCAATGTGTAGATTCTACCTCCATGACAGCTATACGAGTGTGAATTTGTTTTTGCACCATGTCAAATAAATGTACATCAAGCATTAAAAATCAATAAAGCTGACCAATCAAATTCCTGTGGGTCATTTGACATCACTGGGTCGATAGCTCACTTTTGTCTCCGCTGTTGGCTGACGCAGAAAACCATTACTGTTGTGATATTATCAACCTATTGCTCAACATTATATTGACTTCTGAGGTTTAAATAAAAACCTAACCGATTGTGGTCATATTAGAAATATGTTTTCTTGTGCGGATTGTACCATCATCACCGTGACTGGCTGTGGTTGGTCTGGAAGGATCTAAGCCTGAAAGAAGGAGCGTAGCGTATGTTAGCTATGCTAACCACAGCAGTCCACTGAAACAACATCAGAAACCGGACATTGCTACCAGGATGCGTTCCTGCAAGTCCCAGCACAGTTCCAACTGGAGGAGTCCTGAAATGATTTTTCTGTGCTCCTGGAGGCACCATGGTGTACATTCACAGGAGTCTGAGTTGAACTGATTTAAAAGGTATGAGCAGTTTGAGGAATCGGTGTACCCTCTGCTCCAAAGATGTGACCCCGTTGACGTAAGATTAACAGCAACCTTAAAATTGTACTTCATAAAAATAATCATTTTTTTTAAGGTTGTAACTATCTAAATCATATTCTCACAAATTACAAATTAAACATTTTATGTGATTTTGCTCACATAAGAATTCATGTTTTTTATTATATTTTTTTTAATTTATGCACAACTTTAGATGAATATGCATTAATACTAACTTGTACGCGCACATTGTCTTTGACGGCTGTAGCCCTCCGTACATGTCTCACTGAAGGTTCCAAACAAACATGCAGACACCTAAAAGAGAAACAAAAACAAGCTTACAAAAACATACGGACAACAACATCTCTCACACATATTTATTGTAAAAAATACATATAAAAACAATTTCTGAGACATACAAAAGATTGGAATTTAGAAACAGTATATTGAACAAACAAGGACCAAGCCATTTTCTTGAATTGCATTACATATTTACAATTTAATAAATAAAATTCAATTTGCTTTTATACCAGAATAAAAGGCAGATTGTCCATGTGTTGGAGATGTAGATACCGCTGTGGTGACCCTTCGGACATTCTCATCCAGTATGTTAGTCCCGAACCACGGGGCACAGACAGAGCCACGTGGTTCAAAACCAATATTTGAAGAACATTTATACAAAATACCATCCTTGGTTGGAGCTAGTTTACATAGAGCGGTTAGCTAGCATTGGTAAAAATCGAGGTATTGCACCACACAGCTTGGGGGGGAGGGGGGCTAAGAAAGTAAATCAGAGTAATGTGGGGCTTGGGATTGTCTTTTTATCTTTGTCGCCAACCCATCTCCTGTGGACGCCCCCAAGCATACACATACACCCCACCCCTCCCAGCCAAAGTATACAACATCATAACTTATCACCACAGAAAATGTAACATCTAATGATCAATTCGCCTCGTCTTCTGCAAGCTGTCACGCAATGCTCTCAATGCACAGAAAGACTTTTGGCTTTTTTTTTTTTTTGTAATATTCTCCAATATATATTTATATTATATCTATATATAATATGAGAAACATGCACAGGGCTGCCCACTACTGGCAGGGCAAGCTGGAGCACCTCAGACTGCACAACAACAGGGATCAGAAGAGAAAACAAAAACAGAGAGGCTGTGGCGAACAAGCCCAACCAGCGCAATCCATGTCTGATTCCCTGATCTGTACCACTGCAGCACTGAGAGTTCAACATATGAAGCAGACTCAACTTCAGAGCAGATGGCAAAAGCAACCAATTCCTGTTTCTGTTCCTTCCACTGGCCTGAGCGCAGCCCATGTTAGACGATGTCTGTCGAGCAGCTTTGCTGCAAGGTCTCCATCTTAGTTCAACCCATGAAACACTACAAATACCTGCTTGCACAAAAAAAAAAAAACCCTTCACCAAACAAAGGCAATCAACACACAAAAAAAAGGCAAAGGAAAGCCATTTAACACATTTAGCAAAATTCAAAAGAAATGTGATAATACCATAGCTAAAACCCTTAAAACAATATGACAAGGGCAAATGGGAGGGTGCTGCTTATGTAATAATTAACCATCAGCTGTCCATCCCCTCCAGTGCTGCGAAGAGAGGCAGATGCCACATGGTGTAAACATGCCCCAAAAATACATCCCTCAGTCCATCCATCCCTTTATCCCCCTCCCTGATCTAGCAGTAACCAGATGGCAAAGACTGTCGCGAGGGACCTGGTCCAAAAAGTCCGGACAACACCCCAGGGAGTGTTTGATAGTGAGGAGGAAAGAGGGGACGCAAAAACCCAGACCTCATTCAAAGTACCGAATTCAGCATGTAACAGGACGCTCGCCAGCGTGAACATGATCAGAAAATAGCTTTGAAAATTAAAACCCGCTTGACCAAGCAGACATCTGGGCAGTTTACAGTAAACACACACTTAACACACAGAACCATGGACTGGAATTTTTTTTTTCTTTTTCCTTGCCAAGCTCGGGACATCTTTAGCCCCTGGTCATCTTCTGAATACACATTTACAAACACACTCAATGTTATCTCAGACCTTACATAAAAGAGGGGGTTAGGGGGGGGATTTAAAAAAGCCTCAACAGACAAAAGTGCTCAAGTTGGTGCCAACATGGCGCTACTAACACCTAACACCATCCAAAACACTCACCAAGTAGCAGCATGTTAATTCAGCGTTTACCAACCATCTATGGGAAACTGACCTACTGAAAGGGGGGGAGGGGTAAAGCCCCAACCCCCCCCTGAAATGTCTACAGGTATAAAAAGCCGAAAACAGTCACGGCAGTTCCCAACTGACCAAAAACAAGCCCTCAAGCTGACTGAAAATAAAGCAACGCTTATGTCGTAACAGCGCTTTCAGAGTGAGGTTGGTTCATTTGGGGTGAGCCGAGGAGAAGAAACATTCATCCCAGTTTGACATGGAACAATACTCTTTTTGCAAAAAATACTTGATAAAATGAGCAATCCCATTTGGAGGGAGACGAAAAATGCACAGGAGAGGAGCCAGTCACAGTAAGGATAACTTTTTCATCCCCAAGCTTAACATTGTTCCAGGGCAAGTTCCGTGGGATGATAATTATATGCTCCGCTACTCGAGTCCACAGAGGAGATGGGAAACCCCAGCACTTCTGTTCCAACTAGAGTCTCCACAGCAGATTAGAAGGAGAAGCTGGTTTACTGTTGCCGTTTTACGTGAAAAGGTCTAGATTGAGATTAAATGGATCCAAGCAGAGCGTCAAGTCTCACTAACTGTAACTTCCTCCTAGGATCGTTTGTTCGCCACTCATATTAGCATCTCAGAGGGAAAGTGGACTGTTGTTTGTTCAATTACACATTTTTATTAGGATTTTATTGGGATTGTAGTCTCCTGTAAGAGAAAAAGAGAGAGGCCATTAGACAAATGCTTTAAAAAGGAGACATTCTCTGCACATTTTTGACTTGACACATCTTCCTGGGGTCTTAGGTCACGTTCAAACTGTTTTCAGCATTTCTGATCAGAATCTGATTTTTTTTTTTTTTAAATGGTTCAAGGTTCAGACATGTTAGCCGTTAGGAGGCCTTAACTGCCTATTGGCTAGGAATTCCCTATCACTTCTATCACATGTGGTTTTAAAAAAAAGTTAGAATCTGGATATGCTGAAAATCAGATTCAGCACTATGAACACAGCCTCGGTGACTATGAGATTCTTTGATCAAAATACCACAGATACGATACAACTGCTTCCTTTTCAGCCTTGTGTTAGAGTACTATTCAAAGAGGCTGCTTTGAGGGTGTTTAATCAGTTATTTAACTCCATCTTCAGTATTTAAAGACAGTCTGCACCAAGCAGGACTGAATGAAATCAGTCACTTTATGGTATGAATGAATCCATCAACCCCCCACCCACACAAAAAACAAACAAACAAACAAACAAACAAACCACAAATTAGTTAAACTTTAGACTTATTCTGTTACATATAAGAAAAAAAAAATTTCAATTATTTTTAACAGTTCCCCATAACCTTGTATAGGACTAAACGGGCACGAATAATCGATGGATGGGATGGATTATTTTTAACAGTCTTATATATATTTCAAAAATGAGGAGAGAAAAGAAGATGGATGCAGAGATACAGATACATTAACTTGTGACAAGATAATCACAATATAAATCCAATTAACTTTAGTTAACATTGATAATTCATGGTCATATTCAAATTATCACTACTGCAACACTGTGTTTTACTGACTTCTGATTAAACTTAAAAAAAAAAAAAAGGTCAATTTCTTTTTAAATCGGCATTGAGCATACGATCAAAATTAATCGTTCCTGAAGATAATCCAATGCTTTCCATGGCTCTGCTGTCATCTGTCAGCATGTCAGTGTGTGAAGGGATGTTAAAAAGAAAAAAAAAAAAAAAAAAAAGAAACGTATGTACAGAATATAACCAAGGTCACAAGGTTTTATCCAGGAGTAGACCTTTTTTGTTTTAAACTGATTGACATTTTTTTTCCGATTTGTTTTCACAGATAAATGCAACCATTTTAGGGAACATTTATTAACCAGCAGAGTTCTTAAACAGACTCTTGTGTTTAGACATTTCCCATTTCAGGAACTTTGAGTCTTTTGCTAAATGAAAAAAATACAGGAATTATATCAGCACGAGTACGGCAACATTGCCAATAACTATGCTACACGATGCTGGGTGTTGATTACACGTGTCACTTCCATATTACATCTCGATCTCTCGACACTTCCCTGTGAACGCGGCCGATCAGCAAAAACACCAATGACGATCATATTACTCAGAGAGAGCTGACGCTGACTTTCATATTGTAAACCAAACTGATGCACACGTACCTGAGTCGAGTTGGCCACTGTGCTCAATATATGTGACCTGTGAGTCAATCAAAGGGATGTTCAGGGCAGCAAGGCTTCACCTTAGACCAAGAATCAATGCAGCTGCAGAGATAAAGGAGCTGGTTCAGCAGTGGGCAAACCAAGACATCAGTCTGAATAACTCACGTTAACGGCATCAACTGTGATGTCGCTCACAAGGTTTAATGCACTTACTGGAGGTGTGAAAACAGAATTAATGTACTGCAGTTGCCTGTGAATGCATTTAGCGGCTTGCTGGTTTGTCAGGGATCAGAGACGAGATGTACAATGGGGTACTATTAATTTAAAAATTGGCCTTAAAACAGTTAGAGCTGAAACAATGAGTCAATACTTAAGTAAAAAAATAAAAAATAAATAAAAGGTATTCTGATTAATAACATTCACTGATAGATTCAGCCGTTTTGCTGATTTTTCTCTCCAAATTTGATAAATAACAAAACGGCATTGCTTTAACAAAAACTATGACATGTGTGTCATTAAAAGCACAGCGGGCAGAAACGTCTTCGTGGCAGATTAAAGTCATCCTGGTAATCCTCAAAACCAGAGACCCCTGAAAGATGGCTTGTGCAAGTATGCTTTGAAGCATGCTCGGAAAACTGAAAGGTGTTTAAGGGTAAATTGCCTTAATTACGCTAAAATACTGGCAGTCCTTCAACTGACAACTTCAAAGTCATTTATTTTTCCTTGAGGTTCTGAGGTGCTTACAAAGCTCTTTGCAAACAAAGAGCTGTGACTGTGCCTAAATTAAATGGAGTTTCCACAGCTCTAAAACGCTATTACTGGCAAATATTTGAGGCTTCTTTTAAAGTAAATTAAAGTAAAGGTTTAATATTTAATTAATCATCCCTCATGAGAGTCTCACATGATGACTTTTGAAGATCATATCAGAAATGTGTGGTTACATGTGCACCAGAACAAAACAACTTCTTCCTTATTTCCTAAAACATTAGCGCGGTTGCCGCACTTTTTCAGATCTAGAAACAGGTCGTATTTTTCCCGTCAGTGCTCGTTCCTGCGCTTACCAATCTCATTTCAATTCTGTTTTGCGTTTCAGTGTTAATGAAGTGCATCATCTGAACTTGCGTACCTCTTGTGGTAGATGCAGAGGCAAGCCAGCCTGGCGATTGTCTCTCCTTGTACTAGATCTTCCAAACAGATAGAGCACTCTCCACTGTCTTTATTGAGCACATCAGCTGTAAATACACATGACGCAACACTGTGAGTGTCACCGGCCTTTTTAGATAGCACAGCTGTTGGAGCATTTTGTGATATGATACTTACTATTGTAAGGTAGGGGGGGAGATGTGAGGCAGCTCAACAGGTGATCCTCAATCCGACCCCCTGGGAAAGGCTTCGAGCAGAAAGGACAGCGAATATCTGCAGGAGGCAGAGACACGGCAGAGCTGAGATTAGCAAATTACGCCGCGTGGAGACACAAATGATAGATAAAGCAGACATCGAGATTAGACAGGCTGAATAGCAGACTAAAACACAGTCATTATGCATGCTGCATTCCAAGCCATGATGTAATGATGTTAACTTGGTTTAAGATGATCTGAAGAAGCTTTTATTTGACAGCATGGATTACTGAAAACAGTGACTCAGGCCTGGGGGATAGCCACCACATGAGCCGTTCCTGGATGTGACAGCCAGGCAGAAACAGTGCCTTGCTGCCCTACATTCCCCCTCCTCCTCCTCCTCCATGTATGAGCCGCTGCCAGGAGTGAGCATGCATGCAAAGTTGTGACCCATTTCCCTACACTTGCTAGAGGGCTGGCCTGGGAAACCCACCACATTGCAATGTTTTGGCTCAAAATGTCACGTTTGCCGTCACATCGCCACCACCTCCCTGTATCTGATGGACCGGTGGCACGGCCGCTTCGTCTGGAAGCTCATGTCCCCTTTTAAACGTAGTTTGACAGACGGGCTGTATGTTGCTTAATGCTTCTGTCTTGCAGGATCATCACTGACAACCACTGTCAGGAGGCCCGGCGAAACCCAACAGCTTGTATGTGACCACTTCCAGTTTTGCCATCACCCTGCTCCAGACAATGGGGTCTCTGATGATTTGAGTCAGCATGCAAGCACGGGAAAGGAGATTATCTGTCTAGGAATGTAAATTCCTCAAATAATCCATTTTAATTTAAGATTGGGTTGATTTGGGGTTGCACTGCAGATATTTTCTTACAAAAATAAATGTATTTTTTTTCCTTTGCCAACTTTAGAGCTGTCAGATTTTTTATCTCTACGTGAATAACAATTATGGATGAATGAATAGATTAACGAATAAATCCACCAACTGCTTGACCACTGTACATCTGTAAGCTATTAATTTCTCTGAACACGTCACCAACTCCTGTCTTCACTTAAATGGCAGTTATCTTGTGAAAACATCGACTGTGAGTAGCTGAATTTCCTCATATTCCGGTATTTTGCAATTTGAGTTCAAACATAGAGCCAGTCACTAACACTGCCACAGATTCCGTTAAGCTTCTTTTGAAAATGGCTTCTTGCTGTTTACGTTTAAAAACGAGGCTAACCAACATTTGTGATGGGATAAGCTTATACTAGGAACTGATATGAATAAAGCAAAATTACAAGCATAATACAGTTGTTAAAATATAAATACTTACTGCCATGTCGGTTGTTAACACGGTAAAGGCCGATCCAAGCCTCTGACACCGGCCGCTGGTGAGTGCCACGGACCCGGGCGGATCTTGCGCCAACGCTGCGGGCGGAAGTGGCGATTCCCGGGGAGCCGCTCGGAAAAAGTGCGGTGGGGTGTGCGGCCTGTCTCCTCTTCGGGTTGGTGCTCTGCGTCGACAGGAGCACTGGGGCTCACGTTGCCGTCTTCCTCGGGTTTCCCCTCGCTGTTGTTGTCGTCGTCGGCGGGCGACGCTTGACTAATGGTAGAGGGGATGCTGTGGTGGTCGGCGGGGCTGCCGTCGGCGCTCGCCCCGTGCTGCCCCAAGTCCGAGTCGCTGCCCTCTTCGGACCGGCTCTGGTTAGCCTCCGTGTCCTCGAAACTAACCGAAAAGTCGACCACGAGACTGGTGGGCCTGGGGCAGCGGGGTCGTCGACAGGAATCCCGCTTTGTGCCGTCTTTCCCAAAGGGAGAAGGAACCGGGTCTTCCTGTAGGCGACTTGCTCTCGTTCCCATCTCTAGCAGGCTGGCTAACACAAGCAGCTTCCTCAAAACGAGCCCGCACAACAAGGGGACGCGTTCACCTCGAAACGACCCTTAAACCGTCAAGAATTCGGCTGGAAACTATGAAAGTAAACAGCTTCCTCGTGATGAAATTCTCTAAAGACAACAACTGTACCTTAACGGTCCGTCGCCGTGATTTCAGTTTGTTACCGCTGTCCACATTTTCTTTTATTTTTGACGTGCCCCTTTGTCGCTGCAGCAGCGGAAATGTAGCACTTTCGCTTCCTATTTGAGCCAACATGTCAGCAGTTACGGTAACGTCTTTACGTCACCTGCTCAGTTTCAAACATTAAACAATTCACATACGTTTATGTTTGTGTTTTATCTTTAATTTGTGGTAAGATATTTTGTATCTTTGTATTGTATGAATTAACTGAATCGTTATTTAACTTTTACTTCACTCGTTTCGAGAATGAGCACAACTGCTTATACATCTAAAGAAGAGGCGAAGAAGGCCCACATATGCAGGTCATTACGGTAAAAAGGTACACAATAATACTGACCAATCAGTGCGTTTTGGCTTGGCAGTGGTGTCCCGGAGGCTTCCGGCATGGGAATATGACTGGAAATCAGTAGTAACATTTAGGTTAAAAAAACAGACGATACATATATATGCATATCACCGTGAGGCAGTAAACGGTAAAACCATACAATAGACGTCGCGTTTGTTGAGGGTCAGTCGTTTTCCTGTGTTTTTTGCGGTGAGTTGTAACGTCTGAGACGCCTATGCAAACTCTGAGTCATTATCGCAAGGAAGGAAGCTAATTTGAAACAGCCTTTCCCTGCTTCTACGACTAACTACTGTCTCAGTTCAGTGCCTTTAAGGCTGTTATATTTTGTAACAGATGTAATTTGCCCCTCCAGTTTCAGTTTAATGTCAGGGAAGAGCACTAAAAACATTTTCTTCCTGTGCAAAGACATTTCTGTGGGCTTTATGCTCAGTTTTTAGTTTGCAGGAGGTCGATTTATTGTTTTGTTTGCATTACCTTGGATGGAACATATGTTTTCTTTTTATTTTAAACCTTTTTATTTGTTTAAATCTATGAGATAATACCTCATGTATGTTAAAAAAAACATTTTGTAGGTTTTGTACAATTATTTCAGCCAGGTTTATTGTGTGACACACCTTAAGTACAGAGATATAATGTGGGTTTAAACAGGAATGCTGCTGAACTTCTTATCTCAATGCTGTCAAAGATTATATGTGCTCGAATTATGACCGTTGACCTTCTGATTCATGTGTTTCTCTGCAGAAATGAGGGCGCTGACATTGCAGCAGACAAATGCGGCCCCAGGAGAGCAAAAGCAGCAGTTGTCCACATCTGGAAGAAGCTTGTCCTCCAACTATTCTCCAAATCTGGAAAATAAGTACTTGGCTCAGTCTTCCATGGTTAATCTCCAGACTTGCTTTCCGCCCATAAGCATCGCAGCCCAACCCTCTTCTTGCCCATCTCTTCAGCCTTCCAGATTGTCTTCGACCACTTCCTCCCTTCTGTCCACCTCTTCTTTTGCTTCCTCTGCTGCGTCACCCTTCCTCAGCACTGAGAACAAGCTCCTGACTCACGATGTGCCCCAGCTCTCTTTTTCCTTGACCTCTTCTGTCCCAAGTGGACATTTGCTCTCCACATCCCTTGCTAGTGGTGCTCTGCTCAATCGCTTTGCTCACCCTCCTTCATTCATTCCTCATGATCTGGGCGGTGAGCAAAAAAAGGATGACGGAGCAGACGAGACGATGGAGGACATATCTGAAGAGACACAGTCCTGTTTTGAAGAAACAAGTGTGGTACATGACAGGCTTTTCATTTGTCTTATCACATAAATGCATTGTATGCTAACGCACTCTCATATTTAAGCATTTTGACCATTACTGGTGCACATCATTTTACCATATCAGTGTTTTGATGATATGATGAAATGCTTTTATTCTTCATCTTCACCAGGAGATGCAGGAGATGGAGGTGGCTGAAGCTGAGACAGTCATGGAGTCACCAGTGTTGGAAATGGAGCTGAGCAACCAGGAAAGCGAACCGGCTTTGGTGATCAGACAGGATGAATTTGCAGAGCTCGATAGAGGAAATGAAAGGGCTGAAGACCAAATAATCAAGAAAAAGGTCTTCCACCACATCTGCATGTCCCTAGAATATTATTGGTGCTGTCAAGCTTGACATTGTATTAGCTGGCTCCTTGTCTCACTCCTTGTTATCGTGTCTGATCCTTCAGTATCTCTTGCTGAATGCTGTGTGTTGCTCCCTGGTTAATAAGAGCAGTTCTCCTGGCCAGAAAGAATGGAACTCAGAGGATAGTGTTTGGACCACAATCATCAGTCTGGCCAAGGATATTTCTGACTGTGACCCACAGTTCCTCCTCAAGGTTTGTCTGCATCTTCTTTGTAAATGGGCAGTCTTAGACTTTAGTATCTGAACTTATTTTTATCAATCTTGATAAAAGTACCTTTTGTTTTTTGATAACTTCTCAGCCAGATGGCTTCATCACTAGACTACAGTCAAACCCGATATCACCTGATAGTCAAACAGTCAAGTAAAACGGTTAATGGAAAAACTCAATCAGCTGCTCCCACAAGTAAACAACTCTCTTGTTGTCATGATAATGTGTGCTGATTCAAAGCTTTTATTTGTTCAAATGCTTTGAAATGAAATATACAGTCAAAAATACATGCTTGTATTTTTAAATTTTCTTTATTTCCAAACACAACTGCTGAGGAGCCAAAGGCATCATCTGCAAACCTGAAAGTTGGTGGTTCAATTCCTGGTCTCCTAGTCCGTATGTCAAAGCTCGTGATGCAATCATCAGTGCGTACATGATAGATAGAGCGGTGTCTACACTTGATAGAAAAAGAAGTCTGTGTAGGTCTCAGTAGATGAACAGAGAGCTGGATGAATGCATGGGTGGATGGGTGACTGTGGCTTTATAAAGTGCTTTGAATGGTCAGTAAGACTAGAAAAGCTCGGTGTAAATACAGTCCATTTTTCCATATGAAAATACTTAATTTATAAGGTGTAATTTTACACCTTTGCCTCATGTAGAAAGCATACATCCATGAACAAACAATTTTTAGTTTCTAGTGATAGTTTGCAGAAAGGTGACAGTGGTAAGAACATTGGAGCCTGGAAGCTGAATTTGAAAAAGAATTGCACAACATTGTTTGCACTTGTATTTTTGATGTTATTTTTTTTCCTACAGATGTATAAATCTGGTTTCTGAGGTTTTTTTGTTGAGGAAAAAAAAAAAAATCTTTGAAAAATTCAATAGAAATTTGAAGGGATGAAAAATAAATCTCATGGTCATGTATAACATGAGACTTCAATATGATATCATCAGAATAAATAAGAAATGTGACGGAAAATTTGACACTTATGTCCAAACCTGCAAGGTGAAATTTCTGATTACAAAAGTAATTTCCATGATTAGAAACTGCAGGAAATCAGATTTTTTTGAGACCGTTGTTGGCATCCTGCAGTAGCAAGTTATAAGTAATCAGCCATAGTGTTGTTTTACAATTATTGTGAGTTCTAGTGCATATAAAAACACTGTATGGACACTTAAAAAAAAAAAAAAAGATGGAAACAAGAACATCATTTGTTAAATTATTTGCTGCATGTCCTCTTCTATAAGTGTTTAATTTAGATTTGGAAAATTCTTCATTTTCTCACTTGAATGCATAGCATGAATACTCTCAAGTCATTGTTTTTTTAGCATGTAAGGCAAACCTATAAAAGTTGCCTATTTGTATAGTCTTTATAATAAGTTTATTAACCTGAGTTTCCAGCATGGTGATCAAATGATTAACTGTCAACTTCTCATCAAGAGACTTGTGTTACAAGTGCCCCCCCCCCCCCCACTTAATAATTCAATATTTTACTCAGAACACTGACAGTTGCTGCAAAATATCTAATATCCAGTGGTGCATTAGTAACAATGAGCAAAGAAGTCAAGCTTCACAAATTACTATAGCAAAGAAGTAATGGTTGATCATTGTTTTCATGATATTATACCAGTTTGCTCTGTGTTTCCCATTAAGGTCGCAGTTTACACCAGGCAGGAGTTGAACATTCGCATCACTGCAAACTTTTTACTGGCTCTGGCTGCTAATCTGCCCCCTACTAAGCCACATGTCCGCAGATACTTCTGTGCAGCTGTGCAGCTTCCGTCCGACTGGCTGGAAGTCGTCAGAATCTACAGTACAGTGAGTCTGAGTCAGCGTCTACTGTACTCTGTGATTTCCACATTTCTGTTCTTTCTAAATTCCATGATCATCTTTTTCCAGTGCTTCAGTCTCTCCCTGCCGATGTGTCTGAAGAAGGCCATGACTGACAAGTTTAAGCAGTTCAACGAATATCAGCTGGCCAAATATAACACACGCAAACACCGCTGCAAACACAACCGTAAGGAGGCCAAAGGAAAGGTAGAGGGGCATCGTTATCTTTTTTTTGTACATTGTCAAAACTAAGGTTTGCTCATGTAGAACTAACTGTTTTAGAAAAATGCTCGCTGTTCCTGAATGCGTCACTTAGTATTTTGTCTCAAAGTAATTGTGATGTGATTTCTAGAAATCAACTGATGAACAGCTGGAACAGTGGGCCAAGCCTGCTCAGGTCAGATGCACCGATGCTGAAGAAGTTTGTAAGTAACCATCCATTTATTTTGTGCCAGTTAATGAGATTCCTGGATTTTTTTTTTGTCTTTTCAAACTGAGTCATTGTTTAAAGAGGACATATTATGAAAAAAAAAAAAAAAAAAGCTGCATCTGCTCTCAACTGTGAATAATCCTTTTAGAAGGAATAACCGCCACGAAGCGGGAAAAAAACCACGTAAAATCAGGTGAACAATTGCTAAATGATTCCCTAGCTGAGGAGCTATTTCCTCTGACATTAATGTAAGCACAGTAACTGTCTCCCAGGAGCTTCGTGAGGTGGGTTTCCATGGCCACGCAGCTGTCTGAAAGCTTCACAGCACCAAGTCCAACGCTGAGTGTCGGATGGAGTGGTTTTAAAACACACAGACAGCTGTACTGCTGAGAAGTGGAAATGTGCTCTGGGAGTGATGAATCATGCGTCTTTGTTAAGGTGGTCAGGTGGGCGAGTCTGGGTTTGGCAGATGCTGGGAGAACGTTACCTGCCTGACGGCTTTGTGCCAACCGTTTGGTTGACAAGGGATATTTGTATGAGGCTGTTTTTTTCAGGGCTCTGTCTGGACGAGGCCTCTTATCTGCAGTAAAATACAGTCATAATGCTTCATCATATCCAGGCCCATTTCTATGTCCACATGACTGTGCCCCAGTGCACGATGGAAGCACAATAAAGACATGGTTTGATGGGTTTGGTGTGCAGAGACACCTGACCTCAAGCCCATCAAACACCTTTGGGATGAACTGAAATGAGGATTGCAAGTCAGGCTTTCCTGTTCAGTATCGGTGCCTGACGTCATAAATTCTCTGGATCTCTTTATCTCCACCCAAGGTCATTTTAATGCTGCTTTTACTATATTTTCCATGAATCAAATTACAAAGCTGTAACATTCGTTTAAAAAGAGACAGATCTCTCAGAAGAAAGGAGGCCGGTGGCTCACTCCACCTCTAAACTCAGCTGCTACCAGAGCGGTAGTCGTGACTGAAGAGGAAACATTTGTGGTAGTTGGACCAAAAGCATATTGCAGACATTTAATTATCTGAAGGAATTGTGTCAACTTAAAGAAAAAAAACCTTCTTTTCTTTTCTTCTTTTCTTTTTTAATTGTTGAAACACTTCCTAACTGCAGTTTCTTTTGTGTGTATGTGTGTGTGTGTGCAGATGCAGGCAGATAGAGGCAAAGTGGTGGTGGATAAAAAACAGAGTGAATTCAGCATGAAGAAGTTGATCAGGAAGCTTCACATTAAAGATCCTGCTGAACATGTTATGGCCATTCTGGGAAGAAAGTAAGCAGTAGATGGGGGCAAATACACATGTACTTGATACAGTAATGACATCTAAAGGTTGCTAAACTTACTTTTTCTAACAGTAAATGAGAACCAAAGCTTTCAAATAAACATAGTGAAATTTACATATATTTTTTCCTTCTGAACTGTAGTGAAAGAAACGATCTGTGATAGTAGATCTGGGGTTTATTATTCTTAATGTCACTCATGCTGCTCAAATTCAGCTGAAGTATGAGGTCACTTTTTAAGAAGAAGCTAAACATCTGCTTTCATTTAGGATTTTTTAAAAATGTATTTTAATTTATACATGAAAAGCATTAAAAAAAACATGAAGTGAATCATGAAGATTCTGGAGAAAGTATTTTTAAAAGCAGTGTGATTGTCTGAACAGGTATCCCAGTGACCTGAAGGCGTTCAACCGCTGTGGCTTAAAGGGCGTGTGGGACAGGGAGAGAGCTGGACAGAGGATGAAGCTCAAGGAGCCACAGACGTGGGAACGGCTCCTCAGTCTGGAAGGAAACAAGGCTGCCAGCTGGGAGAAACTCATAGGTCTGACAGGAAGTGCACGTCTTCAGCTCCTCAGAACTGAGCTGCATGCCCAGGCCTGCAGGCCAGAGTGGTGCACCCACTGCATCACTGTTTCCAAGTAGATTATTATTGGAAAATATAATTCATTACAGAAAAATGTATTTCATACTATGTGTTTATCTTTACGGTACTGCAGTTTACCATCTGGTTCAGGGACCGAAGTCCAACATTTCTAAAGTTGAAAGCCTTCAATCTTGACTCGGTCTTTAAAAAATTCCCACATGCAGATGGCAGATACCCTGAGACAAACATGTCCACAGTGACGCACACTCAAAGATGATGTCTTTACTTTTGCAGACAGTAAATCACTTCCATTTATGGCCATGCTGAGGAACCTGAGGAACATGATCACCAAGGGCATCAGTGAGGCTCATCACAGGAAGATCCTCAGAAGACTAACTAATCAGGTCTGACACACTGTAAATGATCCTTATTCATCAGCTGGTTTTAATTTTTCTAATGTAATTAAATTCAACATATTTAGCACTGATAATCTTATATTTTACTGTGGATGTCCTTACAGAAAGCAGTCATTCAGAGCAGGCAGTTCCCTTTTAGATTCCTTGCTGCCTACAAAGTCATCATGGAGTTGCACACTTTGGGTAAGAGGTGTCAAATGGTGTATTATAAATTATAACCAACTTATAGATGCACAGAAGGCTCTCTTTAAAGTTAACGTTGGGTTTGTCTAGTTCAGCATTACTATGGAAGTAAAAGTGATCATCTTAATAGAGCAAAATTCTAATTTCTTTGTCCATTTTAGATAAGGGAGGTTTAAGCACAGCTTGCTTAAAGGTAGGGTAAGCAATTCTAAAATGTTTTTTTTCTCTTCTTTTTTTTTTTTAAAAAGTCAGAAATGTTGCTTAGTTTAACAAAAAAAAAAAAAACAACAACAAATTTTCCATAAACTGGAAACACCAGAGTGAGGGCAACATCTCCCCCCAAAAAACAAGTAAAATTTTTCCAGTCAATCACAGAGGGGGGTAAGAGCTAATGCTCATGCACATAAAGAGGAGGTGCTTGCAGGAGTTAATGATGGGGTGTGTTTCCACTGGAGGGAGGGGCACGGAAGAGCTAGCTCTCTAATTTGTTCAAATGTAGACAGATGTGATGTCATCCAGAAATTGCTTACCTTACCTTTAAATTTGCCTTACAGTCTCATAACTAGTTTCAAAACCTGTGGGCAAATAAATGTAGTTTACCCATATTTTCCTTTATTTATGTTTGAATTTAAAACAGGAAGTGTTAGCACCATTAGCATCTAACTGCAGCTAAGAAACAGCAGGACGACAGCCTCCTCTTTCTTTATTGCACTGCAAAACAAACAAGACCGAAGGAAAGGTTTGTAGAAAATGTTTGGATTTTACCTTCCAGCAGTGTCCTACTAACAAAGAGGAACTACAAGTAACGTAAAGACTATATTGATCCAAACATCCTCAATTATGTATAGATTATTCAAAATCTAATCATGTAAACTTCAGTAAAATGTTGGCTACTTCCACAACAACATAAACATCCAGTTTCGCAACAGAATCCTAAATAAACATTGCACTTTATGATGGTTTTTTAATGTCATGGATAATAAGTTTTTACTAATTATTATACTGGACAGCAACTTATGAAAACTCAAGCATGCTCCAGTCTTTTAAATGAATATGAAAAATGACTCTAGAACAATCCCTCCCCATGTAGCTGGGATATAATAGGCTGATAGGATTATTTAAAATAACCAAATAACTGAACTATGTCACACGGCCAGAAATACCTGAGATCACAGGACCTTTTCTTCACCTCTTTGTTTTTTAGCCTCGGCATCGCAGAAGGCGACTCCCTCTGCCAAAGAGATCCTGGTGAGCATTCTGAAGAAAATCCCCAAAAGCCGTCGATTCAAGCAACAGCAGTGGGAGTCGACTCAAAAGAGCAGAATTAAGGGGACGCTCCGTGTGCCGTTTATCTACCGCCTGTACAGAATGAAGAAGGCCGAACTCCTGAAGTCAAGTAAAGAATATTATTATTTTTGAAAGGGTTTCATTTGTTTTCTGTTGGATCTGTTGTTGGCCAGTGAAGTTTAGAAGGACAACAAAACCACATTAACATCTGCCTTGCTGATTAAGAGAAGATTTTCATCTTTTTTTTTTGGTGTCTTTGTGTCCAGTGAGAGACTCTACACTGTTGATCTGTTGGACCGTTACCGCAAAGCTCTGGAGACGGCAGTTCAGATCTCTTGCCGCTATAATGTGCCGCCGCTACCTGGAAAAACTGTCATCTTCCTCTCCTGTCACATGCCAAACACACCTTGGGGCAAGAAACAGGACTTCTGCCTCCCTCCAGATCCGGAGGAAAAAGACAAAGAGGAAGATGAAGGAGAAGAAGACGAAGACGGCAACAGTAGAAGGTCGAAGGAGCCAGAAGACGATAAACTCTCTCCTTCTGTGAGTGACTGTGATCTGTAACTCAGAGAAAGGTTGGATTCGAAAGGTTGAATGAATGAGCTAACCCCACTTCACGTTTCTAAATCTTTGCAGTTGATGGAGTTGGGAGCTTTGCTTGCTCTGATGATGCAGAGCAGTGCAGAGGATTGCCAGCTGTGCTTCTTCCACTATAGTCACTATCAGGAAGCTAAACTTGAGTCTGGCACCATTTTGGATAATGTCAGAGGTTTGATCAAGCAAATGGAGGTGAGTACATTTCTGTTCATTTTTTTCCTTTTGTATTTCTATGTAGCTTATATATATTTCTTTAATATCAAAGCATTATCTTGATACACAAAGACATTAACGCTGCAGCGTTCAGGTAGCAGATGTTGTTTCGGCTTTATTAATGAGCCTTTCTCTTTCACAGGCAGCTTCATGTCTTCCATATGATGAGATTGATAAAAGACTCTGTCATAAAATGTTCAGCAAGAAAAGCAAGGTGAGTATCTGACTTGTGGCTTTGAATTGTTTGCTTGCTGTGCTATAGTCTATGTTGGAGTTAATTTCTGTTTATTCATTCTTTTTAATGTGTATTACTATAATGCCTATGAAGCAGTGATTTCCAATCCTGGTCCTCAGGGCCCCCCCACCTCCAAATAGTGAGTCATTGACAGACTTGTGTAGACCTGGAAGCCTAACTGATGGCCGTCCAATCAGAAGTGATTGAGCAGAGGAAAAAAAAACATGCATGGCAGGGAGGCCTGAGGACCTGGATTGAAGAACACTGCTGACGAGACAAATCAGGACCCGTGGAGAGAAAAAAAAAATAAAAGTAAACTGCTCACCTGTGTATTTTTGGAGTGGAAAAAAGCTGAACATTAGTCATAGAGGAGCTCATCATAAATCCTGGTTACGATTGTCAGTTGTTGCAACTTGATAGTTGGACCTTTGCAGTCGAGGTTGGGTGGAGGAAAAGCTGGATAATTCTGCCCTTGGCCGTTTCTGTGTTGTAACGTGACCCAGAAAATCTCATCAGCTCGCGAAATGTCATATATTCAGACGCACCCGGTCCCAAAGTGCAAGGGTTGTGGTTTTTGACTCGTTTCATCACTGACGCCTTTATCCACCCCAAGCACAGAAAAGATTCACATACATCATATGTCACCTTTACATTTTCATGATAATAGAAAAAGAGACGCATCTTGTAATTAGATATGCACCAGTTCCCATTAATTTGCCCTTTTCATAAAACCCAACATAATTATTATTAATTATTTATTACTTAATTATTAATTATTATACTCTTTTGAGTGTCTGTTTTATTTTATGTGATGCACTTTAAGCAGAGAACTCTAATGATGATCCCATGAGGAAGCTCTTGATTTACAGTACATGATAAAAATTACAGTGAACATGTTTCAAATTAACTCCACGCTGGGAGAATTTTCAAGCAACACTTTGAAACCACAAACTTGCATTAGATGGACATTTTGAACCTGATTCAGTCTCTATAGCAGGGGTGGGCAACTCCAGTCCTTGAGGGCCGCTGTCCTGCAAGTGTTAGAAGTTTCCCTGCTTCAGCACACCTGTTTCACATCAATGGCTCATTAACAGTCTTGTGCAGACCTGGATGACAAGCTGATGGTGATCCATTCATTTGAATCAGGTGTGTTATGGCAGAAAAACATCTAAGACATGCAGGACAGCGGCCCTCGAGGACCGGAGTTGCCCACCCCTGCTCTATAGAAACAATTGTAACTTAATTTCCCCAGGACCTCCATATTTCGGATTTTCCCCCCCTCTATATGTCTGAATCATTGTCTAACTGGGAAAAGCCAGATATTTGAATCAGAAACACCTCAGATATAGACCACTCTTCAATTTTACCCATCCATCTTTTCCTCAACTCCTACTTATCTCCTTAATATATTCAGTAGCAGTGGCTATTAAAAATTAAATATTCATTTCATGCAACACTTATTAGTTTCCCCACAATTATCAACAATTATCAACTTCAGGCACATTTTCTTCTCAGGTGAACAACATCATTCTGCTGACAGATGACTGGATCAACAGTGATATTCAGTGGGCCGTCACAAACTACAGGAAGGAAGTCAACGATAAAGCTCTAGTGGTGCAAATCTACTTATCACAGAGGTTGAACTTGATCTTCTTGATATATGTTCTGTTCTGTCTTAATGTCAAAACCTGAACTGGGAATGTAAAAATGGAAAAGTACCTCTGCTTTTCTTTCCTGTTTCATAAATGATCCTGTACTGTTGTATTTAGACGTGCTAGAGACCCTGAAACCCCCACTGACTGGAACTGTGTGAGGCTCGAAGGCTTCAGTGAGCAAATGCTGAGGTAAAATGCAGTCATTGTTGATTCAGCTGTTAATGGAAATGATTTAACTATTTGAACATTTAATGTTCAGTCGCTCTATGAATCATTTTTGTTCGTTCATGTTTTGTGACCTCAGGCTATGTGGTTCATGTTCTTAACATAAGTGAGAGGAGTACGCTGACAGATTTCTCATCTGCCTATTAAATATGAAGCTGAAGTCTGCAGCTGGTTAGCTTAGCCAACACAAAGACTGCAAAAGTAAAGTGTTGTAGTTTAAAAGATGACAAAATCCACCCTCATAAATCCACAGCCGGAAAGTTCAGAACAGTTCAGCCCCGTAAAGCAGTTTAAAACTTTGCCTTTTACCCTTGTACACCTGGACTTGGGCAGTTTATGTTTATAACCACCTGTTATGAATCTTTGAGACTTGGATAATGACAGTTACTGCAATTATTAATTTCCTTTTGGGGATTAATTCAGTTAATCTACTTTAATACTTTACTAAATTCGATTCAGTAAAGTATTACTGAATCGAATAGATTAATTAAAAAAAAAACTCAGTGGAAATTTCATTCATTTACAACAAAATTTACCATGATGTTAAATTAGAAGTCACTGTGTAACAGACTGGAGAACAGTCTGGTTTTGTCCCTTAGCTGGAAAAATTATGTTCCCAAAATTTCAAACTGTCTTTCCAAAAACAGATTTGTGGCAGAACGAGGTTCGTCAAGGCTGCTGGATCACATTGAGAACATGGACAGACAGTTCA
This sequence comes from Hirundichthys speculiger, assembly GCA_018398805.1. Taxonomy (NCBI): domain Eukaryota; kingdom Metazoa; phylum Chordata; class Actinopteri; order Beloniformes; family Exocoetidae; genus Hirundichthys; species Hirundichthys speculiger. The sequence continues at coordinate 968,241 of JAGFBZ010000267.1, read as the reverse complement.
ACATCCCACCACCAGAGGGAGCTAAAGGCCTCCAGACTTCAAATAACATTGTCTCAGTTCCAGCCAGCCCAAAATTAAGGTAAAATTTATTCACCTGTTTTTTTTTTTTTTTTTAAATCAAGTTTCCTTCTTTTAAAGAGCAGCTCATCCCTTGGTCTCCAGGTGGCAGGGAGTGCGGGTGTTCATCTCCTCCACATTCAGGGACATGCACGCTGAGCGTGACGTCTTGGTGCGGTGCGTGTTCCCGGAGCTCCGCCGCCGCGCCGCCCCACACTGCCTCTATGTGCAGGAGGTGGAGCTGCGCTGGGGCGTGACGGAGGAGGAGTCGGACAGAGCTACGGAGCTGTGTCTGTCGGAGGTGTGTCGCAGCCAGATGCTGGTGGGGATCCTCGGGGACAGGTACGGCCAGGTGCCCCCCAGACCCGTTTTCCCGGACCTGCCGCAGTACAGCTGGGTAAGATTCACGATGCGGATTTTGCAGGTAGAGCCGAGTGAACTGTCGATTTGCAATCAAACAGCTAAGCTGAGTGAACTGAATGGCAGAAATCTACTCTGCAGTTGTTCTGGGATGTTATTGATTAAACTTTTTGAGGTTTTAAGATGCTCGTTGAACAGAGTACGAGAAGAAACTGTGCTGCACATTTTCAACAACATAAATTACATGTATATATTGTTAGACCTCTGCCTTTATACCCAGCACGATGTACTGTACATATTTTAATCAAATGCTGAAAGTGAAAGACAGTGATGGTTACTTTTAATGTCAGTCCTAATTAACAAATAACAGTGTCATTCTCTCTCTTCAGCTGGCCTCGGCCCCAGCTGGTCTGTCCATCACAGAGATGGAGATCCGTCAGTTCCAGGCCCTTTACCCTGACACGGCGCACCAACGGATGTTGTGCTACTTCAGAGATCCAGACATAATCAAGTAAGCTGTGAATGAAAATTGAGCGTTTTTATTGGCTCAAAGTGACTCTCATGATTGGTGTTTTTGTAAACTGACTTCAGTCCGCTCTGTCCTGCATTTCCGTTCGTTTTAAGATCAGTTCCCGTCGCTTGGAGAGCAGATTTTGCCGCTGAATCAAAAGAGGCCGGGGACAAAATGACATCTTTGAAGAGCAGACTGTTGGCAAGCAGCGTCAAAGTAACTGAAAAGTGAGTCATCTCGTTCTGCGTGATCTTACTCTTATGTTGATTGTGGCAATATTCAGAAATTCTTGACATTGAGGAGCTTGAATGCATATTTTTATTTTATTGATAGACACATACTAACCCTGAATAAATAAATAATAATAATCTTGCACAAATAAAAGCACCGTGATTTGAGCTTTATCTGAGCTCACTTTCGTTTCTGTTGTAGCTACTCATGTGAGTGGGGAGGTGTTGTGGAGGGGAAGCCGTATCTGAAAAACCTGGAGGACTTCGGCAAAGCTGTTCTGGAGGATCCTTTGGTCGGCTGTCATGAAGCTGTTTGTGGAAGTCAGTAACTTTGAGATGTCACTCAGCTGACTCTGCAAAACCACTCAAATAACAAAAATGGGCATCTGACTGTAGCATGAGTGCATTTCTGTCCTCTCACAGCTGTTTGAAGTGATACTGAGCCACTTTCATTCTCCGTCTGGCAGGAGAGTAAGGGGACGGACACTGAGTCGGAGGTGTCGGAGCAGGAGGTTTACCAGGGGGCGCTGCTGAGGCAGTTCTCCGGCAGGGAGAAGCTGCTTTCAGGGGCTGTGGAGATGGTGGAGCAGACCCACGCCAAGGGAGGGATGGTGGTGATAGAGGGAGGAACTGGAGAGGGAAAAACTGTCTTCATGGTAATTTAAAGAGTTTAAACTGTTGTGGGTTCTCAGTTGCACGGAAAACAGCGTGCACATCAGAGACATGATGAAAGGCATTTTGACTTGATTTTGCAAAAGTTTCTTTTTAGAATGCTAATATTTGATATAAACACATTTAAAAACAAGTAAATTTCCACCCACACACACAGGCTGCCCTGGCAGATGCCCTCAGCATGGGAGTTAAGTCCAGAAAAAACATCACCTGCGATGTAATGTCCTATTCTACTGCCGCCAGCCAACCGGCACGCTCGGTGGAAAACCTCCTTCGCTGCCTCGTCCACTGGCTGAGAAAGACCAAAGACGCAGATGAGCAATCGCCTTTTCCCCTCTCATATAAGTGAGAGCCCTCTGCATTATTTACTCTGCACAATCGATGGTTTCCTGCTGTGTCGGTTCGATGGCTTCTTTTTCGTATCTCAGAGACCTGCTGTCAGAATTTCACTCCACGTTGAGCGACATGAAGAGGAGCAAACCTGTGGTGCTGCTGGTTGATGGGGTGGATCTCGTCCGAGACGGCAGAGGACAGCTCAGCAATGACTGGATCCCCCAACAGCTTCCCAAGGTAAGTTACAGAGAAATAAAGAAGCTTCATATTAGCTGAAATTTCTACTTAAAGGCTCCTGAATTTTGTCACAGCTCATTTTCTACCATAAAATGCTTTATGGTCTGGCAATCAACATGAGGGTAACACTGAAATGTCATCGTTCACAAGCCAAAAAACTCATGATAATTCATAAGACTGGTATAAGAAGCATCCTGTGGAGTTGATTTATGTTATATACATTATTAAGTTAATTTCCGATGTCTTTTTAAACTGCATTAAAACTCAAACAGTATTTTTTTTCTTTTTTCTCAGGGTGTGTGCTTAGTCCTGAGTGTTACATCCAAAGCAGCTCTGCTTCAAACACTGGCTGCGAAAAGGGGGACTGTCCTGTTTTCTCTGGGGCAGCTCACCATGCCGGACAGAAAGAAGATTGTTCAGAAGGAACTGGACGCCTTCGGAAAGAAGCTCAGCGACTCTGCTTTCAACAACCAGGTTCTACTTCCCACCCGTCTGGGATCTAACGCCTTTTCTCGTTTCCAGAACTTGTCTTTTTATGCAAAAACTGTGCTGTGTGTGCGATTTACCAGCTCCAGACTTTAATAACAAAGAAGGGAGCAGCGAGTCCTCTCTACCTCCACTTGGCCTGTGAAGACCTGAGGAGTTTTGCCTCCTTTGACAAGGTGCGAGCTCACTTCAGTCAACCACCTCTGCGCCGGTTTCTCTGGTTCTGCGTTGGCGTTAACCCGACAACCAAAATAAAGTATCCTGTGTGTTTGTATCTTAGCTGAAGGAGAACCTGCAGTGTCTCCCACAGTCTCTGAGCCAACTGGTGCAGTACAGCTTAGAGAGACTCTGCTCGCAGTACAGAGGCATGCTGGGACTCCGCTGGGCGCTGGCAGCTCTCACCGTCAGCAGCACCGGTATGATTGTTCAAGTTTTTATGTTCTTGTTTGGCATTTTGTCTGATTTGCTGGTGAAATGTCATGCTTGCCAACGTTTTTGAGAGGTATTGACCTGTAAGATTTAACCAGCGGCAATAAATCCTTTGACAGAAGGAGTTTTTTAAAATGGTGGGACATATTTGGCAGCAGTATGAACTGTAGTTCAGTGTTGGAAGCAACAAATGTGGGTAGCCAAAGAAGTTGGGTGGCTATTTAAAAAAAAAAAAAGCCTTAAAGCTAACTGAAAGACTGGTTCAAGACCTACAAACTGATGATGAACATAAGCCATTGCAAAAAAAAAAAAATTGTATTAAATTGTATATAGTATTGTAGCACCGCTGGAGTAGACTTTGGATTTGTCCTGTCTAACAGGGTCACGTCTCAGTTCCCCAGAACTGTGTAGACCAGTGAAGATTTTTATTATCAACAGTAGTATGAGCTCTGATTTATGAAGACTTCATAGTTAAACTGTATCTGTCATCCTTCTTGCTGCGCTCCAACCGAACTGCTGTCTTGAACCTGTTTTCTTCTCTTCATTCTCCAGGCCTGATGGAGAGAGACTTGTACTCTGTACTGAACACATGCAATGAGCTGTCTTCCCGGGACGGGCAGGTCGGATTGCAGGAAGTGCTGCGCCTGTTCAGGAATCCCAAAGGACGGATTCCCATGGCAACATTCACCCATATGGTGCAGAGTTTACAGAGGTGAGGGCCAAGCAACAAGTAAAAAGCATCTGATTGTTGTAACATGAATTCAACTGCACATTCAGATTCATCTCAGACAGATGTTGGCTGGAATGAGGTTACAGCGTAGTCTGTAGAGCAGAGGGTGGGTTACAGTGAGATTCATGTTGTTGGAAGCTTTTCTGTTGCATTGTGGGTTCCAGGACCAATAAAGGCAAACCAGACACTCTAAAAGTCCAAATTCTGGCAAATAATTGACATGTTCATAAATAGAATGTAAGAACTAAAACTCCCAGGGTCCATTAAATCCAGTTAAAAAGTTTTACAGTGGCTCTAGGAGGCTATTGAAGGAATACTTTGATAGTTTGAAGTTTTGAAACAGTTTAGGATTCATTGATACACAGTGGCAGCGTGTTTTATTAATCGTTCCTCCTGCATATCAAAAGCTGGGGCCACACGGATGCATATGTACACGTAAACACTGCTCGGCCGTAATTTGTTCATGGTGTGAGCGATAACTGAATTTCCCTCAGTCTGATCGGTCCATCTCATTGCCACAACACCGACGACTCTCTGGCTCTAATGAACCCGGAGGTAAAGCGAGCATTTGAGGATTTTCTCCTCCCCACAGAAAGTGACAGAACCAGAGCTCACCTCATACTGGCAGGTAGAGTACGCACAGATCGCCGTTATGACGCATGATTATGAGCTGCCATGTATTCAGATTATTCTTACTGTAATTCCACAGCTCATCTGTGGGTGACGGCTGACCCCGAAGGTGAAGATACCTTCCTTCACTGCGAGGCCAACTCTGTCCTGCATCTGTCTTCCAGCCTGGTTGGAAATCTTTTCTTCATTTACTAAATGCGGCAAAGCATAAAGAAATACAAAAAAATATATGAAGATATAGTTATGGTTAAATTCCTTGACAGTATGATTTCCTTATATTCCTTTTTAGTAAAGAATCTTTGCTAAGAGTTTAACAAATTTGTAATCAAAATATTGTGAAAATCACTTGGTCCAGAAATGTTTCATGCATCTTGTTCAGATTCGACCTGTTAGAGTTGATATTGATCATTTTAACTCCTGCCTGCCTTTATTTGTGGTCGGTTAGATTCAAAGCGGACAGCTGGAGGCTCTTCATTCCCTGCTCTCCAGCTATTATTTCCTGTACGCTCACGTGCGCCACGGCCTCCTGCACCACCTCATGGACACATACAGCTTGTATGGTGAGTGTGCATGATCGCGTCACATTATGAATGTCTGCTTATGAAAAGTTTTAGATGAGTTTTTTCTCAAGCAATTCATATTTGCTTGTGTGCAACAATATGAATTCAAGCTCGCTCAAGAGCAAGTTCAGTTCTTTAGGTAAACGGTAGATAAACATATGCTAATTATGCTTTAAACTCTTCCTTTCCTGCAGACAAGGAGAAGACTTCTGAGCTCTCATGTAAGTTTTTAGAAAAAAAATCACTTGATACAGAAGTGCTTGCAGTGTGCACCTTCATCATTCCAGCCTTGTGTTGTCCTTTCAGCTGACCTCCAGGGTCAACTGGAAGACTGCCGTAGTTTCCTGCGACACCACGCCTCCACACTCTCCACCTGGCCTGCTCTTTTCATTCAGGAGGCCTTCAATGAGCCTCCGGGGACATCTGCTCACACCTGGGCTCAAGGCCTGGTGGAGAGAGCAGGAGTCCGGGTGGTTGAGTGTCTGAACAGCAACAACGGGCCTCTTGAAGAGATCAGGTAAGTAAGTTACGAAGCTGGAGTCAGTGGCTAAGGAGCTACTGAGATCTTTTAATTCAGTGAAAGTAAGTTCTGCACTGAGGTGGATGATATATTGAAGGTTTTTTGTTTTTTTTTTTGTCTGAAATTGACCTGTGTTCCTTTTATGGCTTTTTCCCCAGTGAACTAGTGTCCACCTTTCCCTCTGAACCATCCTGTGTAGCTCTGAGCTCAGGATAAACAGCTGATGGTGGTTGGTACCGGACAGGGAACACTGCACATCATCCGCACTCAGACTGGACAGGTAGGAACTTCTGACCCAGTAGAAATGTATTTGCTTTCTTCCCTCTCTTTATCACACTGCCTGTATAAAAATACTATTATACGTTCATACAAAACTTGAGATTCAGTGTTTTTACGTGCACTGTAGTAGTTAATATATAAAAAAAAGTGTACTTAAAGCAGTTATGTAAATGCATTTCTCACTGATCATGACTTAGTCTTTTCTTAATTGTGGTCATTTAACTTGCAGATTCACAAATATTAACTCAAGAGAAAGCTTTAAATTTTACCACTGCTCATCCCAATTACAGAAACTAGGATAAATGGCTGTAGAAATTAAGATTCCTCATTGCAGTTCCTGTAAAAAAAAAAAAAAAACCTACTGTAAAGATGTCATTCATTGCTGCCATAGGTGCTGAGAATAAGAAATCCTCATTGGCGTCTAATATCTGCTTTCGTCTGTCTGTGAGCAGGAAATGAAGTCGCTGGTGAGCAGCTGTGATGGCATCTCAAGCTGTGTCTTTCTGAAGGACACTCAACTTGCTTCTACCTCCTTTGATGGACGAATAGAAGTCTGGGACATTGAGAATGGATGCAGGTAAGAGGAGAGATGTTAGGAGAGTTTGAGAATATTGGTAGATTTATTTTTAAATGTAGGGTTGGCATATGATACTTAAATTGTTCCTGCAGGACCGCCCTCATTGACGGCCACACTAATACGATAACATCCAGTGACATCACCCCAGACAGGAAGCACCTCGCAACTGTGTCCCTTGACTTCATGGTTAAAGTCAGTCTCATTAAGCTTCTGTGATCTTGTCTGCTTGTTCTTTATCCATACACTTGATGTAATTTAAAAAAAAAAAAAGCTGTTAATTTATGTTTCACTTCATTTGGACACTGACCAGCAGTTATCTTAACTGAACATTTCCTCTTCTTCCTCTTCACCTTCACCACCACCACAGTCCATCACAGGACAGTGTCAGAGTAATGAGAGAAATGTCTTCTCTTTCGAGACCAATTTTCTTTTATTTCTTTCTTCAAAGTCATGACGTAATACCGCATTGGCCCAAATATAGAACAATATTTTATTCTAGAAATCATATTCTCAAAAATGGGGGTCATCTTATAATCAAGGACTAGACTTTTCTGTTGTAATTACACATCTGCGCCACTAGATGGAGCCTGCACCGAGGTAACCAGTAAGAATGGAGGAACCACACAGCCAACTCAAGCAAAGGGCTTTGAAAGTGTTGGAGTCCAGAATTATTTTTTTACAGACTAAATTATTTATGTTGTTCCTGAATAAAACTCAACTTCACTAGTTATGCAGTTATTGAACTACATGGTTGTAGCTTATTCAGAGTCATATTCTCAGATTTGAAGAGAACACATTTTTTAAAAATAGTACTTCATCTTGATCTTAAATAACATGGAAATCTGACACGCAAGTATGATGCCATACTTCCTGAAAAAGATTCAATCATTAAAACAATACAGCAGAATGTTATCTCTGTGGGAGTTTTTTCAATAGTAATTGTACAATAAAAAAATTGTTTTATGAATAACCTTATTGCCTTCATCATATTTTTTATTTTCCTAAAATGATACTTGAAAAATGGGGGTCGTCTTATAATTAGAGTCGTCCTATATTCGGGCGAATATGGTACATACAAATTGAAAACAATGTGAAAATTCTAACTAACCTAAAACAGGAGAAGTTTAATAAACTATTGCCAGAGATGGTGGAAGCAAAGTTTTGTCTTTTTCTAAACTGAATGTATAGAATTGTGCTGTCATGGTGGTAAAATAAGATGTGTTCACAGCCTGAAGCTGCCTCAGGAATGTCATCTTCTCTGAATTAAACTGAGTAACTGTGTTTCTCCTCCTCAGGTGTGGTCTTCTGCTAAAGGTCATGAAGTGGCCTCTCTGCCCAGCACCAGCCCTTTGAACTGTGTCATGTTTGACCCTGAAGGTGTCCTGCTTGCCGCTGGATGCTGGAATGGAAATATCGTCGTGTGGAACTGGCTCCAGAATAAAACCCTGACTGTGAGTTATCATGACGGTGAACGGTTAGTGATTCAGGGTAATCACTGGCCTCACGCTCACACATTAAAGATTTGCGTGAAAACCTCAAACAGTCCAGCAGGGCACAATTTCACTGCCAGATTGATCTGATCATATTAAGTGCTTGTCACACAGCAGCTGCATTCATGATGCATTTATGTTGACCATTCATATATAAATGCAGGCATTTATGAAGTATTATAAATATTGATTACCCTCTGGCGCACGTTCACAACACACTGTCCTATAAAGAAGACCCTTGATAATCATGGCAGTCCAGTTTTCAATGTGTGTCTCTTTCCGACAATCAAAAAGTAATGGAGTAAATAAAGTTAAGACCAGTAATGGAACAGATGGGTGTGTTTTTAAAAGAGTTTTGTTCAAATGTCCGTCATCAAATGGTTTGGATTCTTACTTTTGGGGGAAAGAAATAAAAAAAAAAATCCACCATTTGTTCCCTCAGTCTCTCAGTGGTCACCAGCGATCCGTCCGCAGTCTCTGTTTCTCCCCGTCGTCCTCCATGCTCTGCTCTGGCTCTGTTTCTGGAGAGGTGCGGGTGTGGTCAGTGGCCACCTCCACCTGCGTGGGATGTTTCCAGGCTCACCTCGGAGCCACAGAGGCCCTCACCTTCCTGAAGGAAGGAGCCATGCTTCTGAGCGCCGGCTCCGATCAAACAGTAAGAATCTTTACTCCTTTCAGTTCCTTTTGAAATTTCTTTTATTGCACATAATTTAACCTTTTAATAGTTTTTTATGAATTTATGTGAAAGTTATTGACCTTATGTTGCCATCCTTCTGTGCCTGCATTTTAATCATCTATAAGATCCTTAATTATTTATTCCTCATACTTTGGGGAAAGAAACACACTGCAGTCGTCAGCCTTAAGGAAAAATTCACCAGTTTTCTCTAAAGAAAAATATCACTGGTTTTGAGATGAGGAGCTTTTGTTAACTGTATTTTTGTTTTGCTGTTAAACAGCTCCAGCTCTGGTCAGGAGGACTTGGATGTTCAGTCGCTGCATTAAAAAGCAATGAAGTAAGTTCTGATGTATTCTATTAAAGTAGTACTATCTTTCTAGAGTCATGTTTTCAGACTCTTCTGACTCCTCTTTTCATTTATCATCTCATTTCTTCATTACAAGTTCAACAGAAGACAAATTTGATCTAATATGCAGCAACAGATTTAATATGGATGGTTTTTCATTTTTCAACAGCCACAGACTAGACAGTGAGTGTTTTAAGATGGTGAACCTTTGAGCATTTTTTTTTCCACTTTCTTCTTTTCTCTTGTTTTTAGTACGAAGAGGAGCCTCCTCAGAAGAAAATGAAATCTGCACCTTGTCAGCCTGCTGCTCTCTGTGTGGCTGTGAATGGAGACGTTGCAGCTGTGGGATATCATGGAGATGGCATCAAGCTTTTCAGCCTTGAGTCAGGTGTGTTTATATGTCACAGTTAAAGCAGAAAAAACATTATCTGACAGCAGTCTGATAGAAGAAATATGGATATTCAGATCATAACCAAGACCTAAAAGTCTTGCTTTAGTCTTTTTTATTGTGAAGCTTTTTTTTAAAAAAGTATATTTACTATAAAGTTGTTAATGAATAAGCACAATTTTCTATCCAAAATTGGTCAAATTATAACTCTGTAGTTTAGGATTAAACTGAGAAACGCCAGCAGCGTATAACACACATGACATTTCAGGAATTTCTGATTCGTATTTAAAAATTGATAATCTTATAATAATGACCTTGATGATTACAATAAATGTTTAAAATCATCGATTGTAATATCTATACAGGGTGAATGGGTGAGTAACACTCGCGTATACTGCAGAAAAGTATTAATTCAATCACATTCTCTGTAGTTTTTCTGCTCAGATGTTTCTGTTTTAAGGGATCAGAAGTAAGAAAATTTGAATTTCTTCACTGATTAACTATGAAATGAGTCTCGTAATCCGACAGACATGAATCTCGATTGTAGGTGAGAAGATCTGGGCCTCCACGGACCTCGACACATCTGTGCACTGCCTGCTTTGGGTTGTTTTGGAAGCAGAGCAGAACAAGTCAGAGCTGCTCGTGTCTGGTGGAAGTGACAAACGTCTGAGGGTCTGGAAGATGAAAGCAGAAAAAGAAGGAACGACAGGAAGGCCTAATAAGTCTGGGAACATTTGGGGTGCAAACAGGCACCATCCTGGCTCTGGCACAGAGCTCCACTAACTTGGCTACAGCTTCAGGTAAGTGTTGGTGGTTGTAATGACAACGGTGTGTATCTAAGGGGAACACTGCAGGTTCGATGTACCTTGTTTAGAAACCCCTAAAGCAGTCATTCCCAAACTTCAGAATACCACGGCCCAATTTGAAATGTGAAAAATCTCTGCGGCCCATGGAAACTTTTAATCACAACTGTGATTAACATACAAGACAAGAAGCTATGTTCCGATATTAATGTAAGGAATCAACAAATAATGTGACACTTTATTAAAATATTTTTTTAATCATGTCATAAATATTTTACAGTAATTAAAAATATATGTATATATATTATATATATTATATATAATATATATATATATATAATATTTTTTTTTTTTTAATCGAGGATTTAAAACATATTGTTTATTTTTAATTACCTCTCACGGCCCACCTGCAGTACCACGACCGCCCACCAGGGGGCCGCGGCCAACACTTTGGGAATCACTGCCCTAAAGGAAAAACATGAACTAATTTGGGTTTAATTTTAATTGTTTACTCTGTTTCTAGAATATCTTTTTAAAGAGATTGTTTTTCCTTGTTTTACAAAGTAAACAAAAAAAACTTGTAGTGCAGCAGAGAAGATGGTGTAGAGTTATAGGGAATTTTTTTACTTCTTGTTCTGTAACATTGTATAAATTCTAATAATGTTTTATGAATTCTGCTCTCTGTGCTTCCGTTTGGAGTAGATGACTTCACCGTTGCTCTTTGGCTCTTGGCTGATCTGGCCCTCGACTCTGCTGTTGAACCACACGTGGTGCTCAGGGGCCACAGAGGAGGAGCCACCTGTCTGGCCTTTCAGTCCCGATGGGGCGAAGCTGCTGTCTGGTGGAAAAGATCAGGTACTCTGGTCGTGCAATCCATTAGTCTGTGCCGTCTTGTTGGTTACATCTGACCTCTTTCCAGGCTTTGACAGCTCAGAAACAGGTCTGTTTCTCTGATGAAGCATATGTCTGTTTCAGGCTCTGATGGTGTGGGACGTCAGCTCGTCTCCTGCTGCCCTGTCCAAGTCTCTTCTTCCACTCTCACAGAGACTGGATCACAGGCTGCGTTTGGGCGGCAGACTGTGTGGTGAGTTCTTGCTGCCTCACGTCAAAGAAACGTGGATCATTAAGGATCATACTTTAACAACTGTATCTGCTATAAAGGTTTAAAGACGCGTGTCTCCATCACCCCTGCTCTGCTTTCCCTTTCAGATTAGCTCTTCAAATGATGGGAGACTTTGTTTTTGGGACCTGGAAGTGGGTCAGTGTCTCAAAGAAATCTCATGGAGGAATGCACTAACCTCTGTCTGCTGTCTGGTGAGTGGATTTATAAAACCATCGGAGGGCAATCCAGCACCTCTGCAGTTGAATGATGCTTTCTTTTCTTTTTTTTTTATCTTGCAGCAGTTAAATTTATGTTCTTTATTTATCTTATATTCTTTATTTCCCTTTATGGGATAAATAAAGTATTTTTCATTTCATTTACACAACATAAGGAACTTGTTTAGGAATTATTTGGCTTCATCATAAAGGATCTACTGTGTTTATTCACTCTCTGATGTCTGTGTGTGCAGGGTCGTCATGTGATAGCAGGCTGCTCAGAGGGAGCGCTGCATGTTTGGAACTGGGAAACAAGCACAGAAATCTGCCACATATCTGCCCACAATCAGCGCATACATCACTGCTGTCTCCTCCCAAACACTGGTGGGAAACTTTATCCACTCCCTTCCCCTCAGATTTTTTTTTTTTAATGTGCATTGCAACAAGACAATTATTACCCGTATTTTGAGCTCAATACTTAAAGTTTTTAATTCACTCGTGTGTATCTCGTGTTTAAGACAAAAAGAAAGAAGTTAAACAGGAGGAAATGACCGTTCTCACAGCGTCTGATGATGGCAAAGTCGCAGCTCTGGAAACCCTTAGAGGTCTGTCAGTCAAAGCAGAAATCCACCCACTTTAATAGTATTCCTGTTTTTGAGTGTTTCAATTACTCCCATTTTTTTTTTAATCTACTTCAGTTTCAGCTGTGGCTTCAGTTTTCACCTCTCACTCACAGCAGACTTGGTTTTTACTTCCAGATGGAGCACTTCAGTACCTTCCACGGTCACAGTGGTGCAGTTTGTGGAGTCGCTGTTGATGAAGGAGCATCAAAATTCCTGACTGTGTCAGAAGACCGCTCCCTCCGGTGCTGGACCTGGACCAGAGGTAAAACTGTTTTTGTGCCTTCTGGTTGTGCCGCCATTCTTTGTTCTCGTGAATATAAGTATAACTGTAATACAGTTGTGTTCAGAATAATACCAGTGTGTTTTAGAAAAAGGAAATAAAGCTCAAAATCCGTTATAATAGCTTTAATTCCATAGATGAAAATGCATCGGGAACTCTGCACATTCTGCTCTGAATCAAACCATGAAGAAAATGCTTTTCAAAGTTGTTACTGTTTAATTTAGAGAAAGTGAAGAAAAAGGAATATTAGGCTGTTAAAAAAAACAGCAGTGTAGGAGTTCAGTTAGTGAGGTATTGAAAAGGAAAAATGAAGAAAATGTTATTCATGCTGGTTATAGTACATTTCTCTGAAAATGTGAGTAAAATGGCTCAATCCAGATATAGTTTAGAAGAGCAACGTACTTTGGTAAAGAAGTTGACTGGAGAGGTGAAAACATATACAGAAGTGGAGAGAATGATAGTCTGCTCAGCTAAAATAATCTCAAATGCTTTAAAATCGAAACCAAAACTAGGAAGATGTGCAAGAAAACAGAAAACTACCATTTAAATAGATGGAAGAACAGCTAAAATGACTCAGCTAATGATCAGCTCCAGGGTGATCAAAGAAGATCCAGAGTTACCTGTGAGTTCATGAAGACGTCAATCTGAAGCCAAGTTATCAGCAAGAAGCCCCTGGAAAGTCCCATCGTTGAGAAACCACATGTCCTGAAGAGTTTCCAGTTTAGCAAAGAGCACACTGACTGAACTGAAGAGAGATGGAGCAGCATTTATGGACTGGTGGAAGGAAGATTGTTCTTTTTGGGGCCACAGACAGTTTATCAGACGACTCCCAAACACTAAATTAAAGCCACAGAACACTGAAGACAGTGAAGCACGGTGGAGGAAGCATCATGATATGGGGATGTTTCTCATACTATGATGTCAGGTCTGTTTATCTCATACCAGAGATCATGAATCAGTTTGAATGATGACATCAAAATACTTGAGGAGGTCATGTTGCCTTATGTGGAAGACGTAAGATAAACGACTGCAAACGTACCAGAAAGCAGCAGCATCTTGGTACCAGACAAACAAAATTGACATTATGGAGTGAACAGTCCAATCCCTGGATCCAGCAGAATCCCTGATCCAAGATAAAACTGGTGGGGTGGGTTAGGAACTGTGGACTGTGGTCCAGTGGTCCTGGACTGAAACACCTGTTCACAGGTGACAGAAGCTGAAACTCCATGAACACAGATGTGAAGCAGTCCTCAGAAACAGAGGTTCTACAACTAAATATCAGTTCAGTGATTCACAGGAAACATCAGTCTTCAAGTAGTTCTTAGTTTATACAATAAATGTTTGGTTTTGGAAAGAAAAATGCAGACACTGCTAGTTTTTTTTTTTTTTTTTTTTTCATGACATTTTTCTTCATGGTTTGATTTGGTCTAGAAAGTGCTGTAGTCCTGTTAGGTTTGCATGTATGGAAATTAAAGCTATAATAAGGATTTTGAGCTTTTTTTCCTGCTATTATTCTGAACCCAACTGTATGTGAAAGCTGAATGTGTTCTGGATTATTTATTTATTTATTTTGCACAGAGAGTTCTCCAGAAGTGAAAGGCCAGATCTCAGTGCTGTGCTTCTCTCTGACTGGTGATATTATCCTTGCTGGTTATGAATCTGGCTTGGTGGAGTTGTGGCAACACAACACGATGGTTGGAAACAAACAGGTAAAAAAATGCACGGAAGGTTATTTTCATTTTTTTCCCCCTCCATTAACTCATCAAATGACTCACAAAATGCTCCAAACTGTATCACTCGTCATTGCTGTCATTGCTGTGGTTGCAGCCTGAGCTCCTCGTTCACTTGAATTAGAGCAATATTTACCACCATGTTTTTTAGTAATAATTACTGTTCTCGTCGACGGCTTTTTAAATTCTGTCGGGTTTTTTTTTTTTTTTAAACCAAGCTAATGTTTGTGTTAGGCATCAGACAGCCCCATCACAGCGGCCTGCTCCATGCCTGACGGACAGTTTGCTCTAAGCTACCTGGAGAATGGTGTTGTTGATATTTGGAAACTGGTGTGGAATCAACAAGCCAGTAAAGCGAGGTAAACGACAACAAACCAGTCACACTGCTAACTGTCCTACTGGATATCAACTCTGTCCTCTGTCTGTCACTTCACCAGAAACGAACTAATCCCAGTGTCTTCACTTTTTTGGAGAGCAAAAGCAAGAAACTTTCCTCCTTTTGCGTTCAATGTTTTGCTTGATTATACTTTTTCTGTTGTGCAAAAGTAGAAAAAAGGGATAATTCCTGTAAATGGAATCTAGAGGAAACTGGCATTTCAAAAATCTCTTATAAAAAAGAAAAAGAAAGAAAAGCACAACACTGCACGACCCGCTGGTTCACAGAAAAGTTCAGAAGTGAAGGCAGACTTTAAGCTGTACTGAGTTTTAGAGCGTCAGAAGTGACTTCCTAGAGAGACCTCCATAAAGGTGGAATGGGATTACTTCTGCTTACTTAATGCCTTTATTTATTCTGTGTTTCTGCTTCTTACAGCCTGGTGAAGGTTGATACACACAGTGTGAAAAGGACGGTGGCGCGCCTCTTCTACGTCACTCTGCTGGTCGGTGTGACCGACATGGGAACGCTGTTCAGGGTGCCGCATGACGACCAAAACTGGGAGCACCAGAACTCTGAGTAACTTATTTTTTGTGTCTGTGTTGTTTTAATCAGACCCAGTTATTTGAGGCTTCATGAGTTAGATATAAAAATCAAGCTCTCAGTATTCTCTGCACTTTATTTTTTTTCCTTTTTTTTTTAAATGAAAGATGAGTTTAAGCTACTTCTGGTGGACGTGACCAAGTTGGTTCAAGACCCTCTGATGCACAAAACAACTCTATACTCATGAATGCTCAATATGATTATTCAATGGAAAATGAAATTGTAGAAATCATTTTACCTCTGAGCTTTACTTTTTTTTTTTTTTTATAACATTCCTTGCTTTGTATTTGTCATATAGATGCAGTTCTAGCTGAGGTATCAGTCAGGCTTTTTTTCCTCACTCACTGAAAAGAATCAATGAAAGAAATTGTGCTTTTGTCACTTGTTTTCAGCTGGGAGGAGAAAGTAAATTTTCGGGGGGCGACTCGTAAATGACGAGAAGAGCCTGTGGCTGGCAGGAGAGTCGGGCAATAAAGTTCACATTGGCTTCATTGTAAGTTTTACTCGAGTCTTCACTATCGTCATTATTCTGTATTACATGTATAGGGCTCTGCCTTCACTACTAACACTACAGCTTAATGTTTTTAAATGATTAAGATCAAGAATAACTGAAAATATTAAGAGTTTCAAATATAATGTGCATCATTATAAAATATTGTATGCTAGATTTTAGGGAGGTCTATAGTCCCATAGTTAAAGAACAATCTGTAGAAACTAATAATTTACAAATTTACAGGCAAACATTACTTTGGTAGGCCTTTATTGTTCCAGCATCATAACAAAAAATAAATTTTTTCGGTATCTCGTTTTAATTAAAGTGTCAGTGTCAATTAAAGTACTCTGTTCTTATTGGAAAGGATTCACAATTGACAAAATGTGCGTCTGTTTTCAGTTTGGCCTGGGCCGCGCAACCACTGTCCAGTCATCTTTTAGCTCAATGAGCATGAAATGCTGTAAGAAGGAGGAGAAGGGAAGCCAGATAATGGCTGTGACCCTGGACAAAGGTACAAAAGGTTTTCTGGAGCTACTGATAATGTTAATGGGAATAATGCCGTTGTTGCACTTTCGAGGCGATTTCTTGACGGCAACTGTGTTGTGATGTGTTCGTTTCTTTTAGATTTTGTGGTATGCGGAGACAGGGAAGGCAACATGTGGTTCAATCAACATCCGGATGTTTCCTCATGGAGCAGCAGAAAGCCTGTAAGAAATTGGACCAAAAAAAAGCAAGATCACTTAATTGTTGTTTTTTTTCTTTCTTTTTGTAACAAAAGAATCTGATAATCTGAGACAGACAATTCACAGTAAGATAAAACATTTCAAAGTAGAACATTCTCTTAGTAAGTAACAGCTTTGTGTGTGGCATCTTTACTTTGAAAAGTAATTTGAAGAAGCATTTCATGTGCAAAATTGTCGATTAATTCTCCCTTTATGAACAAGTTGAGTTTTTGAGCCACTCTATGTAGCAATACCATTTCAGGCCACATGGGGGCAGCACATTACAATAAAGTTCATTTGTTGACCCATGAAGTAAGGCACAACAAAGATGGGACAAAGTGGTATGAAGACATGCCAGACCATGCCCACTCAGCCCTTTCATTAACACACCAGCTCTATGTACCCCCATGTGGTCATGAAATGGTACTGTGTCTTCTGTTGCTACATTAAAAATGAAATCTATATCTCAAAACAGCTAAACTTTCTCATCAGGTCTCAACACAGTAAATGAGCATCTGTGGCGTTAATGTTCATGTTGTGTCGTCAGGCTCACAGTGACAGGATCAGCGAGCTGAGACTGACGGACAGTACCATCATCTCTGCCTCCTACGACCGGACGGTGAAGCTGTGGGACAGAAACACCAAGAAGCAGGTACATCAGTCTTCAGAAATAATGTTAATATACATTTATTTAAAATTATCCCCATGGACATGAAGCTGCTTTTATCATGTACAATCTATTTCAATTACTATTTCAATCTTCAATTCTCCACAGCCTTTAAAGCCAATGTTCACTTTCCCTAAATCTTCTTCCTCTTTTCTTTTCGGCTTTTCCCTTCAGGGGTCACTGCAGTGAATCATCTGCCTCCATCTAAATCTATCATCTACATCCTCTTCTCTCACACCAAATAACGTCATGTCTTCTTTCTCTACATCAATACATTTCCTCCTGCCTGGCAGATTCAACCTCATCATCCTTCTACTGATATTATTCAGCCATCCTTCCTCTGTACGTGTTCAAACCATCTCAGTCTGGTCTCTCTGACTTTCTCTCAGAAACATCTAACACATGCTGTCCCTCTGATGTTCTCATTCCTGATCCTCTCCATCCTCATTACTCCCAAAGAGAACCTCAACATTTTAACCTCTGCTACCTCCAGCTCTGCCTCCTGTCTTTTCCTCAGTGCCACAGTCTCTGAACTAAACAACATCACCGGTCTCACCACCGTCTTGTGCACCTTTCCTTTCATTCTTGCTGAAACTCATCACAGATCAAATCTGACACTTTTCTCCATCCATTCAAACCTGCTTGCACATGCTTCTTCACCTCTTGACCTTAGGTACTGAAAATCCTCAACCTTCTTCATCTCTCCTCCTTGTAGCCTCACTGATTCCACTTGGGTTCCTCTCATTCACACACATGTATTCTGTCTTGCTGCTGATAACCTTCATTCCTCTCCTTTCCAGGACATACCTCTTTAGCCTTTTCTCCACCTGCTCTCTCTACAGATCACAATATCATCTGTAAACATCACAGTCCATGGAGATTCCTGTCTAACCTCACCTGTCAGTCTGTCCATCACTGTAGCAAATAAGAAGAGCTGATCTTTGATGCAGTCCCACCTCCACCTTGAACTTCTCTGTCACACCTACAGCACACCTCACCACTGACTTCCAGCTCTCATACATGTCCTGCACCACTCTAACATACTTCTCTGCTACTCCAGACTTTCTCATACAATATCACAGCTCCTCTATCGGCACCCTGTTATATATATGATTCAATAAACAATAAAGGAACATCTACCTCTAGCGTCTTCTCCATGCATTTTTCAACCTTCTTCCAGTAAAGAAGATTTACTGGGTAGTCCCAAAAAATATGAAAGTGGTCAAACTTATTTGCTCCAAATAATCGCCAACATATTTTTTATCTTGACAGTGTTTTTGTGCTGGAGTTAGAAAGATTTTTTCCTTTTATGCACAGGTTGTTATATCCTTTCAAGTTTTCCACTCCCATATGAAATTTTGAAATTACTGTCCTGCCAGACTCTGAATCATGCTAAAGTAAACATTTTAATTAAACCTCCCTCCCCTCACTGTTTTTCCTATATGATGTCTCATTTAAAGATAACGAAAGTAATTATGATCTACACGTCCATACTGGGTTTTAATATCCTCAAGCAGAAGCTTGTGAACAAATAAATCTTTTTATTTACTTTTACTCTTTAAGCTGATTTATTGTGTTCTGGATAAGAATAAATGCATGTGTATACTTTATGTAGCACTTTTTGTACCAAACGCCTCTCTAGTCTCCTGCGTTAGGTTTAACTTTAGTAATAAATAACCTTCTTCTTCACTCTGTTTCTTTTCTCCGTAAGGTGGGGATGTTTGTCTGTGATGGTCCTGTTCTTTATTTGGAGGTGAACCCACGAAAACCCAGTGAGCTGGTCTGCGCTGACGGACAGGGAAAGCTTTACTTCCTGTCCTGGAAAGAATAACTGTACCCATATTATGCTCCAAGGCCATAACATGGTTTATATGTCTACATGCGTTATTGCACAAACCGAAGACTGTCAAGAATGTTCTCTCTCTCTTTTTTTCTCTTTTGTCAGTACAGCAAGTAAAAGGTAAATATTTACAAAAGTGGAGGTTTTTAGGGGAAATCTGTGTGAATTGTGCAGCTTTGATTAAGATTAATTTGCTTTAGGTTTAAGATGGATTAAGGAGAAACTTGTCTATGTAACAAGCAAGTACTGAAGTTAAAAAGCTATAATTTTTTAAAAATGCTTAATTTCTAACACTATGAGAAATAAATATATGTAATATATGTAGATTTTTTTTTCTTTCCCCAATAAATTTTGCTTCAAATGATCTTTTGATGTCAGTTGTTTCATTTAACAGTTTAAATCTCATCTCATGATATTTTATTTACTGCATATTAAACACGCATTTGCATGAAACGTTAAATTATGAGAGTGCTTGAGAGCTTGGATACAATGATTTCATTTGTAAATCCCATTTGATTTGCAGGAAGATATATATGGGAATATAAAGGGAATTTGTTCCAGTCACGAGCTAAATTGAGCTTCGAATGAACTGTTGATCTTTTGCAACATTAAAAGCATATCATCAAATGAACATCATATAATAATTTTACAGCGAACTAAAGTTATGTGGTTCATTAGTTTTTTTTCTCGGTCAAAAAGCCACTGTAATGTGCAATATAGGTTAATCATAGCATAACATTTCAGATTTTCTGTACTGTTTTACATAGCTTTTGGGGTATATACAGGTCTTGTATATATTATTAACGAATAGTGCTTTTTCCTTTTTGGTACTTTGGTACGATCATTTGGACAGCATTTAATTGCAGGGTTTGATCACACTGCACCTCAAAAGCGGGAAGGGGATTTTAAAGTTTCGTTAAATTGAAATCGAGAATTTCCGAGCCGCACTTGAACACAGCACCACAATGATCTCTCGCTCCCAGGTGAGACAAGACACGCCCTCTCCTGCACTGCAGCGCACAGGTAACAGACGTAAAACAGGATCGACATGTTTTAAGGGCGTTCGCTTGTATAAAAACACGGTTTTGTGGGACGTCTTTTATCTCCGGTTTCTTTTCTTTCTGTCTCCTTTCTTACAGATTTTTTTTCCAGAACAGGGAGGTCTTTGAACTACACAGCCAAGACAGTAAAAACAATATCATCCCAAGCGAGGAGGACGCAAACTTTATCTGAGCACTGAAACTTTTATTTTTATATTTTTATGCTGAGTTCGGTTAGCGAGTGGGATAGTTTAAAATTAAACGAGGAAAGAGCAGCCAGCTGAATGGTATGTCAAAGGTTACACTTTAAAATACCGGCTAACGGTTGGCATGAAACATGTCTGCCGTGAAGGAGAATTTATTTTAAATATTTGCCGCTCATAACCCTGGAAATGTGTTTTACAGGATCGATACGATGCTTTGGATTTGGACTTGGAGTGTGATGGAGGAGGGGGGAACATCTCTGTGAGTAACTTGCTGTCAAACTTTGCTGTTTGGTTTGTTTCCCTTTTTTTCCCCTGACGTCATACGTCCTCGTGTGCAGTTTCATCTCAGCCTATGCAGTTGGTTTATTAATTTAAAATATTTGAAATCTTCTGTTACTTTAATACGTTGGATCAGACGTAAGTGTAGGTTTATTTTACTGACTGTCATTTGATTGGTTGGCTCCCTTAAATTATAATGCTCTTTATAATTGTAGTCGATTTGGTACAGAAAAAAAAAACCAACTCTAGTACAGTTGTCGTGGATGTGACCTAAATGGTTTTCTGCTTCAGGCTCTAAGTGTGTTTATTTCTCCTGCAAAGTTGGGCGATTGAACATGGAGGTCATTTGCTCTGTTTTGGAGCCAGAGCCTAGTGGCCAGTAGAGGAACTGCAGCCTCTAGTGGCCAGTAGAGGAACTGCAGTCTCTAGTGGTCAGTAGAGGAACTGTAGTCTCTAGTGGCCAGTAGAGGAACTGCAGTCTCTAGTGGTCAGTAGAGGAACTGCAGTTTCTAGTGGCCAGTAGAGGAACTGCAGTCTCTAGTGGCCAGTAGAGCAACTGCGGCCTCTAGTGGCCAGTAGAGGAACTGCGGTCTCTAGTGGCCAGTAGAGGAACTGCAGTCTCTAGTGGCCAGTAGAGGAACTGTAGTCTCTAGTGGCCAGTAGAGGAACTGTAGTCTCTAGTGGCCAGTAGAGGAACTGTAGTCTCTAGTGGCCAGTAGAGGAACTGCAGTCTCTAGTGGTCAGTGGAGGAACTGCAGTCTCTAGTGGTCAGTGGAGGAACTGCAGTCTCTAGTGGTCAGTGGAGGAACTGCAGTCTCTAGTAGTCAGTGGAGGAACTGCAGTCTCTAGTAGTCAGTGGAGGAACTGCAACTTTGCTTACTTTTTGGATTAGATTCAACCCGGAAGTGGAGATTTTGAAACTTGGACCCGACAATGATTCAAACTACAAACCATTATGATATTATTTAATGTTCTTTTCAGTCTCTGTGTAACAGAGACGCTTTGCTGCGTTTTAGGGTAATTTTAGAACTATATATTTTTTTAATGTATTGTTTACTTTACATTTTAGATCTTAAATGTACATGCTGTTTGTTTGTTTTTTTTTTTTTTTAATCCTATTTTTCACTTTTGACGTCAATTTTTGGTCATTGGATCACAAAGTAAATTTCAGGGTCATAATATGGGAACCTTCAAATTTATTTTCTTTAAGGGGTCACCGAAGCAAGCCAGTACTATTTATTTAATTTTTTTCTCCCTGGTGTTTTTCCATTTGGTTCTCTATTCTTTGAAAAAAAATGATGCAGCTTAGACTTTATCATTAAAGGTTTACCATTTTTCAGAAAAAGGCCATTGATTCAATAAAGGGTTCAAATGCCAAAACTAACGGAGGCCCTGCTTCATTGGCCTAAAAAAATAATAATAACACAAGTAGGCTGTAAGATCATTCTACCCAGAGCTGTAAATGTGAACACTCTTAATTTGCTGCGACTGGGACTCCAAGACCAGACATGAAACCGATATCAAGTCCAGACTTGACGTTTGACCATGAAGATGAAAATAGATCGTCAGTATTTTAAAAATTTCAGCATGTTTTTCTGCTTCAGTAAAGAGAGCAGAGCTGTTGTGATGATGATGATGATGATGATGATGAGGGTCACTGCAGTGCGTTTGTAAGGTGCATATTTAAATATCAGTGAATGTTTTTGCTGCTTTAAGTGTTTTTGTCTCTTCTTCATTCAGCAAAAAGCAGCGCTGTTTGGCGGGATGTTCAAGAAAACCTCCAAGCCAACAGAACCATCTCCTAAAGCACAGGTGATCTTTGAATAAAACACTACTTTTTTTTTTCCTTAATTTGTTCTTGAGCTAGAAATGAGTCCCTTCTACCCTTCAGAGTTGACGGTTCATAAAAAGAGCCAATGAAAACATCTACAGATGTCTGTCAGTCAGCTCTTTGTTTACCTGATTAGAAAAGTCCCTCTGAGCTTCTATTCATCATCTGAACAATATTTCTCAATTGTATTTGCACACAATTTAGAATAAACTTACAATTTAATGTTACAACATACTAAATGGGCTTTTAAATATATAAATAATCTATTTTGATTTTACTTTAAAAAAAGCTATTGACTGTAAGAATGTATTTGGTGCTTATATACCGTACTTTTTAATAAAAAGAAATGGGGCATGTTCATCTCAGTTATTATGGTATATGACAGTCGGTTTTGGGACATTTGATTACATTCATATGATCTTTGCGTCGACTCTGCAGGACAGATTAACAGCAAACGGTGAGCTTTCAGAGAGCAACGACAGTCTGAGTGAAAACAACCACAGCAAGGTGAATTAGTGCTTTCAGCTTTCTGTTTCATCACTTCTGTTTAACGTCTGATTAGATCAGCTCTCCTACAGATTGATGTAATCATGAATGTTACAGGACATAGGAGGAGTTTTTAAGGGAATGTTTAAGAAGACAGCCAAGTCCAACAAAGAGGGCGAGCCCCAGGTTAGTAGTCTTTCTTTATATTTACCATGTTTATTTATGTACTATATTTTAAAATGTGCTTTAGACTTTGATAAGAAGTGAAATGATTAGTTGATCCATTAGATATATCACAAATGGCTAATGAGCATAAATGTCATTTAGAAGAAATGAGTTCTTTTCATCTTTGGACTGAAAATCTGTTCGGCTTAAACTATTATTTGCAACATTTATGTATTGATTCTAAACTAAAATCTTAGAATTTTGCACCTTTCCTTCATTTGCGTGTTCATATGTCCAGAAAAATGTAAAAATACAACTTTACATGAGATATTAAACCTTTTTTTTTTTTTGTCCTTACAGGCAACCATTTCATTACAAAATCCTGAACTGTCTGCCAGCAGTGACAGTCTAACGGACAAGTCATCAAAGGTGAGTCTGTGCTCTCCTCTGTTGTATCTGTGGGACTCTTTTATAACCTGTGAAATCAAACTCTGGTCTGTGCTTTTCTCTTTAGCATAAATCAGGCGTGTTGGGAGGGAAACGATCTCCCCGACCAGGACACGTCCGCAGGCCTTCACAGGTGAAATACGAGCCTCCGTTACCTGCCCTCCCAGTGAAAGATCACCTGAGGGATGCAACTGATTTTAACTACCTGCCTAATATACAAAATGCTCCTATTGTTAATTCAGTAAAGATGATCTTTTGTCCTTCAGGACCTCTTGGAGCTCTCAGCCAGTAATGACAGTCTGAATGACAAGACCAGCACCAGTAAGGTGAGAGTCCTCATTGCATTTGTTACAAGCCAAGAAAAGGTGTTCTGGTCTTTGCGTGGTATTGGGAAAAATACATATACGAATGTTTAGATATTGTGCATTAAAATAGCTCTGGGTCCATCCATGGTGTTGACCGGTGACATACGGTAACTGTGCCGGCTGTCTGAATGGACGGCCTTTGTTTTTAGTATTTGTTTGGGCGAGGGGCAAACTTGTCTACATCAGCCGTTTGGATGAAGTGCTGGCAAATGCAACTGACATGCCGAATCCCCGTCTGTCTGCTGGACATCAGCAACAGTTCAAAGCACAAAGGACCCGTTATTTTAACTGAGAAAAGATTGGAAATAAAATTATCCCTTTGGTGAAATCATTTCGCACCGATGACATTTTCGTGTGATTCTTTCGCTTCAAGGAATCGGGAGGGATGTTAAGTGGAATCTTTAAAAAGTCCCCGAAGCCCAGCAGAGCGAAGGCACCATCACAGGTATTTATTGAGCATCTTACTTTTGCTTTTAACAGAACTGGCATACATGATGGCTGGTCAAGGGCTTTTATTTCTCACCCGCAGGAGGATTTGTCAGCACAGAGTGAGTCCTCAGGAAGCACCGACAATCTTTCTAACACTAAGGTAAATGGTTCACTTTCAGAATATAAACAACTCGACGTGCATGAAGAGAAAATGCAGAGTGCTATGATGTTTCAGTGACCAGTAAGATCCTCTCTGAGGAGACCAGTTACAACCTTTGCTTGTCTGACTGTATTTTTGGTGCAACCTTTGTTTCTTCAGGGATCAGGAGGGATGCTGAGTGGGATGTTTAAAAAAGTCTCAAAGCCTTTTGGTGCAAGAGCTCAATCCCAGGTAAGGTCTTCGGAGTGTTGGCAAACTGTGGAGTTATGAGGTGAATAACTCTAAATACTCCCCATTTGTCCTTTTTTCCTTCAGGAGGATCTGTCTGCAGCCACCGAGCTTTCTGGCAGCAGCGACAATCTGACTGAGGTCCATGCAAAGGTGCCGCCTCTGCTCTCTGACAGAGTAACCCACACCGTTAGTGGAAATAAATGCATCTTATTAAATACTTGTGTGATCTTTTCAGGAGAAGGGAGGGATCTTAAGTGGCATGTTTAGGAAAAAAGGTGCCAAATATCAGTCTCAGGTAAGTTGTCAAGAACGGTGGATAGTTTTGGTCCTAGACGAGGGGAGACGTGGCAATCAACCATTTGACTAATTATAAATGTGTCACGCCAGATGAATAATTTTCAGTTATAATCAAATCTAAAGTGTAAAAAAATTCTCACTTTAGATGTTCCCTTTAGAAATTCTTATTAAGCCTTGTCTAACTTGTCTTGCTGGCTTCTTGGTGCCACTTTAGTTCTGATTTCAGCCAGTATGAACCAGCAGCAGCCTCCTGCTTATGTTTCACTCCACAGTCATTTATGTAACTTTCAGGAGCATCTTTCTACAGATGCTTTTCATTTCTGGAGATGCTCATTAATATTAACCTGCAAGCTACTTTGCCTTCACCCTGCAGCCATTGAATAAGATGACGATCCTTTCAAAGTAAAATACCTGAGTTTATTTTATTGTGTTTGTCATGTTCTGCTGGTGTGCTGCTCCCCCTGGTTTAGGATGATTTATCTGTGGACGATGACATCTCTGCCAGCACCGACAGTCTCACAGAGAAGCCTTCAAAGGTAACAGAGGTTTTGTTTATGTCAGCCTTCTTTGCTTTTTGTGTTCATTTAGACATGCATGGTATAGGGGCCGTCCAGGATCAATAACTGTAATGGCGGCAGTGGAAATGAGAGTGTCCACTCTTCTCCTGCCAGTGATGCCAAGCAGAAGCTGCAGGCCTCCAGAACTGTTTTTCATGACCTGCTGATGTTGTTCAGAGAAAGAGAGGAAAAAAGAACATTTATTTATTCATATTTTTATGATGATGCTTGCGTATGATTCAACATGAGTTTGATGATATCCTGGTAACTGTCGAGGCACGGTTGTTTGAATAGCACTTTTCATACACAAAGGCCACTTGAAGTGCTTTATGAAGGCATTAAGACAAAAAAAAATTATTAATTGAAATGGCATAAAAATGCAAATAAAACACACAAAAAAATAGAAGAAATAAAACAAAGCTTAGTTTGGTAAAAACACTGCAGTAATAGTTGCAGCATATCATTAAATTGAACAAATGCACAGGAAAACAGTTTTCAGTTATTTTAAACATGGCTGGAGTTGGGGCACATTTATTAGGATTTTTGGTTTTTTTAATTGTTCTTGGGGTTGATGGCTCTAAAAGAAAAACAGTTGACATAAGATGCAGCAGATGAGCTTAGTTTGTAACATCAGCTGTCCTGAATCCTTTCAGAGTGGAGCAGCAGCGAAGATCCTAAGAAATCCTTTCAGCTCATCATCTCAGGTTATTTTCTGATGCCAGCTACTCCACCTGCATGTGCGTTGACCCGACTGTCAACCTTCCTAATCTGTAACATGCCTTTGTGTTATATTAGGAAACTGAGAAGACGGAAGTCTCTGGAGACTCGAAAGACAACAGTTCTGTTGCACAGAAGCCAAAAGCTAAACAGGTGAGTTGTTCCACCAAAGGAACTGAATTTCTACCTTTTTTTTTCCTGTTGTTGTTATTATTATTGTTTTTTGCTTCAGTGTCTTTTGTCTTCAAATAAACATATTTGTTACCTAGATTGTGTAAGCAGCTTAAATGGATAAAAACATTTCATTTCACATCAGTATACTTAAGTTAAAATAAATTCTGTTCACTTTAACTTAACAGTTCGCCCTCTGAATGTCTGTATTAAGTGACTTTTTTGTTGTTTCCTGTCAGAACGGCTTGAGTGCAATGATGAAAAGCACATTTTACACTAACAAAGAGGTAAGATACAGCCAGTATCATACACTTAATACCACACCAGTGTGAATTTAAAGCCCTTTCAGACATCAGATATGTAACATCAATGGCTTCATCGATCTGTTAGAACGGTGAAACAGTTATTGGTCGCTCTGGTATTATTGTCATGCTGGTAAAGTGATGGAGCCGCTGCACCTGCATGATGTTATCATCAGGTTCGGTGTATCACTGGAGTCCTTGCAGAGTCGGTTTTCTCACATTATGTAACGCTGGCAGAGTAATTCTCATCAGCATTTCAGGAATGCAGCTGAGTAGAAGCAGCGTTGGGGGATGGAAGCAGAAGGAAACAGCACTACATGTTGGAGCTTGTTAGTAGGTGCTATTAAAAACTCAGACTGGCCTCTTAGTCATGAGATTTAATTGCACAACTTTAACAGCTGAGCTGTTATCAACCCATGAGTGAGATTAAAAAAACTCATAAGAAAATGTTGTCATAGACGGCACTGTTTGTGGATTGGAAAACTGGATTTCTCTGAACAGCTGATCATATGTGATATGAACCCACAATGACACATTGTGCGTGCGCGTATGTTACTGAAACTGCAGTAGTTTTGACTTGCACCATACTGAAAGATCAACCAGGTCAAACCTGGTAAAATATTCCTCAGAAAAATGTTAGCGGGTGAAAAAAAAGTGTTAATGAAAACAACTGTGGGTCTTTCAAACATGCTGCAGATCTGAAAAGGGCTGACTACATGAAGCAGAAAACGCTTCTTCAGATAGTAATAGAAAGATATACAGCTGGTTATGTTAAAGCTTAATTAATAAATGTCTGCAGGAGAAGAGCTCCAGCACCGATGAAGAAGAGACTCCAGAGAATGGAGATAACCAGTCCAGTCACAAACAGGTTTGTTAGGTCTTTGAATATGTGTTGTCTGAAATCATTGCTTCTGTTTGTTTGGGGTTTTTTCCTCCTGATTTTTCTTATGTTGTCTCATTTTCAGAGTAAACTGGCTGGAGCAATGACGAAGCTCAATCCGTTTCGAACTGGAAACAAAGTAATAACATAGTAATAATCTTTTAAATATGGATGAGAATTGACAAGTAGCTTAAACATGTAATTCCACACAGCTTCTTTCATGCATTTTATGTGCAGTGATTTTTTTTTTCTCTCCTGTGTGCAGTATGAGAGGCAAACCGGATCGGATGATGAGGACTCAACTGTGAGCAGTGAGAAGTTGTCAAGCAGCAAACCGGTGCTTTTACATTCACTGATTTATATTCAGTTGGTTTTTTTCTCCCAAGCAAAAGCTTGGGGCTTCACAGTCATGTGGTCCTTGTGTGATCAATAGTATGAATGCAGTAATGAGAAATAAAATAATAGTGGTATTATCTGCTTTCACCATCAGTTGTCTTAACATGTTCAGTTCAACCATACAGGATCTTTTAGTTTCAAATGCAAGTGTTTTTGTTGAAGAAGCTCCTTCAGGAAATGGACCAAGCGGTCCATCTAGCTGTTGGCTGATTAGCGGCCGTGTCAGAGGCTGTATGAATCTAATGTTTCTGTGTTGATGATGTGCCTCCCTCTCAGAACACCGTGGTCGAAGCCATGTCCAAACTGAACCCGTTCCGCTCTGCAAATAAAGTAACTATGCTTTAAAGTAAATATTGCTGGGTTACGGTGGAGGTGTCGGTGTTAGTCGTGGCTCTGATGGAGGTGTCGGTGTTAGTCGTGGCTCTGATGGCGGTGGCGGTGCTGTGGTAAAGGTGGCGGGGGCGTTTTATGGCTTTTGCAGATGTGAGACGCATGAAAGGGCTGTCCCAGAGGTAGTGAATGCTTTACCTTACTAACCAGTCAAAGGTTTCGGCACAACTACTCATTCATAATGAACAGCGGGTGTGTCCAGACAACAGCTCTTTTTACTAAAGGGTGACTGTCTGATGTCTTTCCTCAGGTAAGACATCATCAAAGTGCCTGGTCGAACTTTGCTTGTAATACGTTTGCAGGCGGGTCTTTCTGATCAGCTTGAAACTGCTTCAGTTTTCTTTTAATGGGAGACAGATGTGTCTGTAGCAAACCATTTGTTGTCAAGGAGATTCTTTGTATCCAAAACAAAAACTTTATGCAGTTATGTTGATTTTCCCCCCAATAAGATGGACTTTCACAGTGGAGATAATTACCTCTGAATCTCAAAATCATCTGTAAAATACTGGCATGGTCCTTAAACACTGATTTAAAAACTCTCATTTGCCTTCCTTTGTTTTGTTTTTTTTTCCTACCTAGAAAGACACTGAAAACACAGAGACGTCGAAGGAGAACAGAAAGCAGGACGAAGAGAAGTCAGAGGAGGTCGGTCCGTTTTATTCCATCGCTTATGACTCATCAGTGACCGCACACACTTACACACAGCTGATCGACTTCTTCTCAAAAATGCCCTTCGTCTCTGAGCTTCTCCTCTTCCATCCTGCCTCCACTTCCTCCCCCGTCTCCTGCCCGCTTGCTGTCCTCCTCTTCCTCCTGCTCCGGCGCACTGAGTCACCGTGTTGTCGTGTCCGTGTCCTTGCCAGGTCAAAAGTAATATGATCCAGCCGGAGAGGAAGGCTAGAAGTGAAACACCGCCGGTCCCTCCCAGGACGGCCGAAAAGGTCTGCAGGCGGTTAGACGCAGTTCCTGCTCGGTGCCGTCTGGTTTCCATTTGAAACCGCTCTGACTTCTCCTGTCTTCGTTCCGTTATGTTGCAGGAGGTGAAGGGAGCTTCCACAAATGACAAAGTACAACCCAGAAGAGCTGAGGAGAAGGTACAGTTGGCATCTTAAAAATACACAGGATGTCTGTATAACCTTTGCGTTCAGAGTTTTGTTTTAGGATATTAATAAATCAGGCTAATAACTATTAAGAGATATGCTTTGTTTACACTAGAAGACACCACTGAGTAATTTCAGGTACCAGTTTTGAGACTTTACTTTCTTTTTTATATAAAAATATAAATCTGTGTCCTCTACAGAAGGACGCAAGCCCCCGAGAGAAAAAAAGAAAGCCTTCAGAGACTCCTGCCAAGCCCTCAGAGGAGGTAAGCTGTCCGTGTGGAGGAATAGTGTTCAATAACTGGAGGAATTTTCTTGGTATTCAGAATATGCATTAAAGCTGTACCTTGACCCCTTGTGGTTTCGGAAACTGCTTTTGTTTGATTTCAGGACATGAACACAACGGCGGGACGTCTGCAGAAGCCCAACAACAAGCCAGAGGTATGTATGCTGCACAGTGCAGGGGTGACTGAATGTTAACCGGCGCACGTCAGCTGGTGTCTTTGTACGTGTCTTTGTTGTCACAAATAAAAGCTCCCCTTCCAGTGAAGGATGAGTTTATCATCACCATCCGCTGGAGAGCTGAAACTGCTCAGTTTACATGATGAAAGAGCAAAAGTTTGTAACATCATAATGAAAAAAGAAGGTTGTTTTTTTTCTTAAGGAGAAAATTGTAATACTTTGTCTAACCTGACTTGAGTCAGTGACTAAGTAACTGATTACATTGAATTACTCTAGAGCCAATCAGATGATGAGGGTGAATCTGCAGAGAGAAAGAGCAGCGACGAGAGCCGTCCAGAGAGCAAAACGGTGAGTTTGTCCTGCTGTTGTGAGTTCACTACCAGGTTTTAAATGTCTATTAAAGTGAACATAACACAGTCTGCTTGAAGACTGATTTGTGATATTGAGTGTGACGGGTTGATCTACAAAGACTGTGTGAGTTTGGGGGACATGTTTCTTTTTCTTCTCACTGCTGAAATCATTAGTTGGTGGTATGAACTCTCACCTGCTGCAACATAAAGGTGAAAACAAAGTGTGGCAGCTCTCCAGATTGAATCTGACCTTTCCAGTTCTGGCTTCCTTATCTGTGCTTTCATGCCAAAGTCATGCAAAACACATGTGACAGCCTCGGGCTGTTCCAACAGAGCTCATGGTTTTTAATTAGTCATGTGGGAGTTTCTGTATCTGGGATATGTCATGATAATATTTAGGTTTCTTAACCTTGTCAGAGTCCTGCTTCATACTGGGTTCTGTCCAGTGCTCCTTTTATTCAGTTTTAATTAATTTTTTTTCCAAATGTATGTTAACCTAGTAAAGCTCAAGACTCTGTGCTTGTCGTGATTTCTCTGGGACGAGTTTGTCACGGCGGTCCCACTGACGAGCTTCTGGCTATTCAGGGTTTTATAGACGAATGTGTGAATATGTAAGGAATTAGAGCAGTTTATCAAGTGAAGCTGCTTTTTCTCTATTTTAGAGTAGAAACAGACACATAACTTTAAAAAAAAAAAAAAAAAAAACTGTCCCAATTTATTTTTCAGACCAAAGTTAAAAAACCAAAGCGCCATAATCCGTTCATGCCTCGAGTTGGAGTCAAGGTAAATAACATCGTGTCCACATTAACTATGTTTGTCGTATTACACATATAATCATTGTAATGCTGACAACTATTTTTGGTGTTTGTTTGGTTACTCACATTAGGTTTCATCTGATGACGAAGGGCTGAAAGATGAGAAAGAGTCTTCATCCAGAGAGGAAAACAAAGAAGAAGAGGGCACGAATGAAACTGAAACTGAAGCGGTTTGTCAGATACATTTCCTCAGCCCTGTTGTTTTGTTGATTACCTGTTGAGTGATTTTTTTTTTTTTTTTCCTTTTAGCACTATTGTCAGAAACAAATGTTCTTTTGACCGTAAAACACAGTGATTTTTTTTTTCTGGCCTTTTCAGACAAAAGTCAAGAAGAAGCCCAAGAGACATAATCCCTTCATGCCGCAGGTTAAGGTATGTTCAAGAATGTGACTTGTCCAAACTTGACTGTACCACGAATTTAATCATGTGTGTGTTTTTTTTCCCCTTCCCCCCCGTGGCCCAGGCATTTTCATTTATTCTATTCTTCTTGAATTTACAATAATCACATGGAACTTTGTCAGTCTGGTGAATTACGTTTGCTTGGAACTTAACTAGAGAAACCAGATTTCAAGGGCGACCTGAGTCCCAAAGGGATATTGAGGGGGGGCTCTGCAGATCTCTACCTTTCTGCGCCATGGCTTTCCATTATTATTATTATTATTATTATTTCAGGCAAAGCAGACAGCATCACCGCTCGCATCGCCGTCAGTGATCTTTTCCTTGCCGTATCGTTTGAAATGATAATGTTGCAGTATAATTTACTCGGGCTACTGTCAGATGGAAGGAAGTGTAGCAGAGACAGGTGTGGTTGGACTCTCCTGAGATCATCACGGATGCATTGAGGTGTTTGTTGCCTGGCAACGTTCTGTTGTAGAGATCACATTGGCAGGTATCACAGGTGAACTCTTCCAGTAGAAAGACACCAGTTCAACATCGGGGGCGCAGAGGTCCTCTGTCACAGCAGCATGTCCATGAACAAGTCCTGCCAGTGCTCCTACCCGAGTTCTGCCGATTTATCTGGAGTCTGTTGTCTGTCTGCGTAATCTGCAATCTCCGTAGAGAGACAGTAAAGTGAGAAACGTACTCCTGCAGCCATGTTTCGACTCCCGTGGTGCTCCCGCTGTCTCCATATCAGCAATATTTGAATTGAAAGGAAAAAATGTTTACAAATCTCTTCCCATTTGCTCTGTTTTTTTTCCTGATGTTTATACTTGAGCTCTCCTCTTAGACTTGAGTAGTCTTACTCTGGTCGTCACTTGGTGTTTGGAAAGTTCAGTTCGTTGCTCCAGACGTAAACCAATCACCAACAGAAACCCATTAAGCAGAACGGCTTCCAAACCAGGTAGAAAATGTTTCAAAAATCAATACTTTAACAGGAATAATTTAAAAAAAATCTCAAGACAAAAAGACAGCCTGACCCGAGCAGTGTCATTACCGAAGAACAAGTAATAATACAACACGTCCTAAATGACTATCAATGAGTTTGTCTGTGACATCTAAGAGGTTTGAAAAGTACATTGAGGTACATAACCAGTAGTTGGGAAAAAAAAAGAGGTTTATTTAACTGAAAACATGACAAAGAAGTGGTCTGACTTGTTTAGATTTCTTCTCCTTTTTCAGACTAAGCTCAGAAAGTTTGTTCCTCTTATTTGACAAACTTCCTCATAGTTTAAAAAACAATACAAATTTAAAAGAAAAAACAACAATGAGTTTTGAAACTGCAGAACAAGGAAACAAATTCAAAGATGATTTCTAAAAAAAAAAAAAAAAAAAATCACTGAGTTGATGATGACAAGGAAAGAGTTGAGCAGCTTTACAGGAGGAGTCGTTATCCAACACAGATGTGATCTGTGGGACTGGTGTTGGCTTATTTCTTTCTATAAATTTAAACCAGTGGTTGCAAACTGCAACCACTGGTAATGCAGTCTGGGATCAGTTCTACATTGGACTGGTGATTTTACAAAAGCTCATCATAGAAAGAAAAAAGACCAACAGGATTATAATTTAAAGGAAAATGCGCTGCCCCACTTCATGAACTGCAGCCGTTTGGTTCTTTTTTCATACTACTTTAGGGTGATTTTAGATATTCTTTTTTTTTTTGTAAACCCATTTGTATCTTGTTTGCTGTCAGCAGAAGACTTGCAGAATTGCCAGGTTATGCTGGTGAGGTTAGTGTATGAACATGGCTGAAATTACACACTTGTCCTGTTTTTTATGAACAAAACGCTGCAGCAGTTTTGCAGCAGCTGAAGAGCATTTTTTCAGCTGTTACAGTTTCTGTAAAATACATAGGAGACGTCCCATTTGCATTAAAGCTGAACAAATATGATTTTAAAAAGGAAACATTTTCATTTGTTTTGACTCTTTAGCCCTTTTTTAATCCATCTGATGAACCTTTACTTTGACAGCAGCTGAACTGTCTAATTGCTCAAAAGTGACCTGCACATTAACGTGTTTTGTGTCTTTTGGTTTAAGGCCAAAGTTGTCCAGAGGCAGGCACAAGACGAAGCTGTGAGCAGCAGTGCAGAGGTACGAACGATTACACACAATCTCTGAACAAAGCACACAATTATTGGATATTTAGTCTTTCTCTTCTCTGTGTTGCTCACCGAGCTGTAAAACTACAAGCCCTCTTCCCCCCAGTCTTTATCAGGGTGTAGACCCACCAGACTGTGTTGAAATCCTGATTGTTATGGTTCAGGATTACAATATATCTGTTTCCGTCACCTGACTCCCCACCTCCTCCACCCTCATGACTGCCTCTCTCTTCAAGTCATTTACACTGTTGGTCTCCAGGGTGTCTGCTCCCAGGAGAGACTATTGGTGTCAACATGTGCTTTTCTTTTCTTTACTTCCCTCTCTCTCTGTCACTGAACACCACCCCCACACCGTTGTGACTGTTAGTCCATGTTCCTACCACAGAAAATGAGATTGGACCGCCCAAACTTGTTTGACTGCTTCGTTTTACAGTGTGTCCACATGAGCCTCGTTGTCGTTGTCTTTTTTAAATAAATAAATCAGAATCCATTTAATCTATTTACACTGTTGTGTAAAATGTTCTGAACTGAAACTTTGGAAATGTGATCTAAATTCTTGCACTTTGTTTCTTTGCTCCAGTGTCTCACTGCAACACAGACTAAAGCAGCTGACGTTTGTCCTCACAAGACAGTTAAATTATTAAATGGAGGACTTTATATCTGTATTATTTCTGTTTTATCAGAATGAAGGTGCCAACAGGAGCTTGTTTGACCAGCTGGACGACTTCCGTATTGACCAGTCGCAGCCTGAAGACGGTCAGGTTGGTGTTTGAAATGAATTAATGAATACGTTGAAGTTATAAAGCAATCTGCTGCTTCACTTTTCAAATAGCAGTCATAAACATACAAATCTAATCCAAATTTCAGGATGTTGAGGATCTCATGGATTGGTGGAACAATGTGGAATGTAAGTTACAGTTTTTGTTTTCATTTACATTTATTTGATATTTCTGCAAGTGCAGAGTCTGGATTTATTCAGCTGCTTTAAACCAGTTTATGTGACTTAAAGCATGTGGAGACCCCTGCTTTGATCCTCAAGTGTGCTGCTTAATGAGTTTTTTTTTTTCTATTTTCTCTCCCAGTTTTCAGACGTTACTTTTCAGTTTGATGAAGGCCATTTCTTCTTTAACACATACACAAAGCCCAAGTTAAGAAACGGTTTTAAATAGAGCTGAGCGATTTTTTTTTTTTTTTTAATCGATTCTGCGATATATATCGTTATTTTATTACCACAGAGAGTATCAATTTTTCAGCCGCGGGTATCGATATTCTAAGCTTCTTCCAAAACCCCCGTGTCCCACCTTTAAAAGCTTGCAAGCAACAATTTGCACTGTTTAAATGAATGAAACTATTTTTCTCAACAAATCTTTTATTCATTTTGTCCAGCATTTGCAAGCTGCTTGTCAGCCATATAATGTGTAATTGATGCTTTCAGTTCAATTAATTCAAACAAAGTCATTGGAACACTTACAAGATGTCACCAAAATCACTTTGTCCCTTTAAAATCTTTCGGAAAATGATGTAAATGTATTGTAAGATTATTATCGATATATATCGTACCGTGAGCCGAATATCGTGTATCGTATCGTGAGATTAGTTTATCGCTACAGGCCTAGTTTTAAGATTGGTGTGGAAGCACCTGACCAAACAGAGGCTGTTATTTTGGCTAGATGAGAAGAAATTTAAGCTCCAAAATGTGTAAATGCTCCTCGATGAGTTGATAGTGCTCTGCAACAAGTGAATACTCAAACTTTACAAATGCAGCCACATATGGATATGATGCTCTGGTGTCCACCTGCTTTTGTCATTGCGTTTCATGTAAATCAATGAAAATAAATTCATCTATGATCTTTACGCTGCCAGCATGGGAGGACACGCCTCAAGATGATGACATGACAGAAAAAGAGGAGGCCAAGTAAGTGAATGCACTAGGAGTTGCTTGTATAGTTCACATATTTAGCTATGATTAAATTTAAACTGACACCTCATCAAAAAAGGGGGTGAAAACAGGTTTTACAAGTTTTGTCCAAAATGTATGTATTTCTAACAGTTCGTTCCTGGAAGCTCCATTCCTGTGTTTTTGTAATTGGAGACCTTTTTTTTGGATAGCTGCCTTCCTGCTTGGTCTTACTCTCAACTTTACCTCGTCAGGGCGTTTGCGGTGACGGCAGAGAAGGTGCAGAAGGGCATCCGTGTCTTCAACAAGCTCTTCTCGGAGCGAGCCGAGAGCCTCTGGCAGCACGTCATCGACCTCAACGGCATCGCAGACGGCCTGGACAAGTTCAACAAGAACACAAAGATCGCCCAAATCACCGGTGGCTCCACGAGTGCTATCGGGG
Source organism: Hirundichthys speculiger (assembly GCA_018398805.1). NCBI lineage: Eukaryota > Metazoa > Chordata > Actinopteri > Beloniformes > Exocoetidae > Hirundichthys > Hirundichthys speculiger. The sequence goes on along the minus strand of JAGFBZ010000267.1, from coordinate 932,327 downwards.
GTGTCGCCACCATCGCCGGGCTTGCTCTGGCTCCTGTTACCATGGGAACTTCGCTCATTGTGACAGCGGTGGGACTGGGTGTCGCCACTGCGGGTGGTCTCACATCAGCAGGTGCCGGCATCTCCAACCAGGTAAACAACTCAATGGACCGCAAGAAGGTGGAGAAGATCGTAGAGGACTACCAGGAGAAGATCCTCGACCTCAACAAGTGCCTGAAGTTCATCAAGCAGGGGATTGAGAACCTGCGCAAGTTCGACCTGATCAAAATGAAAAAACACGCGTACAACCAGGACTTTCCCGCCCTCACGAGCAGTTTCTACGAGGACGGCGCCATGGCAGGAAAAGCGATCCTCATCAACGCCAATGAGATCATGCGCGTGGTGCAGATCGCCAACGTGGCTGGCAGCACGGCGGCCAGAGCAGTCCAGATCGCCAGTATGGCCACCGGCGTGCTAACCGGACTCTTCGTGGGAATGGACATCTACTTTGTGGCGAAAGACTCTAAAGAACTCAAGAAAGGGGCAAAATCGGAGTTTGCTGCCAAAATCAGGGAGGTGGCCACGCAGCTGCACGACGGTCTGGTGGAGCTGAACGGCATCCGCGAGGAGCTGCAGTCCACCACGCCGGGAGACAACACGGGCGAAGATGGCAGAGCTGTGGACGGTGACAAGAACGAAAACACTGTCAAATATGACAGTTCAGACGAAGATGAAATCGACCGCATTAAAAAAGCCATTAAAAAGGACATTGAGAACCGGGAATACGTTTAACAAGCAACACTAGGAAATGTTTTTAAATTGTGCATCACGGTCGAGGTATTTAAAGAAAGATTGGAGCAGTGTCAAATCTCCACAGTTTTAAAGCATATTGCAGGATTGTGTGCATCTGAGGTGGTTGTTGCCAGTTTCTTAAACCACATAAACCACAACCAGACGTGTTTTGAGACTCCAGAGAGGAGATTTCTGAAATAAATCAGAAAGCATCTACATTTCTCTGTCAGGGAACTGACGTCGTGAAATCTCAGTATGTAGACGACACTGCTGTGGACTTGAGTCGTACGTAGAGCCGAAAATATTTACTTCACGAGTTGTGCCATTATTTGAAACTGCCTTTCTTTCAGTAAATGTTTGATTAAATAATATATTTTAATAGTAACAAATTTAAAGTAATAAAAAATATTCAATAATAGTTTCTGAACCTAAAATGCATCTTAAAGCGGAGGTTAAACTTTCATGTGTATCCTTTAAAAGGAGCAGTGCCTTTTATTATTTATGCCTTAGTGATACAGTGATGTAGTGATGGAAGAGAAGCAACCTGCTTCTGACAAATAAAGCAGCTGAAGTGACAAAAGTAGGCTGGAATCGGAGTCTGGATTGGGTTGTTCCAGCTGTTCAGAAATGCAAGTTTGGCCATGAAGATGTTTGCTGTCTTTGTGCTGCTTTCAAACAAAATTTCCGCTACAAAAATTTGCAGCTGCACCATGAACAGTTGGTAAAATGTCTTGGGCAATAATTCAAAAACCTCTGTATGGCAAAAGGAAAACTATGCATCCAGGAAGTTGCAGTATGTAGCATAACTGACAAAAGGTTTTTTGAAATGGAGTTTTATTGAAGTTGGTAGTTTTCACGCAGTTTGGAGTATAAGCAACATTAACATCAATGGTTTTAGCTCTTTTTTTTGGCAGTTTGCATCATTATTAAATTGGATGTATACACCTTATTTTTTCTCTCCACTGAAAAACATAAATCCAAACGATTTTTCATCGTAATGTGTCAGCAAGACAAGATTGTTGTTGCAGGCTGGGTTCATTAGCTAAACTTAAATCTCTAGGTGTTGAGTTAAGATGCTGTTTTTAGCTGACTTTTTAGAAATATATATCATTATTTTGAGTTGTTTCGCATTAGTTGTGAGTCGACTTAGCCAAGCTATTGCCCTAAATCAACAGCTGAACAATCCAGTGAGGATGAGATAATCTTTAGGACATTTTCTTTTCATTAGATCACTGTTTAATTGGAGTAAATGTTTTTTTTTTTATGCCCTGTCTTTTCTGTATGATCTGATGGTGTCAGCTGGTCTGTGGTCTGTCAAATGAAATTAATATTATTGTTCTTTTTCTTCTAGGAAGATTTGATCTGTCAGTGACACTAATAATGTGCAATATACTGTCTGTTTAATAAATGTAAATACAAAATTATAGACCTGTTGGTTTTTTTTGGGGGGGGGTTGTCACTTAGTGCCTTTTGCGAAATCCTTATACAGGTCAGGTAAAACTACTTTACATCTACAGAGCTGTCTCTTTCTGCACTGTATGATTTTTCTTTGGAGGTTTCAGCGACGAGTGTAGGTGAAGTCTAAACTGTAAAGGCTTAAAATGAGTTTTGACTTGATGAATCTGCTCCTACATCATGAAATGTTGGGACAGAAGTGGCTCTGAGGTCAGAGGTGATTGTACGGTCAGTGTGATTTAAAAAAAAATATATAAAAAGACACTTAACCGATGAGAGACAGTTGTATGAAAGAAAAAAAAAGTCTTGACATTAATAATTGCACTGGAACCTAAATATGACCTTTTATTTAACTTGCTCTTCTGTGAATTTACTTCTACTTTTTACTCTTTTACTAGGATAGATTTTTAAAGCAACCCTTTTGCCTGGTTGTGATGTCAACGATGATGTCACCACATCTATCACTGCCTACGTGAAGATAAAGTGACAGAGAGTTAGAGAAACAGGACTTTCAGGTTGAAACAAAACTAATCCTGACCCCATATTTATCACAGACATGGTCCATGTCTAAGCCCATTTAGTGTACTAAATGGACATGTGCTTAGAAAGGGGCAAACTGCCACATACAGTTTCAGTAAGTCCCACATTAGAAAATTAACCAGCTGGGCCTCACCTAGACTCCAGGTAGATCCCACTGAGAGTCCATAAGGCCAAACACAAGTAGGGTCACCATGGAAAATGTACAAACCTCAATTTGGAACCAATTTTGAATCCCACCTTGGGGCCTACATTTAAAAGCTAACTGCGGTGATTGAAATTGTGAGGAATAATTTTCATTAATATCTTTTTTTTTTTTTTGGTTTAAAATGAGAGCAGGTTTTTCTGTTTTTTGCTTTTGTTTTTTTTTTGTTTTTTTTAATTCACACACAGTCTGCTGAGTATTTCTCATCTAATACTCAGCGCACACCTGCAGCCAGTGATTTTCCGTTCTCGACCAGGATGTCTTCTAGTCAGCGTTTGAATTCCAAGATGACTCCTGCGTGTTTACCTCCCTATTTTTGGAGCTGCCCTCAGCACAATTAGGATATGTTTGCATGTCCTGTGAAACTACTGAGTCACACACACACACATACATCAGCACACAGGTAGGAGGTGAACAAGCCACGCCCTTCTCCCAGGTGAGTTCATGGCCAGAAACCAGAGAGGAAACAAAAAAAAAAGAAGAGGTTTCAAATCTCACATCCCTTTCATCTGCAGACACCAGGTGAGAACAAACTGTTATCTGACATGGATTTAGCATAACTAGATCCACTGCAATGGGTTGGAGGAAGTCTCCTTATGAAACCAGGATGGTTTGAGGCATAGAAGCTCAGGGCGTGTTTTAGTTTGTCTGAGATGCTTTGTTCCACCCATGGGCTTTATCCACTGGTAAAATGGTGCTGTATTTGCGTGGTGTCGGAAGTATGTGGATCAGTGCATGTGGAGGGAAAAGCTGTTGAGAAACATGAGATTAACAGGTTTTTCACACAAACTGCTAACGTGTAAATGTGGATCCTGATAAGAACATTATTCTTGTGATTAACATTATTATTAACAACATTGTTGGTATTCTAAAACAAATGTTTTTGCATTTGTTTTCCAAATATTATTTTTGCATGGTTCTATATGTTTTGAAACTCAGCAAGGATGCTTCTCTTTCTTGGGATTTGTTCAGTAATAAGGTGAAATATTATTACCGTTATCACACCTGACTGCTCTGACACAAACAATACATTGAATGTGCTTTTATTGATGTAATTAACAGCACAATAAACTATTGTTTAAACTAATATTTTTATAACCCTTGATTTCATTTGACAAAACAAATGCAGCTTCCAGACTATTTCAATGTATAATTTAACCATATAAATACTACCAATAGTAGCTAGAACTGTCTAATAGTAATTAATATTAGGACAAAAATTATTCTAATTATCAATTTGTGATAAATCATTGTATACTACATGATGTAATACATACGTTGTATTATTTTCCAAACCTAATATGAAACAGATATTAGACTCAAGCCACTTGAACAGTCTATCTTGTATATTTTGTATATTTCATATAGTCTTTTTAATTTTTATTTCTTTCCTTAGTGTTAAGTGATATGAATGACCCTTACTACAGTATTGTTTTGCACAATCTGAGTGTTGCTATTCAATTTCACTGATGTTGTATCTATACAACCACGTATGTGACAAATAAAAATCTTGCATATTGAATCAAACATAAGACGAAAGAAACAAGATATTAATGGGAAGTTTTGTGCTCATTATTATATGCCCCTACATGAATATGTATGTGTACAGTGGGGGAAAAAAACACATTCACTTCATTAGTGGGTCAGTCATTGTAAATAAAGATATTCAAACTTGTTTTAAAGACAATAGCTCTCACGCTGATTATTATATTTTATCATATATGATTAATTTTATTTGTTGCATTGATTTTCTTTTTCAGAAGCCAAAAAAATAAATAAATAAAAAGCCAAAAAACAAAACCGCTATGTGAACATTAGGTGAAATTGTGTTTTCGGAGCTTTTTCGGAGTTCCTGAAAGCGTCACGTGTGCAGATGTTGTTCTGCGGGTGGAGTGAAGTTTAAAAACTCCCGAGTATCTGCTGACAGTGAACTAGACGCTGTCTTCGTATTTATCTCTACAAGGTAGATGTTAAAGTGTCCATAAACTCTCCCTACATCTCCGGTAAGTGAACGGCCTCGACCTGACGTTGACGGAGGTTAGTTTTTATCGAGAACCCTTGTGGTTTTTAATTGTTACATCAATTTAAGTGACTTGACTGTATCTGAATTTGGAGCTTTTGACTGTCGAGCGTTTAGCATGAAAGCTAGTTTTTCGGCAGCCGGTAATAATTTAGAGGACAGCAACACAGAAGCAGTAATAACTATTTTTATTTACAGCCTTTAATAACTGTTTTTATTTATACAGCACTGGGACTCAGTAGTAGGTTTACGTGAGATGTGTAAACACAGGCCATACTCAACATTAAATATTCTTCTACAGTTTATTCCAGGCTTATTCAATGCTTACTTCAGAGCATCAGAATATCTATTTTCATTCGTCCAATTTAATATTAACTATCGCTGCTTATAAATATTGTGCTATAAATATGTTGAATGACTCATAAGTGTTATATTGCTTCATAAACGAGAGTCTGCCACCAAAAAAAAAAAAAAAATAGTTTGAGACACTGTGTAAAAGAACAAACAAACCAAAACAAAAAAAAACACTTGCATATACGTTTCAGCATTGCTGTGTCATTTCCAGATGTGCAGGCTGTTCATTCCATAGATGCAGATTCATCCTCATACCATCAGAGATGCAAGCTCTTAAGTTGAACGCTGGTAACATGATGAGTGGTCCTCCTCTTTATTCTGGAGAAAGTGGTGCCTGCTTTCCAAAAAAACTTTTAATATTTTAGTTTTGTCTGACCAATAGACAGTTTTTCACTTTGTCTCCATCCGTTGGATGTGAGCTTTGGTCCAGAGAAGACAGCAGCGATTACTGGATCATGTTCACAAACGGCCTCGTCTTTGCACGTTAGAGCTTCAACCTGCGTTCATTGAAAGTACGTCCAAGTGTGTTCCTGAGCCCATGAGTGATTTCCACGGCAGATTCACATCTGCAGATTCAATCTTAACTCAGTGGAAGCTAAGAGTCCAGAGATCATAGGCATCCACGGTTGATTTTTTCTTTCTTGCCTTTGTCCCATGCGCACAGAGATTTCCCCAGATCCTTTGCATCTTTTGATGATACTATAGGGCAAAAACATGATTTTAATTTTGGCGCCCAACGATCACAAAAATATTGACACGTTGTCCTCTGTTCTGGTGACAACAGAAATAATCACTTACACTCACCCGCCGCTAGATTAGTTACACTTGTGCTAATGATTGTTGAAGCAGTTAAGTGCATTATCAACCAATCATAAGGCAGGAAAGTGGGGAGGTTTGACAACAGAGAGCATCATGTTCACATCAGAGGTCAGAGAGGGATGACCAGACTGATCTGCGCTGGTTAAAAGGCTACAGTAATATAAATAACAGCTTGTTGCGTCCGTGCTCTGAAGAAGACAGTTGCATGTGACGAAACCTGTCCTTTGAGGTGGGCCACAGCAGCAGGGGACCACACAAAACACCTTTGGGTGGTCCAGCGACTGCAGGGACTGGACAATGAAAAAGTGGCACGTCATTCAGATGTTATCCAGAATAAGTTGCTAACATGAAATTATGGATCTATCCTGCCATCTGTGAGAAATTCATGCTGGTTTTGAGCACTGTGGTACCACCCAGCATCAGTTAAAAAAAGAAAACTGGTTTCTCTTGTCTGTCCCCGTACCCGGCATGGTTCAATAAGACGATCTCAATTAAATAGTTTGATATTTGAAAATGGACACTTATGCAAACATTGGACTCATTTCATTCCCTAGAGCACTCCTATTTACAATAAAGTAATCTGAGTACCTTACCTTGGATTACTGTAATGGTCTTTTTACTGGACTTCCTAAAAAGAGCATCAAACAGCTTCAGCTCATCCAGAACGTTGCTGCTAGAGTTTTAACCAGAACTAAAAAATCTGAATACATCACACCAGTTTTAAAATCTTTACACTGGCTTCCAGTTAGTCGGAGAATAGATTACAAAATCCTACCGAATCCCAGAAAGGTTTAGGTCCAGAATGCATCTGTGATATGTTCAGAGAGTATAAACCCAGAAGGGATCTTAGATCCAAGGACTTGGATCAACTGGTCCAGGTTAAACATGGAGAAGCAGCATTTAGCTGTTATTCTGCAAACAAGTGGAACAAACTTCCAGTGGAGATTAAACTTTCATCAACTGTGGACGCTTTTAAATCCAGGTTGAAAACTTTTCTCTTTTTCATTTGCCTATCCATGAAATCTGGACGGTATCTTTTACTTTGTCTAGCTTCTTTTAATCATTTGGATTTATTTAAGTATTTTATATCACCTTATTATGATTCATTTTATTGTTTTTTCTTTCTTTATATGTTTTTAATGTTTTATGTAAAGCACTTTGAACTGTCTTATACATGAAAATGTGCTATACAAATAAACTTGCATGCTTGCTTAAGAAGCTGCTCCAACACTACTGAATAACTTTTTATTTTCCTCATAAGATTTAATATATCCACAGATCCCCCGTCACTCTCTCTGTCATCTTTCTCTGTGTCACAAACGCTGTTCGTGGGTTCTGAGCCAGTTGTTCATCATTAATTTGTCACGTCAAAAGGAGTCTTACTGCTCAAGATGGCAATATAGATGCTAATTTACATGGAAAGGGTTGTTGGAGTTGTTTATCTATAAAACCTTGTTGCTGAATAAAAGTGATACTTTTTTTCCAGTGTGTGATCCAGTTGTTGTCTAAGGCTGTATATTGGACCTTTTAAATACACTGTATAAGTCTTCTTCATAAATAAATGTGTTTATTAAAGGTGACGTTAAGCATTGCATCTGCTGTGAGTTTGATTTGAAGCTTTAAATGTATAGACGTGTAAATTCCCTTTAATGTTAACAGTGTTGTGGTTACAGAGTTACGGCTTCAGCTTCATTTGCAGGCCGAGTCCATCTCAGTTTAACCAGTTGAACTTCACTATTCGCAAAACCAACTTCTCTATTTTTGTTTGTATTCATGTGAAAAGCTTTATGCATGTTACACCGCAACATCGATTTTTACATATATTTTTTTGCCCTTCACTCATAGTAGCTCAAAGTTGCAAGACAGACAGATTATTGTGAGATCACCAGCTTCCTCAGGTTGATTAATAGCAGAACGTCTTCCCCCTGCATCTTTATTCACTCTGCAGAACAATAAATATAAAGATGCACTCAAGTGTCCTAAGAAAAGAAAAAAAACTGTCACTAGAACACAAGAGAATATGCAAACATGTGAATAAAAAAAAAAAAATCTTTGTAGAGAACTAGACTCTAGTTAAACCTGTTTTATTATCATCTTTAAGGAAACACATGCCAGATAAGTTGTGACAGCAATGATGTTTTATATGAGTCACAGTTTTAGAAAAACTGCACATAACACATGGAAATGATCTGAGTCCTTCCTAATGTGGTCTATGTAAATGTCTGTTATCAGAGAAGTCTGGCAGGTAAATCCACTAACACCCTGCATTGTTGCCGTTACACTCTCTTTATTAAAGCAGGAGAGGGCTGAAGCTTTTGAAACTCCCTTTTTTTTTTCCACAACAAAACAAAAAAGAGTCTCATGGTTGGAAAACCACACAGGGGACAAATAAAATTAAGGACCAGACTGCTTTGGGCCATGACAGCAGCAAGTCATAATACAGAGGAAATGTTCCAAGCTCACTCATCTTCCAGAAAGTCAGGTTTTATTCAGAAATACTTTATTTTTGAGTGACCTGGTGATGGGCATTACTGCTCCAGTCCACAGAGGAAATCGAGCAGCTTTTCACATCTGCAACACATCACAGAAAATTGCACAGGGCTGCAAAACCACTGGAAGAGGGACTCGGAAAATATATAAAACACACATGAACAGTTGATCTTTTTGGAAATAAAAATCAGAGTTAAAAGTGAACAAAAGTTATTATTATTATTATTATTTTATTTTTTTTTTTTTTGAAGTGCATATTTCCAGCTTGGATCAAACTGAACTGAACAAAAAGCCTCTCATGACAGCTACTAAGTAGGACACATATTAGTGTGTAGCCGCTGGCCCTGGACGGTGGACAAGCAATCCATCATTATTATTATTGTAATTATTGTTAACATTTTTATTTTGCCTCTGTTTGTCATTCCTCCAGGGAAGATGGAGGCCTGTATGATGAAGCCAGAGGCCAAAAAGAAACCAAAGCCGGTGAGAATTTCCACACAAAAACACTAAACTGCGCAAAACACTTTTTAATATGTTTGTTTTTGTTTTTATACGACCTCCAACGTGGCTTCTACACCTTGTGCGAGATGTTTTTCACAATTCTGTGCAGACGTTTTGGCCCTCAGGATAAGATGCGAATGCTTTTAAGATATCGTTACAGTCTCTTTTCATCGTTTAACAAAGCTGGGTGACGCAGTACCGGCGGAATCTTCCGGGTCACGTCACCTGCAGCAGCGCAGTTCTTTACAACCGCGGTTGAGACCAGTTCTGGTAAAAAAAGATGCATCAGCCCTCATTTAACCGAGTTGGTGACCTGTGGTGACACAAGTTCCTGAGCCTCCCAGCTCAGAGACGTGACACAGTAAACAAATCCCAGAGAAATGCTGGTCCGTTTCAGCTCTGATGACAGCGTGAGACGGGCCGTTTCTGTGCTGACTGACAAAACGAGCGCGGCTGACTGGACGGGATTTGGCTGCTTTGGCCGATATCCATCGCTGTCTGCTGTTTTCTGCATCCTCAGTGTGATGTTCTCCCTCTCATCCCCACTGAACATCAAAACAAGACAAGCGACCTCTTTCTTTTTTCTGCATTTTTGTTCTTTTACAACTACGCCACACACAAATGTTACTTTTGAGGAAACGTCTTAAAGGTGCAATTTTTATGCCAAGGCTAAACAGCAGGACACCTGCTGGCGAGCGAGAATGATCCTTTTATTTTCTAACTTGCGATACTTCACTGGAACTGGGTGGGTCGAATCTCTGGGAGGCATTAAACTCAAGCAGCTGACGCAATCTCTTCTGTTCTTCTTCTCCAGCCCAAACCTCCTCCAAAGCCTGCACAGGTAGCGTAATAAACCCAAACCTTTCTTACTCTTTTGTGCTTGCAAAAGCAGGTTTCAAAGTATGACTTTGGGATGTTTTAAGACGGCTTAAACTTTGTTCGTAGGTAAAAGGAAGCGGCCCAGAAAGACTCGAGAAGCCAGCTCCTGTCGTGTCTCATCAGCACGCAGACACTGTAAGTCCGACGTGAACAGCTTCTTTGTTTGGTTTTGCATACTTGTTGTAAGCACTGCTGATCATTCCCACTTATATCCAGGAGACTCATCCAACATGTTTGTGACATTTTGGAACGCAAAAGTTTCTATTATAATCCACCGGATCAACTGTTAAATCCTCCCTTTCCAAATAAAAAAAAAAAACAAAGCAGCTAAAGCCCGAGCATGCCTGCCAGCAAAGGAGAGCATGGTCCATTTTAGATGCTGTTCTTGCGGTACGTGCAGAAAAAGGAGGTCCTGAGGGGTCGTGGGTAGGGTTGGGCATCGTTTGGATTTTAACGATTCTGATTCCGATTCTCTGTTTCGATTCCCGTTCAAAACGATTCTCGATTCCGATTCTTTGATGTGTAGGTCAACAGATCGCGACTTATCTAACAGTAGAATTTTTTTCATTAAAAAAAAACTGTGATACATTTACACAGGCGACAGACCATTTTTATTCTTACACATGCTTGCATGCACATATGCACACATAGAATTCACTTACAGCCTATATGTTAAACAACTTAGGGCCTGATTTACTAAAGGTTTGCGTGCGTAAAAACGTGTGCAAACTTGACATCACCCGCAAACCAATGTGCAAGCTGATCTACTAACCGCGTGCAAAGAGGACTGCGCCTCTCAAATGAGCAAAATAGCACACGCTGTTCATTTAGTACTTTTGCCCTGATGAATAATCAATATGGGGCGTACCCGCCAGAAAGCGCTAAATACTGGGAGGGGAAAATGCAAATAGGTTCATTTACCACACGCAATGAGATTTACCAACCCTGAAAGTAATTGCGGGGATTGTGATTGCGTCTGTATTTAATACGTTCGAAAGGAAGGTGCTAATCTGCCCAGCATTACGCACCGATGGCTGCTGTTATTGTGGCAAGGAGGCGACATCGCCAAAATCAAAGAATACGCAGAGAGAGAGTCTTTCGGACTCGTGTAAATTTGTTTGGAATGAATGAAAACCAGATAGTTGAAACATATCGACTATCTAGCCGATTCCATCTTGGAGCTGTTGAATGAGTTAAGGGCTGATTTGGAGCCGGTCACAAGCACATGCAAAAGGAGAAATATTTTATTTGAATGTTAAATCGAGTATTATTCAGCAAAAGGTTGCCACAGGAGGCACATTCATTTTTTTATTTGTGATAATAAATAAATCACGTGTTTTCATGGAGAAAAAAGTGTTTCTTATTGTGCGCCTACCTTGTTCTGCAGTTGGCTCTAGCGTGTCATACCCCAGTATCCCAGTTATCTGCTCCTCGCAGAAGGTGAGCTGCACCTGCTGCTCAATGCTGGTTAGAGGCATCTCTTCCGCAGGCCCTCCACCTGTCTTGTTTTTGCCGAAGTTTTATTAAAGGCCACTTTTTCTTTAGTTCTTCGCCTTATATCTTGCCACCTTCTTTTAACCTCATCTGCCGTTCTTTTTGTCTTACCAACTGCATTTATTCTATCGCAGATTTTCTCCCATATTGCGTTTCTTTTGGTGATGTTTAAATTTCTTTGCTGTAGTTCATGAATGTGTTTATTTGTTTATTTGCCTCTTCCACTAATATCTCTAACTCCAACTCGTCAAATTTCATTTTGCGCTTGCGTCTATCCTGCTTTCCATCCAGACTCTCCATGGCGCAAACCGTAAGACACGCAACACCTCATTTAAATACTGCGGTTTGCACCCGTTATCAATTGCGCGAGCATTCTTAGTTGATCACCCGCAAAACACACAACAACAGCACGCGCAAACTTTTTCAGTGCACACGCAATTTAGTACTCTTTATTTAGGATCTTAGTAAATCAGGCCCTTATAGTTGGCAGTTGGCCTCCAAAATACATTGTGCCCAACAAAAAACGAAAATCAACAGTTTTTGTTTAGGAAGATGACCATATCTGCTCTTTCAGAATTCAAACGTGAACGTTCAGCACAGGCATAGTGTTGCCTGCTGTGGAAAACACGCGTTCGCTACGGTGTGGAAGAGGCCTGTACACATATATATGAGAAGGGTTAGGAGTGTGGGAGCAACGCAGTGAATTAAATACGGTACACTCGTTTATTTTTCTGATGCCATGCAGGCGAAGGTGTTTTGCCATATTAGTCGTGCACCCTCCTTTGGCAGTAACACGCTTCCCACAGATGTTGCAGCGCCAGGTAGCCGTCATTTCCCAGACTGAAACGCAGGCAAACTCGAGAGCGGTGTCTCGTGGGATCCATGTTGTGGCGAGTGAAGTCCCGTCGGTGACGGACGTGACGTCGCCACTAGCGCAAAGTTGAGGAGTAACCCTACCCCAGGTGGAGTAACATCAACAAACTAGTGCAGTAAATAGCGCGGACATTTAGGAACCGAAAAAAGGAATCGAAATTCAAAAATCTTCTAAACGATTCCAGAACCGGATGTTAGGAACCGATTCCTACTTGGAATCGTTTTTCAGTGCCGAACCTTAGTCGTGGGGGGGCAGTGGTGGTGTTTCTGCAGTACAAAGCTGAAATCCAAGGACACGTCTCATCACTTTCTCAATACAGTTTGATGTCCATTTTACAGATTACGGTCCTATTTAAAGTTATGTAACAAGGCAAGTTGTGGTTTGGGGTGGGGGGGCGTTATGTTTGAAAAGTGACAAAAATATACCACTCAAAAAAATTAAGAGAGAACCTGACGTTCAAAGTATGACAGTTAAACTGATGATGATTGAACAGAAAATTTTGGTTTCCGCTGAACATTAATATGGCTTTTTTTTTTTAAACAAATGATATGGTGGGTAGAACATGTTGCTTTTCGCCTGTAAAGGTCACAGGTTGATCCTGAGTCCTGCTGTGGGGCAAAACCCTGAACACAATGGCTCCTCCAGCAGCTCCAGCCGCTCATCATACTGGTCCCAGGCCCGGATAAATTAACCTGACATGAAACCCATGCAGAACAGTGATTTTATTTTATTTATTTATTTTTGAGTTGTGCATGGGCTCGCATGGTGCCTCTGGCCTCACGAGCCAGATCCTTCCTTGGCACCCAACTACTACACTCATAAAAGCAAAAAAGCCAAAATGCCAATCTCAGCGCTTCATAACAAGCTGACAAAACAATGGCCGACATCCTCACCATGGATATGACCGCATCTCTTCATCCTCTCCTAAACACGTTTCAATACTTTTATATTTTATTTGAAACTGTATGATTGATACAGCAAAGTTGGTGCATTAACCACCTTTTTTCTCTTTTTTTTTAAATTATTATTTCAATTAGACAAATGGAAAGATGAAGCACCAAGAGACAAGAGAGAGACTGTCTGAGACCCCCCAAGTTCCCCCCAGACACAGAGAAAAGGTACAGCACACTCAAGTTTTCATTTTATGGAGATACTTCCTGGTTCTTAGTGAAAATACGTCTATTTATATTGAAAACTGACACCTTCGCAGGGTTTCACATTTCTTTCCTGTTCCTTTCATCTTTTGTTATTCGTTCCTCTTGTTTGTGCAGGAACTAAATGCGACAACCAGATACAGCCAGGCGAGGAAAACTCAGGCTGATGACCCAGCGGTACACGCGTTAAAAATGCCACTTTATACCCTGCTGATTGTCGTAATCTTCTGGTTAAACAGCCTTCCTGTTCCTCCCAGACCTCCAAAGAAACCGAGCAACCAGAAGCTGCTGCTGATGAAGCAGACTTCAAGCAGGTATGACACCTGCAACCTCAGAGTTTCAACTCTGACCCCATTCACACGCGGGAGATGTAACGTGTTCCTCTGTCGTCACGTGTGCTTTGTCGTAGAGCGATCGCTCAGTCCTGACTGGAATGTACCAGCTGAGCAAAAAAGAGAAAACGCCAACCTTCACCGTAAGCGACGCACCTGCAGCTCATCGATGTGAACGACACGGCACACAGATCCACGTTAACGTGCATTACACAGTAGCTGTTCATGCCATTCATGTGATCACAGTTGTTGGTGGCAGTTCTTTTGGTTGCAGGCCTGTTTAATAAGCACTGAAGAACGGCAGGTTGTTCCTGTCTGCGGACGTGTTCAACATTAAAATGGTGTAATTTTGAATTTTCAGCTCCTCAGGATAAAGCTGCTGTGCTATAGTAATACGGTACATTAAATATCTTAATGAAGAGCGTGCATCTTTCCTTAAAAAAAAACAAAAAATCTTAAATTACCCATGAATCATTTCAGATGATTCTGGAAACCAGCAGAAGTCAGGATCAGGGATCTCTATCAGAGAGAACCTGTCATTTGATCATAATCTTTTTTTTTTTTTTTTTTTTTTTATAAATACATCCAGAACTGGTTTCTGGTGACAAATGGGTGTGTTTGGGTGTGTGCCTCAGTGTAATACAAATGTCCATTCAAACATGCGGTTCAGTGTGTCGTCACTGTAAATCCATTTCTTTGTGTACTCGGTACACGTTTTGATAATGTTGTTTTAAGTTATTAACCAGATAAACATGAATGAGGAAACAAGTATGCTGTACGTATAAAATGTTTTAGACCCCACGTGAGTAACAGAAGTATTTACTGACTTATTTTTTAAACTTTAGGTGATTGTACTGATACTTGTTCCCCTCAGAGCTACGTGACCCACATCTCTGACGGGGAGGAAAACACTGACGACATCCCAGTCAAACAGGCTCCTGCCAGCAAACCAGTATGTGTGTGTGTTATTTCTGTTCCTGTTCATGACGTCAGCTGGTTTGTGACATGTGACTGTGGGGATTTCAGGGCATTCTCAAAGGAGTAATGAAAGGGCTGCATTTCAAGTCCTTCCCAAAGGTATGAAGCTCCGTCTGCAGTTGGTGGTTTCTGCTGGTGGTGGCTGCTACGCTCCAGTGTCCCCCTTTTACTTTTCCTGTGGAAAATAAAACATTTTCATGGTGGCGGCGGTGCTGGTTGTAGATAGAATTATTGAAGGAAGTGAATAAGTTCAGAGTAACATGAGCAACATTCTGACCAAGTTCTTCTCTGGCCGTTGCCTTCATGGGTGGAGGTAGAGGTGGAGGTGGAGGTGAACACGAAGCAAACGGAGCTGCTTTATAAAATAATTTGTTTTAACGTCAGATTACATCAGAGTCGCCAGGCTGATTCGATAATGTGCTGCACGGGTACGACTCTGATCCAGGTTTTAGAAAAGCTTAATAAGCTTCCTGGAGGATTGTGGACAAGCTTCAACGCTGCTAACAAAAGTATTTTAACAAGTTCATGTAGTTCATGTGAGATTTTTAGATTGTTTTATGGCGTTATTGTTTACATCCTCTTAACAGTTTAGTTTAGATGTGGCATGTAGCTGTTGTCATCATGTTATTTCATTCTTTTCCCCCCAATGGGGGGGTTGCAGACTGAAAAATCAAGAAAATGTAGCTGTTATTACTAAAAAACATTCTTTGGCATTTTAACCCCATTTTAACATCACCTTCTGGGTCTACAGCCATCAGATGCTTGTTTCCATTTTCCATAGTGTGAAACATTTGTTCTGTATCATCAAGTTCAAAATTAAATAAGCAGATTAATTCATCTAGATGTTAATTTTGGGCATAAATGCTTCATTTTCTTTGACTGTCAGTACTTTGTCCCTTTTCTCTATTGTTTTTTTTGTGACGTTGCTCATGCATGAGTTGTGAAACTATAGAACGTCCTGCAAATTGAAAATATTAGTCAGATTAGTGGGCTTAATTGATAGAAGGATTATTTTATCAGTCATAAAACATCATCAGCTTGTTTCACATGTACTGCTGATGCAGGTTTAGCTCTTGCAGCGGCATCCCTTCTTGTCCTGTTGTTTTAAAGTAATTGTTTGTTTTTTTTTTTTTTTTTTTTTTTTTAAGTCTCAGGGCAGCAGAGACCCAAGTCCCAGATCCGAGTGCAGAAGAAACCAGTGCAGGAAAAGGAAGAATCTGCAGAAAAAAACAAGCAAGAAAAGAATGCAGAACCCAAACAGGTTCAATTCATGATTGTATTACAGCTCGTTTAAATTACACAGTTCTGCTTCTGCTTTTTCTAACAAAAAAAAACCAAAACAAAATCATCGTATTATAATCAAGATATAACTGGCAGGGAATGTGGAAGTTTCTTCTTGTGAAAGTCAGATCACTTTAAAAACATGGGAATGAAGAATTAATGAATGAAACCACATCCAGGCAGCTTGTTTTGTGGCTGGCTGAACGTTTTGTTGTCTGCCCTTCAGGACAAAGGAAATCTGCTCACTGGGATGTTTAGGAAAACTCCCAGAGAAAGACCACGCTCTCCTGCACCCAACGGTAACATCAGCTGGTTTTATGGTGGTGGTTGTTTTATCTTTTCTTTTCAAAATTGGGGTCCAAGATGAAAATCACAGGAAGGAGATACAATGGCTTGTGTTATGTCTTACTTTTTCTTCTTATTTTTCTTATTTTTTTATTTTAACAGTCAGTCCATCTCATGGCACTGTTGGCAATTAATTTATGCCTGAATTAATTTAATGCCTGAATTAATTTACATTTTTCCCCTTCACTGGTATTTTTTTCTTTTAAAATTTAAAATATTTAATTTTATAACCGTTTCTTAGTTTTCTTGAATTTCTGAGGCCACTGCATCAGTCTTTCTGAAACAAACTCAGGATCATAGACAGACTTTACTGATCAAGGACCAGCTCAGAAAAACACTGACGTGTGACTCCCTGAGGCTTCATTATTATTATTATTAGGGCTGTCAATTTCTCAAAATAATTAATCAGATTAATCGCATGACTGTCAATAGTTAATCATGATTAATCACAAATTAATCGCATATTTTTATCTGTTCTAAATCTACCTTATACAGATCTTTTTCAAGTTGTATTACTCTTATTAATTCGAGTCCTGACTAGAACCAGGAAATATGACCATATTAGTCCAGTCCTGAGGTCTCTGGCTTCCTGTCCCTCAGAGAAAAGACTTTAAAACAGCTCTACTTGTGTTCAAGTCTCTTCATGGCCCCAAAGTCCATCTCTGACATGTTAGATCCATATGAACCAACCTGGACTCTGAGAACCTCAGGTAGTGGTCTCCTGCAGGTGTCCAGAGTCAGGACTAAACAAGGTGAAGCTGCATTTCAGTTTTATGTTCCTAAAATCTGGACCAGTCTTCCAGCAGATGTTAGACAGACCTGAACTCTGACAATGTTCAGATCCAGGCTGAAAACAGTTCTGTTTAGATGTGAAGATGATGACTGGAAGGATTTTATCTGCACTCTTCATTTTTAATTTAATTAATTAATTTTTTTTATTAATTAATTTAATTTATTATTGATTATTTTTATGCTTGTATGGAATGATTCTATTTGCCTTCTTGTGATTTTATGCATCTGTAAAGCACTTTGAATTGCCTTGTGTACGAATTGTGCTCTACAAATAAAGTTGCCTTGCCTAATATGAGAGTACACAAATGCTTGCCTTATGCAAAACAAATGCATGTTTATTTATTGCTACAATGCCAAATCCATTATATATTATATATATATATATACTCAATATTTTTTCTTATGTTCTTCATACAAAATATTTTCGCGGTTTGCTTCAAACGGGGGGGTGAGGGTCTCTGCATCAGCGCTCTGATTAGCCGACAAGTGATATTTCAGTAGTCGGACTCCGGTGGTAACTAAATTCACATCGACAGTAAACACAAACAACATTTATCTTGTGGAGTTAGCCATCAGGCAAGGTTTTGAAGCTGAACTTACCATTCAAAATAGTATCTTTTGTATCCACGGTTTGTTTACGTCTGTCTGTCTGCGGCATGGCCGTCGACGTCAGTGCATGGCTTCCTGTTTTGACAAACTACGGAGGACTACAACTACGGCGGGGCTGAGGCTCATTAAACCTACTCTCCTCTTTACTATTGTACATCAAACGGCCAGGCGCGTTAATCCGCGTTAAAAAAATTAGTTGCGTTAAAATTATTTTGCGTTAATCACGCGTTAACGCGTTAACTTTGACAGCCCTAATTATTATTATTAAAGTCAGAAGTGTGCACTTCCAGTATGTACAAATGTGCATCATCTTTGACCTTCAGGGGGCTCCACAAATGAAAAAATGTATTTCATAACTGCTTGAATGTATTCATGCAGAATTTGGTTTGTAAAATTAGTCCATAAAATTTGGTCATGAATAATTGATTTGATGTTGGTTTATTACAGCAACTCTGAATTTCTCCATTTCTACACTACAGCCTCCTGTCTGGTTACACCACACTGTAGATGTTGAATATATGCAACATCAGTAAGCACCTGTCTCCACAAGGCATCAAATGATCCTTAAATTAATATAGATATTCTTTCGATACAAGATAACGTTTGTTTCAAGTGACCTCCATCATGTAACTGTTTATTCTGCAGGCACAGCATTTTTTTTTTTTTTTAAATGACGCTTTTACAAAATACAGAATGTGACAAAATGCACATACAACCATTAGGATCACAAACTTTCTGAGTATTTGTCCCACACTTTTAACTTTTAAATTAACAATTTTAGCATATGTGATGCCTTTGCTTCTATTTGGGAAGAGTTTAAGTGGAAAAGCATATCTCTCAGTGTTATCTTCTTGAGATGGTGAAAAAATTCAAGTGTGTAAGCTTCTCTTGGACCCTGATCATTTCTGTTTTTCTTTCTTTTTTTTTTTAAACCCTCTGACTGATTCTTTCACTCTTGGATCTTGCTTTTTTCTGCAGGTCAGTATAATAAACGGTGAAGATCCAGAAGAAGAGGAGAAGACATCTGAACAAACCCATGTAAGTATGATGTTGGAGGCTTTTTTAATACACCATATAGGACAAAACGCAGGCTACACATGCCGAAGAAAATTGTAAAGGAAAGGAAGAACTTAACACGGGTTTATTACCAGTTTCAGAAACATTTGCTTTTTTTGTAGTTTTTAAAATGATCCTTAATTAGCTTATATTCAAGACGTGTGGAGCAAACATTCACACACTCTGAAAAGAGTGCGTGTGATTATGCTATGAGGAAAAAGTAAAACAAAATAGTTTGTCACTGTATCTTTGCAGGAAAAAGGTGATTTTCTCAAGAAGCCCAACACATCAACAGATGAGACGTCTGCACAGGTGAGCTGGTAAACTGGTTGTCTCATTTTCAATGTGCATTTGAAGGTGCAACAAATCAGAACCTCTTATCTAAGGAATTCACTTTTTATGCTTTTTGAGGCAAGGCATTTTACAAGAAGCAGTCATTTTGATGTTTCTCTCTTAAATCCATTTGTGTTGTTTCAGGAGAGCCTGAGCGCTCACAGGGAGCTGTCTGCCAGCAGCGACAGCCTGTCTGAGAACAACAAGGTGAGCCGCTTTATAGGGCCGTAGCTGCATGATAGGAGACGAAGATAACATTATCTGTTGTTACAGGTGTACACGGCTCTGTGGTAGATTTACCTGCTGATAGAGCCGCCATCGACCTGAGCTTGAAGTGCTCTCTGAGCTTGTGTGTTTGTTTCAGGAAAAAGGAGGAATATTCAGTGGGATGTTCAGGAGGTCACCGAAGCCAACAGATCCTGGTCAGGTTGATGAGGTAGGATCTTTAAAGATCAGATAAAACCTCCCATTTAAGGTGCAAGTATGTTACACGTCCACCTGGAAAATGCTGCAGTGTCATTTCCTTATTTTAACTGACCTGATTTTGAAGCAGCCTCTACATGGAGATCTGTCCGGCAGTAATGACAGTCTGATTCATTCGAAGGTGAGTTAGGATGTGATGATCAGTCAGTTTGCAGCATATATAACAGCCGCTGACGGTGCACATTATTATTTGTCTGATGTTACCAGGAAAAGAGCTTCTTCAGTGGGATCCTCCGCAAATCTCCTAAGATTGTTGGAGAGGAGACGCATGAGCAGGTAATGTGAAGAAACAATAAAACCACTGCCACCTGCGGCATACTGTTCACTTTCTGAAGATATTTGCTGGTACTGAAACATATTAAAAAGGGGTTCCCAGAATGCAAAAAGAGGCAAAAAGTTAGGAAAACAAATATGAAGAACGAGTTGCAGGATAAGAGAACAGATGGAGTTAAAGTGATGAGCACAAACGTTCAGTAAAGTAAAAGACAACAGACTTGGTTGGCAGAAAGAACGGAGGAAAAGGGGCGCCTAAGATTTTTACACTGCTTTATATCTAAGGATAAAAAAGATAGACCATTACTGTTAAATCTATTTATTATGGGTTCCAGAAAAAGAGAAGATGCTGTTGCTGTTTTTTCGTTTTTTTTTTTTTAAATCTGCAGAATTAACAGATTCTTCTTTAATCCACCACTGACTAAAAATACTTTCACTGTTTCTGGTAAACATCCCTGCTTCTGCTTTTTTACCCTCCTTAAAGTGCCTTCATTCTTTTCGTGCTCGTGCTTTAGCAGAGATCTGAATGTGCGTGTCAGTCTGTGCAGAATAGAGCAATTACAACGTCAACGGTTTGATCTCCCTGTAAATAGACGCATGACCTGCTCCGTCCTCCTTCATTAACATCTCAGTTTTCTGCAGCTGGATGTTCTTTAGCTGTTTTTAGTTTGTTTTTATCCGACAGGAGAGGTTCTTATTCTGCACTACTGCTTCCAGTTATCACATCATTACCTGCTTTGTGTAGTAGTTATCATAATACAGGAGAAATATTTGAACAAGCCTTGATTTACTTTTCCTAATTTTAAAACAGGAAAAAAAGAACTTGCTGACAAAGTTTGTTCATTTATTTGGTGTCCATGGGCAGGGTTTCTGTAAGTTTAATTCAGCATTGTTGAGGAGCTAACATGTACACTTTGATCAGGTATGAATTCCTAGTTTTGACCGTCGGGGTTGTTTGTGTTTCAGGATAAAGAATCTGTGCAGACGGAGGCATCTGACAGCAATGAGAACCTGTCTGAGAAGAGCAAGACAAAAGTAAGAACTTTGTGTTTGTGTATCATGGATCTCTGATATGTAATAGTTATACAAAACACCACATGTGACAAAATACTTTTCTTTTTTTATTCTTTATCAGGAAAAAGGAAACATTTTCAGTGAACTTTTTAGGAAATCTCCAAACCCGTCTGAAGGCCCCCAGCTGGAAGAGGTAAGACATCTACATGTTTGACATTCATCCCCTTTGGCTTGTTTGTGAGGTCACGTCTTTGTCTTATTATATAAATCAAGCTCCACTTAGTGTGTTTGTTTTTTTTCTTACTACAAAGCAAATGAGGCTGAACAGGCTTCTTTAGTGAAAAAAAATCGTTGGTGTGAGAGATGCGATTACTCCCCGGCATATTCCAACACAGATAAAAATGTTTCTGCTTGTAAGTGCATCCAGTTTTCATGTTCACACAGGTTGAGTCACATTTTTGTGTTTTTTTTTTTTCTTAGAGTGAGGAGCCTTTACATGGAGACTCCTCTGTCAGCACTGACAACCTGGTGGAGAAAAAGGCGAGTTTCATGGCAGAACTGACTAACACACCCTCTGAAACCACATGAGTCATCGTGACAAACGTTGAAACATGCCTGAAGTTGAGCAGGGATGGCCCTGGGGGCGGATAAAGGTCCCTGCTGAAACAGAGACTGAACCGTCTTCTTGTCTTCCCTCTTTAGGAGAAAGGTGGTTTGTTCGGACTCCTCAGAAAGACCCCAAAAGTGTCTACAGAGGTAGAGTGCAGTTTTAACGTGCAAACTCAGACCACACACAGCCTCCATCAGGGGAAGAGGTTATGAGACTGAAGGAGGGGAGAAATGAAGGTTCTTTGAAATCAGTGCCGTTTCCATTGTGTAAAGACAAAATCCTACAATAACCATTTAACTTGGTTTCTGTTCTTCCCTGGGCTGCTCCTCAAGCCTTTACACATTTTTTTCTGCAACAGACATCCTGGGTTTTGTTAGCAGGACAGGAGCAGGTGTGATTGATAACATCAAAAACAACCATATATTATTTAGATTAACTAATGTCGGGGTTCCAGTGTTCATGCTGGTTCAGCGACTGGGACATGTGATGAAACCCCACACTCCATGGATGGAACCAAACCATTGTTAATGTTTTAACCTTTTCCTGGCTTATGAAAAGCCTTCAGTTTTAAGTCCCGTCTGAACTCAGCCACCTATTTCACAGCTGATTGAGTTGATTCAAAACTTGTTTCAGGGAAGTACATGCATTCTGTATCTGTGTTTCAGGAGGGTCCGTTGGTACGTAAAGAAGTTTCAGGCAGCTGTGACAGTCTGTCTGACACCTCCAGTACAAAGGTTAGTTAGGCATAATTTTAACTTAATGCCACACTGTAGATGTATCTTTTTTTTTTTTTTTTAATTCCATTACGGTTAAATCTACCTTATGTAACAGCACCTCTTTGTTTCACATGGTGACATATAGACCTCTTGTGTTGACGAGAGCCGCTGACACTACAGGTGGATTTAACTGTGTCACCTGCCAGGGGATGACATGTTAACTGTCTTGTGCTGTGCTGCTCCCGTGTGGTCAGAAGTGGTACTGCTACATAGACTGGCTTTAAACATTTTACATAACTGCCATTGTTGAAGCGAGTGTGTTCTTTGCCGTCTGTGCTGTAATGCTCAGCACTTCTTCTCTGAAATCAGACTCGTGTGCAAATAAATCACAAATAAATCTGCATCTCAGTGATTCGTCGTCGATGAGCGCTCCTCCTGTTCAACACCACACAGCAGACAGGCAGGCAGTGAAATGCTGAAGTCCACACAGCACTCAGGGCTGTGAAGGGACTAAAAGTTTCCCAGACATTCATCAGATTATCTTGAACAATCATCTGCTTTGTAACTGCCCAGCGTAAAAACTCAACCGGTCAACATCAGATGTAACCGATCACGTCTTTTCTCAGGAGAAAAAATCACAGAGCGTCGAGCTCTCAGGCAGCAGTGAAGGCCCGACTGAGAACAACAGCAAGGTGAGTTGTCTCACCAGAACATCCGTTTAAAAACAGTCTGTGAACGCAGACCGGATAAAATAACCGGACCAATAAATACAGTTACCATCTGACGTTTCGATCTTTTACCGAACGTCAGATCTTTGTGGGTGTTGGCGAGCTTTTTGATGTTGTTAAAGGGCTTTTTTTTGTTCTCTCTAATTGCATGTGTGTCTCAGGAAAAAGGAGGCCTGTTTAATGGAATATTCAAGAAGCCTCCGAAGTCTGCAGAAGCTCATAGCGAGGAGGTAAGATCATGAGTTGAGTAGATGTTTGTCAGATCAGTGAATCCAGCTGTTTCACATGCATGCCTTTATTCTACTTCTCTCAAAATGTTTTATGACTTATAAATGATCAATTCTATTGACTTCCACAAAGAGAATTATGTTTTATATCAGCAGGACTGACACTTTTGATATTTCCATGTAAATTCGCCATCATAAGCAAAAACCTTCTGTAACTTTTTGCTTACTTTGCTGTTTTCTTACTTCCCTCTTGATGAACATTCAACATTCACTCGATTTTGGCTTATTAAAAAAAAAAACTAACTGTGGTTTACAAGCATTTTTTGTCATTAAACTTAAAAAAAAGCCCCTTTATAACTAATAATTAATGACAGGCTTTTGCTTAAAGTACCTGCAGCCTCTTAATGTTCTGACAGCTTTGAGAGGGAGTATTTGCAACCCACGTAAGGTCAAATTATAAGGTGTGAAGGTACCGCAGGTCTGAAGGGCTTCAATCTTTCGTTGCAGGATGCGTCTCCTGACAGCAGTGAGAATCCACCGGAGAACAAACAGGTCAGCGAGACACTTGCTCTGTAAATATTTCCAAAATCTGATCCCAGCTCCTCCAAAAGCTTCTGTTTTATGTGTCACCAGGAGAAAGCTGGAGGTTTCTTTGGCGTTCTGCTCAGAAAGACTCCCAAAGCGCCAGGCGAAAGAACGGAAACAGCGGTAAACAAGAGTTCCTGAAAGCTGCTAAACTCTCCACCCGCAGTTCCAGCCGTTTCACCCTTTGATGCCACTTTCATTTTCAGGACAGAGAAGCTCAGAGCGAGCTGACGGCCAGCTCTGAGGACCTGTCCGAGGGCAGCGCCGCTAAGGTCAGTACGCCGTCAGAAAGACCTGTCGCTCAGATCTCCTCAGCAGCAGCAGCACTTAACTGACGCCGGCGTGTCATTTGCAGGAGAAAAACATTTTCAGCAACATGTTTAAAAAGCCTCAGAAGCCAGCAGAGGGAGCCACTGCAGAGACGGTATTTGTGCTTCATCAGACACTCGTGACACGTCCTGTTACGGAGCAAATTCTCTTGTTTGTTTGGTTTTTTTTTCTCACAGTTTTCTGATTTTGAACGCAGGAGTCGGAGGCAAACACTGAAAATGAGTTATTTGGCAGCAGCGAGAATCTGATTGACGCGACTGCTCCAAAGGTATTTCACTGCATAAAAAAACCCACTTCTCTGTTTTTGTCTGACTGTTTTCCTGATGGGAACATGAACTGAAACTTCATGAAACTGAAGAATCTGCTGTCAGGGCTGGTTGGTTGACAGTTCATTACGCTGTATTTATTTATTTATTTATTTTTAACTAAAAGGGCACAAATCAGATGCAGTGCAGATTGTGGAGTTAAAGCCATGAAAGAGCAAAAAAAAAATCTTTGATGGAAGTTGGTGTTTTCTCTTCTGAGTGTACAAAAAGAGAGAAACTACTTGTGTGTTGTGTGTGTGTGTGCATTTATGGTTTTGTTTTGTTTCTTTAAGGAGAAAAAAGGAGGCCTGGCCGCGATATTTAAAAGATCATCGAGCTCTGAGAACCTGCTGGAAGAGGTCAGTGCTCGGCCTCTGAGTACAGCTTTATTGATGTCCTCGAGCATCCTTTTTTTGACAGTCAGTCCCTCTGGGTTCACCTCTGTAAAGGGTTTTTGTTACAATTTTTTTTCACACTTTTAAACCGATCTTGTCAACTCTTCATTGTCTGTTGCTATGAATATTTTTGTCTTCTGATTCACCTGTTTTCTTGCTTTGTTTCTGTGTACTTTTTTCCATTCTTGCAAGCCTTGTTCTTCTCTTAATGACCGTTTTAAAACTAATGAGACATTCAGTTAGTAACATTGAACAACACGTGATTGTACGCTGCTTCTGAAAAAAAAACCAACCTGAAACGAGCATGTGTTCTTTAATTCTGTTGAGACGTGTTTCATGAAAACCTAATAACGAGGTTCCTTCAATGTTTGTGATTTCAGGACAAAAATATTTTCAGTGGCATATTTAGGAAAACTCCAAAACCAGCAGATGAGGTGCAGTAAAGATCTGTACACCAACTTTATGATTGCAGTCACTTTTCATGTCAGTCTTTCTTACTGTTTCTAATTTTCTGATATGTTTGTTTAGGAATCAAACGCAGCAGATGATGATGAGAAGATCTTTTCCAGCAGTGAAAGTCTCCTGGAGGCCACCACAACGAAGGTACCAATGAAGTCCAGCAGCCACACTTTATCCCCTGGTGGTTTCTTTTTTTTTTTTTGTCACTTATTATTAATTGTTTAATTTGTTGCAGGAAAAAACCGGAGGATTTGCAGGGATATTTAAAAAGTCGCCCAAACCAGCTCCACGAACCCTCGCTACTCAGGTGACCACCCGTCTCCCTCTGCTGGACATCATAACGTAAAACAAATACTCATTTTACACACGTTCACCTCCAGAAGATGCTCCCAACAGCATGTTACACATCTAAAATGATCCTGTCAACACATCCCACAACCACAGGACCATCAGTCAGCAACGTAGATTTTAATCTTTGCTTTGAACAACCTGCACAACCTTTTTATTCAGACGATAAACTCTCAGTTCTGACCAAAGAAAACACTCTGCAGCAGTGGTCCATCCCAGATACTGGCTGTTCTCCTGAAGAATCTGGCTCATGATATGAATCATCCCAACAACATTTCTGTGTGCTTCACAAATCATTTTATCGTCTATGCGTTAAGCTCATTTGTGTTTGAAAAAGAAGGGCAGATCCCATGATGAACTTTTAAATCAAAAATTCCACAGTGCCTCCATCACCTGGGCTTCATTAGTCAAAGTCTCAGGAAACTCAGCTCTGTAGATGTTGCTTAATCTTGCTGAGAAGCAGACAAACACCATGTGGATTTTTTTTTTTAAGTAAATGTCCTTTCAGGATTATACATGAGTGGAGGAAAGTTACTGACTCTCATTTTCTTTCCCAGCATCCCCTCAGTGACTCTAAACACCTGTCAGCCAGCTTTGACAGCCTCACAGACAATGAAAAGGTGAGAGCCATCTCAGAGAGTTGATGGGCCGTGAAACTGAATAACTACTATACTGGAGACACATTATGAATACATTAAAAGGCCTTTAACATTGGCTGGAGCTCCTCTGCACCCCATGAACAGCTGATGTAGCTGATGAGTATGAATACGCTCACATCTGAAGGGCGCCTCAGGTCTGAAAGCAGCACCCTGGAAGATTGGTGTTTTTTTTTGTTGTTGTTGTTGTTCTCAGGGATCTTTTACAGTTTGGGTAGGGTCCAGCATTGTCAGAAATGCATGTCGCAATTTGAGCCGGAGAGCAGAACATGAGGATTTGTTTACCTGTGGAAGTCCAGTGTAAAAGGCAATGAAGCTGCTGGTAATAAGGTGTTACCTTACTACCAGTCCAAGAAGATAGCGAGCTCAGCATCAGCCTTGGATCCTGTTTGTCCTGGTAACTCTCACCAGAGGGTAAAAGTCAGGATTTAGGATCCAGGACCCCTCACTTCCTCTGGCCTGGTCCTCTTCGGTTTCTTCAGCACCTCTGCTATGATGAGTGTGCTGAGAACAGTGAGCCGACTAATTTCAGACTGACGGTCTCGTTCCTGTGATCCAGGCTGGACTGCAAAGGGACATAGGGCCTGATCTTCAGCCAGATCTGCTATAGCCGCTATTTAGGGATAACGTGTGGCAGGAGAGGCGTTCCCCCGAAAAAAAATGCAATCTTCTACCCTTGCTATATCCTCTTTCCCACCTGCTCTACCAGCTACATTATCCATAAGAGTGGTTAAGATGTGTCACATGTTAAACCAATTAGTGCATCAGCAGCCATTGCCTTTAAGAGCAGGTTGCGCTATCCGCAAACCACTTTCCCAAACCCGTCATGGAGGGAGGTCGAGCACAGCACTGCTCTGAAGATGAGATAAAGCAGCTCGTGCATGAGGTGAAGGCTGCAGATGTTTTAAGCATTAACAGACAGGAACATCAAACCAATGCATTCAGACCAGCGTTTAGCTGTGTTTGAAGCCAGGGGGGCCAGGGGGTTCTGTTCACCCCAATATAAGTCAATTAAATGTCAGAACAATTGAAAAAAAAAAAACAACATAGTTTAGAGGTTGTACATTTCACACATTTGTGTGAAGGTTATAGTTTTCCCCCCCCAGTCTTGGATAATAATTTAAAAAGTGAATTATCTTTAAAGGAGGAATTTTCAGGACAGGCTGAACTGTTGGGCAGCAATGATGATCTTTCTGAAACTCAAGCAAAGGTGAGTCATTACAGTGTGCACTATATACTTTACTTGTAAAGTTTATTTTATTAATGAGTTTTAATAATTGAGAACATTTTTTTTTTTAAACAGGACAAAAAAGGTGGTTTTTCTGGGATGTTCAGGAGGACGCCCAAAACTTCGGAGCAGCAGGTGATGAAAACTAAACTGAGAGGCATCATTGAAATGAGTTTAATTTCTGAAAGAACTGAAATGAATTTATTAAGGTTTTATAAATCATAATGTAGAACTGTTTTCTTGGGGAGGGAGGGGCTATCTCTCCACATTTTGATGACTTTAAAATATCAACAGATGTGATGTCGTTCAAAAATCGCTTACTGTGCCTTTAAATTAAACTGCTCAGACTTCTTCATTTCAAATATGATCACTGTTTATATTGATGTTAAAAAAAATTACATTAAACACAGAATTAGTATTTGATTTAATATTGATATCAGTATCTTTTTTTTATTAATGACATCAGCACTTTAACTGCTTTTGCTCTGCATTTGTGTTTTCTTCCCTATCATCAGCCACCTGTTGGTGTCAAAACTGCATTTAAAACTGTTGCACAATCTGAAATATTTCCTTTAGGTTTCTTTTTGAAATGTTTGTGTTGTTTATAATGTCTGTTGGCATATTTAATATAGGTCCAAATATAAGCTTTGCACGCGACAGCAGACTGACATGTCCATCATCTGTTGCAGGAAGGTGAAGACATTGAGGCACCAGAGGGAGGCAGACTGAGACGCAGAAGAACCATAAAGAAGAAAAGACGAGTAAGTTGTTCACTTTCAAAACAATAACATGAATTTCTGCTGCAAATCTCCCACTATGGATCCAGCTTTTTTTATATTGAAAATCAACAATATTTTCTCTCCACTGCTCAGTTTTCTGTCACATCAATAAATCCCTCCTCTCTTATTTTGACTCATCAGGTTGTGTCGTTCCGAGTCAAGAAAACTCTTCCTAAAATGCCGAAGCTCAGCCAAACTTCACAGGTGTTTAATGCTTATCCTGGAAAACTGGACAAAAGTCAACTGATTTACGTGATTTGCTTGAGGTTCTTTGAATTAATGGCAACAATGATCCATCCCTCCTCTGCAGAGTTCAGAGAAGATGCCGGTTATCGAGGAGACTGTTGAGCTGCAGGAGATGAGCCCCGGCCAGGTTAGGAGGGCGGAGCCACGCTTTCTTTCTTTTTCTTCTTTGTTTTAAATGCTTTTCTAGAATCAAAACATGAACATTGAAAACGTAGAAATTTTACTCCTTTTCTGCAATAATATTTAAATGCATTTACTATTACTACTGTGTAAAAACAATTAAAAGGTGTCAATGTACGTTATTGTGTGTATCAGAACACTGCAAGAACAAAACAAAAAAAAAAAAAGTTTTTTTTTTTGTTGTTGTTTAATGGTTGGTCGTTCAGGAGAGCACAGTGGTGGTGGAGCCTGTGGAGATGGCAGCTTATCCGACTGAGGAAAACCCTGCTCCAGCCGAGCAGGTGGGTTTCTCTTCCTGACTGCTTGTGGTTTCTGTCTGCATCCATGAGTTGTCTCTTTATTAACAGAGCTTCTTGTTTTCAGGAGGCAGATGAGCTGATGGAGTGGTGGAACTCAGTGAAAGGTGGGTATGAACATTTGTTTTGCTTCATTAATTCTTTCAACGGTGTTTTTTTATCTGATTGTTGTGTTATTTGTGCTGCTTGTTTCCAGGCTGGAACGAGTGGAACGAAAACTCTAATTTCCAGGAGGAGGATGAGGAAATGTAAATGTTTATTCTCTTTACTTAAAAAAAAATCATTTTTGCATTTGTATGGGATTCTAGGGAGCTCCAAAGGGGGAAAGTTATTGTTTTATTTCCATATTTTAGATCACTTTCAGCATCTAGATGAACGTAATATTTACGAGGTTCTTCCAGTGGTCACAGCTCTCTCGTCTCTCTGAAGGGCGATGGAGCAGGCTGCCGACCGAGTCTACATGGGAGCCCGGCTTTTTGTGCACCTTTTCAACCAGCGGGGGGCGTCCTTGCAGACCCACATCCTGGAGCTCCTGGCGCTGGCCGACACCGCGGATCAGTTCCACAAGAAGACGGTGACGGCGGCTGTGGGCGGAGGCGTGGCCAGCGTCGCGGGCAGCATCGCCACAATCACCGGGCTCATTCTGGCTCCTTTCACCTTCGGCGCCTCCGTCATTGTCACGGCGGTGGGGATCGGCGTGGCGACGGCCGGCAGCATCACGTCGGCGACGGCCAATATCACAGACACGGTCCACTCCAACATGGGCCGCAAGAAAAGTGGAGAAGATGATCCAGGAATACCAGGATGAGATCAAAGACATCAGAGAGTGTTTGGAGTTTGTTCAGGTGAGAAAATATTTAATTCCGTCAGAAATGTCTCAGCCGGTCACAAAAAAAAAAGAAAAGTGCATATTTTATGAGTTTCATCTGGTATATTTAAGGTTAAAGTGGTTTCTTCAGATTAGTTGTTTTGTCAAATCAAAACCGTTTTAACTCATTTCTTTTTTTTTTTTTTCTGTTTCTCTGCTCGCTGTAGGAAGGTATGGACACCCTGCAGGAGTGGGATTTTGAGAAATACTCTCAAAGTGCTGCCAAAAAGGCTCTGAACCACAACATTAAACACGTGATGAAGGAGGGAGGTCGCGCCGGGAAAGCCCTGATGATCAACACCGACAAGCTCATCAGCACCGTGCAGGTTTTAGGCGCCGCAGGTGGCGCCGCCAAAGCCGCCCAGGCCATCAGCGTCACCACGGGCGTCATGTCCGCTCTCTTCTTGGCTCTGGACGTCTTCTTCCTCGCAAAAGACTCCCACGAGCTTCGCAAGGGTGCCAAAACCAAGTTCGCCTCTAAAATCAGAGAGGTGTGCAAAGACCTTCAGGATGGCCTCCTGGAGCTGAACAAGGTGAAGACGCAGCTGCAGAAGACCATGGACGGAATCGAGGTGGAGGAGTACGAAGAAATAGAGGAGGTGGAGGTGGAGGTTGAGGACGACTTTGAATCGGACCCGAAGAAGCTGGCTGAGCTGGAGCAGGAGCTGGATCTCATAGAGGAGAAACTGGACAAGAAGGGCGAGGTCGAGGAAAAGAAGAGTAAAGAGCCAGAGAAAGAATTTTTTAAATTTAGGAAGGAGAAAAAAGGAGGAGAAGAGCTTGAAGGAGAAAGAGGAAGAGGAGTTGCAGGACACGGAGGAGAAGATGGAAACAAGTTCAAAGAAGGAGAAAAATCAGGAAAGGGATGAAGAAGAGAAAAAGCCTGAGTCCGCATCAGAGAAGAGTCCTGCTGAAGAGAAGCAGCAGGTGAATGAAACTGTGGCTGAAGGTGCCAAAGACCTTCTGAAAGAACAGGTTCAGAAAGGAAGCAAGAAAGATAAAGAAACTGAGAACCAAATGGCATCTGAAAAAGTGAAGAAACATCTGGGGAAGCAGAACAAGACAAAAGAGGAGGGCGCTGCAAATAAAAATACAGACGTTAAAGAGAAAAAGAACAGTGAAAAAGAACAGAAAGAAGTTGAGAACAGATTAGGTGATTTAAAACGAGATGACACGAGTTTAAAAACTGAGAGGGAAAAGTGGAGAGGAGGGAGGATGAAGGAGGGATGACGTCGGAGAGGAAAAAAGAGAAAGAGAGCTGGACAGCGAGAGTACGAGGAGGCACAGCAGCAGGAGCGACAGAGATGAGGAGAGAGGAAGCCGTCGCAGAGATGGAGAAAACCGCAGGATGGAGAGTTGGAGGAGAAAAGGGGAAGAAGACGGAGGAGTGAAGGACTGGAGAGCAGAGATGGCAAAGAACAAGGAGGAGAAAAAGGCAAACAGGGAGACGGATCGTGGTCATGCGGGCGGGAGGAAAGAGTCACGTGGAGGTCAGGAACCGGAGACGGGGAGCAGTCGGAGGGAATTGAACAGGAGTCACTACAGCAGCGGACATCACGAGCACAGGGAGGACGAGAAACGAGGGAGCAGAGTGGAGAGTGCCAGGAGAAGGTTTGAGATGGGGGAGGAGGGGGAGGAGGGGAGGGGGAAGAAAAGAGAGGGTGGAGAGAGTAAGAGGAGAGGAAGCGACAGAGAGCACGAGCACAGAGGACCTCGAC
Organism: Hirundichthys speculiger; assembly: GCA_018398805.1. Classification (NCBI taxonomy): domain Eukaryota; kingdom Metazoa; phylum Chordata; class Actinopteri; order Beloniformes; family Exocoetidae; genus Hirundichthys; species Hirundichthys speculiger. The sequence goes on along the minus strand of JAGFBZ010000267.1, from coordinate 900,605 downwards.
ATCGAGGGTCTCTACGGGAAGGACTCGATATTTAATTTCACACAACGATGTTCCCTGATTTACTGGCAACGCAGCAGCTCGTGTGACGAGATTTACAGCATCCTGCTGATTACAATAGTAAAAAAAAACTAAAATGAAAGAAAAGCAGCTCTTCCTTCACGTAGGTACAAATAGTGAGTGAAGTGCAGATTAGTTCATATCAACTTCATCTGATCTTCTAAACTAAAACCACTCACTGATGGCTTTAATAGTATTTGAACAACAAGCTGAATGCTTTCTAGGACAGTTCTATTGTTGATTTCTGTCATTTTCATTGGACTTTTATTAATCACAAGTGAAAGCAGCAATCATCTCCGTTCAAATGTGTCCACAGTTTTTGGGTGGATTACTGAAGTTTAGATATATACAGATCCAGAGGGGAAACACTACTGAATATATACAGATCCAGATAATAGTCACCTTGAATTATTAAGTAGCTGATGGGGCAAGTTACTAAGGAAAGAAATATTATAAAATCATAAATGAATTGAACCCTTGAGTTCGCTAAAGAACAAAACCAGCTGTAGCGCTAAAGAGATGCTCTTTGTTTTTATTTTTCCTGCAGCTGTGTCTGGTGATCATGGTCTCATTAAAGGAAAACTAAAGAAAAAGTCACTTTTAATAATCTAGTTGAAGGGAGGCTGGATTTCCAGTGCTGTTAAAGACAAATGAACGAACACGTTCAGCAGAAATGTGTTACATGGTAGATTTTTTTTTTACATATATAAATGGGTCAGAGCCTTTACTGTAAGTTCAAAAATAACTATCTTTGAGAATCTCTGAATTTGCACTGATATTCTGAAACTTGTGTGAGAGACAAATGCAGGAACATGAGCACGTGTCGTTCACTCATTTTCACGAACACATTTGCTGGTTTCATTGGTGCCAATTTCACACAAACGTCCGTTGCTGAAACATCTTCTCTCTTTTACCACAAGACAACACTGGGAGTTTCTGCTCCGTTCACAGAAAACTGGAACCTTTAGTTCATGTCGTGCCACAAGCAGTTAAAACTGTGTAGCACGTTTCCTGTAAAATACAGCCTTGATTTGTGCTTATGGGTCCTTCCTTTACATGTACTGTATGTTTTTATTAAAACCTCTAGCTTATTTTTCTGAAACATAATACTCTTCTCGGGGTTTGTTACTGCTTCATGTTATTTGTGTTTAAAGCTTTGAGGGCTGTTTGACTTCACGTTGTCTCCTTTCGTGTACCAGGAATGCTGCCTGAGGTTTTGTGTACTCTGTTTTTATTTAATCAAAAAGGTCAGTTTGAAACAGAAACCCACCTGGAAATCCACCGAGCTGGTAGAATATCGACTACTTTATTTTCCTCTGGTTGCCTGTTACCGCTCATTGCACTTTAACGGGGCGTCTGTGCCTGTTTCTGCCTCAGGTTTAACATTATATATCATTACTACTGCTGTCTATTCTACTAGTCAATCTGGATTTTTATATGGGAAAATAATCTTTTTCTATGATACTGGTTTCTAAATAAATAAATGAATTATTAAATTCCCTAAAACTGTAGCATTTTGTCTTTTTTTTTGTTTTTTTGTTTTCATAACTTTGAAGCAACCGTTTGTTTTCTTACCTCTTTTTGGGGGGGAGGGGGAGGGGGTCTGTTGTGCACATGTTGTAATACCACTTTGTCCCACTAGAGAGCTGAGGAAGGAGTGTAGCACAATTAGGATGTACGTTGTATGTTTTTAACACTTATTTTGCTCTCATTTAGATATTGATCCACAGGAAATGACACATGCTTTCTCACTCAAACTGGTGTTACTGGTTCTATCTATCATGACTCGGTGGTTGGGGGGGTTTGGGTTTGGAGGGGGCGGTCCACGTGCAGAGGCTGCAGCCCTCCTGCGGTCGCAGGTTCGACTCCCAACCTGTCATCCTTTGCTGGGTGTCTTCCCAGCTCTGACCTGGTTTCCTGTCTCTGCACTGTTAACGAAGGCCACTACAGCCACAAAAACCTAATTATCTTTATTTATTTATTTTAAATATAGTATATCTAAAGTTTCCTTTACAACAGCTGGTAACAAACTTAAAGCAATGCTGGAGCCATTTCCCTGAATTATATTGGCACTGTTTATGTTTTATACTTCGCAGTCTTCATGTGTAATATGCTATTTTTCTATACGTGCGCTTTCAATAAAGAACTTTGCATTTGTAAGAGATAGAAGAGTGAAGATAATCATGCCCTTAGCAAAAAGTAGTATAGTTAAGTACATTTTTTAAAAGTATACTTGAGTATAAGTACAAGTATAGCAAGTATACTACAGACCATATACTTTAAGTGTACTGGAAAGTATACAGATTTTATACTTTTTTGGACTAAATTGGAACATTTTAAGTTTATAAAAGTATACTTAAAAGTTTATTTTAAGCTTGCAACAGTCTACAACAAGTACATTCCTTTATATACTATTGATATACTATCAATGTACTTGGTTTATCCTTCTTGTATGCTTAAAGTATACCACGAGTACACTTATTGATATACTGCCATTGTACTTGTACATTGTACTATATACTTTGAGTCCCTATTTTTAGTTTATTATTGTATACTTAAAGTTTGCTTGGCATATTACTTGTAGCTTACTATTTATACACTGGAAATATATTCCTTAAAGTTAACTCTTACTGTATGTACACAAGAGTGTGACACATTTTAAAAAATCATTTACAAGACAGAATATTGAAAACACGTTGAATATATTTTCAAATATTTGAAACATTTCAAAAAACAGACATATGAATTTAAGTCCTTCGTTACTGGAAAAAATGAAAGGAAAAAGTGCAAATAAATAACTGGATAGAGAAAAAAAACTGCACTTTCATGACTTTTCATTAACTTGTTTATACTTTTAAGTGTAAGCCAAGTATACTTCACTATACTATTAAGTAGATGAATAAAATATAGTTTATAAAAAGTCACCTTCAAGTATACTTCCTCATTTTTAGAATAAACTTCTTTTTGCTAAGGGCACCCATCAATGGGTTGTTTGGTCCTCTGTGGTTTGCATTAGTGTTTAAAGTTTATGGCAGTGCAAATTGTTACAAAAAATGAATCAAATTAATGTTAACCTACATTTGATACAAATAAGCTGCTTTATAACGTTGATGCGTCGTTATCGGTGACGTCAAGCAGAACAAAAGCTGTCATGAGGAGGAGGTGAAACCACTCAAGTTTTATGTCTATTTGCCAAAGGGCTTGCAGATGTGATCCTTTACTTTTTTCCTTATCTCAGGAGAGGTTTGGGTGTGTTTTTCACTGACACTTTTACTAGCTAGCAGCTTTGTGCCTTTCAACACATGTCCTGCTCCCTCCCAAGAAGGGATTCTGGGGGCTGTGGGGGGACAGGAATGTGTCTCAGTGGATTAAAAGCATTCCAGTAAAGCTGCAGAGCTTCGATAAAATACCAGTCATTTATGTGGTCGAAGTCATTCGTGCCTGATCGTGTAACAGGTGCATCAGACGTGCTGTCGTGAGTCAAGCGGCAAAAATTTGGCCTCAAATATTTTCCTTCACTTCTCTTAATTATGGTGCCGCTCGTGTCACATGCTCCGAGGCCTCAGGTGTTGGCAGGGATCTCACAATGATGATTAATCCTTTGGTGACAGACTGACAGTCTAGTCACACGGGTTTTTGTCTGCTTTAAATGTTCGCATCAAACATTACAGATTAACTATATCTTTGTTTCTCAAAGAGGTTGAGTTACAGGGAATAAGGCACAGAGTCAAAGTAACTGCAGGGGAATACTGGATTTTGGTTTGAAATATGCTAAACTAGACACTGGTCTCAAAACATATCTAAATATACATTAAATATAATGTTTTAATTTTTAATTGTCTTCTGGCCGTCTTTAGTGCACTAATAAAATTTACTATAGTTCCCGCCTGCCTGCTTTTTAAAGTCTTCATTTGGATCCCAACCAGGCAACAGTTTTTAACTGCCTTTTTAGTTTTAAAATGTCTTCTAAACGACACCGTAAATGGGGGAATCGCTTAAAACGTCTCACACTGAAGTTTCACTGTTCTTCTGGCTTCCTCTTCATCTCCTTGTGCGTTTTTCTGTGGCTCTTCAAACAAGCGCGTGATCGGGGCCAGACCTGTGTAAACTGGGCCAAAGAGTGCTGATCTGAGCTGGAGAGCAAACACAGTCTGGAGACAGCAGGCCGCTGAGGCGTCTGCGACAAACCCTCTCTAAATTACTGGCCGTTATGTAAATCTTGCAGATAACATTATTCAAACCCCACTGCTGAACTTTTCCACTGTCGTTTATGACTTTGGCTATTAGGTTTAGGAAAAAAACTCGATAGAGGTCGTTTATTGGGGCAAGAGTATGGAAGTAAATTTGTGCCATCTGATTTTTTGAATTTGAATTTATGAAGCCGAATTGCTTTTAAAACATCAAAATTGGACTTCAGATTTGGTGTGTCGGTGTGTCAAAATATTCGGTTTTTAAAAATTCAATGAAAAAAATTCAATGTAAAAAAAAATAAATTTGTATGCAAATAAATCAAGATTTAAATAAATAAAACTTCCAACATGTGGGCAAATACGGAGAAAGCAATCGATTCCTGGCTTGATTGTGCATCGACCAGCCAATCACATTATGCTAGATTGGTCATGTGACAGGAATCCGAAGATGTCGGTAAGTGTGTTTACTTTTCTGCTATGTCTCTTGGTTAAATGTTGCACTACACCTCATTGGACTCATGATTCTGCTGGACTATGTATCATTTAACGAAAATATATTATCTACACCGAATTAATTATCTTGACATCGGCGCTAAGTCGCATTCGTAATGAGGAAGTCCCGACTAATACGACTACAGCCAAGAGCATGCTCTACGATGATACTGTTACCATGGTGACAGCAGAGCGTTTCTGCTTGATGTTCATAACCCCCCCACTCGCCGCCACCAGCACCACAGTCAAACTGCAGCTTCTCTTTGACTAAAAACCCAAACATTTTCCATGTTTTCAATAAACTTAATGATAAGGTGTCCCGTGATGTTTTGCATGTCTTTACATGTCATTACCAGTGTTGGGCAAGTTACTTTAAAAAAGTAACTAGTAATAGTTACTAGTTACTTTCCCCAAAAAGTAATTGAATTAGTAACTGAATTACTCCTTCATAAAAGTAATCAGTTATCAGGGAAAGTAACTATTACGTTACTTTTTCTAAAAAAGTTCAAATATGTCAAAGATTTTCACAGGCCAGTTGCATAGAATAGAATAGAACAGCATAGACTGAACTTCATTTACATTTTTAATATTCAGTTAAACAATGAAGTGCTTTTAACTCCTTGTACTGTAAATTCAGAAGGTCAAACTATCACACAGCTACAGACAACTGGTACATACTACTACTATACTGTAGGCCTACTTCAAGTATTTTCCTCAAAACAAAAAGTAAACAGTTTTAACAATATACAGTCATGGAAAAAATTATTAGACCACCCTTGTTTTCTTCAGTTTCTTGTTCATTTTAATGCCTGGTCCAACTAAAGTTGTATTAATGCCTGATACAACTACAATAGTTTGGACAAACATAACGATAACCACAAAAATAGCTCATAAGAGTTTTATATAAGAGCTGATATCTTACCATTTTCCATGGTTTTCTTGATTATAACCTAAATCACTTTAGATTATCTAATAGCTAATCATCATCACTTATGCATCTATGCTCTCCAGAGCAGCCCTCAATACAGCCCTTCCAACAGCCTGCAGGTGAACCTCTTAAGGGAAGGGAACCACTGAGCCCACTCTCCACCTGTAACAAAACAACCCAAAACAACAAAACACCACCACCTGGTGTACAGGTGGAGCAGTCATCACATACATTAGTCTGGTTGACTATCAAAATGTAAATCTCAGGGCATTGGCCTTGTGTGAGTTAAAGGTGTGTGTTTACACTCAGTGATATATAATGTTGACACATTGAGTCTTATGCTTTTGAGTGTTACCACATTTGAAGGTTTTACTGTTACTGTATATGTACAGTACATTTTTGTTTCAGGAGTTGGCTGTTCTTTTAAAAAAAAGTTTCAGAAAAGAACTATACTTGACTGCAGTGTTAATTTTGACAAGATTTTTTCTTTTTAATTTAGTTTTAGTCTCTCACCAAAGGCTTGATTTAGTTAAAGTCACATTTTAGCCTTTTTGTTTTGCTTTGTTTAGTTAAAATGTAGTCACAACAAATCAGTTTTATTTTAGTCTTAATTTAGTCTTTTGATAAATTTTGACAGTTGTTATACTGTAATAGATTTTGCAAAAGGATGCTTGTCATGGTAGTAAAAACTGCATTGTAGCATACGTTTAATTGTGTTTAGTCATTTAAACTAAGAGCGTACCGTATTACTTCACGTTTATTTTCTGAATATTTGTACAACAAATGATTTACCTGCAAGGCTAAAGCTCTAATCCTCTTAAGACGTCAAAAGAAAATCATTTCAAACCCATTTTCACAATTCACCAAAACTTTCTTAAAAAAAATAGACCAATATAAAACAATACAGAAAACTATAAAAAGTACTGAGACAGGAAAAAGGGACATGAGTTTAGCACAGTAGTCTAAAACAGAAGGAACATAAGATTACAACCATTAACAGAAGGGCCAAACTGGGGCTGAGCCTTAACATTTTGCACATAACACTGGTGCTAGTGAAGCTGAGAGTTTAGTAGCTCAGGCCAAAGAGATATAGAACAAGTATAACACATCTGGGACTATATCTAAAAATCATTATTGTAAAAATGACTGGAAAACCATACTGGAGTAAAAGTACAGATACCTTACTTTAAAGTTACTTAAGAAAAAGTCCCCCCCAAAAAATTACTTATGTATTAAAAGTACCTCACATTAAATGTGCTTCAGTATTGAAAGTACCAGGTGGTAAAATGTACTCGAGTTCAGTATCAAGAGTTGTTGACTCTTTACTCCTTACCCTGTACTCTTCTCTATGTACTGCATGCTTCATACTTCTACTTCATCAAATTTCATAGTAGTGTGGTAAAAAGTACAATTCATTTTTCTTGTAAATGTCAAATGATTCACTTTTTTCTACTTCTGCAGATACGTTGCTAGGCTACCTTTAGTACATAATCAGATAACTGTTCCATTTATACTGCCCCAATGGTTTTTTTCTGACCAGGATGTAAGGGTTAAAAACATTATTATAAAACGGAAAGGTGCTTCACGTCGGGTCGAGCAACTCCCTTTACCTGTGATATGAGCACAAATCACGGCCTGTCGTGATGTAATGCTTAAAGTTAGCTAAAGGTAAACGTTGTCTTGCAAGGTAACTGTTAGCGTGTTCTCCAGTAGTCCAAGCACACCTGCTTATCAAGTTTGAATGTTGGCTTAACGTTAACGTTACTTAGGTCTACATCCAATTCAACCCTAAGACTCACTGCACGTGCACATTTACCTTGTCGGACACTGCAAGATGGCGTGTCTTCAGGTGTCTTTTTAAATTGGTTGTGTTTTTTCCACCGATCTTGGATCCACAAAGCTATCCATCCTCGTTGGAACGATACACCGAGTCTTTCTTTCAGCTGGAAAGGTAATGGAAGTTTGTCCATAAATCTTCTCTCCCCTTTCTCTCCACTTGAGAATTGGCAGGTGAAAATAAACCGCTCATAATTCCTTTCGTTAGGCTTAACGACACATCTATGAGCTCAACGCTCCGACCAGGTAGAGGGCAGAGGGACGTTATCCAATCAGAACCATAGCACTGACAGTTGAATTTAAGTTAAAAAATAATTCATTGGTTAAAAGGGAAAACAATCAGAATCAGATTCAGAATCACTTTATTGCCAGGTACGATTTTACACATATGAGGAATTTGTTGTGGCGATGATGCTGCATGCAATTAAGGGAAAAATATAACAAACAATGTAAACTAAAAATATTGCGATATAAATATATATACACAAGCTGTTTTTAGCATTGAGGGCACAGCGACCAAGACTGATGTGCCATGAAAATGTGCAAATGTGCAAATGAACAGGTAGTCCAGACTGAACGTTAATGTAACGCATAGTGTTCTGAGTTCTGTCAATGTGACAGCAGTGTCAGAGTCAGAGGTGGAGAGTGAGGGGTGTCGGGGGGTTCCGGGTCTTATTGATAAGGCTGACAGCAGATGGGAAAAAACTGTTCTTGTGGCGTGAGGTTTTGGTCTTGATGGTCCGCAACCTCCTGCCAGAGGGGAGTGACTCAAAGAGTTGGTGTCCAGGGTGGGAGGGATCAGCCACAATCTTTCCTGCACGCCTCAGGGTCCTGGAGGAGTCCAGGTCCAGGTCTCAGGGTCCTGGAGGAGTCCAGGTCCAGGTCTCAGGGTCCTGAGGAGGCCAGGTCCAGGTCAGGGTCCTGGAGGAGTCCAGGTCCAGGTCTCAGGGTCCTGGAGGAGTCCAGGTCCTGAAGAGATGGGAGGTTGCAGCCAATCACCTTCTCAGCTGACTGAATGACACGCTGCAGCCTGCTCTTGTCCTTGGCGGTGGGAGCAGCGTACCAGATGGTGATGGAGGAGGTGAGGATGGACTCAGTGATGGCTGTGTAGAACTGCACCATCATTGTCTTCAGCAGACTGAATTTCTGCAGCTGCCTCAGGAAGATACATCCTCTGCTGTGCTTTCTTGATGAGGGAGCTGATGTTCAGCTCCCACTTAAGGTCCTGGGAGATGACAGTTCCCAGGAAGCAGAAAGACTCCACAGTGTCAATAGTGGAGTCACAGAGGGTGATGGGGGCAGGTGGGGCTGAGTTTTTCCTATAGTCCACAACCATCTCCACTGTCTTTAGAGCGTTGAGCTCAAGGCTGTTCTGGCTGCACCAGGTCACCAGGTGGTCAACCTCCCACCTGTAGGCGGACTCGTCACCATCAGAGATGAGTCCGATGAGGGTGCTGTCATCTGCAAACCTCCAGGAGCTTGACGGACTGGTGACTGGAGGTGCAGCTGTTAGTGTACAGGGAGAAGAGCAGAGGAGAAAGAACACAGCCCTGGAGGATCCAGTACTGATGGTCTGTGAGTTTGAGATGTGTTTTCCCTGCTTCACATACTGTTTCCTGTCAGACAGGAAGTCTGTGATCCACCTGCAGGTGGAGTCAGGTACGTTCAGCTGGGAGAGCTTTCTCCTGTAGCAGAGTAAGGGATGATGGTGTTAATTGTATTTTAGATATTAAATCATGGATGGCAGGAAACTACCTACAACTCAACCAGGACAAAACCGAAGTTTTAGTCATTGGTTCCTAAAGGTAAGAGAGAGAAACATTTGTCTAAATTACATGCATTGTCTTTAAAAACATCAGAACAAGTAAAAAACCTGGGCGTCATTTTCGGACTCTGAGCTTAGTTTTATTCCACATGTAAAGCATGTAGTTAAAACAGGCTTCTATCATCTTAAAAATATAGCCAGAGTCCGCCCGTTTCTTTCTCGAACCATCACAGAGATGCTGATTCATGCTTTTGTGTCAGGTAGAATTGACTCTCTGGTGTTCCCAAAAAGACCATGTCACATCTTCAGCTTCTTCAGAACTCAGCTGCTCGTGTGTTGACGAAGACCAGAAAGCGGGCTCACATAACACCTGTTTTGAAGGCATTGCATTGGCTCCCTGTGTCTTTTAGGATCGATTTTAAGGTTCTTTTGATGGTTTTAAAAGTCTTAATGGTCTTGTGCCTTCTTATCTTTTAGATTTACTCTCATCTTATGAACCATCGTGGCCTCTCAGGTCCTCAGGCACTGGCCTTTTAAAAATACCTTTTGTTAATACTAGAACCTACGGTGAGGCTGCTTTCGAACATTATGCCCCACGTTTATGGAACAGTCTTCCGGAGAACCTGAGCGCTGCAGAGAATGTTCATATTTTTAAAAACAGGCTCAAGACCTTCCTTTTTAATAAGGCATTTAACTAATTATAATATTTTATATTATATTTTAAACATGTTCTTAGTTTTTATGCCAGTACTTCTTATGTTATGCTATATGTCAGTTTTAGTTTCAGTTCCTTAATTCCAGTGTTTTCTCTGCATGGGGGGCAGCTGGTCTCCTGGATCTAATTGTGATACTGCGATAGTGTTCTCTTTCCGGTTCTTCTGTGCCGAGCCATGTTATCCATGTGTTTATTTATCTTGTCTCATCATTTTTTATATGTATGTGTATGTGTATGTCTATGTGTTTGTGTGTATGAGCATGTGCAGTGGTGGGAGGAGTATGTGGGCCCATGGGGCTGTCTGGGTTTCTGTATTGGTTGATTGCTGGCTGTGATCTTGTGTTTCATGCTGCCGTTGATTATTTTGTTTTTACATTGTTAAGCACTTTGTGCTGCATTTATTTGTATGAAAAGTGCTATATAAATAAAGTTTGACTGATTGATTGAAAAGCAGAGCTGAAATCCACAAACAGGATCCTGGCATAGGTTCCTGAGGAGTCCAGGTGCTGGAGGATGAAGTGGAGGGCCAGGTTGACACCGTCGTCTACAGACCTGTTGGCTCTGTAGGTGAACTGCAGGGGGTCCAGGAGAGGGTCAGTGATGGCTTTGAGGTGTGAGAGCACAAGGTGCTCAAAGGTCTTCATGACCACAGAGGTCAGGGCGACGGGTCTGAAGTCGTTAAGTCCTGTGGTCCTTGGCTTCTTGGGGACGGGGATGATGGTTGAGGTCTTGAAGCAGGCTGGCACGTGACAGGTCTCCAGTGAGGTATTAAAAATGTCTGAACACTGGAGACAGCTGATCAGCACAGTGCTTCAGGGAGGATGGGGAGATAGAATCCAGGTCCAGCTGCTTTTCGGGGGTTCTGTCTCCTGAAGAGTTTCTTGACATCCCTCTCATGAATGGAAAGATTCATCACTCAGGGGGGTGGGAAGGATGGGGCCATTAAGGCGGGTGTAGGTGGAGATGACTGGAGCTGGAGCTGTTGGGAGGGGTTGTGGGGGATGGTTGCAGGACTGTCCTTTTGTCTTTCAAAACGACAGTAGAACTCGTTCAGGTCATTGGCTAGGCGTCGATCATTGATGGAGTGGGGGGCTTTAGGCTTGTAGTTGGTGATCTGTCTAAGCCCTTTCTAGACAGACGCAGAGTCGATAGCTGAGAACTGGTGTTGGAGCTTCTCAGAGTACAGTCGTTTAGCTTCTCTCACCGCCTTGCTAAACCTGTATTTCGCCTCTCTGAATCTATATTTGTGCCCGCTCTTGAAGGCCTCTTCCTTTGCCAACCTTAGCTGTCTGAGTTTGGCTGTGAACCAGGGTTTGTCGTTGTTGTAACTCACCCTGGTGCGTGATGGGACACAACAGTCTTCACAGAAGCTGATGTATGACGTCACAGCCTCTGTGTACTCATCCAGATTGTTGGTAGCAGTCCTGAAAACATCCAAATCAGTAGAGTCCAAACACGCCTGGAGATCCTCCACTGCTTCACTGGTCCACTTCTTTGAGGTCCGCACTACAGGTTTGCAGAGCTTTAGTTTCTGCCTGTAGGCAGGAATCAGGTGGAGCATGACATGGTCAGATGACCCAGTGCAGCCTGGGGGACGGCGTGATAAGCATTGATTGTCGTGTAACATTGATCTAGAATTTTCCTCCTCTCTGGTCGGGCATTTAACAAGCTGTCTGTATTTAGGGAGTTCATGAGTGAGGTTACCTTTGTTAAAGTCTCCAAGGACAATAAGTAAAGAGTCCGGGTTGGCCCGCTCCACACACAGTATCTGATCGGCGAGTATACGCTGTCCGATTTGCGCGTCGGCCTGTGGCGGGATGTAGACACCGACCAGAATGAATGAAGCAAACTCCCGGGGAGAATAAAACGGCTTACAGTTGATGAAGAAAGATTCCAGGTCAGGAGAACAGTGCTGCTGGATCGCTGTTACATCGTTGCACCAACCGCTGTTGACGTAGAAACAGATTCCTCCACCTTTAGGTTTGCCGGAAAGTTCTGAGTTTCTGTCTGCACTGTAAAGTTGGAAGCCAGCCAAGACACTGAGGATGGTTGTAATCCAGATTGTCTGGTCGTGAGCTCTTCACGATAAGACTGCATCCAAATGCTCTCAGATCAAAACTTCTTTCAAACAATATTCAGCTAACATTAGAGTCCGCATATAAACAAATCTGACTGATGTTCAGCCTCCACCACAAATCCACAACCTACCCTGGTCAATAATAGTTCGACTCACTATGTTCAGGTCCCTTCACACACACCCACAACTCACACCTCTGTTTTAACAAATGTCCTTCTATAAAACATTCAGTTATTATCTGCAGGGTGTGGACGTCCCACAGTCTCCTTCACAAACCTTTCCACAAAACCTCTGTTAACTTCAATAACCTTAAATCTATTCCAATAGCTACGTCACACTCCTCCATAAATCTGTCTCATAAACATGGCTGTGTGGAACGTTCACGCTCTGCGGAACAAGTCTTTTATCGTCAATGATTTTATTTTAGACAAAAAACTGGATTGTATGTTTTTAACTGAAACATGGCTGGGCTTGTTATTATCACCGAGGCCTCCCTCCCGATTTCAATTTCTATTTTTCAACACGCAGTGATAAGGGTTATGAGGGCACAGCATCAATCATCTCTACTACACTGGCCCCCAAACCCAGTTTATTTGATCATTTTACCACCTTCGATACCACGCTTTTGTTTTAAGTAACCCAAGAATTTTATGTGGGATTATTTATTGACCGGCAGACAGATCTAAACGTCGTCTTTTTATCGAAGAGTTCTCTGATTTTTTAACCATTTTTATACAACTCTTACGATAAGGATTCTCTTAACCGGTGATTTTAATCTCCACATCAACAATCTTTTGGACACCCACTCAGCTGAATTTTTAAATGTTCTTAATTATATGGAATTTTAGACAACACACTGGTTGGACGACTCACTCTGGAGGTCACATCCTGGACCTGGTCATCACACTGTCTGCGGATGTGACCTCCATTGTCAGCTGTTCCTCTGAAAACAAAAAACATAAAAATAAAACCTACTAAAGAGACTCCAACGGAAATTGCAGGGTGGCGGAAAGGAGGTGGAGGAAAAACAAAATAACCATAAATCAACAAATATTTTCTGAAACAACAAAAAATATACAATATCGCCATCCGGAATGCCTGCAATAACTATTTCTCAAAATTAATTAATAACCACAAGAATAATCCCAGAACTCTTTTTTCAACATTCAACAAATTAATCAACCCTGATTCCAACAAACCCTCTTTTAAACCCTCTGACTCTCTTTGTGAGGCTTTTGCAGACCACTTCAAGAGGAAAGATATGCAATATTTTATCTTCTCGGAGAAATATGGTTTTAAATGCATCTGAGTGTCTGTCTTCGCCAGAGGAAACACTGGACAGTTTTGCCCCGGTTAATGCTGAGACTCTTTATAAAGTTTTCTCCTCACTGAGGCCAACCACATGTCTTTTAGACCCTGTAACTACTAAATTACTGAAATCCTTTTATGATTCTTTTAGAGATGAACTTTTATACATGATGAATTGCTCTCTTCAGACGGGGGTCTTTCCTGCCGCCATTAAAGGGGCGGTGGTGAGGCCTCTGCTGAAAAAGAGTAATTTCGATTTTAATGATTTTAACAATTTTAGACCGGTGTCCAACTTACCATTTTTAAGCTAAATGTTTACAAAACCTTGTTCTTATTCAGCTTAATGATTTTATCAGCACGCACAATGTCCTAGAGAAATTTCAGCCTGGATTTAGAGTAAACCACAACACCGAGACAGATTAAATTATGACTTACATAAACTTACAGTGTTGGTTCTACTGGATCTAAGCGCTGCGTTTGATACAGTAGACCACACCATTCTTTTAGAGCATTTAAAGTACATTGGCATCTCTGGTGCTGTCCATAAATGGTTTACATCTTATCTCACAGACAGGACTTTTCTGGTAAGTCTGGACACTTGTTCTTCAAGAGACCATAGAGTCACATGTGGTGTGCCCCAGGGTTCGATTTTAAGTCGAGTACTTTTTAAGTACAGTCCAAAGACATGCATGTCAGGTTAATTGATAATTCTAAATTGCCCGTAGGCGTGAATGTGAGTGTGAACGTTGTGTGTCTCTATGTGTGGCCCTGCGATGGACTGGCGACCTGTCCAGGGTGAACCCCTGCCTTTCGCCCGTAGACGGCTGGGATAGGCTCCAGCAGATCCCCGTGACCCTTCAAGGATGAAACGGGTATAGAAAATGGATGGATGGATGGATGGATACTCCCTCTTGGCGGTGTCATCAGGAGGCACGGAGTCAACGTTCACAGTTATGCTGATGACACACAGTTGTACATCTCCGTTGTACATCTTGGCGCCGTGTCTCCTGATGACACAAAGCCAATGGATGCTCTTTTCAACTGCATTTTAGATATCACATCCTGGATGGCAGAAAACTTTCTCCAGCTTAACCATGACAAAACTGAGGTTTTAGTCATTGGTCCTGATGCCCTGAGAGAGAATATTTTACCCAAACTACAAGAATTTTCTTTTAATCCATCACCACAAGTGAAAAACCTGGGTGTGATCTTGGACTCAGAGCTGAATTTTATCCAACACATCAAGAACATCACCAAAGTTGGTTTTTATTACTTAAAAAACATAGCCAGAGGCCGCCCTATTCTCTCTCAGGCCAACATGGAGACGTTAATGCATGCTTTTATCACCAGTCACCAGTGACTATTGCAATGGCCTGCTTTCTGGTCTTCCAAAGCAGAGCATTAAAGGTCTACAACTTTTACATAATTCAGCTGCTCGTGTCCTGACGAAGACCAGAAGGTGGGCCCACATAACACCAGTTTTAAAATCGCTGCATTGGCTCCGCGTATCTTTCAGGGTTGATTTTAATGTTCTTTGAATGGTTTTTAAGTGTCTCAATGGTCTTGGGCCTTCTTATCTCTCAGAACTGCTTTAACCCTATGAACCTTTGCGGACCCTGCGCTACTGTGGCAAGCATCTCCGCCAAATTCCTGATGTTACAGGTGGAGAGTCGTCAGCCTGAGGAGACACACCTGGGCTCAGTGGTTCAGTGGTTCCGAACCTTTAGAATCAACAAACTGATCAGGAAAGCTGGATCTGTGCTGGGTGTAACTCTGGAGCTGCTGGAGCTGATTGTACAAAAAAGAATGCTGCACAAGCTGATGAAAGATGATGGAGGACTCTTCACACCCTCTCCACGACACAGTGATCAAACAACAGAGTGTGTTCAGTGAGAGGCTTCTTCATGTCCGTTGCAAGACGGAAAGATACAGAAGATCATTCCTGCCAGCAGCCATCAGCCTCCACAACAAGACTTAACACCTACTATTATTATCAATTAATATTATTATTATTGCTGTAATATTATTATTATTGCTGTCATTTATCTATTGTTGGAAAAAAAAAGAGGAGAAGAGGAGCCCTTGCTACAGTGTTGAATTTCCCTTCCTGGGATGAATAAAGTATTTTTCATTTCATTTTAATTTACAAAATTAACACTGCATCAGAGAAAATAGAAACTGTGAAGCATAAAAATGATGGGTTGTGATAAATTGGCCAATAAAAAAAGGCCTTTTAAAGTACGCCTGTATATGTTTGCTTCGGGTGCCATTTGGTCAACAGGTGCCAGGATTTCTCCTTCTGGAGAAAAGGAGAAATTCGTCAGGCAGAGGCATGAATGTATTAAGAGGGGGAGAAGACGGCGAGTGGGGGGTGGGATGGATTAAGCTAGATGCTCAACTAATGTGTCTGCTGTCACCATGGTAACAGTATCATCGTAGAACGTGCTCTTGGCCGTAGGCGTATTAGTCGGGACGCCCCCGTTGCAAACGCGACTTGGCGCTGATGTCAAGATAATTAATTCGGTGTAGATAATATATTATCATTAAATGATACATAGTCCAGCAGAACCATGAGTCCAATGATGCGTAGTGCAACATTTAACCAAGAGACATAGCAGAAAACTAAACACACATAGTGACATCTTTGGTTTCCTGTCACATGACCAATCTAGCATAATGTGATTGGCTGGACGATGCACGATCGAGCCAGGAATCGATTGCTTTCTCCTTAGTTGCCCGGATGTTGGAAGTTTGATTCTGAATTTGAATTTTTTGCATACAAATTTTTTTTAGATTAAATTTTTTTACGTTGAATTTTTTTTCATTGTATTTTTAAAAACCGAATATTTTGACACACCGATCGAAATCCGAAGTCCAATTTTGATGTTTTAAAAGCAATTTGGCTTCATAAATTCAAATTCAAAAGCAGATGGCACAAATTTACTTCCATACAAGAGAGCCTTCATTAGGAAACTTGCAATTAAAATTGAAGCTGTTAAAACAACCCCAGGTCTCTGATTAGATGAGTCGGAGTGTAAACTTTTGTTTGGGACCAGTTTTGAGTCGGAATATGTGTTTGCAGCTGAATGAAGTGCTTCCTTGAGCCCCTGACGAGACTCAAAAATGTATTTCCACTTGACTGATAGTGTGGGTCGGGTCCCTAAAGATAAACCAAGGTAATCTCAACTATCTTCAGCAGACTAAACGGAGGAGCATCATGGTCTCTGCTTCCATGGAAGTGGATGTGTAGGATCTGAAACAGGCGAGTTTGGACGGACCTCTGACAGGATGACAGTGACGATGCTCTTCGTGCGCTTTTTGTACACATAGAAAGTTAAGATTCCCTGGGTCCTGACTCGCACAGTCTCTCACTCAAAACTGCTTCTGTTTATACACCTGGGGCTGTTTATCTCTGTTAAAGGTCATTTAAGGTTAAAGACTGGCTATAAGGAGCAAAGAGCTCTGCGGTGCTGGTTTACTGACCCATCCATCCAGCCTGAACTTTTTATCCACCACCTTCTTTTCTCCAAACATGCACCACCACTAAGGAGATGCTGTAAATATGCAGCAACCTATGCAGCCCAGTTTGATGTCTTTTTTTTTTGTTGTTTTTTGCATTAGCAATAATCAAAGCTAACCACTGCTACTGAAAGTGATAATGAATGCTACTGGATGATCCTGTTATAAAAGGCGAGGAATGTTGTGTTGTTCTTTACTGGAAGCAGCGATTACTAAAAAATGTCACTCAGCTGGGCAGAAAAAAAAAATAAAGATGAACTTTCTGTACAGATCAAGGTCCAGAAAAACACTATATTTTATATAATACCTCCAGTTATTGTTTGGACGTCTATATAAGCTTGTTAAAACTTTAAAATGACAACTTTCCCCTCAGTAAAACTACTGGTCTTATGCTTTTGTGTTGGAATAATTGATTCGTCATCCTGTAGGTTGAGCAGGTTTTTAAACAATACGTGGAGGAACAGATGAAACTCAAACTGATCGGGGGCAGATGCCAAGAGAGAGACCCCCAGACTCCCAACAGAGTTTTGAATTGTAGTTTCAGGGGCATTTCTGTTTGGTCTATAGACACATTCATTCTGGTGATGTTTTTTTTTTTTTTTTTTTTTTTCCCAATATTTTACACTGAAGCAACACCGAAACATGATGTTTATGTCACACCAATGATGTCCAGATTCAACACTTCATAGAAACAATCTTAAAACCTTTAGCACGGAGGACAACAGGACTGAAGGTTGAACCCTGTTGCACCATAAATGTCACGCATACTTGGCAACCGTGACACCAAGCAGTCTGATGTGATATTCATCGGTTAAGTATTTATTCTGTGCGGTTTAACACATTCCATCTGCTATCAAGTACTTTCAGTTCATCCGGAACACAAACACGCTTACCACCAAGAGTGAAATGACACGTTTTACAGAAACTACTGCGGTGATGAACACACCCTCCAGCCAGGTAGTCAGAGTGTGTTCACAGAGAGACCACCCCTCCCCTGAATGCCGTTAAAAGCCTGCTCAGACTTCCTGCATCACCATCACTGCTGAGCATCAACGCCGACGGCTGCTGACAGAAATCCTGGGATCAAACTCTCTCTGAGGAGCCGAAACAGATCCGTTTTGAACTCAACAACTCGAGTAAGTCTCTTAAAACCTGATCCACTCTGGATTGATATTTGAAATCCTTGCTGGATGCTGGCAGACAATCAGATTTTATTTTCTATTTGGATGATTTTCTCACAGTGGTGTAGATTCTCAGTCATCCAGGTGATGGTGATTCTCCTTAACTTAGTTTCTAAAGTCCAACTGAAAAATCCTTCTGGATGGAGGAAAGAAGAAAGGAGGAGCTAATTTTCTTAATTTTAATGATAAACATGTGAGAAGAAACTTGGTCTGATTAACTGGTGCCTCAGTGTTTTAACCGAATTAAAGAATTACAATCACATTATGCAATTATTTGCTAAAAGCACAGTTAAATGTAAACTTGCAGTATTGATGCAAAAAGGACAGATGATTTTTTTTCTTGTTCCATTTTTTTTAATCTGAACTTTTTGGTGTCAATGTGTGTTATCTTTGCAGGAATGGAGCAAGGACTGATCCTGATGACCGCTGCGGTCTTGCTTTTTGTGACCACAGGTGTCAAAGCCCAACTGGCAGCAGAGGTTGGTACCGTCTCTGCTCAACCTTCTCAGGATGCGACACCACATTGTGTCCCGGGGCTTTTCTTATGATAGGATGTCGGTATTAGGTCCTCTGGGCCCTTTGGTGACTGGTCAGAATCAAACCGCTGAGAGCTGCTTTTAGAAAAACCCTGGAATGGATTTAAAGAAGAGAAGAGATGAAACAATGGGGAATGTTTTTTACAGAAACAAAAGGAAACTTTTTATTTCCTTGCTTTTTTGGGGGAGGGAGTAACTTTTATAAATGGTCTTAGCTCTCAACTAATGACTTAGTTAGAGATTAGACTGATAACGTTAACTAGAAGGGTCATTCATTAGCAGGGGCTCTAACCGAACACTGAAGGGTTTCAGAAGTCTGTGTGTCGTTTAAACACCGAGATCAATGAAGTCGAACACATCGTGCGTGTCCGTGTTGTTTGAAAGCAAATAAACTGAGTCAGAGGCAGAAACTTTGATAAGGCCTCACATCAGACGCTCCACGTAAGCCCTTATTTTTCCCCGCAGCAAATCAAACATGAAAGTTCAGAATCAGCATTACTATGTTTTTTTTCCACGCTGTGTCAACTGTCTCGTGACTTCGTCTGCCTTTGTGTGTCCACCAGGTTAACATTACCAGGGTGGGCTGTGGGACCACTAAGCTCTGCGTGGAGACACCAAATGACTGCGACCCTGCAGGAAACAGCGAATGTCTCTTCACATCTACGAATGTCACCAGCAGGTCACCTCCAAACGGTGTTGAGATCGCCTTCGAACTCAGTGGAAACTCCACCGGATACATCGGTGTGGGTCTCACCACGGACCTGTCAGCGGTACGACACCCCAGCCCGTTTTAATTCCTTTAAAAGGCTCTTATCAGAACATTATTGTCCCTCCAAAGCAAATCCTTTTACTATGAAGGGCATCGTAAAAATATGTTCCCCAATAAAAAATCAATAAAGATGAAGTGAAACAGTAAAATTACGCATTTGAAAATACAACCGAAATACAAACCGATTTTTTCAGTAATTTTTATGCTCTCAATATTTCTTGAATGGATTTTAATTCAACTTCTTAACTTCATTTTTGAAACTCTGACTCCGTGGAGATTTTGAAAGGCAGCCTGGTGTAAAGGGGTTAATATGTGGCAAAGGAAATCATTAATAAAGTCCTTTCAACACCCTGTGCCTCAAAATATGCAGCTGATAAGAAAAACAAAAAAAGAGAAAATACTTCAAACAGTCAAACATTCCCAGCAGCATATTGGTACCTGAGGACACAGGGGACACAAATGTGCAATAGGAGAGGTAAAAACTATTTAAAGGAGTGGAAAATAAACATTTGATGAAAAGCAAGATACTCACGGAGACATGTGAGGGTTTGGCATGAAAACAGGGAAGCAGAAGCAGGAAACAGTCAAGCAGGGGATGGGAGGTCCCCATTATCTCCTTTTTCACTTTCAACCTTTAACCTCTGTGGTCTTTTCTTTTCTTTTCTTTTCTTTTTAGGGTAGCACAATGCTTTTCTACTGTGCTCAGTTGAATGGGACGTTCGAGTCCGGGACAGGATCCATAAACAACAGCAACAACGCGATCTCAACGTCCAACAGGGTGAGGCCCTCCACTTCATTTACATGCCACATTATTTTCACATGTGGAAAGTTGCTAGAATAAGAGGGATAGTGTAAATGTACAGAACTTTCCAAGCCCACCAAATCTCATGTAAATGTGCTTTCACACGTCATCAACATTTGTAGAAGTTTCCCTTCTGCTCTTTGAAAACACCTTGCTCACCTTCACCTTGCTCAAAGAAATGTTGCTGTTTTTTTTTTTCATTCCACTTTGCATCCACAGAACCTCACAAACGTAGAAGGTGTGGTAAACGGCAATAATATCAAGTGTAAGTTCAGTGTTGCGGGTCTGAACGCCTCCTCCTCCACCACCAGAGACGCCCACGTTACCAGCTTCTTTGTTCGCCTTGGAAATGGATCTTTTGAAGGAGGTTAGTGTCCTCTAATTCAAACATATTTGATGCCATATTCCCTGCACAAATGACATGACAGTACCTGTTTACATCTGAAAGTACATGAAAAAGTAACACTCTTAAAAAAAGACTTTGTTCACTGCTTCTTTCCTCAGGTACTGTTGGGCTCTTTAACATCCTCCTGAACTCGTCTCTTCTGAACCTCGCCGACCCAACCAGCAACCTTGCAACCACACCACCGACCACCACAGGCTCAGGGTCAGAGACCCTCCACTCTCAAGGTAAACTGGACACTGTCCCTTTAAAGGTTTAGGACCTCAGATGCTCCATTTGGAGGGGAATCTAATATCTACACTGGTTTGATTAAAAGCTGTTCAGTGATCAAACCTTTTTCTTAAACAGTTAAATGCATTCAAGTCTGAGCAAACGTAAAACCAGTTTTAATGCATGTTGATGCATGTCTACTTTTAGCTCTCTTTGCAAATCACAGGTAAATGCCAAAAACATGAGATTATAAAAAAAAATGAAAAATAGAATTAGACAACCACTGAGAATAAAAGTGGGTATTTTTTGTTTGAGATCGTACTTTCTGCAGAGTGAAAGATGATCAACCAAACTACAACATTTAAATGGAATAACCTGTCATTTCTACCTCAGCCATGATTTCTTCACAGTTCAAATGCTGCAACACGGCAAACATTTTCATATTCATTTCCATTAGTCTCCATGGTCATGGAGACATGAGTCTCTACAGCAGGTTCGTGCCAGTATGAGCAAATAAAATCAATGGTAGTTCGTGGAAGAGTTGAGTAGAAAGAGTCTAATCAACAAATCAGGGATGACTGCAGCTTCTAGAACGTTCTGCTTCGATGAAGACAGTCACAACATTGAACCCAACTGAATAAAATGAACAGATCCTCAAATTGCCAGCAAAACAGCTCTGACCAGTCGGGTCGAGATCAGTCTCAGAGTAACATCCACGTGAATGATTCAGGTTTTCCCAGCTTGCATTGTGAAAACTTGAGCGATGTAACCGTCACTGGTTTGGCTGGTTTTTTTTTTTTTTCCTTTGGATGCATCATAACTTTCTTGCCTCTGAACTGGTTGATTCATTCCCCGGTTTTCTACCATTTCACTTCATTTCTGTTATTACTTTCATTTTTTTTTTTTTATAAACGCCTTCTGTGCCTTTTTCCTCGCAGCTGTGCTGCTCCTGCTGAGCATCCTCACCATGTCTGTCCTGCAGACCGTCTGACTCAGTCCAGGGATGAAGCTGTGACACAACCAGTGACGACACAATGAAGGAGGCTGATGTACAAACCGGCAAAAACCGAGTGTCAAACTATTTATTTATTCTCTTGCACTGTATCTGTACCTGAAAAATACTCGGGGCTGAAGAAACCAGACGGTGTCCAGACGCACTGTGATTTTAATTCACTCGCCAGGCTGCTTGTAATTCTGCTCAGAGCACCGACAGCTCATATTTGTGGCCTTGGTGAGTCTTTTTCACTTTGTTCTGAGGGGTTAACACCCTAAGATGTTTAGTTTTGACAGGGCGTGTATTTAGAAAGGGGAAAAATGTAAAAATGCTAAAAAAAAAAATAAACCCTCAAATCCATGTAGGGTTACCTGCAGATCTGTGATGCTTGTAATTTCTCTGGACACTGTTGTACTTTAACTATTTCTAATATTTTTCTGCATTATTGATTTTTATAAAATAAAAAAAAGGTACTGTCAAATGTCGTCTTGGCTTGCATCTTTTCATTCAGGCTGCCGACACATCAAAGGTGGAGTCAGAAATGAAAGCGATCAACCTCGTTGGAAGATTTTCTGTTACGGTTGACATGTTGTTATCCTCCCACTTCTTCCCCTTTGAATACCTTATTGGAGGTACTGCACCCGACCAGTTTCATATGCACATTCACCGAACCATTCTTTATTGAAATATAAAATATGATTTATTTTTTTCAAATTCAAGACATAGGTATGTGTTTTATTGGTGCAAATAATGACGCGTGCATTAACGTGACTGCATGCATCCTAGCTTATTATTTATTGTATTTATTATTCATTTTCTGAACATGCTTTATCCTCATTAGGGTCATGGAAAATAAAATATGATTTCATGTTTCACGAATGGTGTTTGGTGTATGGTAGCAGCAGGGAGGATGATGAGTGAAAACATTAGCTCTTAGCTCACTATGGACCAGAGCTAATGCTAACAGAGAGACATTTTCACGTCGAAATCATATTATTTACTTTTACTAAACAGTGGTTAAATTAATCTGAGTCAGGTGCACGTCTTGACCTCCCCAGAGATTAAAGTAAAAAAAAAAAAAAAAAATCCTGAGCCTGAACTTTTTTCCGGGGGTGCAGTGGCTCCAACGCATACACATTATTGGCAACTTTTTGGCATTGTGATTGGTAATATACAAAATGACCTACAATTTAAATGTGAATTTTAGAAAGTAAAGGTTAAGTTATAGGTGAAAACATGTGAAACGTTTTGAAATCTGATTCATTTAGCAACTATTTAATTCAATAAAGGGCAATTTGTACAAAAAAAAAACATAAATTGCAACTTTTCCATCATTTTTGTTCAAAACAATGCCTCATTAAGTTATAGGAAATACATTCCATTGGGACGTAACTCGTCTCCTCTTTAACATATGTATTTGCTTGTCTTTTCTACGCTGGATGTAGAATTGACCAATCAGAGGCCTCTCCTCTCTACGACACTGTCTGCATCGACCTACAATTTTGGGGAAGTGCACCGGCGTGTCTGCGTAGAGTGGGGGGGGCATCTCTGCGTTGTCTGCGTATGTGAAGCAGACGACCTGACGTCCGAGTATAAATCAGGCTTTAGCTTCTGGCACCAGCACCCAAACGGCTCTGTCCCCGCCCTGTTCCTCTGTCCAGGCCCAGCGCCACTTGAATTTTGCCTCCATGCTTCTGATTACAGAAGAAAAAAAACGCCCGCTCGCCTCGCCTGCGTTCAAGACCACTCAGAGATAACGTGTTTCTGTTTGAGTGTTTTTTCCCCTGAATCAGAGTGAAACGGCGGAGATCCGGCACGGTGTCTTTAAGGCCCGCCTCCGCCGAACCCCTGAGACTGACTTGGGTACAACCGAACCCAGGTTAAGAACCACTGCCATGACATCTTAAGACTACAGTGGAGAAAATAAGTATTTGATCCCCCACTGATTTTGGCAGTTGGTGGCAAAACCCTTGTTGGCAGCACAGCTGTCAGGCGTTTCTTGTAGTCGCTTACTAGGTTTGAACACATCAGGAGTAATTTTCGTCCACTCTTCTCTGCAGATCATCTCCAAATCCTGAAGGTTTTGAGGCTTGCGCTTGGAAACTCTCAGCTTCAGCTCTCTCCATAGATGTTTAATAGGATTAAGGTCAGGAGACTGGCTGGGCCATTCCATGACCTCGATGTGCTTCTGATGGAGCCACTCCTTCAGGGCTTGACGCTAACTTTTTTGCTCACCAGCCGCTGTGGCTAGTGTTTTTCCTTAGTCATTAGCCATTTAGTCTTTATGATAGCCACAGTTTTGCTGTCAGTTTTTTTCTTCTTCACAATATTCTTGCATTTACATTTTAAATACAAACAATTGGCACAACTATTGTGATGTGTCATATCAAAGAATAAGTTACCAGCCAAAGTTGCTTGTGAGACAGAAATTGTTACTAGCCACAGCCAAATTTTACTAGCATTTGGCTGGTTGGCCGGTGTCAGTGTCAAGCCCTGGACTCCTTTGTTTCCTTGGCTGTATGTTTTGGGTCGTTGTCATGCTGGAAGACCCATTTTCCAATGTCCTTGTGGAGGCAAGGAGGTTGTCACCCAAGATTTTGCGGTACATGGTCCCGTTCATCTTCCCATCGATGCGATGAAGTTGACCTGTCCCCTTAGAAGAGAAACACCCCCACAGCATAAGGCTTCCACCGCCATGCTTGACAGTAGGAATGGTGTTTTTGGGGTCATATTCAGCATTTCTCTTCCTCCAAACACATCGAGTTGAGTTGAGGCCAAAGAGCTCAATTTTGTCTCATCTGACCACAGAACCTTCTCCCAGTCTCTTTCTGAGTCATTTAATATGTTCGTTGGCAAACCTGAGTCGGGCCTGGACGTGAGCCTTCTTGAGCAGAGGGACCTTGGACCACTGCAGGATTTTAAACCATTGCGTCTCAGTGTATCACCAATAGTTTTCTTGGTGACTGTGGTCCCAGCTGCCTTGAGATCATTAACCAGCTCCTCCCGTGTAGTTTCTGGCTGATCTCTAACCTTTCTCATGATCATTGAGACCCCACCAGGTGATATCTTCCATGGAGCCCCCAGCCTAGGTTGATTAACAGTCATGTTGTTCTTCTTCCACTTCCAAATAATTGCACCATCAGTTGTCACCTTCTCATTCAGCTTCTTACTTATGGTTTTGTAGCCCATTCCAGCCTTGTGGAGTTCAACAACTTTGTCCCTGACATCTTTTGACAGCTCTTTAGTCTTGCCCATGGTGGAGATGGTGGAGTATCACTGAGTCTGTGGGCAGATGGCTTTTTATACAGGTGACTATTTGAACAGGTGTCTTTCAGGCAGGTAATTACTTCAGTGAGATTAGGAGTATACCAGTGGTCTGTGGGAGCCAACACTGGTCAAGGTTGGTCAGGGATCAAATACTTGTTTACCCTCAATGACTTACAAATTAATTTTTATTTTTAATTTCATGTAATTTTCTCAATATTCTTTCTATAACTGTTAAAATAAAGCTGCCATAAAAATCTGAGACTGTTCATTCATTTCTTAGTATGACAACTGCCAAAATCAGCGGGGGATCAAATACTTATTTCCTCCACTGTATATACTGTATTCTCTTTTTCCTCCCCCACCCACCATATCAGCTGCAGATTTAATTTCCGAACTGTTTTTCTCTACAAACCCAGACTGGGTTTGCTGGAAGAGAACCAGCTGCAATAAAAGCCGGCGTCATTCACACAAAAACAAACAGGAACGCCCGTTCGATTTTAATATTTTATTGCAATTTATTCCTTAACAGTAAAACTGAAAGTATAAAAAAAAAAACAAAAAAAAAAACAGTAACATACGGACATACAAGGTCAAACAAACTCACTGATGAAAGAATGGGGGAAGAAAGCTAAAAACGGTCTTTTGTGGCTAAATATCTGTCCTCGCTTTAAGACATGTCCATCGAGTTGTCGTCTCTGAGAACATTACCAGTCCATGTTCCTGCCTTCTCCTGAAGACAAGTAAAAAAACACAAACCTACAGCTACTATCTCTTACAGTGATACCTGACACAAAATGAAAAAAAGGAGAGAGAAAGAAATTCTTCAGGAACAACGCGACAACGGTGTGTGCACCATGCTTGTGTTTCTGTGCGCACGTTTTAGGTTTTTATCTTCGACATGAGTGTTGAGACAGGAGCCGGGGCTCGTTCTGGTAGCGGCCAGCCCGCTGCTGTGGACCGAGCCTACGAATCGTCGTCGCCGTTCACGCTGTCGCCGTCGTCGTCCTCGTCCCTTTCCACGTGCTCTCCTTCTTCCTCCTCCTCCTCCTCCTCCTCTTCCTCCTCCTCCCTCTCTTGACTTTTCACCTGCACATTTGGCAACAGACGTAAGCGTGTTTGCAGAGCAGACCGCGTCTTTGAATGCAGTGATGTCATTGATGCCGAACTGAATTGCATGTTGCTTTAACTGAGTCTACAAATACTATTTTACCAATCAAAGCCCGAAACCCTCAACAGAGCAGAAAATAACCCTTTAAGGCTCATTTATCCGATCAAGTATTTCTAATTGCTTTTACCTCTTCCTCCTCCAGCAGGTCTCCCTCCTCTTCCTCCTCATCCTCCTCCTCCGAGTCGTTCATATCCTGGCTCTCCCTCTCTCTCTTCAGCCCATCATCCTTCTTGTTGCTGGAGTGCGGAGGTGAAGTCACCTCCCCTGGCTCTGGTTTTAAGGTCTTAGCTTCTGGCAGAAACGAGGAGACGTTCAGTAATGATCATCTACTAGATGAGGTCGGGGAGGAAAACTGAGGACCACCCACCAGACTTCTTGCTGTGGTCCTTCTCCATGCGCTCCAGGCTCTCCAGAAGGTCATCTACTTTGCTTTTAATCTGGGTCAGCTCCCGCTTGATGGTCTGCAGCTCATCCACTCTCACTACAGAGAAAAGGGAGGGAGGTTAGAAACACTTTCATACACAAACACAGTAAAACTACTCAACTGACCTGCACCATCAAAACGTCTCGTAATCCTTCCCAGTTTTATTTATTTGCGGTTCAAGTTTTCCATGCAGTATTTTTACCTGTGCTGCTCCAGGTCCTGTGACACTAATGGGAGGTGTGTGGTATCACCTCCTGCTGGTCAGGAGCTTCTCCAAAGACTCCAGCAGGGATTTAAGACTGTGGCACATTTATGTTTACAAGCATTGTTTTTTTTTTTTTCCCAAGATTATGAGCCCGTCCCAATGTGCTCAGTCGAGCTAACCTGCGCTTACAAATGTGGACTGACAACTCTTGAGGCGCCGTGGCACAGCAGTCGGGAGACTCACTCGTTCTTGACGATGAGGCCCTCTGGCTGCTCTTGGATGAAGAGAAGCTGCTCTTGGTTCGGCGGCTGCTTCCTCCGCTCAGGCTGACCCGCGGGCGCTTGGACGGGATCACGGCCCGCGACAGAGGAGGAGGAGGAGGGGCGGGGACACGGGACGGGTACGAATACATTCTGGTGTCAAACACAGGGAACGGGACAGAAACTTAAACCCAGTCAGGGTCCATCTTTAGCAGATAAAAACAGCTGTGGTGACTGAGGACAGTCCATTTCAATGACGGTGAAGAAGATGGTTCCTGAAAAGCTTCAGCATTTTTCTTATGAGAAGTATTAAAAATAAATACAAACTCCAACAACTTGTGTGTATTCTTTTCAAACTTTTACTGCCACCTTTCACTCACCTGTCGTAATAATCTCTCTGAAAATCATAGTCGAGCTCAAATGAGGAACTGCTGTTGAGGAAGAAGAGAAAAAATAAATCAAGCGGTGTCAGCATGAGAAAATACACAACCAACAGTCCGACTGCATTCTTGACAACGGTTCACAGGAAAGACGAGCCGTCTTCGTAAACAACCCCCTCTACCTGTACATGTCTCCAGCAGAGCGCTTGGTGGTCTTTGACCTGTGTGGTTTGGGTTCTCCGGCCAGGTTGATGTCTGAGGAACAACGGAAGATTAGTCATGTGGTGCTAAAAACATTTCAGATTTTCTCCCTAACAAATGTCTGACTGCTCTAAAAGCATTGTGATTTTCTTTTTCTTTTTAAATCCCCTACAATTTTTACATTTTTTTCCTCCCCTCTCCCATGACACAGCCATCATTATTCAATTAAATTCAATTTTATTTGAACAGCGTGATACAATGAAAATTGACTCTAGGCGCTTTACAGAGATCCAGAGTAGATTATTGCAAGAGAAAAAAAATATATAAAAAATCCTCGACTTGTAACCGAGGAGAGGATACGCCTACGGTAAACACACTGCTTTCATCAAGTCAAACGATGTCATTTACTGGAACAGAGCCCTTATTGTTTCCTGAACTTCCCGGTACACAAGTCAATCATCAGGGCCTTCAAATATTTCCCGGCACTGCATCAGTCGTATCAAAACGGCAGATGAGCTATGAGACGACCTCATAGCTGCAGAGAAACCGGACGACGAGATGCAGTCAAGCCGGAGAGAAAGACGTGATGCTAAATTCCAAAATGACACCGACTGAAATACCGATCTAGACAAAGCAAAAGTACCTTGAAAAAGTGCCAATTGACCTGAAACCAAGTTTACATCACAGGTTTGTTCTGACATACAGGACTGTCAAGTCAACACGAGGTTGTTCAGTCTCAGCTGCTATATTTTATTGGATTTATTCAAGTTTGATTCTCTTTTTATTGGGAATTTAAGTGGTGCTGCACATTAGTTTTTGTTTCTTTTTAAACAGTTTATTACATTAAGGCTATTTTGTTTAGGGAAATGATTGTTTAGTTTGGAAATAAAAGTTTCTTCCACATGGTGCGGTGTACAGCTCATGACTTTAACGATGGTTTAAAGTATCAACCGATACACAAACCTCAGGAATCCACATTAGTGTCAAGACTGAAAAAGTCAGAGCGGTGCACCTGCAGGTAGTGTAAGACATTTTAAAAGGGTGAAGTATTTTGTTTCCTGTAAGTAATCTTTTAAATCTGGAATTTGACTGTATGGAAAGAAGTGTAAGAGTTGTTTTGTGGTTCCTCACCTGCCCCGGGACTGCAGATGTGACATGTGACATATTTAAATCTGCTATTGATTCAATACAGACGTTATTTCCCTGACTAAATAAACCAATATATTTGGGCTGTAGCGATAAACTAATCTCGCGATACGATACACGATATTCAGCTCACGATATGACATATATCGATATTTATTTTACAATACATTTACATCATTTTCCGAAAGATTTTAAAGGGACAAAGTGATTTTGGTGACATCTTGTGAGCGTTCCAATGACTTTGTTTGAATTTATTGAATTGAAAGCATCAATTACACATTATATGGCTGACAGGCAGCTTGCAAATGCTGGACAAAATGAATAATAGATTTTTCATTTATTTAAACAGCGCAAATTGTTGCTTGCAAGCTTTTAAAGGTGGGACACGGGGGGGGAAAAAAGCAGAAGACGAGACCAGGGACGGAAAAAAAAAGACGAGACAGGGACGAACAGGAGACAGAGACAGAGAACACAGAGAGAGACAGAGAGAGACAGAGACACAGAGAGAGAGAGAGAGAGACAGAGACAGAGACAGAGAGAGAGACAGAGACACAGAGAGAGACAGAGAGACAGAGAGACAGAGAGACAGAGACATAGACATAGAGAGAGAGAGATGAGAGAGACACACAGAGACAGAGGAGAGAGAGAGACACACAGAGACACAGAGAGAGAGAGAGAGATGAGAGAGAGAGAGATAGAGAGAGAGAGAGAGAGACAGAGAGAGAGAGACAGTAGAGAGAGAGAGAGAGAGAGACAGAGAGAGATAGAGACAGAGAGATACACACAGAGACAGAGAGGAGAGATACATAGAAGAGAGATAGAGAGAGATAGAGAGAGAGAGAGAGAGAGAGAGAGAGAGAGAGACAGACAGATAGAGAGAGAGAGAGATAGATAGATAGATATAGATATATATATATATATATATATATATATATATATATATATATATATATATATATATATATATATATATATATATATATATATATATATATATATATATATATATATATATATATATATATATATATATATATGATATATATATATATATAGGGATGCACCGAAAATTCGGCCACCGAAAATTTTTCGGCCGAAAAATGGCCCAAAAAGTGCATTTTCGGTTTTCGGCCGAAAGACTTTTATCACCGAAAAAACACGGCCGAAACAGAATGTTGTGATGACGAACAAAAAACGTGGCCAGCACGCGCTTGTCTGGGGCCAACATGTCTGTGGTGTGGACGTATTTCAATATATCTGAGAAAGACCCACGGATAGCGATTTGTAAAACATGTAACGCTGAAATTTCAAGAGGGGGTGAATCTGCAACGAGTTTCTCCACGTCGGGTTTGATTTATCACCTGAAATCCAAACATCCCTATCGCCATTCTGAATATGAGAAGGCGCAGGGCATAAAATTAGAATTTTTACCAAGTCGCCCCTGGCTACCAGGTTTTTGAAGTTGGTAGCCAGCTAGCAATTTTGGTCGCCAGTGTTTTTCGTCACCCCATACGTCAGGGGTTAATATGGCACCAGCAGCATTGTAATTTATGAAAAACTCCTATTATCGTCTACTATCACTACATTTCAGAAGCATTTACAAGCATGAAAGCGCATTTTATTCTGTTTCCATGATGCTTACTATGGAAACTAATATTATTTCTTTTTTGTTAACACAGAAGCACCAAGTAGGTCATTTTTACCTCCTAGCAAATTTTAAATGTTGTGTATTTCTGTTAAAATAAAACCCCTACATCTGTAAGTTCATGACTTTTTCTAAAATGGATTTATTAATCATTCAGTGGATTCTGGTGAGTGTGTGATCAAAAGAAAAATTAATATGACCATTTATACCTGGAACCACAGAGGGGGGTCATTTTCACCCCCTCATATAAACGCTGTATACAGCTGTCATTTTTTTTGCGCCACGCCCCTCCGCACCCCACTGCCCGTTGCTTGGCAACGCTCAAACTTTATGGCGTTATCGGACTTTGACAGTTATTGTCATCACTAAATCTTTCAAACAAACAGCAAAATGAAGACATGAATCCAACAAAAACAACTGCATGGGCTGTTGTACCAGGATTGAGTGAGGGAGTCTGAAAGAGCGGAAATAACGGCTCGCGGAAATACTCTGACAGGTAAATTCAGAAGTCAAGCGTTTTAGTTTCCTCTGGTTCTAATCATTTGGTATTTTAGCGAGGCTACGACTCTGACTGATCTAAACATAAATATTTACATTGATCAGAGCTCAACCTGTATGTCAGCTACATGAGGCAGCCAAGGACGGAACCGTTTGGACCCATAAAGCTGGGACTGCGGACCGGGAGAGCCCAGTCCACAAATGTCCCGGTGGAGAGAGGTGGTCCAGCTGCAATACGCGCGCCGCAAACATTGACGACCCTATGAATGCGTTCATGTACCTGATGGACCAGGTGATACAGCACACCTGTACCTGTACGGTGGCGGAGACCGCGCCGGTGGAGAGGAGGGCTGGGAATGGAGTCATGTGTGCGTGAGGGGGAGCACGCAGCGTTAATCCGTTTTTCCAAAATTATTAAAATATCTGTGATTGACATCTGAAGTCTGTTGTTTTGTATTGTAAATAGTCTGTCATTCGATTGATGTTGTTGTCATGTTTGTGTCAACATTCAGCTCCTACAGTTTGTTGATGAACGTACCGATGTATTTATTTGTGTGGCTGAGAGAGAGCACGCGCAGCGTTCTAGCACGTAGAAAAAAAAGCTCGCAAAAAATATACATTTAAACACTTATTTTGACAAGTGTCCAATATTATTATTTCAGAAATATTCAGGAATGAGCCACGTTACAACTATTATAAATGACATGTTCGCAATCACTGACGCTGTTGCAGCGATGGGCTGAAAATGAAGTTTGGAATCTTGGCGGTTCTAGTGTTAACTATTCTGTTGTGTATTTTTATGAGGTTATTTACCAAAAGGATCCATTTTGCCCTGGAGTAGATTCAGTGATGGACAAAACTGAAGACCGACGAATGCAAAAGTCCACCTGTCCATGCTGGGTTTAGGGCAAGTGTAGTTATGACTTCCGGCAAACGACGTGCACCCAAAAACAGGGCCACTTTCCGACTATAATATATATCTAATAATAAACTTTGTTTCTAAAGTTCTAAATAAACTTTGTTTCTACGTTATTTAGATAGTTTGCCTTGGTGACACATGACAAATGTGCAGAAAATCAAAAAAAAAATTCCTAAATTGATGGTGGATTTTGTGTCCCTCGCCACTGGCGACAGGGCAGAAAAAAACGGTCGAAATCGTTAAATTTGGGTCGCATATGGCGACCAGTTGGTCGCGATTTTATGCCCTGAGGCGGCGGCACAGAAAAGGAAAATCCCTCCGAGCGCGCCCACTCCGTCTGTGGCGGACGTATTTGAAAAGGCAAGAAAGTTTTCCAGTGATGGTGCCAAGGCAAAGGGCATTACACAAAAAATTATGGAATTCATTGCCTTAGATGATCAGCCGTTCTCTGTTGTAGAGGATGTGGGATTTCGTAGGCTGATCGAGCACATTGAGCCCCGTTATTCCATACCGAGCAGACGTGTGTTTACCTGAGCCAGTCGGAAATCCCGGGGGGGGGGACACAGGGGACGTGTCCCCCCCTTCCACATAGTTGTCCCCCCCAAAAAATCGTTGTAAGCACACAAAAACAATTGAATAATAAAATAGTCATGTTCAATAAAAGTACAACACAAGCGCTGCAAATTATAAACGTAAAAGCCTTTTTTTTTTTAATTGTTGAAACATTGCGACCCCCCTAATTCTCAAAAGTGGTTTAGTCCACATGCTGTTTCTAATGGGCGGGGCTACCTGCAGCTCCATGTTCAGCGAGTGTGTCATTTAAACGTGGAAGGGATTTTTAATTGTATTTATTTTTGCATTTTTAAGTTGCCATATTTAATGGCGTAGTTGTAATATGTTGTTGTATTTTGTTTGTCAAAAATACAACACTACAGTATAATATACCACCTAATACCATTGTTGATTTTTCAGTTTGAACATTGAAAAACCTGTATACGGGTAGAATATGCACTGATACTCAACAATGCTACAACTACTATATTACTTTTTTCTAACATTCAACAGGCTGTGGGCTCAACCCTGCAAGGCAAGTTCCAAAGGAGCAGGAGAGAGAGAGAGAGAGAGCATTTTTTTTCATGTCCCCCCCAGGAATTACTCTCTATGAAATTTTACTGTTTATTGTCCCCCCCCAAATGAAATGGGATTTTCGCCCCTGACCTGAGCTGTTTAATGTTGTTGCAGCTCACGTCCATGAGCTTATAGCTGCAGATATTTTTGTTGTGTAGTCCTACAGAGAATTTTTTTTTAAATGCACTTGACTTAAATGCACTGTGTTTTTATGAGAGAACATTTTTACAATCTTTCAGCAGGCCAGTCAGTTATAGGCCTGTATTATTATTTAATGTACACCTGAGTGGGGTCAAGTTAAACATTTTATTTTGAATTTTGTTTATATTGTGCATTGTTGTAATGTCAGTGCTAATAAATATTTCATAATTTGCAATTAATTTATTCTTTGTAGCATCAATATTAATTTATGCAATGGTAATGCCTTGATTTTAGTGAGGTTAGTACACAGTTATAGCCATGAATGCAATGGTACTAATAATTGGCATAATAATTTATTTATTTCGGCGTTTCGGTTTTCGGCTTTCGGCCTTGGTTTCTTCATTTTCGGTTTCGGCCAAGAATTTCATTTCGGTGCATCCCTAATATATATATATATATATATATATATATATATATATATATATATATATATATATATCGCAGTATCGATAAAATCGCTAGCTCTACAATATATTAAATAAACATATCAAAGAAAATGCCTCTTGGAATTGTTTCCAGGTTGGAGGGGAGAGTCACGCCGATGTGCATATTAACACATATATTAATACTTCAGTAATGAAGAGGCCCCTGCAGTTACTTCAACAGAAAGAAACACATGGATGCAACTTACATTCCTTTTATAAACCCGGAAAAAGATTTGTATGCGACTGTGCCATAAGGGACTTCAAAAGTATAAAAATAAGAGTAAAATTCATCAATAAAAAGATAAAAAGCTATGTTTTAACTGTTTTGTTTATAAATTTAGGCGTATCATTTCTACTGAGGTTGACAAATGAAAGTTCAAACTTTTAAGAAAAAAACAAAAATTTAAGTCATAGATCTGAGTGGGTTTAAGTGGACGCACAAAAATGGTTAACAATTCTGTACATTTACTTACTTGGAGGATAACGTATAATGCTCTTAAAAAGACCAAAGTAAGACACTTCTCTAAACTTCTCTCTCATTATTTTCACATTTAGCAAACTAATAATTTTGATAATCCCAACTGACCTAAAACAGGAAAGGTTTATTCTAACGTCAGAAAAGGATTGTGTGTGTGTGTGTGTGTAATAAGAAGTGTGTAAAGTCTGCGTCCTCACCGAGCACTTGTCCAACTATCATCCTCCCATCCTCCCCGGCTACAGCGGTGCGAGCGTTCCTCTCATTGGAGAACTGAACGAAGGCGTAGCCCTTGTGGACGGAGCAGCCTACGACCTTCCCGTATTTGGAGAAGATGGCCTCGACATCTGCCTTGGTGACCAGCAGGGTGTTGAGGTTGCCGATGAAGACCCGCGAGTTGAGAGAGCGGGGGTCCGTTTTGTTGGTGACGTTGCTGCTGGCCATCAGGCTGGCGTTGGTGGATGAGCGACTGACAGAGACACACACAAACACTCATGAGATTTAGAGGCAGGCTGGAGAACAGCGAGCGCTCTGAAGCGCTCCTGCTGCTGCAGACCCGAACACTGAAGAGCATCCAGCTGAAACAACCAAGAACCGGGTCAAGAGCATGCAGGGTCTCCTGGAGAATCACGGTTACTGCAAAAAAGAAATCATGAGGGTCTGGGGTGTTATGAGTCATCAATGACAGTCCAAACTTCACCTAATTGTGTTATTTGCTTAATTTTGCTTTTTTTTTTGTTTGCTATCTTGGTTGTATTTTTCTCTGCCATGATAAAATATCCAGCACTGAAAAGAATAAAAAAACAAACGAGACATTCAAAATAACTCGAATACAGACAAATCAGACAGCATCCTGAGCAAATAAAAACATTTCCATCAAATATCCCATTATTACTGAAATAAAATCAATATAAACACTAGTCTTAATAAAACTCTAGTCTCAACACCACTGAATGGAGTCCGTGTCATAGCAGTCCTCTCCACCGACAGATTTGTAAATGTGGCCTTTGTAGTCTAATTTTCATATGACACAGTTGTAGTGCACACATGCAAATACGCCTCCACCACATGATTTTCGTGGGGTTTCAACGTTGGCAAAAGTCAGAAGACCTGAACAACTTCAATTATCAATCATCTTTTCATGCTTTCTCACAGACTGGGAAACATTTTATCACAGCGCTGATCCACTGAAAAGCCATATACGCCGTCACGCTGCTGAACCCGTGATAGCGTCCAGTAAAACTTGCAAAACAACAAACTGCATCAACACGCATCCACTGACAAGTTTTTCCTTCCCGTCTTTTTCACCTTCGTCTCAAGATGCATTTAAGCAATTCACAAGATGTTTTGCACCGTCGTTGCCATAAATGTATTTTCTAAACGCTCAACACAATTTCCTTTTCGCCCATTACATTTGGAAAAAAGGAAGCGATGTTTGTCCAAGAGAAATGCTCACAACTTCCCATGATTAGCATCCATCCTACAATCACACCCACGTTGCAAACGGACACAGAAAATGTGTAAATGCATCATAAACTTAAAAATAAATAAATAAATAAATAAATAAAACTCCACTCAAAGATTGGCTGATCGTGCTTGAGGATTAGATGTGACTGGCACTCATGAAATAAATTCCTCTATTGTAATTTCCTGCCTTTATATTGCATTCTGAAAGCAAGTTGACACTTTTGTGCCACATTTTTTTCATATGAGGACAATTGTGTCATGAAACTTCTCTCAACAGCTGCATTTATAACGTTGCACTGGCTGCAATGCATTTAATAAATGCAAGAGAACACTTAATCCATGTTAGAAGAACTAGTGACGGGTTATAGTTATCAGTTATCCAGTCTCATATGACTTTACCAAACTTCCCACAGAGCAAATCATTAGTAAAGCGCCAAAGGTACCTTGTTGGGTTTGAATTATACAAACTATACACGCATTTCAAGGGCTGTTTAACTACCTGAACTCAATGTGTTCGCTAGACAAACTTAGAAACTTTTGGGACACAAGGCAGAGCCCATACAACTCGGGAGATGTAAACATGAAAACAGCAGTGGCATCAACAGTTAACGCCCCCCACGGCTGACAGGGAGGGGGGGGGGGGCTAACATTCATCACTCACTCCATAGCGTCTGTGTGCTGGGCTGTCGTCTGCCTGATGTGTGACACTGTGGGCTGGGCTCTGTTTGGGCTGGTGTCTCGACCTTCACCTTCGCCCCTCGCGATTTATACTGAGGTGACAGAAAACACACCTCAGTCAAGCTGGGCAAGGTTATGTGGTAGCAAGTCTTACCTGGCTGGAGGTTGAGCAGGAGTCAGTGGAGAGCAATCACAGTAACACACTTCCAGAGAGAAGCTACACCTAACCACTCAGGGACTAAAACTAGACTAATGCATGTTTAGATTAAACATCGAATGCTGATTAACATGATTAAAGTGAAGTGGGCGGTGTCTTAAACTTGGGACTCAAAATCAATCCATTACAATTTTATCATTAAAAATGTGCACTTGTTTAAGTATCAGTTGATCCAGACACTGACTGAAACCAGCTCTTATAAAATGTCATTGTAGCAGGTAATGACTGAGTTTAAACTATAACGGCAATATACTTGGAGCCCTTATACAGGTGAAACTGTTGCACAAATAAACTTCACAAAGATGAATGCATTCATTAAGGACACAACACACTGGAAAAGAAACTGTGGGTGTGTCCCAACTTCTGACTGGTATATAAACTGTAAAATCTCTTGAATGTTAAGGTGTCAGACTCTGCGCCTCCACAGCCTAGACAAAGATCACTGTTGCATCATGGGAAATAGTTTTCTTCTATAACTCAACAGGCTGATGCGTTCATCTTCTCAATTATGGAGAAACTTCAGTTCAGTAACATTATACAGCACATTCTGACCTGCAGCCCACAATTATGCAGAGATATCAAAATTACATCAAGCATAAAAAGGGTAAATATTACTAATTGCCTTTATCAAAACTCTAGAGCTGATTTTCCCCTTCTCCAGAAATGGGTAATCTATATTACTTTTCAATACAGATTTTAGATAAATAAAAGATTTTGTCATCAGCACTCTCTAATGAGCGTTACTTCTACTTTACAGTCAGGAGTACTCCTGTTAAGTTAACCTCCCAGTTAGGAATTTCAGTGTTAATGCTTTTTTTTTTTCAACAATTTTTTAAATAATTATTGTCCTATTGACCGTGTTTCCCCAATTTTTTGGTTGTTACTGTTTGGATTAAGGAAGAAGGGTTAAGTGGCCCTCCAAGAGCAGAGCTTTTAGATGAGGAAACATTTCCAGATAAAGATAAGCATTTTAAAGTTCTAAGTGCTTTATTTTTAAAAGGCTACAAGGCTCTAAAACAAGCAGATGATGGTAGGTTTAGGACTGGGATTAGACCATAAACGGGATTTGGTTATACCTGCACTCTGTTATTGTATGTGAAATGAGTTCAATTTGATGCACATAAAACAGCAATAACACTCTTTAATATATAAAGTTTTAATCAAATGTGTATTGATGACGTTATTTAAAAAAACAAGGCCGCTGGCACAGCATTCAAAATCAGTGGGGAAAAAAAAATAAATAAAAATAAAAAATAAAAAATAAAAACACAAAAACAAGCTGATCAGCAGTATGAGCCAGGAAATTAAGGTCTGTGAATTAAAAAAAAAAAAAAAAAAATTACCTAAAGCCATCCACATTAAAAACACCCGCCTGGACACCGACAGCGCCCCCAACAGGCTTCAGTGTGAAACACGGGCCCTGCGCTAGCCAGTTAGCATGGCTAATGTTCGCCAACCACGAAAAAAAAAAACAAAGCAATCAGACCAGTTCCCGTGCTTGTGCACAAAAAAGAAAACCTCCAAAACATTTATAAACACGTAGTCGCCAATCAAGCCTGGACCAGGATGATGCTGTCGCTACCTGAGACTGTTAGCCACCGCTAACATTAACTGGCCGGCTGGCCGGAAAGCGTGCCAAAAAAAAAATTACCAGTCCCGTCAAGGAAAAATCTTCATATGAACGCTAGAAAAAAAAAAACAAAAAACAAAAAAAAAACAAAAAACAAAGCTAAACAAACTTGCAAAAATAGATGAAACTGTAGCTAAGGTGCTTCCAAAGCGTCGTGTCTCTAAAAACCACAAGCTGCGTCTTTGAGGGTGACGAGCAGCTACCCCGCTAGCCAGCACATTATCTCCTTTCCTCTCTCAAAATAGAAAAAGCATCGTTGAGGGGGGAAAAATCCAAAAAGAAAAGAAAAAGGAAGGAAAATTAAAAAAAAAATGTCTGGGGACAAAATACTCACCACGACCTTTACGAGCAAAATGCCTCGATTTCGGTCAAATCTGTCAAAGTGCACCTTAGGTCGTCCTTTTTGGTGCACAAACGGTTCTAGCCGTCTAGCTAACAACGCACCAGGCGATGGCGCAGCGACGGGCAGGGATGCTGGTTTTGTAACACAGACCAGTCCGAGGGGGCGAGGTCTGCAACTGAAGAGTAACAAAAAAAGAACGGTGGTCGCCCCCGGTGCGAGCAGGTAAGCAAAATGGAATGTATCAATTTCCATTTGAAAACTGTTCGCTCTCTTTCCAAAATAAATCTTACAAAGATAAAGATTAAAAAAAAAGATTTCATCTTTGTTTTTCTAAGGTTCTATGTGTGCCAGTTGTCTTAGAAAAACGAATAAGCCGGACCTTTTATTTATTTTTTTCTCTTTGTTCAGATGCTACGCTACTGTTTGAATGCCCTTCTTGCTGCAACTCACCATTTTTATTTCTTGCTAAAGTTAAAAACCCACGTTAATTTTAAATAATAGAAATCTCAGGCACAGTAAAAAACGCGAGCTTTGGACTATTATTATAGTTTCATTTAATTATTTATTATTATTATTGATATTATTTTATTTTATTATTTATTTTATTATTATTTTTATTTTTATATTATTTACTTTTTTTTTGGGGGGGGGGGGGGGGGGGGGTTAAAAAAAGAAAAAAAAAAAAGCTGCTATGACTTAACCGAATCCTTGTGGTATTTGATCAAAACATACGACAGATATTTACTTTAACTGTCATATTTCGGAAAAATCGAGACCATAATGAGTCTCCTTTCATTTGTTCTTTAACGATGTCCATTAAATGATCACCAAACAACATTTAATGTTTGCCACAAAAACAAATAAAATCAAACATCCTTCACACTGATTGCATATGTATTCATTTTTATTCGAATGGTGTGATCCAGTAATCTAGATAGAAATATGGTTTTATAATTGAAGCAAGTTATTTATTTTACCAGAATTTTATCATCAGATATTGATGTTGCGATAAAATTATGGAAAGTATGAATGAACATTATCAGTAATATGAACATTCTGTAAAGCCAAAAAAAAAAAGCTATTACCTCAGCGGGCCAGCAGATGACAGTGTTGTTATTGACACAGATGGCATGAGAAACTGCGATTAATGTCAGACTAGAATGTGGCAGAGGTTATGATAGGTAAGAATAAGTGGAAATAATCTGCAATGAGGCTGTGGCACAGTGGAACAATCATAAAATGCCATTTTTGTGCACCAGTGCTGACTCATCTATGTCACCTGTGCAGATGAAGTAATACTGAAGTGAAAAAGCTGGAAACAGCTGGATTCTTAACCAAGCTCAGAAATAAAGTCATGATGACAGATGGAGAGATTTGTTCACGTTCTGTCAGAGCAGCTAACCCATTAGAACATTTTAAATGAAAACAAAAAATACACACAGACATAATGGTTGTAAACATTTAAGAAAGTGATTAAGAACTACTATATTTTCATGATTTCATGATTTCACAGTAAAAATGGAACATATTTTACTATTTTCAGAAGACGACACAATTCCTTGAGGTTTTAATCTATGTCTATGTCTAATCTATGTCGTTTATGCCATGCTTTTTTTCAAAATCCCTCAGGGATACAGTACAAAAAGGACCCGTTTTCACCTGTATTTTTACAGGTCTGTTCATAGCAGCTGGCTTCAGGAGCCAGAGTCAGATACCCCACCCCACCCCACCCCACCCACTCCCACAGCTGTCTCTCCAGTTTTGTTACTCACATCCAAGGTGCAGCAGAAGTAGCATCACATGACGTTTGGTGGAAGATAAAGATGTAGAGGATGGCTAATTCTACTCTGATCTGGGTCTGTGATGTCACAGTTTTCTGCAAATCTGAGCAGCTCACTGAATTACATGTTGTCAAACACATGCAGGTCCAGAAAAGTGACAAAGTTGAGTTATTCCAAAGTTTTAAGAGACAACAGCTACTTTGGACACAGATATATGTTCATGTAGACAGGGTTTTTTTTTCTTGATATGTCCTCTTTAAACTAGAGTCCTAACTGCTCATGACCTCTTGTCCTAGTATGCATATATGCCTTTGCTATTCACCAAACAGTTGTGTTTTCCCAGAAAAAATGTCCTCTGTTAAGATATAATATTTTTTGACAATAACAGAAAAAAATGAAAATCTGAGTAAAGTAACAAGGAATAAATGTTCCAAGTGGCTTTAAAAAGGCCTTTTAGCTCACAAAATGAGTTTAAAATGTATGAGACAACATGGGATTACTTCTCTGACCTCCTGTTAATTTTTTATTTCTATTCTGTGTAATTTCTCATCTTGTTTGCCACATTTTGACTTTTTTTTTTTTAGATGCATGCTGCAACCAGTTAGTAGATCCCATCTTGCAATCAGTAATGTCAAAAAACATTTTTAAAACCTTCATAAAATACAAAAGCCTCTCCATCAGAAAATGTTTTTCGTCAGTTACACATCATTTAGGAGATATGTTTAGCCTTGGCTACATCAGCTAAGATAAGAGTGAACTGTACATTGATAAAGGAGAAGTGTTTTTTTTTTTTTTTTGATTAAATCTTCGTGTGATCCTTTGCTTAAATTTTGCGACTTCAGGGAAAAAATACTGGAAAGAAAACTGACTGATACCAGCTGTTTTCTGTATCTAGTTAGTAGTGAAACCCCTAAGACCCATTTTTCATGAAGAAGATGTTTTGTTTTGTTTTGCTTTAAAAAAAAAAAGTTTTTGCCCATTTGGTTTCGTTTGGAGGACGGTCCCAGAGGACTTGTTTACAGCATCATCTTGGCAACCAGAAATGTAACTCTGACTTGCAGTTTCACAGTGCAATCATGTACAGATGAAATGTTTCTGTGCTTGTTTGCCTCCTTTGTGTGCTTCGGATGGTCTTAACAGTTTGAGGACAGGCCAGATGGTTGACAGCCTATGTTTACCCTGAGCCCAAGTTCTAAAGTGATTTTTTTTTTTTTGTGCAAATGTGGAAGCAACAAAGACGGCAATCCACCTTCTGCATGTCAGAACTGGCAATGATGGGATGATAATGTGTGTCATTAATTTTCACCCCAGTACAAATTACACACAGCTTGTGATGACAGAGATACCACTGGAAAGTGTGCAGACCAGAAACCAGATTATGGTCAGTGGGAGGTCAGTACTGAGCACCTCAAACATACTGAGCTAAAATTATAGGGAAACCACTGGAAATAAAAATACCATAAACTGAAGAGAAAACCATGTGAACTCATAAGCCATGTGAACTGTCATTTATAATATAGGAATAGTGGTAAACCATATAGAGAGAAACAGCAATAAAACATCATATATTCTTTTGGCAGCTGCATTACTGTAAAGAGCTTCAGTCTGTTTTGAGCACATATGGATCCATTCAAGACTCGGATTTCCTGCTTTGATCTGTGTGCAGCAGGTGCTGGTAATCGATAGATGACAAGATCTCATGTGAGAATCGTAAATAATATAATGAATTTATTTCAACACAGACTCGGTGAGTAAGCAGACTCCTTCCGTAGTTATTACAGTGAGTTTTAGAGCTACTCGATGTAGCGATACCACTTCTGTCCACATGCGGGCGTATAGATCTGCTGCGCAGACAAAAGAGCCGCTGCGCTGAAAATGGAGAGTCCGGCGTATCTTGTGATACCACTTAGTCCAACAGGAGGTGCACTTCTCGGTGTCTTAAGCATGATTTATGGTTTTATGGAGGAACTATGAATGTATCTTACACATGGGGTTTGTGTCATTGTTGGCATTCCTGCTTGTACGTTGTTGTTTGTGCCATTCTGTAATTACACCACCAACCACTAGGTGGCAGCTTTGTAGCCTGCAGTCCCGAGCTTACATTTGTCTCCTTCCTTTATGTGGACATAGCAAACTATCTTTCTACCCGGCTTGAAAAGGACGGAGACGCAGTAGTTGGATATAATTAGAATGAACATTTGTTGTGCTCCGTATTGACCTGACACGTAGTAACATTTCAGGAGAGGTGCAGGCCAGGCCTGTTGGAGAGTACACGGGCTTTCCCTCTACAGCAGGGGTGTCAGATTCATTTTCACTGAGGGCCACATCAGCATCATGGTTGGCCTCGAAGGGCCAGATTGACAGCATGAGTGTAACAAAATGCCATGTAAATCAAAATATATTAAACTACACCTTATTATATTGTTAAATCACGGATTCTGTATTTATTTCCATGTTTTCTGTCAAAATGCCGATGTAGATTATACTCTTTCATTATTGACACCGCCTCATAACACAAAAGACATACTTTTTTTTCACCTTGAGATACAAACTTGTATTCGTTTTCCCGTTGTTGATGAAACTGGCTTCCTTGTGCATCAATTTTTCTTTTCTTTGACATGTTGGGGTTAGTTTGTAGAGGTTTTTCTCAAATCCATCAGTTCTGAAAATCGTCTTGAGTTCTTGCTCATGGTGATATACTGTTATCGTTGTGGGTAACGACGAAATGCATTATGGGAGATGTAGTTTATTGTCAATATGTGCTTTAAAGCGGCGTAAGCTTATTTTAAGTCTTAAAATATTGGTTTAAAATTTAAGCCAATAGTGCACAAGCTCTCGAGGGCCACATAAAATGATGTGGCGGGCCACATTTGGCCCGCGGGCCTTGTGTTTGACACATGTGCTCTACAGCCAGAGGGGGAAGCATAAACTATGCTTTATGTCAGGGCTGCCACTTAAAACTTCTTGTGATCTGCTGCCCCTATGTGGTCAGAAGTGGTATTGATACATGCAGTGACTGAAAAAACTAACAATTGATCTTAATATTTCATTATTATTTATCAGTTCAGCAACAAAAATAACAAAGATTTTGTTCAGAGGATTTTTAAAAATATAATTGATAAAAACTTAGCATATACTAAAAAATTATAGCATTTTTATTTTACTTAGTTTTCCAGCAACTCATCATAGTACAGTTGTTTGCTGGTGATTTCAAAAATAAACATAGTATCAGGGTAATGATATTCATCTGGGTTTTACCAATCAGGCTAAATTAATCTGGTTAATATAAAGGTTTCTTTTTCATGTTTATTCCAACCATTACAAAGTTTTGTGTTACAGTTTTCAATGTTTGGGCTGTGCAGTTAATGACATTTTAATTGCAATTTCAATTTTGCCTCCCAACAATCACAAAAAAACAGTGTAATTAATTCTTTTGCTACATATTTTGTCACATTCACTCCAGATACATTCATTTCTGCCCAAAAACATTTAAGAAATGATTTGAGCAATTCTTCCAGCATTTGTTCTGTTGGTCTGAATAATTTTCATTTATTTTTAATTTATTTATTATTATTTCCACATTTTAAGTTTACTGTGAAAATTTCACCAATTTTATGTTCAGTTTGATGAATTCAAAATACTTCAAAAGTCAGGAACAGTTGTTTTAAATAATTGTGATTTCAGTGTTGACGTAAATAATTGTCATTATGATTTTTTTTTTTTTTACATGAATGAGCAGCTCTGTTCAGCGTGAATGAAAATCCATAGTCATCATTCTGTGTAGAA
The DNA here is from genome assembly GCA_018398805.1 of Hirundichthys speculiger. NCBI lineage: Eukaryota > Metazoa > Chordata > Actinopteri > Beloniformes > Exocoetidae > Hirundichthys > Hirundichthys speculiger. Next base: position 856,579 of record JAGFBZ010000267.1, on the reverse strand, counting down.
AAACCTTCCAGTTCATTGAAAAAAGACAAACAAACAAACACAAAAACCAAATGTTTTTAGCAGTTTTAATTACAGAATTGCATCTGTGGTTGAAGACTGTTGAGGGGAAGATATATCCGTTAAAACATTATTTTTCGTGCATATTTATGTCCACCAGGAAGTCTGGATCTTCCCCCTTGATTCATTACACTTAAAATTACCTTAAAGAAATATCTAAATGTCTCGTGTCAGTAGGAATATATAGAGTAGGTAAAAATTTTGAACCACTTCAGCCTAATTTATCTTTTTTTTTTTTTTTTTTTAAACAGCACACCGGCGACATTGCAAAAAAAGAAAAAAAACATGGGGATGAAGACAGAAAAAATGTGCAATTTTAAGTACTGTTTTGTTGAATCTTCTAATGTGCAGAAAAGAGAAAAGAAAACATGACATAATTTAAATTATCACAAAAGAGTTTGACCAATTTGAAATATCAGTTTCAGTTTTATTTGATTATCTTTCTGTCCCTGTGACAAAGTATCTGTCACAACAGCTCCCTGTTGCTTTACGCCTTTATGTCCCACAGCAACAGTGATGAACCAACCTCCCAGAGTCACAGTGGACGTCACGGCAGAAGTGACGACGGGACTCAAGAAAGTGATGACAGAAGAGAAAAAAGATGAGAGACCCAGCGAGAGAAGTGAGATTAAAGTGACCTAACCTCCAGGCCTATGGGGGATCCCCGAGGAAAAAAAACACAAAAGTCACTTAGAGGACTGATAAAGTCATCCTCAGTGGTCCAAAGGTTTAGGGACAATTACAACCAACATAATGATAATTATAACTTTTCACTGCTGTGCAGATGATTTGCAAATATATCAGCTTTTTAATCCAGATGCACTAAACTGTTTGATTGTTCCAATGACATCAAGTCTTCCTGCCATGAAGTTGTCATCGCTTGATCGAGGACAAACTGGAGTGAATTATCTTTGAGTCATCCATCCTAAATTCTAGTCTCTTCGAGCTTTGGTGTCCTGGCTTCAACCTTCAAACTGGCTGTGAGAAATCTTCAACAGTAGCTTTAAGCTTGATAACCAGATCAACAGTGTTGCAAACATCATCTTCTGGCTGAGGTTAAACCCTTTCTCTACAGAAATGACCCGGAGAAGGCAGTTCATGCCTTTCTTAGCTTAATACTGGGTTGTTGTAATGCCCTTCATGTTGGCCTCAGCCAGTCTTCCATCAATCACCTTTAGTTGCCCCCTTTTTTAACAAACACCCCCATGTCCACATCCTCACTCCCTCCATTGGCTCCCAGTTCATCTTAGAATTGATTTTTAAGTTTTTAATGCTTGTTTATGAGGCCATGAAAGGGCTGACCACAGTTTAGATTTAAAAACTATTCTCCCTTTATGTTTTTATGTAAATTTTAAGTATTTATTTTGCTGTTTATTATGTTCATTCTTGCTGTTTATTGATGCTGAGAATGTTGGACACCTGCTGGCTGCCTGTCAAGAACTGTACAGATAAATGTTGATTGATAAACTAATTGAGCTGAACTGGATAGAATCACAAGCCCCAACCTTTCATCTAAATGCAAATGCATTATTTTGCATTATTTTATGATTTTAGAAAGAAGCGATGTCGATTTTTTTTGCCGAGCATAGCAAACAGCTAAGAACATAAGCAAATATTTTGAATATTAAATGAATAAAAATATTTCAAAACATATCCAAGCATCTGCTTGACAACTAACCTTTGAAATACAGATTAAAAATGTTAAGGAGAGCAACAGAGCAACAAATTTGAGGTCATTATTTTTATTTATTTTTTTATATAAATTAGCTAACTCATATGAATAAAGTAGGGCTTGGCAAATTAACGCGTTATTATTGCGTTTACGCATTAATTTATTAACACCAAAATTTATTTTATCGCACGTTAACGCATTATGCTCACATGCTTTTGTTTTGAAAAGTCTGTTTCTGGCTGCTGCGGAACCGGAAGACAATTGCCAGGTAAGCTAAAAACAGACATGGAGAACGGTAAAAATTAGTGATGGTGAGATGAAGCCCCGTGAAGCAGTGTCACACATTGGCCAGATGGTTCGAGAAATGGTACATTTCTTGCTGCTTCATATGCACATGACACCACCTACTGGTCAGGTTTATAATCACAGCCAGCTGAATCTTAAGATGTGATGCATTGAATTTATGTATCAGTCATGGCTCTTGCGAATGACTGTGAATAACAAAATGTGTATGACCAAATAATTGGTGTACATAAATGATCAAGTGCATAAAATATTGTCTGAAAGTAATCTCTGTTTAATGTTTCCCAAAGTAGTATCATAAGAACTGGGCAGACACGCGTCAAAAGGGTCGACGAGCCAGGAGTCGAACCCACGAAAACTATGTTACTTGTACGCGGGCCACCTGCCCTAACCACTGCACTACCAGAACAACGGAGTTCATGCTGCGCCAGAGAACAGTAAAAAGTGTTTGTGGAACTACGGAGGGAGCACACTCGATATGCTTGTGTAATTTGGACAATGACGACCATTAAAGGGGTTATTTTATGTATATTTATTCAGAAATAGCAATTTTTCCACAGTTTTTGGTTTTAACCGATTCCTTTTTTTTTTCCCAATCTCTCCAGCCTTGGAGAACACCCTTTCACATGGCACAGAGGATGCTGGGCTGCATAAAAATGTTTGTGCCATCATGTACAAACTATATACTGAACTACCACAAACTATATACATGCTATCCAGATTCTAGTATCCAAGCTATCCAAACTCTATCCACACTCTGAACTGACCGCAACTCGCCTACAAAAACCCACATTTTGAATGGAGCCTGTGGCGTTTATAAAGCTGTCAAACCCCATTTCTTGAGACAAGAAATGAACCACTTCCCGAAGCAGTCACGTGGTACAGCCAGGCGGTGAAGCTTCGGACGTCATCACTTTTGGCTCCTCCCCAAATGAAGCGACTCTTGATACGCGCTTCACGGACACGCCCCCTCATTTCTCGATACGCGCTTCGGAGCTTCGCTTCACTCATAACATCACTAGTAAAAATCCGTGTACTTTACATTTCGGATAGCAACTCAGGTAGCAATATTAACAATTCTGTCCAAAAATTAAAATAAAATTCTGAACTGCAACAAAACTTTCACGTCATTCCTCCATGTTCCATCAGATCTGCTCCATGTGTTCACTGTCCTGCTGTCCTCTAGCTGGTTACTGCAGTGCGGCTCCATCTAGTGGCACAGATGTGTAATGACAACAGAAAGTCCAGTACTCAATTATAAAAGACAATCAGTTCTGTGGCCCGTTTTTTAATTTCTTATTTTTGATCCAAGTCTAAAATTGAAATATAAAAAACAGGCATTTTTTTTCAGTTTTTTTTTGTGTTAGATTAAAAAAACGAAAAACGTCATAAAATGTCACTTTTTAATTTTTAAAATTTTTGATTGACAACTGAAAATGGAAAGAATGAATGATATATGGATTGGCAAAGTTACAGAACTTTAACATGGACATTTTCATTTTAAAGTTCTCCCAGACGGAGGATTCAACAGAAACAAGGTAATTTGTAACAACTGAAAAGTTGAACTCCCTGTTAAAAGTTTCTGTTGTTACCTCAGAAATTACCTGTTTTAATGTTCTGATTGTGCTGAGACACAATCATTTTGTTGGATTTTGTTTGTAGACTTTTTTTTTAATTTTTTTTATTAAAACAGGATGACATTAATGCTCTGGCAGTGGCAATAAGCTTTATTTTATTTTACATTTTTTAAGATGATATTTTCACTAAATATGTGTTACTGACAAGTGCTGATGTTAAAAGTGTTTGAACAACAAATGTTATGGCACTTTAGTTCATATGGCAGCAGAACATTTAAATAAAAGTGACCTTTACACTTCTTTTCAATTCATTATTTGATTTTGCATATACAATGCGATTAATCGTGATTAATCAGGGAAATAATGCAATTAATTGCGATTAAAATTTTAATCGTTGCCCAGCCCTAGAATAAAGTATATTAAAGAATAGTTCCAAATTAGCTGTAGGCCTCTATCATTAAGACTTCCTTAGATTATCAGGCTAATTAATGCCAGGAGTTAAATTCTTCTTTTGGAGTAAACTACAGTAGTTTAACCAAGAAGACATTAAAAACAACAATAGTCAATTCTCTGCCGTTTTAACCAATTTGATCGTTTGGAGCTAAATTTTCCAAACTTCTGTTTTCAGTATTTGTACGCGGAGGAAACGTCGCCATTAAAGAGCAACATCAGTCCCAGAAATACACCAGAGAGAGCATCACCATCATTATTACACACACAGAAGAGCCTCGCGCTGGTGTGTGTGTGCGCGCGCGAGCCAAAGCAAACGTAGCTCGTGAGCAGAGCGCGCCGCTGTGACAGTGGGAAGTGCAGTCCGCGTGCAGCCAGCGCGAGGAAAAGACCTACTGACAAGTTGAATGGCTGGAAACAATAAGGTAAGACGAGCGCTCCCGGCGTAAATGTTAGTCTCACGAGGTGTTTAGAAAACAAACTCAGGATGGAGCTCGAGACGTTTACACGTGGTACACGCTTTATATCAACTAAGACTTAATATGGTAATGACATGACTTTGTTTCTTGTGACAATGCGTATTGTGGTAAAATAAGTCGCATTTGTTTGTGTAAACGGACCAGTCAGTTAAGTCGTGAAGAAATAAATGTTTGTTAGATGTATCCTGCCAATTATTAAGAGTTAATACAGAATTGAACAAATAGAGGGAAAAAGAAAGAAAGAAAGAATAGAAGAAAATAGCCCCACATCTTGGTTAAGAAATGCTATTCTTAGGTCCAATTTTACCTCCATATCATGGATTACACAATAACTTGTTTTGATTGTGCAACAAAGATTTGAGGTATTAAAATAGTGGGTGCTGTACACTCTGGTGAGCTCATACCCAAAAGGTTTCTTGTGATATGTTTTCCCTCATATTCCTTATGGGACTCCTCTTTCCATCCCTCTGCAGTCCACTGATTTATGTAATGTAGCTGGAATGAGAAGTACTTTGCAGGGGGTGGAAATCTGGCTTACTGAGAGTCCAATAGATGCGGAGGCTTGTTTTAATCATTAGTCTCATGATATCACTGCCATGAAGTTTTTTTTTCTGGGGGATTATGGTTTATATTTGCAATTCAACGGCACGGAAGTGTGTGTGCAACTGGAGTTAAATCAAAGCGGATTTTTAGTATGCATGTAATTTGATCCTGAAGATGGGGTTATTTAAAAAAGGTAATAAGCAAGACTTGGACAGTTTCAAAAAGTAAATAAATAAATAAATAAAGCCTTGCTTGGGAGGTTGATCAAGGTTGTTGGTCAATACCAGCAATTCACCGATTATTTCACCAGATGCTCAGATTGTTTGGCCAATTGTTCCGATGGGCCATGGCACTACATGGGGGGGAAACAGCAGCGAGCCAAGGTTTGTGTCGACTTGAAATATTTGTTTGGATTGGCAGATGTTCTGTATGTTCGGTTCAGTTTCACACCAGGGAAAGAGAATAACAAAAGCGTTTCAGTTTGAATGGATTGTTTGCCTAACGTGGACTTCTCTAAACAACAGAGTCAGAGTGTGTCGTTGGGTTGCAACATGGCCAGATGAACCTCCGGATGGGTCCCTGGGCGAAATCGTTCTGTGTGATTTATATTGACCTTAAATACAGTATATACTGCCTAACAAATGAATAATAAAAATAAAAGAATTTAACTCTTCAGCTGAGCAGAAGGTGAAACCTCTCATTAGTAAAGTGATGCTTCAACTGGCAATAACTGATTTAACACTAAGATAAATAAGTAAATCTATCTGATGCGCTGTTCTCATTCTGTGGCTACATCCAGTGGTCATGTAAACAATGTTATTCTGTTTCCGAAGAGTCGAATTATTGCTCTGCGTCAAGCAAACAAAAACAACTAAGGCCGAGCAAAACTGGGTTTAGAATTGGGCAATCTATTAATAAAACCTGGACGCGTAACCGTAAACTTATCAACTTGCAGGACGAAATGTGGCTGGAAAACGATGTTGAGTAATCGTGTTCAAAGTTTGGTGAACTCTATTCAAACAATATCATTCATCAAAATCGTTCATAGCAGTGCTCAATGGTGAAAACGCAAGCATTTCCACATGCACGATGTGAAGACAGCTGAAGTTATCAGTGAGAGTACTCGGATACTCTGGAAATGGACCACATGGGGCTCACAAAATCAAATCCTGAGGGTTGTTTTTTGTGTAAAAGGCATAAACCTTATACTTATCTAACATTTCATAAATTAGATAAAACGTTAGTAATATTTGGATGGAAACAACTCATTACTGCAGTTCCCTCTGGCGGCCAATAGAGCTCATTTAAAGCCATAGCTTTGTTACTAAGCCTCCATGCTTACTTTACATAGAGCCCCTTTAATACTCATGTTTACATTACACGGAGCAAAATGACCTAATGTGTTTCATTAGTGTTCAAGTCACAGAAACGACTCTCATCATATGGGATTAATTAGGGTTTGGCACGACATGGATTTGTCTTCTCACACATAAATATTTGTTAGCAGATCTTTGAACAAACAGCCCGCAGTCTGAGTTTGTCATGTCCGATGTCATTTTAGTTGGAAATGCTGCTTCATGACAGCTGTCCTGCGTCCGCAGCGCGCTGATGAAATGGCTCAGTCACGTGTTTTTCACAGCTGCGCGGTCCCTACATACCTTTCACGGACATTAACAGTGATTGCCCATAAGAAGAGCTCATTTTGGTTTGGTCCAGAAATATTATTCCTGGCCAGAGGTGCTTGCTCTTTTGCAACACCCAAGGGTGACACAGCTGGGTAATGCAACCCGCTGCAAGTATCAGAGGTAACTGTTTCAACATTGTTTCTGGTGTGTATTAGCTGAAGGCCAGTGCCTTTATAAATTGTGTTCACTTGATACATCTTCCAGAACTTTTCTTTTTGAGCACAGTACAGTGATTTAGCTGGATTAAATCTCTATATCTCTCTTATCTCTATATGATACTTCTGGGTATTCTCACAATACATACTTAAAATAAAAGAGAGGAAATGAAAAAAGTGCACTTGTCTATCTTCTTGGGTTTAGACTTTAATCCAAAACTGGTGGCACTCACTCTTCATCTCAAACTTGACTGAACGAATCCTTGGTTTATTTTCAGACATTTGCAGAAAAATCATTCAAATCCTTAAATCAAACTACTGATGTTTTTGATTTAAAGGTATAAATGTTTGACTGAAAACTGAACGTCATTATGGAGTTTGCATCAAAGTCATGGACAGGAAATGTGACGATGTGTCTTGTGTTCGTAAATTGATGCTTAATTATCATACTGAAAATGTGGGGTTTTATAAATCAAAATACCACAATAAAAATGGAATATTAGTGGAAGCCTGTACCTTTATTATGTATGAATATTTAAGTTGACCTCTGCTTGTCTAAGTATTAAAATGACACAAATGAGCAATGTTTGACAAAGTGCCAATAAAGTTCTCTGAATTTCCACCTTAAATTCCATTAATCCATCAAGACTTGAAGTATATATAAATGACAGAATTGTCATATTTCACAAAAGCCTTTGCTTCTTAGACACGAGATTAAAGAACATTTTATAGTTTTGATTTATAAAGTATCACCTTTGATTAAATGGCCATCAGTCTTGTTAGAAAAATGTTAAATACATTGAGGTTGAATTAGGCTTTAAAGGGAAATACCCCCCAATGTCCGGGTATAAAAGGGATAAGTATCACATGTGTTGCATGTTAACTTATCCTCTTGGTGGCAGCAAAATAAGCTTCAAAAATGTTCATTGATGGACTGTTACATCATACAGTTGAGATGGTACACCTCCTTCTGAACTCAACCAGCTTTAGTATACATTTGGAAAATACTCATAATGATAAGTTAGTTTTTAAAGCCACTCTGTGCAGAAGTGCCACTTCTGACCACACGGGGGCAGCAAATCCCAAGAAAGTCCATGTGTCATTAAAAGTATCATTACAAGATGTTGTTTTATTTCTAGTAAGAGATGACCGGGACGGGGTTAGCACTGTGAGCAAAGATGCCAGACAGATGGCTTTTCCCCAACCGGAACTATCTAGAAAAGCTAAAAGTTGTAAGAAGATTTGTCTTGGCGAATCTGTGGAAGGATCACCACATAGTTTTGTTCTCCTTTGTCATCATGTCTCTTTACTGGGGCTCTTGTGGGGCCTATTTTTAGTGGTATGCGATGAAGGTGCTGGTTGGTTCTCAGGTCATTATTCAAGGATGCCTCAGTCCTCTGTCGATCTCTCCTTAGATTCTGTGCTAATTTGCCACCAACTGGACCTCTGACACCTGGTCCCGCCTCTAACTCACCTGGTAGAGACCGGGGCAAGAGGGTACTACTGGTTGGAAGACGGACTTTGTAGTCACTAACCGGCCTGTTATACACAAATATAAATTCATAATGTGTTAATAGAACCATCTTGTTGTCTAATGGTGAAATATTTCAATAAATAAGATTGTGGGCATTAAAAATTTTATGGTGTAGTAAAGAAACCACGCTTACATGAAAATAATAAAATGAAGTCAGTCTCCCTCCGTGTATTGTAATATGAGCTTTTCTGTCTGTTCTTTGTCATGGCAGCCGTTCCACATATTCAGTTTCAGTTGGCTTTGGTCTGAGATGCCAGGGTTTCTTTTAGGCTTTTGTTGAATTAAAAACTGTATTTTGTGCATGCTATTTCCACTTCTACCTTAATTCATCAAGACTTGCATCTGATGCATCTTAAAGCCTGAGGATAGTTTGAAAACAACTTCTTGAAACCTTCTTCTGAAATACACACCAATGTCCAGGTATAAAAGGGATAAGTACATGTGTTGTATGTTATTTTATTCTCTTTCTAGTACCAAAATGAGCTTTGAAATTACATCATACAGTTGAGATGGTAAACCTCCCTTTGAACTGGAGTACCTTCAATATAAATTTGGAATATACTGGCAAATTAGCTTTTAAAGCCACTCTGTGCAGAAGTACTACACTTCTGACCACATGGGGGCAGCATATTCTTAGAAGGTCCATGCACCAGCCCCTGGCAGAAGATACAAAGAGCACCTCTAGTGGTTCAAAGTGTCACTACAAGATGTGCCTCACTCATTAACACAGTGTTGCCAGTGGCTCTTTTGTCAGCATAGCAGGTCTATTTGCATCCTTGTGGTCAGAAGTGGTATTGTTACATAGAGTGGCTTTTTTTATATGTTTCTTGGATGATGTACTGGAATGCAATTTCGTTGTACTGGGACGCTGGTTCAATGACAATAAATCCTCTTATTCCTTATTATTCCTTATTCCTTATTAACCTCTGTGTTGATCACCAACTACTCTGATGGATAGCATCTTATGCTTTAGCAGCTAAATGCTTTTTGTTTTTTTTTCGTATAAAGTCGTTTTTGTACGCTTTGATATTTGTTAGTGAAAACTGCTTCTGGCGAGAACAAAGAACAAGGCCAGGTTGTTCTCAAATGTCACACAAATTAGTGAATTTGCAAGCTATAAAACTAAAACTTTAATCCATATATTTTTCGCATTAAAAACTAACTCACACTATACCAATCCAAAGGAGCTTTTTCGGTTTTTTGGCTCAGAGGGTCCCCTTATAGCAGGGTTGGCCAAACTCCAGTCTTCGAGGGCCTCTGTCCTGCATGTCTTAGATGTTTCCCTGCCACAGCACACCTCATTCAAATGAATGAGCTGTTAACAGACTTGTGCAGACCTGGATGACAAGCTAATGATGATCCATTAATTTGATTCAGGTGTGTTGTGGCACGGAAACATCTAAGACGTGTAGGACAGCGGTCCTTGAGGACTGGGTTTGGACACTCCTGCGCGATAGGCATGGAGGTTAAGTCACTTTACAATGCTGTCTGAGATTTATCCTTTTTTGATCTCTTGTCTTCTCTTCCTCATCTGTCATTACTTTTTAGGTCCTCTATTATGATGTACACTGTACTCCTGTGAGCTAGATTCATCTTCTCGCCATCTTTGACCATCGTTATTGATGACAAAGTGATATGTAGTTCTCGTGACGGGACTCCAAAGTTACTTTTGGCAATTTTTGCTGATAGTAGGGAGAAAAGACTGGGAGACCTAGAAAAAACGCTTCCCAAAAATAATAAAGTATTCCTTCGGATGAAATTAAAGCTGATATTTTAACACGAAAATACTCCTTAGTGTTCTTTTAAATGGATCAACACTATTTTAGTTCATTTTCCTCAAGGTCTAAAGTGGGAGGCTGGTGATGTGGCACTATGAGTCTCAAATCAGCAGGAAGTGATTAATAATGCAGCAATAAAGACTCTCTGGGCAAACCTGCCTCTCAATAAACTCAAAAATAAAAAGAAAGTGTCCCAACAAATGAGGAAATGATTACGTCAAATTAAATTATAATTCCTTTGAAGCATGTTGTCATGACCAGTAGTAACGTGATACTACGGTAGTTTTGCATTAGCTTGTGTTTAAGCATGTACACTAAAGAGAGGACCAGGCACAGTGTTGAGAGATATGTTCCAATAAAGTTTAAATATTATTACTGGGAGCCAGCTTAGACTGCCATACAAGAATAACAAATAGTAAGGGCAGGGGGCAGGTTAAATTAAAGAAATCAGTCTGTTTTCAGAAAGAAAGAGGGAGGGTAAGAAAGAAAGAATGAAAGGAAAACCGAGACAGAAGTATTGGTTTGAGTGCTGTTATGGCTTGAAAATGTACTATAAAGTTAAGAAAATAGCCTGTAACAAGTTTGTGCGGAAAAAGGTCTCTCTCTCTCTCTCTGCTTCATTCCTTCCCTTCACTTTGAAATTATTCACTGTCATTCAGAGAACACTATAGTTTTCTGCTTGCAGCTGTCTTTGTTTGATACAAATGGACAGTTAGCGGGCCGTCTTCCTCAGAACTGTTATTGCCACAAAAAAGAAAAACATCTCATGACATTAAAATAGGTCCTTCGTCATAATTCAGTTAATGGGGAGATGCTGCCTGGCTCCGCCCACTCCTGCTAGCTGAACCTTGTTTTCAGTTCTGAGAAGTTCATTAGCTAATTTTGGGAAGATAAAACTGATGATAATGATGAAGACTATTCATTCATGCACACATTAAAAAAACAACACATGGGTATTTTCACATGAGAAGCAACACGTACTTGTACCAATTTAAATTACAGCAAGACAAGAGCAGTGGGAGAGAGGCCCGTGGGCTGGTGCAGATGTGTCGAACACCACTTTAGTGCAGAATTAGTAAGAAGCATGGGAGAGAAACAGAGCTGGCAACATCACCAAAAACTTTGCCAAAAATTAATTTTTGGAACAGCATGAAATTTCATATTTACTTTTATGGCATAAACAAATCTGTTTTGGTGACAAATTTACAAATCAGTCGCTCAAAAAAATGAAAACTGCACTCATTATATTTCAATGAGACACGATGTCTCTGAACAAACAGAACCCACTTCTGCTGTAGTTAAACATCTTTCTGGAGGCTTCAGGATCAGGATTTGATTTCATGTAAACACAGCTATATGTGTCAGGTTCGTCTCTTAGCAACTAAAAAACACATCAAGTAGCCTCTCCTCCTTGTTTCTGCTGCATTGTTTACTTACCTTGTGCTAACCTCTCCTTGTTGTTTGAGTGTTTTCTAATTTCTTGGGTTCCTTGCAGCACATGCAAATCATTTGTAAAGCCCCATTCCACAAGCTGTCAATACTGGTTTCTCAAAATCTGTACTTGGCGCATTGAAGCCATTTCACTTTGCCTTCCTGATGGAGCTCTGCAGATTGAAATTAGAGATTTGTAGCCCTGACAGTTGATTTTTCTCATGGTAATACTTAAAAAAACATGAATAATTTGACATCTTAACAAGGTTAAAAACTTGATTTCCCAATACTTTTCCTCAGAATTATGTAATTACAATGTCATGTGCCACTGCAACGTTTAAGAACACTCGAGCATAATTTTCTTTTAACGACTTCATTACATAAATGTGAAAAGGCATCTACACTAATTTATAGACACTTTACCTCAAACACCTTTTCAGCTTCAGATTAAGGAGTTATTTTCTTCATTATTTGGACCTTTGCTTATATAGTGCCTTATCCAGGCTTTACAGAGTGCTTTATTTTGTGTTTCTTATTTACTCATTCACACACACGGACACTAAAGTGTATTTATTACATATCTACTCTTTATACAGAAGTGCTTTGATTTCTATACTCACTTCGGCACATGATCAATCCAATCAGGGATCAATCCACCCACTTTCCAAATAAGAGGACAACCCACTGATCCATATCTGCTGAGACTGACAGTTGCAGTCCCAGCTGTGGTCAGCTGTGCTGAATTGTACTGAGTTGAGTAATCAGCCTGGTTTGATTCAGTTCCAATGCCTCATTTTAAAGCAGCACAATGAAGTTATTATTATTTTTCTTAATATTAAGATATCAGTTTACATTTGATTTGAAGGAATACCTATTTACTTAAGGAAATGTCTCACATTCTCTCCTCTTTACTATTGACTGAAATCACCCAGCGTAACTTTGGAAATCCCTTGTCTTTTCATAAATACGATCGCAAAGTCAAGCGCCAGTCACGCATTTTTCTGTCAAATCTTTCTGTAATTGCTGTTTTTACGCTTTTCCGAGACAAAATACCACCAAAAATCAGTTTGGAAAGACCCGGTCTGTGCCCACCATACCAGACTTGGCCCATCACTGGAGAGTTTTAACAGACGCCCCTGGAGGCGCCTCTTATTTCAGAGCTGGTCCATGAGCGGTACCTCTGTATTTGGTCCACTGGCTTTGTCTTGTGGTTTTGACCGGGCCGCTGTCATTTCACTGGAATTTCCTGCCATCTGTGATTTTCACAGACCCACACCTGCTTGTAGCTGCTTGCTTCAGCCCACCCTCTCAGGTATCAATAATTGGTAGCCACAGAAACCCTTTGTCATAATTACAAGACGATTTCAAGTACATGTGATGCAGTAAGTCATAATCGTGACCCAAATATTTTCTTTTGTAAATGTATTTTTCATGTGTACAAATCTCATGGTTGCTGTAGAGAAACAGGAAGCAGCTAGTGCATATTTGCACATGGATATATTATAATGCTGCGTGACTATAACATTTTGTTTCAAAATTGGGGCTCATGGCATCCTCTCCCATGATAAAGGAATGTTTCCTCCTTTCAGCTAAAGCTTATATCTGTCAGTTTGTTTCTTCTCTGCATTATTACTGGTAAAAATGCCTTTATTCATATAAATAAAAACATAAAGCTCATGCAGCAGGATTCAGTTAAAAGCATAATGAATATAACATTCTCAGGCATTCTGGTTTGCTTCCAAACATTCATTTTGCTGTAAATCATCAGTTGCCATTTCATATAATCCCTGCTGAGTCAACGTGCATATACCCACAACTTACTTCATTTTATTTTAAAGGATTTATATTATTTTGATTTATTTACAGACTTTTATGGCTCACATGTGTTTCTGTTAGATGTCCTCAGAGGATCGCTGTCCGCTCATTTCACGACATGCCACTGAGCACAAATCTTTCTTCTGGAATATTTTAGTCTACGTTGCCTTGAGAATTTCTAGCGAAATAACAAACAACTGCAAGCTCTTCTAAACTTGAACGACATAATCAAGTGACTTGCTCATTCATGGTTATCAACCTTGACGCATGCACATGCGTGGCAGGGATCCTACATTACCATAAACGATTCATTGGTCGACTTCTTTTATTATTCCTGCAAAAAAAAAAAAGACAGTGCTAAAAACTGTCCTTTACATCAGGTCTTTCTTTGTGTTTTAGTTTACCTCTTGTTTCCCAGCAGAGAAACAGGAAGTAGATATAAAAGTAAAGAGGAGTCCAGGCATTTGTTATAAGCAGTAAATGAAGTTGCAAAAAAAAAAAAAAAGAACGCATTTAAATGGCATAAATTCTACTCTTTGCATTGAAAAAATAAAATCTTTGAACATGCAAACACATTTGATGTAAAAACTTGAACTCTCCTTTGCCATGAAGTTTAAATTACTTGGGGTGCAGCCATTTTTTTGGTGGTGACAGGATTCAGATGACTTTCATCTGTGGCAGGTAACGTTCAGACTGGGCTCAGAGAAGTTAGATTTTATTTTTGTTCTGTTTTAGTACAAGGCTCCAGCAAGTCCTGGTCGCCCCTGGGATCCTGCCCAGTTTTGGCCATGTTTTACTGATGTCAGAATTAAAAAAAAAAAAGTGAAGTTATTAGGAATATCATGGAATTCCTGGAACTTGACAGATGTTTTCTATAGTCAGAGAAAGACGTTTCTGAAATTTTGGTCACCTGGGCCCAAAATATGAAATATTGAGCAGGAGACACCCCTCAGATGTTGTTTTACCAGAACTGTTAAACACACACACACACACACACACACACACACACACACACACACACACACACACGCTCGGACTGTTCATTCCTATTCTGAAGGGAACGATCAGTTTTACAAGAGACAAAAGCAGCCTGTAAGGCAAGTCAAGTTTATTTTTATAGCACATTTCATACACAAAAGCAGCTTAAAGTGCTTTGCAAAGGCATTAAGATGAAAAGAAAAGAAAATAAATTAATAAAAGCGGCGAAGGAATGCAAATAAAATGCATAATAAAGGGGAGCTTTGGGTTCTTTTGTTGCTTATTGTTATTGTTTGTATCTGCTCTATTTCCTTCACAAGTGTGATCCTTAAAAGCAGTGTCTGGCATTCAGGTCGACTCTGGTTGTTTTAAAGGTATTTTAACCATGAATTTGACTTGACACTTTCATTTGTACAAATACTTCCTCCAGCAGCAGAAAAAGTACAGTATATATTGTATATGTTTTACTATGATAACACAACTTACATTAAAACAGAACAAAAATGTAAATGATTTTATAAATGCCATTTTTACTTTTTAGATGGAAAATCATATTATGCAAGAACTGGAGTAAAGAAATGCTCAAGAACAGAGGAAGGTGAATTAACAGTGTCCTGTGTGAAATGAGATAAGCTGTTGATGTGAACAGGAGGAATTTGGACAATGAACTAAACAGTCTTGGATAAAAGACAATGAAAAATCCTCACAAGGGAACCAAAACTACCAAAACTTAGGGAAGGAGCTTAAAAGGAGAACAAGAACACAGGAGGGTAAAGTGGCTGGAAAAGACTGGTTAAGAAAGTATGACAGGAGACAAGAGACTGAGAGCTAACTGGAAAACAAGTTACAGGTGAAACCAGTGAGAGCAGGATGACAGAAACCAAACCTACCAGTGACACACTGGGAAAGTGGCCATTTTTGAAACTGCACACTGCGCTTCCAATGCATTATAAAGTTTATTCTGCATACTGGTGCAGTGGTCATTGTTAGTATGCAACGTGCCTCTATAAAAGCAACTATGCTATTGCACAACTAAGAATTGGATTATGGGATATGGCATGGGAGGCATACCGGTTAATGTGAGACTGGAAATTTTCCTGGAATTTTCCTACTGAAAATATTTTGGTAATTTTCAGAAGTTCTACATATCGTGCATATCGTGCATACTGCATGGTAAAGTCGGTGCACAGTAGTAGTATGTGCAGTTTCAAAAATGAGACAGGAGCTATAGTAAATAGTCACTTAACAAAAAACAGGACCTTAATAAATGCAACGAGCACAAGAAGACCAGAGCTGAATCGTTACTAAAACCAGAAACCTAACAGGAACAAGAACACAACAAAAACCTGGGCTAAAATCCAAAGATGAAGTCAGATATAATGAAAAGCACAATTCTTGATGTACAGTTAGCCAGAAGTTAAAGAAAATCACAATCTGGACTCTTAAATGTCTGTTAAATGTTCCACTAATGAATGATAACTTGATGCAGAGGGAGAACTCTCTGGGGGGTCGCTGTCACCGAATGTGTTGATCATTCACGCCCTTTATTCAGCCGACACGCTTGAGTTGTGATTCAGTACGGTATGTTTTATTTCGTGCAATCTGAGCGTGTTATTCACCTGCTCACGCTGACCTTACATTGACTCAAACTGCCTCCAAAACACTTCTAAGCGCCAGACAATTTCCCCACGCAGCATTAACACATTTCTGTGTTACACATCAATGAGACAAATGATCAAATGCATGAAAATAATTAAAGGGAGGTCAGGTCCTCACCACAGCGTGGCCACATTTATCACATCAGAGACTCGCAGTCAAACACACTCACGGCACTCTGAGCAGAAACACTTAGTCATGGATCCGGGGCTTTGCTAAAACACGTCAACGTTGGTCCAGCTGCAGGTCATTATATAGTTCAGCTTCAGTCACAAGAACAGATGGTGGACATCAGTCACCTGGCTTTGTGAAAAGAGCAACCCGACAGAATATGTTCAATAAAAGCTCCACGTTAAAATCGTATTGATAAAAATCACATCAAATTCATGGCTTAAATTCAGACAAGAACTGAATTATTGAGGCAAAACACATGCTGGTGTTCATGGTTTAATGATTGGTGGTTTTGTTTTTTTGTCCCCCTTTTGAAGAACTTGTCACATTATATATTTCAATCAGACTTTTTTTTCCCGTCCTGTGTATCATAGATCTTATTTTTTTCTCTTATTCCTGCCATTCACCACCTGCTGTTTAGTTGGACAAGGCAAGTTTATTTGTGTAGCTCATTTCATACACAAACAGAACTCAACGTGTTTTACAAAGGCATTAAGATAAAAAGAACAGAAAAAAATTCATTTGATTTTAGAAAAAAATAAAACAGCATAGGAATTCAAACAAAATACTGAATATAACCACAAAAAAATGGATTTATGCAAAAAAGAATAAAACAAAGCTTAAGATAGATACAAACAGAGTTATATTAAACAAAGGCATGGATCTCTCTCAGTAACAGGAATCAACTGATGGTGAAAAGATCTCAATCTGTACAAAGTCAGGACTGTAAAGAGGGCTCCATCTCTGCTGATCAAAGACATCCTCTCTTCAATGATTTTATTTTGCTCCCATCTTGTCGCAGACATATTTCAGCCACAAAAAGCAGAACAAGCCCCACGGCCGTTGGCTTTTTAAACAGCTCATTATGATGTGTAGTTTTTGATCTGTTATTGTGTGTTGTTAGGCGGTTTGCATGTGTCTCTGCTGGCTGGACATCAAATTGCCCCTCTGGGACAGTAAAGATAACGATACAAAGAACCAGCAGAGTTTTCAGTTTAACTTTAATAGGGCATATACATGTAAAAAGCATATATATTCCTTGATTTTTTCCTGTAGCTGGCATACATTGGGTTGGATGGATGAATTGGATGGATGGATGGATGGATGGATTTCTCCGATCTCTGCCAGATTCTCTGTTGCTGCTCCGTCATGGTTGTCGGTTCCTGTTTTTTTTCTCTTAACTGTTTCACTGAAAGTCTTCACTTTGATCACATCTTGATCGTTTTATTTGGAATCGGTTGTGGTTGTACATTAAGGCTAAATGACAAAAACCCTGTCATTGTCCAAGTAATTCTTGACCCAACTGGATTGTATGCCTTTCTGATCTTGAAATATTGGATTCACTGGATCAATCATCTTGGCAGATCACAGAGGTCTATCTTTCCATGATCCATGAATAATAATCCATGTATTGTGTAAAACCCAAAGTTTGGATAAGCCATCATTCTGGCCAAAAGATCACACAAAATTCCTTGGGGAAGATCTTAGAGAAGCGTCCTTAAACACTATGATGCTATCTGTCATTTTGTATTCGGTATAAGATCCTTAACAAATGTTTTGGCAGCAATCTTGATAAACGTCATACAGTTTACCCCTCCATGTCAGAACTGCAACATTCCCTTGACTGAAATGTTTAATGTGCGTCCAGCGACTGTTCTAAAGTGTCACAATCAATTATGATCTCAATAAAATCATGTGAAGCAGAAAACTAACATACATATGTATATGTGTGTAAGGTAAAATTATTAGGGATGGAGCGGTTATCGGTATTACAGTAAAGCGTGGTAAAATTTTACGCGATAACGATTACCGTTTATGTTTGACTTCATCTCATTATCGTGGTCGATTACCAGGATATGTAATATCAGCCTCATTCAAGTCTTCGAGCGACTGTGTCTCGCGTGAATATGTAGCTTGTAACATCGGCACCGTAACGTGAGCATGGCGGAAACTGGTGATAGCAGCAGGACATTTACCAACCCACTAAAATGATTAAATCCAAGGTCCATGCATATAAAAAAAAAAAAAAAAAAAAAAAAAAAATATATATATATATATATATATATATATATATATATATATATATATATATATATATATATATATATATATATATATATATATATATATTTTTTTTTTTTTTTTTTTAAGAATGCAGAGGGACAACTGGTGGAGGACAATTATCCTGTCTGCAGAGCACTTGTTTACATTTTATTGTAATTTGTACAAGCAACTTGAAGGAGCTAAGGCTAATGCTTCAAGCTACTGAGATGTTTGACCAAGTGTAACCTGGTTTGCTAACGCGCTTTGCTTACTCGCATTTCGTAAACATTACCGCTGTGTGTTTGTTCGTTAACTGATCATTAACTGATCCGACGACCATATCGCCGGCAGTTAGCACCACACAGTCAAAAACCTTTTGCCTTTCCGGGTCAAACACCTAACCAATAACAGGCAGCTACCTTTATACCTGACCCTCAGGTAACAACACAGCGACACCCACAGACACACAGAGTGAACTACAATTCATAACAACATATTTGGCTCCTATACAACTGTTTCTTTATTTGCACATTCATACTTATTTAACGTTTAGTTTAAAGTCCAAAGTTTATTTCATTTGAACTTGCACTATAATTTTTGTTCCTGATAATTATTTGCATATTTTGACCTACTATGGTTGTTAAAGTGTTTATTTAAACTTGCACAAGACAAATATACATTGTTCCTGTTATTTGTTCTGTTCATTTAAAATAAAACCTCTTTCTGTGCCAGTTGTTTGCCCTTTTAATGTGAAAGTTTCAATTTGATAAGATTTTGGCTTCTGATGTTTTAGTATGACAAGAAAATCACAAGATTTTGTGAAATTATTTAAATGTATCTGTTTTTTGGACATTTATACAGCAATGAAGAATATCGCGATATTATGATGATAATTCTGTGATAATTTGGTCACTACAGTATAATTGAGATATCAAATTTTCTATATCGTTACATCCCTAATGTGTGTGTGTGTGTGTGTATATATATATATATATATATATACAATTTAACAATTTAGATTTAATAAGAATCTTATTTTAATAAGAATTATACTGTTCACTTTAATAAGAAAAGTGCTTAGACTGCTTACTGGAACATAGCTGCTGGTAAAAATGAATCACTTAATTTTAATGTAAAGCAATAATAGTGCTGCATATTTTAGCTCATTTTCCAGCAGCAGAGATGGATGTCTGACCTTGGTGAGTCTCTATGGAAATAGCTGTTGTGTCCCAGCCATGTCCATCATTTTTATTTGCCATGTAGTTTGCTCTAGTTTGCAGCCTGTTTCTGCTTTCAGTTATGTTTTCTTTTTCCACAAGTGTTGAGAGCTCAGGGCCACTGGAGACTTAAGCCTATTTGTAATGTAAATAACACTCAGTGTATCTTGATCTTTGACTGATAGCTCATCTCGTTTTCACATTTTGCCTCTTCCAGCTGGAGTTCCAATATATTTAAGGATGGAAGAGTAATCACCTCCTCTGTCGGGGTCGAGTGGGGCAGTTCTGCATTCCTTGCTTCATTTTCAAGTTGTGTTTCCACAGACATCAGTGTTTTTGTCACCTGGATAAGCTTTGTTTTCAATCAAAGCCTCACAGGTTTGGCGCGACTCAGCGCTCGTGTCTTTTTGGACTGACATTTTCCATGGAGCTGTTGCCGCTTCACACTGCCCCCTTCATTGAGCCGGTCATTCACTTAGTTGTTACAGGGGTTTTTGCTTGGAAAAAAAAAAAATCACCATCTTTTTTCAAACAAACTTGACCACAGTCTGACTGGCATATGTTCAAAAATTAAATGGCACATCCTAGCCATCTGTTCTTCATCATTTGCATTAATAACTTAAGACTCTTTGTGCACTTAGTTCTTGGTGGACGGCGTCGTGCACAGGTGTTTCTGCACATACATCCATTGGCTCTGACTTCCTGATGGCACTATTTGATGCCAAGTGTGTAATGAAGCACTCTTTTTAACTTTACAGACCTTTTTGTGGAAAAAAAAGCATATAAAGTTCTTTGAATGACCTCACTGGTCAAAGAAATAAGTTTAAATAAGATCAAAGAAGTATATAATAAGTTCACTGAAAAGATAAAAATCCTAGATTTGAAGACTCTAGTGTCACTGGGGACGTACTGGGACGTAAAGGCATGAAGTTATTGGTGTTTAAAGTCACAGTCGGAGCTAAAGTATTCTATGTTTGGGACCCACGTTGTAGTCGGCGCTTATACTTGTCCATTATTGGTTGTGCTGTTCTGTAATTACATTTCCAAACGCTCTGTGACAGAGCAGGTTCTTTTCTGCAGCGCTGTAGCTTGTTGTGCTGAGCTTCCTTTATGTAGGTCATAGCAACGGAGAAAACAAAACATAAATTACATGACTTGGAGATGATAAATATTGAGCAACAGTAATTTTTACTGACACTGCAGCAGTCTATCTTTCCCACCCGGCTTAAAAATAACAAAGTATTAGTGTAGTTATATTTCTGGGAGGTGCCCGTCAGGCTACTATGGAGGTTATGATGTAGGGTTCCTGGCACGAGGAAGCATTGATGGGTGATAATAAGCTTTTAGGACTCTTTAGTTTGCTATTTCTATGTACTCTGAACAGTATTTCCAGTGAAGGATATGAGTGAGTTGGATAAGTCACGTCAGCTTTCCAGTAGCTTTTTTTCCATTTCAGATACTGATTAAGAAACATTGGCTGATTCCCACGTCATCTCAAAACCTTCAGGTAAACTCGTAAGCTTATGAATCCAGACGCAGAAACAGTGCTGAGACTGAGTTTGGGCAAAAGTACTGAAAAACTAGATCAAGGTGTTGAAGTTGGATGCAATAAATAAATAAACGCATTTCTTTATATCAGCAAAACTCTCTGCTGCAGACAATGAGATTGTCTCTATTATCGGAGAAACCTTTGACAGGAATTACATTAAAAGAGAGAGCGGTATGTCTCACATTCAGACAGAGAGGTTAGTGGTCCAACATCAAACTCAAAGGTAAGGCTATCATATTATTCTAGTATTTATGCGCTCTCCTCTTTTAACACGCTCTACACATGGCTGGAGGCGGAAGTAGAGTTTGTTCGTACCGAGGAATAGTTCAGAGCTGCTAACATTTTCATGAATGCACAAACACTCTCAAATTTAACAATTTACACATCGATCCATTTTGCTCACGTTTCATTGAATGAGGCTGAATTAATTCTACGATTTCGTCTGTCACTGATTTGGCTCTCTGGCTTTCCTTGTGGAATGGCTCTCGTTTCTGAGAAGCTCCAGAGTTCGCTGCTGAGGTTCTTCTCGTCTTTCTCTTTGACTTTATGTGAATTCACCCGATAGCTCCTGAAAAGCTTAAAAAGCGCCATTCGTGCCTCCAGTGTGAGCGTTCCAACATAAAATAGCACCACACTTCCAGCGTAATGCTTTTGCTACACCAGTGGTCCCCAACCTTTTTGTAACTGCGAACCGGTCAACGCTTGACAATCTTACTGCGGACTGGCGGGCTTCCTCGTTACATTGCGGCAATAACATAACATGAGTATCACATCAAAGTCTCTGGTAACATCCTCTGTACCCATTAAATAAATAAATTAATTAAAAAAAAAAACCTCACGCAGAGTGGGCTTGGTACTTGGGAATCACCTGTCCTGATAAATCCATATTTCAGTAGGACTCCTGGGATTGTCTGTTAAAAGCTTTCTTTCTTTCTGTCTGTCTGTCTGTCTGTCTGTCTCTGTCTGTCCCTCCCTGTGCATTTTCCCCTTCACAAGGAAACTTTCCAAAGATGTGTGTTTATTATTCATTTTGCTAGCTGGGTTAGCATTTTTGCACTCAAGTGACCGAGATGCAACCGGTGAGAATCCGGTCATTTTTCAAAATAAAAGCTTGTTCAGACTCATATAATAAATAAAACTTAAATAGCTAATTTTTTTCTTGCGTGGCCCGGTACCAATTGATCCGCGGCCCGGGGGTTGGGGACCACTGTGCTACGCAACTGTTTCAGTCCAACAACTCACATCTCCATCTATCGACCCAAAACAGAAAATCACAAGGCAGGACTGCAGGACTTTGTGCGCTGACTTTTAGAGCAACAAAGAGGAATTGAGATTGTTTTTATTAAAATTAAGTAGCTCCGAGGCATGAACGTTAATACTCACAGATCCCGATGCAGAATCTATGAATATTTCCAATGTTCGTATCCAGATTTGACAACTATATCTCAACTTTCTTAAGTCTTTTCTTGACTTCAGTTCTTCAAGTTAGTCTTAGTATTTTTGTCTTATATACAGTATGCTTAGTGTATTATTGGCTAATGTAGGGGTTTCACAGATATATGTAATTTTATTGTCAAGCGTTTAATCAGGATCTCTGGTACTTCGCCCTTGCACATGTACTTTGTCCTCACGGTACAGTCATCCACGCACATCTCCAACAGTTTATATATTTTGAACACTTTTCTTCAAGCCATGCAACGCCCCAGTCTTCTGTGACTGCTTGCAAACTCAACACTTAGATTTGGCCCCTACTCATCACCTCCGCCAGCAGCTGTGTTGAAGTGCAGAGCAAAGCAGAAAATCAGAGAAATAAGACTTTTATTTCCCCACTGATTCACGGAGGTTGTGTTGTGAAGCATAGAAGAGCACATCCAAACCTCTACACAGACTGACCAGTGGTGGTCACTGAGGAAATCAAACTCTTGACTGAAGCAACGTGATTTTTAAGTCTTTTATAGAGTTGGGACATTTTATCAGATGAGCCTCCTGGAATAAATGTGAATAATATAAAACAGGCAGCCGCTAGAAAAGCACATCTTTGGATTCTCTCTCAACACGCAAAGTTGAAAATTGAGTGAATTATGATGTATTCCCGCACCACAAAGTTAAATATTGGTTTTAGAGGATTAACGTGTTTTGAGCGTGGAAGAACTGAGATTCTGTTTATTCATAAAAGTGTAAATACCCACCCTTCAGCCAGTTCTGTTCTGCTATTACTGGGCTACGGGTCTCTTTAGTGTCTTATAAAAAAACACACAAGAAACAGTTGTGAAGGTAGTTACGTAATTCTAATGTTTCCTTTAATACGGAGCCAGCCGCATTTATGAGCTTTTCTTCACTTGCGAGCATACTGGCTGAAGCTGAAATACAGAAAAATATCAAAGTCTCACAGAATTGATTGAAGAAGGTAGTAAAGATCACCACCAGGGGTGGAAATCAGATCAGTACTGGCTGTTCAAGATAAATGTTGAGTCTTTATGGCTCAGTTATCTCATGGATGAAAATAGGAACGAGCTGCTGTAAAGCAGTTATCAAAGTCATCTCACTGATGCAGGTATACAGCTGGACACAGAAATAAATACTGCACATAGACCATGCACTGCCCAAAAATGTATATGTGTGTATATATATATATATATGTGTGTGTATATATGTGTGTGTGTATATATATATATATATATATATATATATATATGTGTGTATATATGTGTGGATGAGATCCGCACGGAGTTCCTCAAGGCTCTGGATGCTGAGGGGCTGTCTTGGTTGACACGCCTCTGCAGCATCGCGTGGACGTCGTGGACAGTTACCGCTGGATTGGCAGACTGGGGTGGTGGTCCCCCTCTTTAAAAAGGGGGACCGGAGGGTGTGTTCCAACTACAGGGGGATCACACTCCTCAGCCTCCCTGGGAAGGTCTATTCAGGGGTCCTGGAGAGGAGGGTCCGTCGGATAGTCGAATCTCGGATTGAGGAGGAGCAGTGTGGTTTTTGTATATCCGTTTTATATATATATATATATATATATATATGGAAAAATTATAGACCATTTTTTCTTCATATATATATATATATATATATATATGACATAACAACATGAATGCATAATAATTTTTATTATGATTTATTACAGCTGGACAGAGAAATGGTAAAATATCTCTTAAATAAAACTCTTATGAGCAATCTTTGTGGTTATCGTTATGTTTGTCCAAACAAATGTACCGTTTAGTTGTATATATATAACATGTGTAATATATGACTTTATATAATTTATGATTAATATTTATTATTCAAATTATTTTTAAAACAAGATAAATAATATAATATTTCCATATCTTTAATCATGACAGTTACTGCGACAATTTAATTTCCCTATGGGGATCAATTCAATAAATTATCATTGAACTATGTGAATTGAACTGAAAGTTCAAATCTTGGAAATAACAGAACAATTTTCAGCGTTCAGTTTGGTAGAGGCGAACATTTTTAATTTAATGTCTTTCTTTCCTCAGGAGGGGCATTTTTTTTCATTGAAACTTTACAAAAAGGGATGTCACTACTTATAATAACTAACACATGCAACACGGTTTAAAATAATGCCTGTTCTTTTGTTAATTAGTTCATGTGTCAAATCTAGAGACACACAGGATTAACAACTTATTTTCACTCTTGCTTGTCTCTACTCTTGTGAATACGTCTGTTTGTGCATTCATTCGTATGGGAACTTCCATATATTTTTCAGGAGGAGCTTCGCCTCCTGAGTGCGTGGGGAAAACATTTAAACATGTGCAGGGAATTTCAGGAGAGAATAGAAGGTTCAAATTTAGCAAGTATGACTACCGAGGATAGGAGGATGCAGTTGGAGCAGCAATGTACTTGATAGTATCACAGCTCAATTAGCAGTCTAACATGTATTTCAAGGCATCTACAATTTAATTGAGCATAGAAAAAAAATCTGAACTTTAACGTGTAATGTCACATTCCACACATGGAGGCAAAAGTATGTGTAACCATTACTGTATATGATGTGTTTTTTGTTTTGTGGCTCTAGTGGCCTTTTTTAAATTGACAGTGTACAGACAGGAAAGCAGGGCAGAGAGACAACGGGTAAGACAGCCTATGGACTGCTGGCTCAGGCCACCCAACTATCCAGCAGCCCATATGATGCATTTTTAAGTTTGTTTTATGCTTTTGTATTTCAGCTGTGTTATTAAAAAAAAAACAAGTTTGGTGGAGGTGAAAAAAAAAAATCTGCAACATTAGAGGAACTTTTTCTAAAATAAGTTCGATCTTGATAAATTTTTAAAATCACAAATTTAAAATCAGAAGAACTACATCCTCACATGAAAACATCTTAAAAACTACATTCTGTTATACAGCAACAAAGTTATAATATTCTCTTTTACTCCTTTCTTCCTGCCATGTTGTCGTCTTAAATGTACACGAGTCTCCACCGGATGCATCCTTGATAAAATGTGCGAAAGCAAGAACGCATCCGGGGATTTCAGCCGTACGTGTTTAGATCCGGACTTAGAACTGGATTAGCCCTTTGACTGAAACTGATGACAAGTTACGATTGAGAAACCAGAGAATAAGTTTCCCTCCCATTGCACCAAATGAGTTGGTGTTAACCAGCATTAGCATTGTTAGCATTGGCATCGAGCTGACCCACCCCAAAAAGATGTGGTGGCAGACTTTGGTCAGAGCATAACTCCCCTCTCCAGATACACGACCTCCACTCCTGAGTGATTGAGGTTTAGTGAAAGGTGGAGGTCACATGTTTCTGATCTAGAGTAGAGCTCCACGGCTCCACAGTCTGCAGCCAGATCCCCTCTCAATCATCCACAAAGGATTTTAGTCTCTTCCACTGAACACACCAGGGGCATGTCACATGTTTCATATGTTCTGAAGGAGTGATAATGGGACATAAAGGCTCTCTGGGTAGATTTTTGTGACGTCCAGCAACCACCTGGGGAAAAGCACAGAAACATGCAAGTACATCATGGCAGACTGCAGGCTGACAACCCCCTCTGTCCATACATGCAGACTACACATTTGAACTTTGAAAGCTGTATAATAAACTGTTTTTCAGGCCTCCTTTGTCTTTATTTTCGGTAACAGAGGCAGTTGAGGGCAGACGGGAAAGTGGGACCGAAGAAGTGACTGACCAGGTGGTCAGGTTCAGCTTTCTATAATGATATTTGGTTTTATAGTTCAGGCACAGCATTGTCCAGCATGTATTTTCTGTATTGTGAATTATATCTTCACTCCAAGTGTTTTTAAGGACGCATTTAAAAAAAAAAAAAGAAATCCACGCATCGCCCTGTTTGATGAAACAGAAACATCAGCAATCATAAAAATATTTATGGAGCGAGAGATTAATTGCTCTGTTTTGTTCAACACCTGGTTGCTAATCGTCTCCATCTGAGACTCAGTGTTGGTTTTATACAGCCTGCATTTATCAGACATTTTTTAAGATGAAATAGTGACCTGTTGCGCCTGGGAACACGATTAGAGAGGGTTTTTGTGTTTAGATTAGTGTGTTTAGTTTCCATTTACTCAAAACAATGAGGTAAAGTCTCTAAAAAAAATGTACAACCACATAGTAGGGTTAAAACTGTCTGTCTTCAATACTTGACAAGAAAATATTAACTATGATTCCTTAAAATATAACCTTAAAATAACGAATTGCATCTTGTGAAGCCACAGGAGCTCGGCTAGTAGATGTCAGACCGATAGTTAAATCCCCTCTTTATCTGTGAAGCAGATCAATGTATGACGACATGCTCAAATCTCCCCGTACTGGTTATTGATCATCTCCAGGACAACATGAGCAAACGTATGAAAATTAGAAAAATCAGAAAAAGTTTCTTCTTGTGGGTTTACGCTCCTCATTTTCAATTATGATATCTTTCCCACGTTTCAGATGAACCGAAAAGCACAAAACAACTCTGCTTCCTGAACCAAAGTGCTCGTTGTTGAGAAAAGTACACATTTGCTTGTCATGAAGTGCCACAGCTGTGTTTAGCTAACCTCAGCAAGTGAGTCTTTAAAAGACGCCACAAGAGATGAGGCTGCTATTTTATGAAGCTCACTGGCTCAGTTGAGGCTTTGTGGGACACTTTTCTTAGTTTCACTGTCTGACTCTTCTCTCTGGATCAGAGCCAGAGTGTTTTTGGGTGAATGTCACAGTTGCACTCTCAACTGGACTCCGTTACGTTTGTGGCAGAGTGGATGTGATTATAAACACCGAGGTGATTATTTTTCTTTGATTATTTTCTTTGCCCTCAAAGCCATAATATTGGTTTTAGGTCTCAAAGCCAGCAGGTACTAAGCTGCAATTATCATTCTTCATTTATACCAAACCACTTTTTCTGTTGAGCTGGTTGACACACAGACACATCGCAGCCTCTCTAATTAAGATTCAACCACAGTTCCCATGACTGGTCTGTTACACGACTCTGGTGGGGGGAACTCCAGCAACTTACGGGAAGAATCATAAAACTGTAAACCAGACTATACCAGGAAACTATGGGCCTGAACCTACACTTAGTGACTCTCTCATCAGCTAATATAACTACAGAAATGAACTTACTCATCCTCTTAGCTACGCCGGTTTCTGCCCCATAAAATAGCTGTCAGGACGAAATACCATTGAAGCTTTTCTGTGACTAATTACACGTGGCAGAGTTCCGGTTGGGAATTAGCTCATCAATATTTGGCAGGTTGGAAGAAAACGCTGGTGCTCAAGTTTAGTCCAGTAGTTATTCACAGACTTTGACACAGTAGAGCTACTGTGCTTGCAGCGGGGATGAGGGAACTTCTGTTTGGCCCGCTGTTTTCCAGTCTCCATGTAGTGCATCAGTAGCGGGCAAAAGATGTGGTCTAGTGGTCCCCGTCTGTTAACAAGCATCTGGAGCGGGTTTTAGGAAACCGACTGCCAAGCAGCACCTGACTATTTGCCGCAGGGGTGGCCTTCAAGGCTACGATGGTGAATTGGCTCCAACTGTCACAGCTGCTAACAAACATGGTGGCACAACTGAAATATTTGATCAAAACATTCAGAGAAAAGGCTCAAACTTAATGTAATCATTCAATACAAGCATAAAAATAATCATTTATATTTTAAATAATTAAATTAAAAATAGATTTAAAAGAAAAATAAATTAAATAAAAAATGAAGAGTGCAGATAAAATCCTTTCAGTTGTCATATGCACATCTAAACAGAACTGTTTTCATCCTGGATCTGAACATTGTCAGAGTAGAGGCCTGTCTCACATCTTCTGGAAGACTGTTCCAGATTTTAGGAGCATAAAACTGAAACACAGCTTCACCTTGTTTAGTTCTGACTCTGGGCACCAGCAGGAGACCACTACCTGAGGTTCTCAGAGTCCGGGTTGGTTCATTATGGCTCTAACATGTCAGAGATGGACTTTGGGGCCATGAAGAGACTTGAACACAAGTAGAGCTGTTTTAAAGTCTTTTCTCTGAGTGACAGGAAGCCAGAGACCTCAGGACTGGACTAATATGGTCGTATTTCCTGGTTCTAGTCAGGACCGGTGCAGAGACCTCAGGACTGGACTAATATAGTCGTATTTCCTGGTTCTAGTCAGGACTGGTGCAGAGACCTCAGGACTGGACTAATATGGTCGTATTTCCTGGTTCTAGTCAGGACCAGTGCAGAGACCTCAGGACTGGACTAATATGGTCGTATTTCCTGGTTCTAGTCAGGACGGGTGCAGAGACCTCAGGACTGGACTAAGATGGTCGTATTTCCTGGTTCTAGTCAGGACTTCGTGCAGCAGCGTTCTGGATGTACTGCAGCTGTCTTACAGCTGGTTTAGAGCCCAGTGATCAGGCCGTTACAGCAGTCTAACCTGGTGGAGACGAACGCATGGATCAGTCTTTCTAAATCTGGTTTAGACACTATTCCTTTGATTCTGGCAATGTTTTTAGATGGTAAAAAGCTGCTGATGTTATTGCTTTAATGTGGCTGTTAAAGTTCAAATCTGAATCCAATATTACCCCTAAATTTCTGACCTGATTTTTAGGTTCTAGAGAGTGTCTCAAGGTGACTGATAACACTTTCTCTTTTTTTCTGTGGGCTACAGACAATGATTTTGGTTTTGTCTGAGTTTAGCTGGAGAAAGTTGTTTTGCATCCACACACTGAACTGTTCGATGCAGTGACACAATGAATCCACAGGCCCATTTTCTTCTGGTGTCAGTGACACATATCTCTGAGTATCATCTGCATAGTTGTGGTAGGACACATTAAAGCTGCATATTGGCTGGCCTAATGGAAGCATGTACAGATTGAACAACAGGGGTCCCAGGATTGACCCCTGGGGAACCCCACAGGTCATGGCCATTTGGTCTGAGACACAGTTACCAATTTTAATAAAGTGTTTCCTGTCCCTGAGATAGGACCTGAACCAGTTTAGAGAATTTTCAGAGATTCCCACCCAGTCTTCTAACCTCTGTAATAAGATCTCATGGTCAACTGTGTCAAAGGCAGCGCTTAGGTCCAGCAAAACTAAGACTGAGACTTTGAATGTCTGTGTTCAGGCGAATATCGTTTGTCACCTTGATCAGGGCTGTCTCAGTGCTGTGGTGGGGCCTGAAGCCTGATTGAACAGAGTAACAGTCACACCGTCTTCCTGGTGTTACGGTCACTGATGGAAAGCGTGAAATGGCCCAAATCTGAACACGCAGAAGTCGGGGAAATCATAAAATTTAAATTTAATCTTTTACAGAAATTACCTCAGTCCAGCCCAAAACCAAAGATGAATCATTGGTCACAAAGAAAAGATGGAGTTCAGTTGTGTAGAAGCATTTTGATAAAGTAGATGTACAGCACAAACATAACATGATCCAGTTGCCATGCTAACAGGCCACACCACAAACCATTACTAACATTTAAAGACGTGCCGCAGACTGCTGTACAACAAATGCAAAACGTCATGCAGAACCAGCGATGATGTTTCAGCCAAGTCAATAAAAAAGACCACAACGACTGAGTTGTTTGTGACAGTAAAATCAAAATGAGGAAAGCCTCATGGAGTCTCAGGAAGAGACCAACTCTGCTACCGACGTCTTGGGATGAGGCGGGCTGTCGTTAAACACAGTGACCAAACACGGGTTTGAAAACCTTATCAGAACGCTTGATAAAAGATACGCCATTCCCTCTTTTAGTCAAGTCCCTCATTTTAGACACGTTTCCCCTCCAAAATCTGATATGGAATATATTAAGGAAGTTCAAATGCAGATGACAGATGTGGAAATTTAAACCTCAACAACTGATTTGTGGTCAAGCAAAACAACTGAGCCACATCTGCGTCATGGGTTCCAATTCGCTGATGATGAAGTTGAGGAATTGATTACAGTCACCTGCTGGTGTTTTTTCTGGCACCAAGTTGCTTTTTTTTTTAAAATAGCACCACTGCTTAGCGTGCATTATTGTGCCTTTTTTGATGACGCGTGAATATTTTTCAGATTAGCAGAGCACCTAGTGAAGTTTGATTCAGAGGAAAAGTGTTCTTTGTCCATTTTAAAGACCATTTAGGGCCTATGTTGCAGACAACAGAGCAGTGTTAGTGGAACGGGCCGCTGTTAAAGCCAGAATGATTTGGATCAAGGACATTGTTTCTGTGAGAAGAAATCTGAAACCTGCTTCAAAACTCCCCTTGAAACTATTTAAAACTGTTAAATTATGCTTATGGATCAGATTTGATACTTTTCCTCCTGAGTAACACTTGTCTTCGATACTTTCTGAATCATTATTCTGCCACTGGGACATTAGGCCTTGATGTAAAATGTTTCAGAGATGTAACGTTTGTATTTTCAGATGACTCATTTGGGTCTGGTTTCTGTTTCTCAGTGTGATGACCGACCACGCAGCGCTTTGGGATGCGAGACAGAAGATCATACCTGCAGAAGATGCCAACAGCTGCTCATTCATTAAATCTGAAGGCCGTTGAGTATTGAAAAGATGGTGTGGATGGTTTTATTTGAAATCGACTCTTAAAGTTGCTTGAGAAGAATCACCATCAGCGAGCTCTCTAGGTGGTAGCAGGGGCCAACATGTGGCCCCCAGATGTTGGGCCTCCAGATGTCCAGCTGACTCTTCCCAGTTTTGGGAGTGTGTTTGAGGACGCCGAGGATCTTCAGGTGCCTCTGTCCCCCGGTGGCTTCTGCCAGTCATCAAGCCCTTCAGGAGGCCTGTGCTGCCTTCCCAGGACCTCGCTGTCCTTGTCTTCGCTGGGATGTGACCTCACCTCCCTGCTGAGCTGTAAAACAGCTGGACCCTGCATAGAAAAGATTGTGGAGAACTTAACTACCACAGGCCAAGCAAACCCCAAAAACAGCACCCAGAGGTTCAGCTGTTACCCCCAGCCCTCCCTGCCTATTTCTCACATGCTCACCAGCTGTGCCACAACGCCATCTTTTGGCTCCCCACCTTGCTCCCTTTCTTCTTCTTCCTCCTCTTTGCTCCTCACCTCTTGCTTGCCTCTTTCTGATAACCAAAACAAAGCGTCTCAGCAACAGCACAATCTACAGGATGAGTATTGCTCGATAAAACAAGAGCCTACAGATGATTTCTTGCCTTGTAAAAGGGAACCATTTCAAATTAACGTTCAGCAGGAGGACCTGTTTCATCTTGGTCAGTCTCTCAAGGGTTACAATGGTCAGGACAGCACCCAGTCCCCTCTGAACTCGCCCAGGCTCGATAGACCTCCTGGACAGGACTTCATGGATCAACAGGAGCAGTCGTGTCATTGGATCGACTGCATCGCCACCTATAGCAGCCAGGAGGAGCTGGTGAGGCACATTGAGAAGGTGCACATCGACCAGCGCAAAGGGGAAGAGTTTGCGTGCTTCTGGGCCGGCTGTGTCCGACGGCATAAACCCTTCAACGCTCGCTACAAGCTGCTCATCCACATGAGGGTCCATTCTGGAGAAAAACCCAACAAATGCATGGTGAGTCACTTTGTCGTTGAGGGGTGTTTTCCTGGGGAGCACTGGAGGGAGGAGGAGGAGGGAGGAGCTAGCCTTCTGTGCTTTCTTGATGTTTTGTCTCAAACTAATCCAGAAATCGCTTACCTTGCCTTTAGGGAATTCCTTGAGTGCATGGTCTCTGTTAGTGGAAATGCTGAAATACGCCCCATGGAAATGTTATAGACAAGACGTAAGTGTGTATAGTGCAAAACAAACAAACAAATAAATTCATGTTTGGCATCCTGAACAAAGACTAGGGGGAAACTCTTAAAGTGGTTTGTGCAAAAAGCCCCAGATGTGTGAATACAGTGAAAAGGCCAGTTCAAAATAAAACTGTAAGAAAATAAAACATTATCAGTTAGTTATGCCTTATTTTTCTTTCTTGGATAACTGAAGTTTGCAGATAAACATTTCTGACACCGCAGCTTGAAAATGGAGCCATTGTTCTTGGCTTTTCATTGACAGTCCACTTGAAACAATGAATTGACTTCAATTAATTTGTCTTCAGGGCTTAATAAAGTATTTTTTAAATTGAATTGAACTGAACTGAACTGAACCAATAGGATCTTGCATGTAGTTTTACAGAACAACCAGTGAGAATTCAAAGTTTTGATTGGTCCAAGATGGAAAAATATGGGTAATTTATATGGGTTTTGTCACCTTTCATCAGTGACCAAAATCATACATTCAAGTTAAGTGATGACAGTTACCAATGGCCCTTATAGAGTCTCAAACTCCAGTCTTTGAGGGCCACAGTCCTGCTTGTCTTAGATGTTTCCCAGCTTCAGCGTGTCTGACTCAAGTGAATAGATCACTATCAACTTGTCACCCAGGTACTTACAGGTCTGTTAACGACCCATTCATTTGAATCAGGTGAAGCAGGGAAACATCTAAGACAAGCAGGACAGCGGCCTCCGAGGATCCGAGTTGGAGAGCCCTGCTCTAAATCGTCGTATTTGAAGAAAACTTGGACTTGTCTTTAGGGGGGAAAAGCTCTTTTATGAATTTTATGAATGTGTTTCTTGTTTGTTTGTTTTTCTGTTGTTTGCTAATCGCAACATGGATTTAATAAGGCTTCAGGTCATGGTCACAGTATGTTCAAACATCTGTTTCTCAATGCCAGCAACTCTTAAAGTCATTCTGATTTTTTTGGAGGGGAAAACTTTAAAACAAACCAGAATTATACATGTACTGCAAATGATTATAGAGCAGCTCTCAATTTTTGAGGGGAATGCTTTCCAGTTATTTTAGGCCAATTTTACTTAAAACATAAGGGATTAATATATGAATTTATAAATTCAAGCTCTCAGGAGAACGACCCGGCCAAACAGTGGTGTCGATGGACAATTTTTCAACAAGCAGTATGCATGCAAGGAAATGGTCTAAAGTCTATTTTTACATCTGAAAAAAACAACCTTGACGGTGTAAGGGCAATCAAAATTTGGGCCAAGGGTGAGATTCACTATTAAGCTTTACATTTTACCTATGTTGCTAACAAAAGAGGAATGTGTCCGCGTTTCAACGTCTGAAGGTGATCAAGCGCCAGACTCGCTTCACGTCAGCAGTGCGTCTGCTTCGGCTTTCAGGTTTTATTCGCTTGCTCTTAAATTGCTGGTATCATTTTGTTTGTGCACGAGTTAAAAGGTTTAACCTTTTAACCCCAGGTGAAGTAAGTAATCAGGCTCCAAGTCATTTGTGATTTAAACTTGAATCAAAACATTGAAATGTTCGTGACGTGCCTCCAAGTTAGAAGTTTGGTTTTTTTTGCCATAAGAAATGCTTTTTTCTTTAATTCCTTGCTAGCTTTGCTGTAACAAAGAAAGGGCCTCAATCTGTGGAGAGATTCACCAGAGCAACCGGGAATCAAACAGACAAACATAGTAACAGTCAGTCCAGACAAATCTCATCCTTTCCCAGCTTTATGTTCTTTCAGATGCCCCATTTGGATGTTTAACTGGGTTTGTAATGGATTAATCTGCTTACAGTCCGTCTCGACTCGTGTCAGACTAATCATCGGTCTGTTAGACACGGAGATGATCAAACGGTTTCCTCCCGTCACAACATGTTTCCCTTACTCATGCGTGCAGAAGAAGAAACGGGGCTGTGTTGAATGAATGAATGAATGAATGCAAGATGTGTCTGTGGCACTGAGCAGCCAGAGACCTTGAATGATCACCTTGGGTTCATTATGAAAATTACAGTCGAATTATTTTTATTGCATAGATTTAATGTTTAGTGATTAAACCAGCAGATAAATCATTAAACTTAGTGGGAAGCTGTATTTCCGCATATAAACCCTTTTCCTGCCTTTTCAAGTACATGAACGAGTCTATAATGTGGTTAAAGTGGTTGGAGCAAGCACGGCTTAAAACTACAAGTTACAGAATCCTCAGAGTGCGTGTAATTAAATGATTCATTAGCTATAAGAGCTCAAAGAGAAGCCCTCTTTAATCTGCTTTCATGGATCAGTCTCTTGCCCCATATTCACACAAGTACGGTCGGTTTTGGCTCAAAAACGTGAAAACTGCGCAGCAATGCCAGAATGCCAGATTTGAGGCTTCAAGCCAGCAGTCCACAAACCGGTGGGTGAGGCCACAGCGGCTCCATCCAGCATTTATTTACAGTATACGGTCAGACTGTCGTGTACAGGAAACTGATGGTACGCTGCCTTCCCATATGTCCTTCTGGATATGACGTTTAAAGGCCAAAACATAAGTTTAACACATTCACATATTTGTGAAATCAGATCATCGTCAGATGGCCATTTCCAGCCATTTTTGTTTTATCTGAGGTACATTTACATCAGCTTTGCACCCGTGATAACATCGGTTTGTAATGATTTTAGATTGATATCACCAGGAATGCTATTTCCTAAAACAAAACTATGTTCCTCAAGTGATTTCTGATTGGCTGAATGTCTTGAGGGTCTTTAGTGTCTTCTGAGAGAGGTACAGGTGCAGCGCACAGCTTCTGTGATCGGAACAAACCAATCAATGATAAACAAAACTCTGAGAGTTTACTGATGTTCAATGGCAGTTGCAGAAATCCAGCCGTACATGTTCAAACCAGAATCAGATCTAGACTATAAAAGCTGTCAACCATGATAAAACCACAACAAGAAAGATCACGGGCTGACGTCTCCAAACGTCTCCGTTTGTAGTGGCCGTAAAAGCAGTCCAGCTAAAGCTGGAAAAGGGTCACTGAAGTGCTGGTCTCTTGTTTCTTGGTGGGGTGTAAAAAAACGTTTTATAACTAGAAAAGCACTCATAGAGCGCAGACCTCCGCCAAGTGCGACAGTTCCCCCATATAGCGATTTACAGTTTGTGATAAAATCTGCGTTCTGGATCAGATCCGGATCAGCCTTTGTAATTTGATAGAGGTTCCCATTGGTTCCCATTATCAATCCCTGAGTGAAATTTCATGAGTTTTGGGCAATATTTTTCGGCCCCATTGACCACAATGTTATCGTAAATTTGAAAGTGATCCAGAATCCAGGATTTCTTCCAGATCACACCCAAAATGAAATCAGTTCTTCCTTTTCACATTTCTGACAACTCCTGAAAATTTCATCAAAATCCATCCATAACTGTTTGAGTTATCTTGAACACAGACAGACAGATAAACGGCGGCAAAAACCATTTCCCTTTGACTGGGCAGATGACATCATGACACAATGCCAGACAATGTCCCTTCTCCTACACACTTCCCTTTTAGTCCATGGTAGACTCCGGCCAATCGAGACAATCCCCACCTTGTGGTTTACCATTATTGCAACACTTTAGAGTCCACAGACACAGAAAAGCATGCTATGTCCACTTTAAATGAGAAAATAACAAATGATCACCAGTGGGATCATAAATTGTTAGACCACAATGTTCTTTCACTCGATGCAGCTTAAAAGCTACATCACCAATCACCAAGCCAAGATCAGAAAGGGTTTTGTTTCTGATTGAGTAACTTCACGCAGTGGACTGTCATCGCCTCAGTGATGCCAGACTCCACTGCGCTTTGAAAAATCCAAGATTGCATGTCTACTAAAAGCAGACCAAATCAGGTCTGAGAAAAGAAGCTACGCTCCTGCGTTCACCATCACAACGCTGACCTTTGAGGCCACAAAACTGCATCAACCTCCAGCACTTCTACCATCAATCATTTCCTGAAAGCTCAGCTCCTCACGTCGGCACCGCGATGCCTTTCTATCGGATCCAAGTCCTGACCTCTGAGATTCAGCAAACTTTCCCTCTTTCATCGGCCCATGACTCGGATTAATAATTCATTGAGAAGTTTTCACTCGCAGACGCACACTTCCCACTTAACTGAATTACTTCATTATGGTGTCCAACCCTGCTGCCAGCTCATAAATGTTTTAATGCGCAGAGTCGCCTGCAAACAGATTAACATTAAATCAACATCAACACAAAAAAAAAATTAATCATCTGTCACACTTGAAATGCTTGAGCAACGCCACTTCATTTTCATAAAGTGCTCAGAACTGAACGACGTGAATGAAGTAATTCCTGGTGCTGCAATGGAAAATGAATATTCCAAATGAATGTAGTCAGTGTTTGTTAATGAATTCAGCCTTATTTACCAGCTCGTAATGTCCACAGGTGTTATTCAGGCAGGTAGACACGAGTCCCAGAAGCATTTTTAAGTCCTTCGTGGTTAACTCATGATTCATAGTACCTTAGTGAGATCTACTGGATGCATAAAAATGGTGATATCCTAGATGTCCACGACTAGACCAAAACAAACACTTGTACAATAGAGCCTTACTATAAGGCGCAGTAAAGTGCCACTGTTGTTCTAAAACTCCTAAAAATTCATCATTAAGCCACAAAGTTTTGTTGGCCAATCAGGGCCTCTCAGGTTTATTTTACTGAAATACAAGTGGAACGGCTTCTAATAGTTGAACAAGTGATAAATCCTGGTCCTTAACACAGATGGAAGTTTGGTGGAGTAGCTGTCAAGACAAAAAGTCTGAGTGGATGGAGGTGGCAATAAAACACAGTTTTTATTTCCAATCTTCATTGTGCGGTTGTTATTATAACTAGAGGGGTGGCAATGACATCCGATTCAGTTTAATAATACTTTATTAATCCCCGATGGGCAGCTATACTGTTGCAGTCAGTCACATTATAAAGTCACTGTAGATTAATTGTAGAAAGTTGTAGCTGTCGGCAGGACTGATCTCCTGTAGCAGCGGGTATTGAAGCGAACCTGGATAAGCCTTCTGACCGAAGATGCTCCCTGTTTCATCACTAGCCCCACTCACACAGCCAGTCTGCTCCACCTCCGTAGCTTCTTCAGTCTCCGCTGTGCTGTGTGAATAACACGGAGGCCGAATGGTGTGTCATTTAGCATCTGATGCAACCTCTGTTCTGCCTTTGGAGGTACACTGTAAAATCTAATTCCTGACATTACTTAAAATAAAAAGTTGTTTTAACTGATGTGTGCTTACTTTGTTTACTCTCCTAAGTTACACTTCTGATGAGGAAAGCATTTGATCTCATCTGCCTTAAGTAACCTTTAGTGACAAAAAATGAACAATAAGGACCGGTCCTCAAACCAAGCACCTGTGACCAACGCTAGGTGGCAGCACTTAGCTACTGCACATGCGCAGTATCCCCTGAAGTAGCTGTACGCTACAACTAAAGCAGGAAGAAAGCTTCTGCTGCAGCCATGTTCAGGTAAGTCGCTGCAAAATGGTGAAAATTAACCGTCCTTTTATTCAGTAAGCTCAGCTGGTCTTATACCATATTCTTTCTGCTGGTGAGAGGTTGCACGTTGTCAAACTGCCAACTCAAAGACTCTCTGAGCTGTCATCTATTTACTTATTTTGAACTGAAGTGACGCGTCTCGTAAAATTCTCCATTCAGTTTAAATGTAATGACAGCTTTTTGTAAACAAACATGTTGTACATGTCAACATGTGTCACAGCAACTGAAACAAATATCCACTCTGCAGTAAAACTTTAATGCTAAGAGGCACATGGAGGAAGAAATGGCCTGATGCAATGTGTAGTTAAAGTAAAAAGTAAAATATAAAACACTTTGTAAGTTGCATTGACTGCATGAGTCATTTGTAGCACCGTGCCTCGGGAATTGCCTTTGCTGCAGTAAAATCTTTTTAAATGGCAAAGATATTTGAAGTTTACCCATTGTGAATCATTGGCCCAAACGGTAACAGAACACTAAATCACCCTCCGTGGAGAACAAGCGCTCCACAGTAACGAGTGAATCATTATTCTTTGTGAAGCACCAAACATTCATTACAGCTCCGATACCACAGATGCTGCTGCGTTCATTGTGCCTAATCGTTTTGCAGGCATTCGTTGGCTTAAATGATACAGTTATCAATCAGCTAATTATTTACACGACCTACTCATCTGCAGCAGTGCTTGTGTTTTCTACTGCAGATTTGCAAGGTGATAACTGTAACACTGCTGTATTTACCAGGAACGTAATGACCTGGATGTGTCCCACACCTCCGTCG
The DNA here is from genome assembly GCA_018398805.1 of Hirundichthys speculiger. Taxonomy (NCBI): domain Eukaryota; kingdom Metazoa; phylum Chordata; class Actinopteri; order Beloniformes; family Exocoetidae; genus Hirundichthys; species Hirundichthys speculiger. Next base: position 817,996 of record JAGFBZ010000267.1, on the reverse strand, counting down.
GGATCATGACAGTGATTCCTGAAGACAGTCTGGACTCTCCTGACTTGCTGCACCTGCAGACTTCAGATACTGAAATTTGTTTTGGAGGGAGCGATGATGATGCATGACCTTGAAACATTTTCCAAATGCACTGACATATTTATGCACTGAACTTGGAGTACAATCAACAGCTGAAGAACAGCTTTGACTTTATTCAAATGGTGCTGCTGTCACTTGGACACAAATCCTTAAAACCAAAAATGCAATCACTCAAAGAATCCCATGTAAATGAATGTGAATAGCACGTGTCGTGCCAGGTTTCTAAGCTACTTGTCTTGCAGAAAAAAAAAAAAACGCTTTGATGGGGCCTTCAGACTGTTGTCTCTCTTTGTTTGAATAACTTTACACTTCTAGTTCAGCTTACTTTAAGATTTTAAGGCAATCTATTAATGTTTTTCTAGTCATGTGAACACACTAGTCATGTGACTTGTGAGAGTACTGCTTATTTAACATAGCTCAGGTCTTTTAAGTTATCTGAACTAATTAATTAATCATTTTGAGTTAACTTAACTCAAGTTTACTGCCATGACACAAGTAGTCTCAACACAGTTACTTTCAGCTTTAATGCCTTGAAATCAATGACATATTTACTGTAAATGTAGTGGCAATCAGTTTCCTGAACTTTTTTTTTTTTTTTAAGTAAAATTAACTTATTACATTTTACAGTGTAGTTACAGAGGCACAGAGGGGACAGAATGAGTGCTGCATGAATCGGCAATGCGGAAAGGTGTAACAGGGGGAAGGCAGACGATGAAGTCAGTCCGTCACGGGGATGGCGAGACAGTATCCAGCGGGCCTGTCTGACACCAGCATTCAGGCCCGCTGTGAGAGTACCAGGCCAAATGATCAGCAAACTAAAGACACGGCAGAAAAAAATACCAACAGGTTTTTCACCACAATGGTCAGAGGCAGAAACTTTGACAGACTCTGTCACTCGTTTTGGGGCTCAGTCTCCTCAGTGAACCCTGTTGCTTTGCTTTGCAACGTCATCTCCCTCCTACTAAAACCGGGCTCTCATCTCCCGCCCCAGTGTTGTACCTGAACACGTACATTGAACGAAAGTTCACGAAGTAGTTCATATTTTGTGTGAACGTGAACTGAACGCGCTCTCTTTCCCCTTGACAAGTGTTGGGTGTGAACAAGTTCATTTGGGCAACTGTGAATAACGCTCTTTCGACGGTCAAAACTGTGCCAGGTTTAAAATACACCACAAACAAGCCTAATATGTATCTTCGGAAAGCAATCAAACATGGCAACACGGGCTGTCGCTTCTGTCACGCTAACAATTGCGTCATCAAATGTTTAAAACAAGCAGGACGATAAAAGCTGCAGTCGCCCAGAGCCGGATCGGATTGAAATATTGAAATTGGGGGCATTTGCACCCTAAGGACCTGTTTTTGTCTTATAATAAAGACCATTTGGCAGCAAGTTTTTCCTCATGTTTTAAATATACTGTAGAGAGAAGCTGAAAGGGAAATGACAGTTTTACATGGGCTGTCCCTTCAATGCTAATGTGAACCCTGGTTGGATAAAGATTCTGAATTGGACACATAGTTTTCAACAGATAAAATGGATAAAATAATTGCCATTTGTGGTGGTGTAGTATGTGGGCAGTGGCAATCATTTTGACAAATAATTGCTTGCAGCAACATTAAAAAACAAATAAGAAAAAATAACTAAAAATGAACTGTTTAGTTCATTTTTTGAAATGGTGAACTGAACTAGTTTCTGTAAACTATGAACTGAACTAGTTCGTGTAGAACACTGTCCCTCCCGTAGTTATGGTAGCACCCCGAACACCGTCAGGAAAACTGAGGCCAGCACTACTGCGTGTGCCCCATGGGAACAATCAGGTACAAACTCTTTTTTTTTCTTTTAATTTTATTGGCGTTTATTAAGCACAGCTGGAGAGTGGAAGTGGAGTGAAGAGGGGATCGCCGGTGTGTCTTTACACAGCAATGTCTGTGTTAAAGTGGCTTCTGCATTGTGTTGAGGATGTGCACCGTTGTCTGTAATGCTTTTCTCACATTGCTTCTTTGCACAGTCGGCTCCAGGGTCCCGAGAATAATCCCCCAAGCAGAGACGGTCAGTTTGTTCAGTTTTTTTTTTGTTTCTGATGCTGATGGCTGCAGATAAAACTGCACTTCAGAACAAACGCAACATCTTGCTGGAAGCACTGAAGGAGCCAAACTTCCTCATGAAATACAGTCTGTTTGTAGATTGTTTTCAGCACCAGTGTTGCATGTCCAGTCCAGCCTGTTGTCCAGGTGAACATCTGAATATCTTGTTGTCTTCCACCGTCTCCATCTCTCCTGCCATGAGCGAAACTGTTCAGCTCATTCCTGCTCATCCACAACAATCTTCTTTGCCTTTGTTGAATTCAAGATGAGGTGACTGTTCCCACACCGTGCCACAAAGTGATCCAGCAGTTCTCTCCACTCAGCCTCCTGTCCAAAACTTGCACCACAGAAGAGTTATGAGTATTCCTTCAGACTTGCACACTATTGTCGGTCACACAGACAATAATCGAGGCGATTGTGGAGCCATTCATCTTTGTCACATGTCAGTATTTTTAGTGCTAAACCTAACCAAACAGTGTGAGAATGCAAGCGTGAAAAACAAAATAAATTGTAGCAGATATCCAGTGAAACGGAAGACACGAGCACAACTTGATGATGATCAGGTTTCTAAAGCTACAGACTTTTTGTTGCTTTGTAAATCTGGCAACGTCTACTTCCTTTGACAGGTTTACAAATGCAGTGGGACTGTTCTCTTATATGTAATTATTTTTGTGTCATTATACACTTAAGAAAAAGCATGAAGTTGTGTCCAAGAACAAGAGCGAATAGATTACGTTTCTCCGTGCAATGAGGCTGTATTGTATTTTAACATCGTAAAACAGATTTACTTTTTTTTATTACCGAGTCGTACCATTTGATGTTGCAGTCTTGCCAACATAAACATGAAAATACTCACTGCAGCACCAAATGTGTGCTAATCTGTGACTGAAAAAGTCCTGATGAGCCAGCTGTGCACAAAGGCTTTTGTGCAAAAAAAAAAAAAAAAAAAAAAAAAGCAGAGCTCATCTGTTTTTGTTCAGCAAATGATTGATCCTATATCTCTGCTGTTTGATACTTGGTCTTTATTTCAAAAATAAGAGCTGAAACTAGGTGGCTCTGTTACTTCTCTGTTGGGACCAGTAAGAACCAGTTTGAGCTGAGAGCCACAGACAGAAAGGTCAGGGAGCTTTGAGATGTTGTGTAATCCACTGGCCTTGCTGTTTTCTTTTCTCTTTTCTTTATAAAACACTGACATGTTGACAAGTTTTAAGAACAAAAGCATCTTTGTCCAAAATTGAAGGATAAGCTATAATGTTGTTTTATATCCAATATTTAAATGTACACTTTAAAGCTCCGTCCACAAAATGTACCATATCGTAAAAACTGAAAATTTCCCAGGATTCCATTTGTTGGCATGTTTTAATTTTTGACCTTTATTTTCGCTTGGGTTGCTTTAAAGCCTTGGATTAATTAATCACTATGATGTAGTGGGATTTTTTATTTATTTTTTTTAATGTGCAGAGTTATTAAACTAAATGAGGTGAGTGACATTTACTGACTCATTAGCGGGACCTAATAAAACCTGGAATGAATATTAGGAAGAAAAACAGTTTGTAGAGGATGAAAGTCACTCCTCGAATGTTTAGAAGCTGTGAGTAGTTTTTGATGATCCACAGATTTCCTGGGTGGAGAGTCTTTTTCAATTTCATGTCACCTTATGAAAAATAATAGTCATTTGCTGCAATTTTGTGTCTTTCTCCTTCAGTATGCCTGAAAGATTTAAAAAAAAAAAAAACATTTTTAGTTGTTAATTAATGCTCTTGTAGTTCTGAAAACAAGAGAAACCTTCTGTGTGTCCAAACTATGTTTTAATGGAGGTCAGAGATGACCACAGGAGTCATTTAAAATCTGTAATCTGAGAGTGAAGTGCTGCTTTAATGCCTGCAATGTGTAAAAACTGATGACGCTCATATTAGCATGGCTGGCTTCGGTCCAACAGAAACACTTTTAACTGCAACCTACCACAGTTTGCTCACTCTGTGTGTGTGTGTGTGTGTGTGTGTGCACTGTTTTGCTTCAGCTGCTGCTTGGGAAAAGACTTTTACCTGTTTTTAATCATTTAAATTGAGGTATATTTCATCTTAAGTAAATCTCACTTCAGCATTACTCAGTTATATTATAAAAATAAGATTTTATTACATGTAACCCGTGAAGACGATTGTGTGGGATTTCTGTCGGACGATAACGGCTCTGATGTTTACTTGACTGGGTACTTCAGCCTTTTATGACTGAGGCCCGCGACCTCAGACGCTGGAGCTGAACATTAGGCTCAAACCGTCCCAGGGCCTGCTGGAGGTCTCCATTTGATGGAGTCAACAGGACCGAATCAAATAATCTCCAAACAGTAAAGATGCAAGTCTAAGCAGAGAGTACTGGAAATTCTCCAGCCTTCATCTGCATCGAGAAAGGTCTACCTATGAAGGCTGTGAGTCCAACACCTACCGGAAATACATCTGACTTACTGCTGGCAATGCAAAGAAACGTTCTCAGGGACCAAATAGTTTGTGGCGAAGAGCCTGATACTCCATAATCATGAAACCTCTCCCGCATGTCTCTACAAAGGAACTCGTAAGTCTTCCTCAAGTCCACAAAACCCACGACTGGTCGCACGAACTCTCATGATCCTTCCAGCATTCTTGCGATGCTAACGCGCTGGCCCAGCGTTAGGGTCGGCGCTAGGATGAGATCCCACAGGTGTAGGGAGCCGTCAGGCTGCTATCTGATTCGATTCTCCACCAGATGGTGATGGCTCGGCAGCTCATTTCTCTCTTCGCTTGAGTGTCTAAGACATGTGGTCTTAGATCCGATGATGTAATGACAAAATCATCCATCAGCGTGTACGTACGAGCATCCCAGCGGAGTCGCTGGTTAGCAACGCTAACGCCCAGACACTCCTAGAACATACAGTTCTCTGGTTTTTGGGTGAAGAAGCAAAAAAAAAAAACAATCAGGCCTCGTTCCTTAGCCCAAAAGGCACAGGAAAGCGGCCCGTTGGTGAAAACTTGAAGGTTTGAGAGCTGAGAAGTGGAGCTATAACGGCAACCCCGCTCACCAGCTCCCATCCTGGACTCCTCCATAGTGGAAAAAAAAAAAAAGTCCAGCTCCTCTCCAGGAGATTGGCTCCAGAACTGGTGCTGTCAGAGTGAACCCAGCTACATCTAATCAATATCTCTCATCTTCCCGTATGAGCTCCAGCTTCTATCGGTGCCTCTCACCGCCGCCCAGCGCACACATCCCCCCCCCCCGTGCCCGAACGCCGTCTAATACAAATGCAGGAGGATGGTCAAATGCTTCCAAGCCGTGTGGGTGCCTTTCTGAATTAATCATGAGGATTTTTGAATTGCTCTTTGTCTGGCACCTCATTTGACTCGGGAGATCCTTCCAGTAGTTTGTTTCCCATCACTTCGATCGAGAACACGATGAAGGAAGGAACCGATGTTAATGAGTGAATATTAAAAAAAAAAAAAAAACAACCTTCATCTCATGAAGTTGAGCAACGACACAGAGTTCACACACTTGGGGGGGATGTGGGGAGGTGAATAGTTTTAAAAACTGCAGCTCCACCAAATTTGGTGCAAAAGAGAAAGATCACCACACACGTCATTTATAGTACAGATCGAGCCTGGCTCTTGCGCAAAGACCCCTGGGGTGAATGTGGTTACTTCATCTTATTCTTATGGGTATTTTATGTAATGCTTCTCAAAAAAAAAAAGAAATACTTCTGATGAAATTAAATGAATCCAGGCAAACCTTGTCAAGCTCCTCCAAACTAATTGGAGGCTTGTGTCTAAAAACAGTTGTGAAATTATGCATTATCAAGGCAAGAACACGCACACAATGAAGCGTGGGGTTCTCCATCACTGTCAACATCTAGTCACTTCTTTTTTCCCTCAAATATTCAGTGTCTCGTGTTCCTCTCAACTCTCATAGTTTGAGGGCTGCGCCAAGGCCTTCTCCCGTCTGGAGAACCTGAAGATCCACCTGAGGAGCCACACAGGAGAGAAACCGTACATCTGCCAGCACCCCGGCTGCCTCAAGGCCTTCAGCAACTCCAGCGACCGGGCCAAGCACCAGCGGACACACCTGGACACGGTCAGTGACCACCTGACAGAACCTTATTAAGGTCTAAGCAGTAGCACAGCGTCATGAATGTCTAAACATGTTTTTCCTTGTCTGGGATAGTTTTAAAGTGCATTTGTGGATAAGAGGCTGTTTTCAGCTACATAATATGAGCTTGTTGCAGCACTGAAAGAGGCCTGAAGATCACGACCGTTGGGTGTTTGTCATTTCCTATGAGACGCAGGTTTGTAGATGGGGAAATTCACATATTCGTCATAACTCATTAGTTCTTCTAATGTCCTGATTGAATTTGAAAAAATGTTTTATAAAGAGAAACATTAGAGAGACTAGGGAAATAAAAACACCGACGTCGGGGGGGTTAAAGAGCAGGTCACAGCTGCTTCCCTGAGTTTTCCTTTGTTTCCGTCTTTGACAGAACAGCGCTTTCACAGAATAATAAGACTGGGCCGACGTTCAGTAACTCTGCAGATTCCCTTCGTAAAAGTAAATAAATCATGGATGAACAGAGCACGAGTTCCTTTGAATTTTCATTCACAACATCTTCATGAATGAATGAGCTGATATTGACTGAAAATATTTTTGTAATGCTCACATCCTCACATGCTGGTCACGCACTGAGGTTTATGCTGCAAAATTAAGCATGAAACCCCCGTTGATGCGCACGGACTGTGAGACGAAAGAAAACTGGCCTCTTCCATGAAATATAAACTCATTCACTCTCTCTAGCCCCCTCTCTTATATAATTTGCCAAACATAGGTGGCTCTGAAAGTTCTCTGAGGGTTGAGGGGACTGATGGAAAAGATAATTAACTCCCGGCTCGCATGTCGGCTCCTTTAATTCTGGGCTACATGCGTAGCTTCAGAACCTCAGGAATTGGTAATCACACTGGGATTTGAATACTTGTTTTTCAAAACTGTTTATGTCATCATTTATGTAAATTACACTGTTGAATGATAAATGCATATCTGAAACAGGCTGTTAGATATTAAAGTATGTCTATGTGCTGTTCTCACACATTAAATCCGCTTCATTTACAGTGCCACTGCTCCCATTAACCCCCCCCCCCCCCCCCCCCCCCCCCCACTCCCCCAGTCTCAATTCAGCGTGGAGCTGTGAAACTGCATACCTTCCAGGGATTTATTCTACAGACCGCCGTTATTTTTACTCCTGCTGAAAAGCAACGAGGTCTTAGTCGTAATCCAGCAAATCAGATCTCCTATTACACGGATGAGATGGAGCTGCACGTTGCACTCTGCTGTTATTATAACAAGAGTAGAAAGTTATTTTCTCCCTTTTGTGGTTTCATGCCGGCTAATGGCGGTTTTGCAGTTGCGTCACAAATCAGGAATCAGACACATCTGGCGCCATAACGGAGGCCCGGCAGAGGACGGTCTGAATGTAAATAACTGCTGAATATACCATAACGGCCAGCCAGGATATGATCTTCAAGTTTGATTAAACAGCTTAGATTGCAGTACCGAAACTGTATTGTAGTCAAAACTGTCTTTTCTAAACGCAGCAAAGATTAGTATTAAATATTAACATCTGGCTTGGTTTTAGGCTTTCGTAAAAGCGTTGCTGCCACCTTCCAATAGTTTGTATTCCACTAGTGTGTATTTTATGGAGGATTTTATTCCCTATGTTAGTGCAAAGGTGCAAAGGAAATACTTATTTTCTTTGAATGATGTACCTCTTGATAAATATTTTCTTGACACTGAGTTAGAGTCATATAAATGGATTTCACTTTTACAGCTTTTAAAACGATTTCCACTACAAGCCACATTTACAGATGCATTCATCCAACTCTCTCTGTTCTAGCTAATAATATCATTATCAGCTTGGCTGATATGACTTGTATGGCTTTTTAGATTTACTTTGTATAGTCTGAACAAATTTGATATTTAAAGACTAAGATGTCTTTTCGTTTATAATAATAATTATGTTGTTTGCTTTGCCATGTATCATTTTAAAGCCAGTTAGTTAGCCGGGTCATAAATGTGACTTCCTTTTGGCCTCCATCTGAACCCCAGCTCAGTATGAAGTGATGAAGACTACACTGTAGACATTATTGGAACTATACATCGAGATGAAGAAGATCTGAATGTTGAGAAGCGGTGAAATGTTTGTGGTTTATTTGTGACAACAGCCTTCCAACATGAGTGCAGGAGTTCTCCCTTCTGTCGTCGGCTTTTAAAGGCAGGGTAAGGCATTTCTGGATGACACATCTGTTGAGATTTGAAACAAGTTATGAGTAGCAGAACATGGAGCTCGAGCTCCTCCCTCCCCTCTTTCCACTGCTTTCTGAGAAAACACGCCAAACTCTTCCACCTCCATGTTCACGGGCGCGAGCCCTCCTCCTCTCTGTGATTGCCTGCAGCAACGATTGTTATGGTTTTGGGGAGCAGGCTGGCCCCACTCTTGTTTGTTTCCAGTTTATGTAGCCTGGGCTGTGCACGAAGACCAGGTTTTTAAGAGTTTCCTCTTGCGTTTCAACTTTAATTAATTGTTGTTTGCTTTTAAGGTTTGAATAGCTGAGAAAGTACTTAGTTTAACAAACGCTCGTCAAGTGCAACTGAAGGTCGTGCGGTTATCAACAACAAGTTTGTCATCGTTAGCGGATCCGGACATGTCAAGCAACAGAGGGCTTTGTGTGTTAATTTTGCTCCTTCATGCTGGGTTGTTTAGATGAAAGCAAAGCTCGTTAGTAAACGAACTACTTTTAGAAGTGGAGGGGAAAATAGTTGGCATTAGTTTGAGCCTTTGCTCCTGCTAAATCTATAAAAGATGCACAGACTTGCTTCACGTCCGTTGTTGCCTTTCAACTAAAAAATACAAATAAAAGTAACAAAGTGTTGCATTGATTCAATATAATTACTGCTAAAGTGTGAAATATGCAACATTATTGACATGGGAACAGTCGAGAGTAACCAGATGATGCCATTCACCCAGAATGCATTGTGTGCATAAAGCAATGTGTGATTTTTGAAAAAACCAAAACCTTTCATGTGTTTTTAACATTGTATTTTAGTCGGACAAGGTCATAAGAGCGTTTTAAGGCCTTTAAGGATTATTTGGTTGATTTTTCCTTTAAGAAATGCGTCCATTTGTGTCTGCAGCCGGTAATTCTCTGTTTCTCTAATCACACAGTTTTGATCAAACTGTAAAACACAAGCAACTTCTTGACTTGTTGCTTTATCTTTACCTAATGGAACAAACAAATATTTGTCTATTCCCTGTTTTATATGTCTTAAATAATTAAATAATAATTAAATATTACACATATAAAGCTTTAAAGGTGGGGTAGGTGTTCTTTGAAAAAACGGTTCCAGCAATCCAACTCAAGTGAGATTTTGAAAATATACACTCCCTCCCTCCTCCCAAAGGCTCCGCCTCCTCCTCTTCAGCCCGCCCCTCGAAACCACGCCTTCACACGATTCACGACTACATGAACCGCAAGGAGGGAGGAAGGGAGGGAGGGGTGGGAGTGCATTGATATTTGATGGATGTATTAGGCAGCCAATGAAAGTAATGATGATCACTATTTTGATTGGTCAGAGTTTTTCTCTGATTATACCCTCTAGACCGGACCAAAACGTTTTGTTTTTTTTTGCAAACATTTTATTTCAGTGGGTCTAATGGGAATGTGAAAAGGTTTTCAGGCAATATTGTAAAAAGTGCTGCAAAAAAAGAACACCTACCCCACCTTTAAAGGGTCCTTATGTACGTGTTACAACAATAATACATGTATTTATGGCTAAAATCTTCTCTCCTCCTCTCTTTACGCTGCCAAATGAAAGGTATAAATAAGGTATAAATAAATGAATAAACTGCATTCTTTATGTAGGGGCATCTTTTCTAACAGTTTGACATGAGTACGACCCTAAATCCTGCACTGTTCCAAGGTTAGGGTGGTTTGGGAAATGAAAATCAATAAATAATGCAGTTGTTCTTCCACTTTTATTGAAGGCAGCTTGACCTCAAGATACGGTAATAACCGTTTTATTCTAGTAAGCGTCTTTTATTTCAGGCCTGTAATACATTCAAAACAAAGATCTGGGCATTACAACTATAGAGCTTTGCAATGCTGCTATTTGATTTTCACTAAACTGACATTTTGGCATCTTAAGGTATGAAACAATACGGGATCGTCATTAACACAATTTTCTCCGTCAAACCTTTCTGTCGGCGCCTGGTCACGACTGCGTTCATTTCAGAGATCAGGACAAGATTACTTTGGAAAATAAAGGTTTCCCAAAATAACCCCTTTGCCCGTGTGGTTATATCCGCTATTGAATGATGGTTCTGGATGCGGCGCTCAGGCGTTCAGCTTTGGTTTCTGCCCTTACAAACAGATATTCCTCCAGATTCCTTAAAACGTTTAAAGATTGTATTTACTGTAGAGGGAGAAGTCTAAAAAAAATCATTCTCCCCTTCATTTGAAGAGTATTCTTTATAAATATTGATTTTCTCACACATTGGTTGACATTTGGACATCTTCTCTCCATATGTGCTCAACAAAGTCTCAGGTTTTTGTGGATACTGGATTTGATGTAATTAACTTGACAAGACAGAAATTAAAATATCTCTGGTTCATAGTCATACTTGGGTTGATAAAAGTTAAGGAAAATTTGTGAGTATTTGCTCTTTTATTTAGATTATACATATCGTCTAAACTTATTTTCATTGTAAAAACTCAACAGTAAATGTCAGTTTTTACAGGGTCTAAGACATGCATAAGAACAATTGAAAGGAAAACTAACATCCTGAATGTCTCTATTTTCTTTGTGTTTATTCATGTCTGAGTAAACGTATTTTTTTAATTCCCTCGTTGTTTCCTCTCAAACCTCTCTCACCTCCCATCGCTGTACGTCGTTCACAGAAGCCGTATGCCTGCCAGATCCCAGGATGCTCCAAGCGTTACACCGATCCCAGCTCATTACGGAAGCATGTGAAAGCTCATTCTGCCAAAGGCCTGCAGGAGCGGGAGGTCAAGGTAACGACAGCAACGTTATTATTCATTATTATTACTATTTGTCCATATTCTTCTTTATGGCTATTTTTCACTTGCTGCTGTGATAACGTGAATTTCCCCATTGTGGGACAAATAAAGAAATATCTTATCTGTATCTCTGGTGCTCCGAACATTTAGCTGAGAAAGGAAAATGATTACTTCTCGCTCACTTCATACAAACAGCAAGCATTCATGGACTTAAATTGATTTAAAGAAGATATTCAGTTTTCGATTGTCAAAAAGCAAGAAGCTACGGAGGTGGAAATAGTCAATGCCCCTCGTTTTTTGGACTAATTATCTGAATGAGAGGCTGTTCAGAGCAGCTCATTTAGATAAACCATTAGTTTATGAATGATTATGAATAAATTGTCTATTGACTAATGTTTTAAAACCCTAATATGGAAAAACTTGGGGCAGTGTGTAAAATGTAAATTAAAAACAGAATGTAATTATTTCTAAATCTTATAAACACATAGTTTATTCCATCCATCCATCCATCCATCCATCCATCATTTATGCCCGTTTAATCCTCTACAGGTCACAGGGATCTGCTGGAGTCTATCATAGCCCTCTTCAGGGGAAAGGCAGGGGTAGACCCTGGACAGGTCGCCAGTCCATCGAAGGCCATAGTTTATTCACAACAGAGAACAGAAAAATGATCAAATGTTTCAACTAAGGAAATGTACCAGTCTATGTACCGGTTCTGACCACATAGATCTGCCGTGATGACAACAGAGCCGTTGATAATAATGTCTTTGTATCTGGGGCTCATAAATACAGCTTATAATGCTGTACCAATGAATGGGGACGGTCCTGTGTAATACCACTGTCTGCCACTGGAGGTGTGCTTCAGGCTGACCCATGAGCTGTGCTCCAAATGGTGCTGCTCACAAAAGTGCTCAGTGTTCTTTCATGTGAGGTGTGAAAACGAGTGCTGTCCCAGCGTCCCTAAAAGTGCCCCTTGTGCTCTCGCTGGAAATGACGGTGGAAAACTTTCTTCTTTAGCTGCTTCACCCGCGTTGCACCCACATTACCACCGTGATCGACTTTCCACCGATCGTAAATTCCAAACAAAATGAGCAAAAGTTTCTATATTCTGCCCTTCTTATGAGGACTGTCGTTGGTTGCCGAAGACGGATGTCAGCCTCTTTTAATTAAACACATAGCAAATAAGTGTCCCACCACTTCCATTGCATCCAGACGACGGAAACCATTGAGTCTATAAAGTGTCCGGCATTCGTCACTCAGCTTCTCTGACGGTTTTGAGTGCACCGTCTGGGTTTTTGTGGTGTACTGTGCACCGGCTCATGAATTTCCCTGCGCCCCATGTGGTCAGCAGTGGTATTGCTACGTAGAACGGGTTAAAACTGTCGTTATGAGCATTTATCCTTCAGTTTACGTGATATTTCTATGTTTTAAACTGTAGGCACGTTTCCCATTCCAGAGTGAGAATGTGTTTAACATTCAGTCTATAGGATGCAGCTCAGAAATAATATTTAGTGTCATTTGTAAATCTGACAGCGTATTTTTAGTGTTTGGCAAAGGTTTGTCGCGGTAATCCCTTGCTCATGCAGTCATTCCTGTTATTGTTGGTTATAGGTTCTTGATGCCTTCCTCCTTATTCCTGCAGACTCCTGGAATCATGTCAAAACTTTCATTAATTAAGGGGTAAGATGTGTATCATGTGCAAAGTGTTTTGATTTTTTTATTTTATTGTATTTTTCATATCATTCCGGCTTTTAATGATGTGGGATTGCCGTCTAGTAAACAAACAAGGTTGTTTGTATTAATCCCAGTCCTGGCCTTGAGCAGAACACCATCAGAAATAATGAAGACTTCCAGGAGAAAAGAGGCAAAGCAGAGCACTGTTTTCTTTTCTGCTGATTTTCTCTTCTGATTATTGCCTGATGAAAGTCAACATTTGGTTTATAGGCAAGTGAGACATCTGCGCAGTTTGTTCCTTTTAAACCTCAAGGCTCAAAAGGAGATTGGCCATCCAAAAGGATTTTTTTTCTTAATCTTTCACGGAGAAAAAAGACTCCTTGGAGGTTAGTGGTTCTTGGTCCCGTTTCTGAGAAAAGGAGATGGAGAGCAGCAGTAGGAGAAAAGCATGAACATGTTTATTATTCGGCATGAAATACAACATAACTGTGTATTACACACACTCTCTGGACGTCAGAATGGAGCCTATTGTTCTGCATTATCTGGGCCTTGTTTGTTTTCTGTGGACCGTGAGTGACACTGGGCTCTCTGTGTATTCAAATGCCTTGTTCGTTTAAACAGAACCACTTGTGCCTGTGAGTTGTGACACAGCCAACGCACCCTCCGGGGCTAAAAAAGACTTTGAAATACTGCACATGCATGTCATAAACATCTTCCAGCTATAAATTTCTTAAGGCTTATGTGACCCACCTATTGAAGCACGCACCTCCACAGATGCTGGTCGAGGTGAATATTTATCCCTGGTAGTCTCCGGGTGTCCTCCAAAAGCTCCCTCTGTCAATAAATAGTTCAGAAGAGTCCTCGGGGAAGCATTTTTTAATGGTGGATAATAAAGTAAATTGTCTTGCTCTAACTCTGTTTGACATTATTGAATAAGATTGCCTAACAAGATTTCGGGATTTTGTACCTCGAGAAGCTGGATGGCGAGATGAAATAAGAACCAGGCATCTGGTGAAAGCATCATTCGCCTGCAGAAAACTCACCGCGCTTTCAGTTGATCTACTGTATGTAATCAAAGAAGTCAGTCCTTTTAAATTTAATTCCATGGGAATCGCAGAAAAAACACACTTAGAAGACGACTAAACAGCAGCTTTAATGTGATTATTCTCATCCCGGCATGCAGCCAGAGACCTACACACGCAACACAACAACACTGACTACACAACGTATCAGCAGTATCTAAATAAACATCTGCGTTTTGTCTCCCCGGCAGGCTCAGGTCCATACAATGCTGGAATCAGATGTTCTGAGTGATTGTCTGGCAAGGCAGCATCTCCACGGCCCTGCCTCCTCCCACCAAGAAAACAGCTCACCTCTACCAGCCTTGGACGACTTCGCAGGTATGTGCAGATGAATCGGTAGTAAAGGTCCGGGTTCATTCTCCCGTGCCTCTGGAAATTAGTAAAAACAAAGAAAAAAGGCGGTCATTGCCCTAACACCTGGGCTGTTAAGCCGTTTCATTTTCTCCCATGGCCTCATTCGCTCTTTTTCCTCTCCTTCACCATCTCATTCCTTCTGCGATAGCTCATCGTGCCAGTGTTTACCTTGTCCAATTAGCGGGCGCTGACTGTGGGCAAGTTGGCCCTCGTCCTGCCCGTCCTTTAGCTTCTCCAGCTTACGTTTTCCAGCCAAACTCTTTTTTTCTTTCCTTTTCAATGGTTGAACTGGGATCAAGAAGCTGTCAGGTACACTGAGGCTCAGTTGGCCGAGGAGAGGCGAGAGTGTCCAGAAGAGCTGTCTATGTCTATTACTTCAGACTACTCGCAGTTTTACCCAGAGGACTTTGAGGGAAAAGCCTCAAATAGTACATCATGAGCTATGATTATTCGGGGTGAAACAAGCATGTCAATGTGTTAAATTCTGAAAATATCCCGAGAGAATGATCTCCTGATCGAAAAATAGACCAAAAAAATTTTGTTCTTTCCGGCTAAAATGTCTATGCAAGCTGTTGTTTTTATGTTGACATGCTGTTAACTATGCTAATATGTCATGCTTTTGACATGTAGTGACATATGTTTTTAAAGCGCTTGGCTCGTGAAGACTAAACAGGTGACTCTAAAGCTCGCTACACTGCAGAAGAATATTTATTTTCATAGTCATTGCTAACTCTTTCCACTAGAATATTTAAGGTGAAAAAGTGGCTTAATGTCGCTATATCATGTCACGGGCTATTTGGATTCATAACATCATGGCCTGGAAACCATAACAGCCCTGAACTGTTGTTGACAGTGACAACACTGGACTGCTCTCCACCTTGAGACCTGTTTGCATCAGGAATTGGTCAAAATAACAGACGAAGTGCTTTATCGCTAAGTATCCTCAATCCCAGAGCCACGTTTTTTAGAGTTTTTTGTAGCAACTTTGGTGAAAACTTTTCCTGTTCCAACTTATTTTTTTTTTAATATGTTGCAGGCCTAAAATCCAAAGGCAGATGTTTAAGAATAAATGAAATGAAGTTCACAAAGAAAAAACACTAGACATGTTGGGTTCACAATGTCTGCAAATAAATAAAGTTCAAAGTACATATAAAAATAGGTGCATGTACTGCGATATATTTTCATTTTCCATACGTTCCCAGCGTTTTCTGACTTGGGGTTGCATGTTTTATAGATGTTTTTATAGATGTTTTTATAGTTCATGCTGTGACCAGCCCTTGGTAGGGCCGTAATCCTAACACAGCAGCTCTCAGACACATTTCTACTTTTCATTTCATCTGTTAGATTGTAGCAAACATCTGAAATTGTAGCTGAAAATCCACCCATCAAGACCACACGTCGACACGTGGTCACTCTCAAAGCGTTTCGAGACTGTCCCTCTCCTCCAATAAAATCCTGATTTTATGAACGCTGCGTTATTTGACAAAACCACCACTCGCTTCCATATGTGCTGTGATTCTGGCTGCGTTTGCAGGGATGATGATTACTCAGGGAAATAGCTTGAATAATATCTCTGTTTGTGATACGCAGCTTCTGAACGCAAGCAGGATAAGGCTCAATGTTGCCTGAATTTTTTTAGAAGTGGTGTCGGGAAGATAATGGCTACTCGGAGTGAAGACTATATAGTAGCACTGGGAACCATGTTCGGGACCCATAGGGGCCCGTGGTGGAGCCGAGTCAGCTGGCTGCCCTGGCCGCGGGTCCCTGTGGGACCCTAACATGGTTTTCTTGGATGTGAGCTCTATCTGTAGGGACTAAATCCATTTTTCTGTACCAGGCTGTAAATATATTTATTTTTCTGTGAAGTTTTTAAACATATTGGTCAGTGACTCACTTTTGGAGCCAGAACCTAGTGGTCATTCAAGAGACTGCAAGTGTTGATGGTACTTTTTCAGAAATATGTATCATAATGAGTAAGGTACTCATAAGTACTTGACACAAGTCAACTTTTACAAAAAAAAACAGGATATCTGTTCAAAGACAACAGATAGGATATTCGGCAGAGCTCAGGACAAAGTTTAACGGAGCTGTGAGGTGGCAGAGCTCCCCCTGGTGGTTAATCCAACTTTTTTATCTACTCACCACTGATCCATCACAACAAAATACAACATTCTCATTTTCTGGCTGGAGCCAAACCAGGATGTAACAAAGATCCCTCAAGTGACCACTAGGTGCTGGCCGCAAAACAGAGCAAATTTCCATCGACCTCCATGCTAAAATGACCAGTTTTGCAGAAGAAATAAACATGCTTACAGATTAGATTAGATTAGATTAGATTATAGTAGATTAGATGTACTTTATTCATCCCCAAGGGGGAAATTCAAGATCTCATCAGCTCATCAATAATACAATTAATAATAATTTAAACAGAATAAAAAATATATAAAGAAGAATTAAAAAGTCTAATTGGTGCAGGAACAAAAGACCTCCTAAATCTCTCTGACCTGCAGCGAAGAGAGAGGAGGCGATGGGAACTGCTGCTCCTTTGATCCTCAAATGTGTGATGAAGAGGATGGTCCAGATTGTTCAGGATGGCCTCAACAGTCCTCACAGTATATCTCTCCACCACATCCTCCAGAGCATCCATCCTGACTCCCATCACAGAGCCAGCCTTCTTCACCATCCTGTCCAGCCTCCTTGCCTGCTTTGTTCGTAAACTTCCTCCCCAGCAGACTGCAGCAGAGAACAAACCACTTGCCACCACAGAATGATAAAACATCTGCAGCATCTTATTGCAGATGTTTAGAGATCTGACCTTCCTTTTTGTAGAGAGTGGCTGTGTTAAGGGACCAGTCCAACTTGTTATCCAGGTGTACACCTAGATATTTATAGGATGGCACTCCCTCAGTGTCCACCCCACAATTGTTCACTGGCTGAAGTGGGGGCTTGGACCTCCGGAAATCCAACATCATTTCCTTTGTCTTTGAGTTGTTCAGTATGAGGCAGTTTTTATGACTCCAGTCACTGAAGGCTTTTATCAGATCCCTGTAATTCAGATTCCTGACCATTCCTGATACACACCACAATAGCAGTGTCATCCGAGTATTTCTGGATGTGGCAGGACTCAGAGTTGTATTTAAAGTCCGCTGTGTACAATGTGAACAGAAACGGAGCCAGAACAGTGCCTTGTGGAGCCCCCGTCCTGCTGATTAATGTCCTAGAAACACAGTTATCCTTTGAAGGTAAAGATGAAGAGCAAAGCTACGTAACTGCACTGTGATCTCTTCATTTAGCAAATTTTTTTTGATGTGGTATTTTGAAAAAAAAAAAAAAAAGGAAAAAACTGTAAACAAGTAACATAGATAAGATTAGCCCTTTTTCTATGTTTCTGTGGAAAATCTGATCATTTTCCTTAAAACTGTGTTTCTGTGTTTCTACTGTTGTAGTTGCTAAAAAGAATCTGTGCTATAATTAAAGTTCATTATTATTATTGATTTATCTTATTATTCACAAACTGAACTTCAGACTGTTTTGAACACCATAACAGACTATATGAATAGTAATACTCAATAGTTAATTAACAAATAATAAAGTAGTAAATGAGTAATTGTTATTTTGACATTGATTACTTTGTCAAAGTTTCAATGGATAAGTTTATGCTTTTTTCAAAGTTGGGCACTGTTGCTCCATTTAAAGTATAAAGAATTTTCTAAGCTTTAGTATTCACTTGCTTTAATGTTTAAATGATCATTTAATCAACAACAATTAACAAGCAAAAAATGTCCCATTTTAATTGTGTGCTAATTGGCCTATTGATGAAAATCTTTAACGTTTTGTTGAGGACTTTCATTCAAAACTACTTCTCTGTAGTAGTTTTGGACCAGCAACTAAAATTTATCATGATGGTGTTTTAACAAAAAAAGAGATTATTAGAGAAATTATTGATGAAACTATTTCTTCTATGCAGCTGGCTGACTGCAAACAACAAAATCAGCTTAGCTTAATGTGCTTCCTGCAGTCTCCAGCTGTGTATTATCGTCATATTTTTTCCTAATAAAATTTGTCATGCTATCTGTGGCTCCTTTTCAGGTGTGTACTCAAATAGCAGCACAAACCACAACAGGGGGAATCCAGAGTTTCTGGCTCCATCGGCAGACACCTGTTCCCAGTATCCCAGCCTGGAGGGAAACTTTGATGCCAGTAGTCCAATATCTTCCTTAACGAGCCCGCGCAACATGAAAGAGGGGTGAGTATAAAAACAGAGCACAGTAGTGAATCTAAAAGGCATCTGTGAGTTTATTCCTGCAGGGACAGTTGATTGGAAACAATGACACCTTGGAAATGATCAGATTTTACAGCAGGATGATAGATGTTGAGTGTCATGCTTGTGGGCTGCAACTCCTTCTTTCCCTTTCTGCTTGCCCTTCAGGGGTCACCACAACGAATCATCTGCCTCCATCCAACTCTATCATCTACATCTTCTGCTCTCACACCAACTAACTACATGTCCTCTTTCACTACATCCATAAATCTCCTCTTTGGTCTTCCTCTAGACCTCCTGCCTGGCAGTTCCAGCTTCATCATCCTTCTACTGATATATTCACCATCCCTCCTCTGTACATGTCCAAACCATCTCAGTTTGACTTCTCTGACTTTCTCTCCAGAACATCTAACATCTGCTGTCCCTCTGATGTTCTCATTCCTGATCTTATCCATCCTCGTCACTCCCAAAGAGAACCTCAACATTTTAACCTCTGCTTCCTCCAACTCTGCCTCCTGTCTTTTCCTCAGTGCCACAGTCTCTGAACCAAACAACATCACTGGTCTCACCACCGTCTTGTACATCTTTCCTTTCCTTCTGGCTGAAACTCGTTCATCACACCTGACACTTCTCTGCATCTGTTCCAACCTGCTTGTAGACGCCTCATCACCTCTTTTCCTCACTCTTCGTTACTCTGAACTCTTGGCCTTAAGTGCTTAAAATCCTCAACCTTCTTTATCTCTGCTCCCTGTAGCCTCACTGTTACACCTGGGTTCCTCTCATTCAAACAAATGTATTCCATCTTGCAGCTGATAATCTTCATTCATCTCCTTTCTAAGTCATACCTGCACCTCTAGATTTTCCTCCACCTGCTCCATGCTCGCTCTACAGATCACAATATCATCTGTAAACATCACAGTCCATGGAGATTCCTGTCTAATCGCATCTATCAGTCTGTCCATCACTGTAGCAAACAAGAAGGGACTTGTTTGCTGACTCCTTCATGCAGTCCCACGTCCACCTTGAACTTCTCTGTCACACCTACAGCACACCTCTCCACTGTCTTACAGTTCTCATACATGTCCTGCACCACTCTAACATACTTCTCTGCTACTCCAGACTTCTCCATACAATATCGTAGCTCTTTTCTTGGAAACCTGCTATATTCTTTCTCAAGGTCTACGAAGACACAATGCAGCTCCCTCTGACCTTCTCTGTACTTCTCTATCAGCATCCTCAAAGCAGATATTACATCTGTACTACTCCTCTTTTTGGCATGAAACCATACTGCTGTTTACAGATGTTCACTTCTGTCCTTAGTCTAGCTCCCACTGGTCTTTCCCATAACTTTATTGTGTGCTTCATCAACTTTATTCCTCTGTAGTTGCCAAAACTCTGCACATCTCCCTCGTTCCTAAAAATTGGCACCAGCACACTTCTCCTCTATTCCTCAGGCACCTTCTCACCCCTAAGATCTTGTTCAATATCCAAGTCCCTTCAATACCTCCACAGGTTTATCATCAGGACCATCTGTCCATACTTCATCCTCTTCAATGTCCTCCTCGCATCAGCCTTACTAATCTTTGCTACCTCCTGGTCCACAACGGTCACCTCTTCTACTCTTCGTTCTCTCTCATTTTCCTCATTCATCAACTCCCCCAAGTACTCTTTCAATCTTCCAATCATACATCTGGCATCTGTCAATACATTTCCATCTCCACCCTTCATCACCCTACCCTGCTGCACATCCTTCTCATCAACCTGTATAAGTCAGTCTCTCCCTCCTTACTGTCCAACCTGTCATATAAACCACTGTATGTATTTTGTTTGGCCTTTTGCCACCTGTATCTCCACCTGATGCTGAATCTCCCTGTACTCCTGTCTACTCTCTTCAGTCCTCTCAGTGTCACATTTCTTCTAACTGTTAACTTCCTTCTCTGTAAATACTCCCGCTCTTCCTCGTCCCACCACTAAGTCTCCTTGTCTGCTTTCCTACCAGATGACACACCAAGTACCTTCTTACCTGTCTCCTTGATCACATTAGTTGTAGTCATCCAGTCATCTAGGGAGAACCTCCTGACCACCCAGAGTCTGTCTCAACTCCTCTCTGAAGGCAACACGACACTCTTCCTTTTTCAGCTTCCACCTCTTTGTCCTCTGCTCTGCCATTGTCCTCTTCATCTTCATCACCACCAGAGTCATCCTACACATCACCATCCTCTACTGTCTGGCTACACTCTCACCTACCACTACTTTGCTTCAGGTTACACCGTCTACAAAAAATGTAGTCCACCTGTGTGCTCCTATCTTCACTCTTATTAGTCATCCCATGTTCCTGCCTCCCCTGGAAGAAAGTATTCACTACAACCATTTCCATCTTTTTTGTAAAGTCTACCACCATCAGTCTTTCTGCATTTCTATCAAAGGTATCAAACCTGCCCATCATGTCCTCATCACCTCTGTTGTCTTCTCCAACATGACCATTGAAGTCCGCACCAATCACCACTCTATCATCTCTGGAGATACTCATCACTTCATCTACCTCCCTCCAGAATTTATCCTTCTCCTCTAACACACATCCTACCTGTGGGGCATAACCACTAACAATGTTGATCATCACACCTTCAATCTAACGTCAGACTCATCAGTCTGACACTTTCCACCTCCAGAACAGATCCTTCTTCAAGACAACTCCTCCTCCATTTCTCTTTCCATCTCCACCGTGATAAAACAGTTTGAACCCTCCTCCTTAGCGTCTAGCTTTGCTACCTTTCCACCTGCTTTCCTGAACACAGAATATCCACCTTCCTCCTCTGCATCAGGTCAACCAGCTCTCCAGCTTCTCTTGTCATCGTCCCAACATTCAAAGTCCCTGCTCTCTGTCAGATGCCCCCCCTGACACCCCCCTCCGGCGTGGGACCGGCTCAAAAAGACACTGGCTTGTGACCCATTGAGGCTACATTGCTTATGGGATGCAACAGTAACAGTTAAACTATAAATTTATTTGTCTTCCCCAGGGTTTGGCCCAGTTACATGACATGATAAAAAAAAAGTAATTTATGTTTCATCACTGTCATGTATTTTAACCTTGGGTCACTTCTCGGGAAGCAGAGCAGTTTACTGATATTTAATTATGTACCTTAAGGCAAACTTAAATTGTTGGTTCGTCCAAATCATAAAAAAGTAAAACAAAAACACATTTCCCCACTTACAAGTTGTGGTGTGGCAGAGCTTCAAGTTATCTGCTGTGGAGATTTCTCCTGCCAACCCGATACAATGGAGCTGAACGAGATTTCATCTTGGCAGTTTTCATGCGGAGCTATTTTCTGCTAAAGATAAAAATAGTCAAAACTAACTGACCACAGTTTTTTCATCCTCTCTGTATCAGTTCTTGGAGCAGTGCCTTTGTATATTTTTAATTATCAGAAAAATCTTGTATGCACGGACTAATTTTAAGCTACTCAATATTACTTGTCAGTCCCTCCCTGTGCAATGGGTGGTCATCATCAAACCCTCTTTTGATGTGAGTCTAACTTCTCTCATGTTTGGAAAGCAGATGCTCAGAAACAGGCAGAGTGACATGCACTCTTGAATAAACCAAAGGCATTATCATCAGAGATGGAGTTATGGCTCTGTGGTTCCACTGATTGGATAGTTGGAGGCCACAGATCTTCTGTGTGCTGTAAACTGAGACAAATTTTTGTCTAGCTCGGAATAAAAGTAGAATTGAGACTAAAGAGATACAGCTGGAAGCCTCCGGGGCTGCAGTTTCTGGACGTTGTGGTCTCAAACCTTTGGTCGTGGAAGGTTTGCCTGTAAACTACCATTTACTGCTTCAATAGTAATATAATATGAATGTCTGTCTGTCCTTCAAAAGAATGCTGATGAAAGCCAAGATAATATTTTACTGCCTTCATAGATTATATAAAACTTAGCAAACATTGCACATCAATTCACATGGACCTGACCTTTTTTTTTTGGGGGGGGGTTAAACTATATTTGGTTAGGTTTACTTTAAATATATGCCAAAAAAAAACTAATTGAAAATAAACGAGCTGTAAACTTGAACAGCAGATTATGGCTGAATAACAAGGAAAATAATGTCCACAAATAGCACATGTCTAAAAAAGATAAATTTCAATTGACAACCATATTTCAAATAATAACCTTAATGTTTATTCTGCTTATACATACATAATCATTGTGCAGAGGCCCATGCGACAATAACATCATTATCATCAACAACAGTCACGGTCCTGAGGGAGTCTAAACCCTTTCCTCATTTCTGTACCTTTAAAAGTCTTTTCTTCTGGGCATCATTTTGAACAAGCATTTTTACAGTCCTTGAACATAACATCTGAGCCATTCCAGTTAAATTTTAGAGAAGTACGAACATGAGGTATTTTAAAATTAAATTTTCCTCTTATCGTAACACCTCTGCCCTTCTGTGAACATTCGTGGATGTTGCCAGAAAGTTTTTTTTTTTCCCTTCTTTGCTCACTAGTCGGCCGCGTTACTTTCTACCAGATCCAATAACTCGAAGGCTTGAAAGAAATATGTGAGTTCATAAAATCCTGCTGCAAAATTAAGAGAAAGGCAGATTTCACAGAGTTTTCATGAACATTATGGTGGACAAAGGAGTCTGATGATCCACAGGGGTGATGGGACGACCAGTGACTCACTCATGACATCAGCAGCTTATAAACTGGAAACTCCCCATCAGTCGGTTGGAACTGGCAAAGCCCTCTGGATGGACGGTGAAATGTCTTCAGGAACAAAGAAAAAGAAGCCCAGTTGGCTTGATTCAAGCCGTTGAGAATTACAACGTCACATTTCTTCAGAAATGGAGCCAAAGTAGATAGGAAATTAGAGTGGCCTGTTGGTCATTGTTGACAGCTTTATCGTTCATGACATCCTTGATGGAACCAGGCCGTTAGTTCATAACCTGAGAGGCACCATAGAAGAAGAGTGTGACATGTGAAACATCACCAGGGTGTTCGCCAGATCTTGGTGCATTTAACAAATTTGACTTGGTGCTAAAATTGCATGCATCTTAAGGATTTGCTCTAGGTTTTTCTCTCACTAGGTGTTTTTTATTTGCCAAAACTTTAGTTTAGATTTAATAGTATAATTTAGCGTCAGTAGTATTTGCTCAGGGCTCATGCTCTGAGTCTCTGAAAAGCACCTAGAGACAATTTCTATTGTAATAGACAAGATACTAAGCTGAACTGAATTTAAGTAATTTTACATTCATCACATATAAATCTACAGTTAAGAAATAAAAGTATACAGTTGTAATTTAAAGGTAGGGTAAGGGATTTCTGGATGACTTAATCCCTGTTGACGTTTTTAAACAAAACTTCAGGAAAATACAGAGAGGGCTCTCCAAGAAAGCACACCCCACCATGAACCTCTCCTCTCCCCTACTTCATGAGCACAAACCGTCCTGTTGTCCAGTGATCGGCTGGAACAAGGTATTTTTGTTACCCCCCTCTGTTTGTTTCCACTTTACGAAACCAGAGCTGTGTATGAAAGCCATCATTTCTTTTTTTCTTTTCCTTTTTCATTGGTTTACTCACAGATGGGGAGCTGGTGGACAGTTAAGAAATATTCCCTGAATGTGACAAAAAAAATTCTGGGTTACAAATCACGTAAAATCGCTTAACCTACCTTTAACAGCATAAAATAATATTTCCATAGGCTCCCATCTTAAATTCCCGGTAAATATGATGGCCAAGCTTATCAAGCTGGTGAGGACACAGTCAGAATATTGGGAGTGCAGTATTATGAGTGTCACCGAGTCGTGACTGCAGAAACAGACAATACAGGCAGGAAGAGACTGCATGCAGGTGGTAAGAGTAAAGTGCTTAACAGCAGGTGGTGTCAAACTGGACATGTCACAATGGATGAGCATCTATGCGTCTCACATGTTGGAGTGATCATTCATTCATTTTTTCCTCAATACAACAATGTAGTTTCCCTTTAGGGATAATGTATAAAGCTTCTCCATAAAGCCGAGATTCAATTCACTGAAACCCTGCTGCCATTGCACAAGAGGCGGGGTCCATCCCGAATGAGTTATTGATCCATCACAGTGTCACATGAGACAACAACCATGCAAGATGAAACTCCACAAGCATGTTTTAGAATCACCAATGCACTGTGAGGAAAAAAAAAACAAAATGGGGAAGAATGTGCAAAATCCACAAAGAAAGGCCCCAGCCAAGCTACAAACTGCAAAACGTCTTACTGAGAGCTTGGAAGACAATGTTGCATACGCACACACACAGGATATCACAAATATGTGCGTCACCATCTGACTGTAACGTGTGGACAAGGAGGAAATCAAGGACAGGCGAAAGCACAAGTTTCAGATAAAAACTGAGGAGAAACATCCAGACGCACGCCCTTGGATAACCTTCGCTATAAAATGGACTTAATAACAGCACACAGGTTGGGATTCTTTGCAATTGTGGGATTCTCTTGAGCATGGCTGTATGTGTCTGAGCTGTCTGAAATAAATCCTCTTTTGGAGCTGAGAAGACCACTCCAGTTTGCCAAGAAGCCTCATTTCTCTCCACAACAAGAGGCAACAGTACGAACCACCAAACCACCGTTTCAGCCTCAATGGGAAAAACTAAATGAAACAAACCAATAAAAATAAGAAAAGGGAATATCAGAATTCATTGAGATGGTAATATGATCAACAAAAGAACAAATGAATGAACTTCATGACTAGAGCTGAGCGATTTTATCGATTCTGTGATATATATTGATATTTTTTCTAGTATCTAGTATCGATTTTTAAGCCACGGGTATCGATATTCTAAGCTTCTTTCAAAACCTCCGTGTCCCACCTTTAAAAGCTTGCAAGCAATAATTTGCACTGTTTAAATAAATGAAACTATTTTTCCTCAACAAATCTTTTATTCATTTTGTCCAGCATTTGCAAGCTGCCTGTCAGCCATATAATGTGTAATTGATGCTTACAGTTCAATTCATTCAAACAAAATTATTGGAACACTCACAAGATGTCACCAAAATCTCTTTGTCCCTTTAAAATCTTTCAGAAAATGATGTAAAAGTATTCTAAGATAAATATCGATATCTATCATATCGTGAGCTGAATATCGTGTATCATATCGTATCGTATCGTATCACGAGATTCGTATATCGACTCAACAGCCCTATTCATGACCAGAATTTCTCAAACAGCTTGTCAGTGACTCCAAACTTACCATGTCAATCAAACAAGACACACATCCTTTCTCTTCATCATGGCACAGACCGGATGTCACTATCTCATTTAATTTAAAGTTGTAGACATTGGAATGGGCTGTTTGGAGGAGAGTTTAAACCAGAGCTATAATCTGAGCTACATTTTGAGCTGATACTCCACATCCACATGAGACTTCAACAAGCATGTGAAAAACATGTTTGATATCGGCCTTTAAATGCAGCATGTCTTATCCTGACAGTCTGGAGCCAGATCTTCCATGAAGCTGTGCCCAGTCTGTCCACTGATGTCTCTGCGTAGAGGCTGAGGGTGCCATTGAATCCCGCTGGTGCCCGCAGTACACGACGAACTGCCAAAGCTAATACCAGACAAGCACTTGTTTTTCCTCCGAATAACTTAGCGAGACATTAAACACATGAAAGTAAATTATCTTTGCTTCGCAGCACAGCTGGCATCATGCTCTGTTGCTCATAGCCAAGCTCCGTGTTTACTCTGGCTGGATTAAGCCGTTTTGACCTCCGTTAATACTTGAAGGATTCAGCAGCAGCACTCAGCTACGTCCATCGGCGAGCATTTGTGATTTGCGGTGTTTGTATGTTTAGCGGTCAAGAGCGAGGAAGGGATGGAGTTCGTTTGGCCTGTCGGAGCGACGTGTCCGTCAAACACAGGCGGGCTAACCAGGATGGCTCTCACACAAAAACACTGTTATACGATCTGAAAGAAAGACGAGTAATTAAGTTTATTTGCAGACAGTTTGAGTGACGCTGGACCCAAATAGATGGTTTAACTGAACAAGGCTGCACATTTTTGTGATCATGCCAATTCCAACGTGAGCTCTTCTTTTATAAGTGCTTGGTTTTCCGTGCTTTTACCACAGTGAATCAGGAGCTACTTCACACGCTTAAAATCATTTATGGCACCGCTGCCATACTGGTAGACGGAGCATAAGCACTGGATCTTAAATTTTGCAAGCTAGATTCTTTTCATTCCACATAAACAGCAAAGGAAGGCAGCTGGCTGCAGTTAGTTAGGAGGAAAAGAGTGGGTGAGGAGGGTGTTTAGGTGGTAATAAATGATCAGAGAAACTGTTTCCTGGGGTTGCACTAACAGTTGATCCCTCAGGCATGGGCCGGTGCCCTGCTGAGCTCATGCATCTGAGCGGTTTGAGCCCAGCGGCCATGAAACGACGGATTGACCCAGCATGGCTCAAACATTTCAGCTATGTTGTTGCAGCGCTGCAAGAATGTAAGCCGTGGAGCAGACACCGTTGTTTATAGGTCATTGCTGATGTTTCAGAGGCCGGCGAGGGGAATCCAGAGACGTGTTAGATTCTTGGGGCTCGCAGTCATCGGAGCACATTCAGCAGACGCACTATATCAAAGCCCACTTTGTTTACATAATCCTATACAAAGCCTGGTCTTTATTACCTCGAGAAACCGCAGCCATCTGCAAGTTATATCAGTTTGGATTTCAAAAAAGTCCTTCTGATTAATTTTGGCTTTTATTATGTTTCTCCACTGAAGGCAAAGACTGTTAAATTAAATGTAATAGTATTTGAC
This sequence comes from Hirundichthys speculiger, assembly GCA_018398805.1. Taxonomy (NCBI): domain Eukaryota; kingdom Metazoa; phylum Chordata; class Actinopteri; order Beloniformes; family Exocoetidae; genus Hirundichthys; species Hirundichthys speculiger. The sequence continues at coordinate 790,590 of JAGFBZ010000267.1, read as the reverse complement.
ATGGGAAATGGATAATAAAGAGGCCTGGGGATGATGAATTAAGTAGATGTAAAGAAATCTCCAAACATCTTCTCTCTTTTTTTTTTTTATAGCTGGTCACATGCAAATATAGACTGGGCTTGGGCCGGCAGCCATCAGTATCTTTGACGAGCCCTGGCTTGTTTACAAAGCCCACTAAAACCCCCCCAACAGAAACCAAGGCCGCTTGGCTCTCCAGGGACCAATATGCTACAGTACATCATCCAGGAGAGCTCTCAGGCCACATGAAATGCTGAGAGAAACTGTTAGAGGCAAGGTGGAGAGGAGGAGGGGGGAAGGGGGGTTCAAATACCATACTGAGGGGTTTCAGCTGCATATCTCCTCTGAGAGATTCAGCTGCCTTTCTTCCTTCTCGTCCACTGACTCATTCGTTTCCATGTTGAGTCAGAATGTTTGTGCAAAGTCAGCACATTCTTTCGGTGCAGCAACGGATACGACTCTGGAAAACAGAGCGTCTGCATTACACCCCCAGACGTGGAAACACTTCTTTATAGAAAGCCTGCTGTTTCAAGATGAGAAATATTTACATACATTATAAAAGCGGATGGCACTGTGCTTAGATCTGAACCTATCAAAAAAAAAGTCTGTTCTGGGTTTAATTGAATCACAGTTTAACAGCTGACTGACGCACAAATAAAATAAAAATCACATTTTTAATGAACAAAAAGTACAGCATGAAATAGCTTTATTTTACTTTAAAATGATGATGTGCTTTTCAGTGAGAATGAAACCTTGAAGAAAGGAGTTTAAACTTAAATAATATTAAGTGGATCGTGTCATTTTCATGGCATTTCCTGAATTAACCTTCAATTTTTTTTAATTAAAGTTACTGTAGAGTTAAAGTGCCAGATATTTCAGTTTAAATGTGTGTCACATGTCGCTCTTATGTTTGTACTGGACAATGTGACGTTAAAGTTAGTAGCCAAGTTAGCATAGTTAGCTTGAATTAGCATAAACAATGAAAAGAAAAGGAAGCTGCTAACCTGCTTCTGGTCAAACAAAATCCATCCATCAACTGGATTTAAATTCACTAACTGCAGATTAATAATCTCCACCACAGCTAACTTTCCTCATAAAACTCTCTTTCACAGTCAGACAACTTGATATAATTTAATATTGGTATGTAACACTATTGTAGCACCATTTTAAACTGTGCACTTTTAAACTGAATTACTTTTCAGTACCTTCTCCAACTTTGTTTAATTTTGGGGTTCTTGAATGGAAAAGTAGGGAAATGTATTCATTTTTTTGTTATTTTAAGGTATGGGTAAGAATGGAAATACAAACATATAGAAGAAATTTGCTGCTATTTTCTAGAATATAAAAGAAAAATAAAAGATATTAATCCTTAAAAAATTGTTTTTCATTGCATTTGAAAGTTGCCTCAGAAAACTTGATGTTGCTGAAGCTAAATCACGCTCGTCCACAGAGCTGCTTCTGTGAAACTATCTAAAATAGTCCTGTCCAAAGCTTCTAGACTGGTTTATCTTTGAAATGCATACATACATTGCATCTCTAGTAACCAAATATACAGCTTCTTTGAGCATATAAGTTGTGTAGTGATGTAGTTCAGAAAGGTTAGATGAGTTGGGATTTTCTTCATGAATAAATGGCACCTTTTTTATAGACAAGGTTATATATCGTCAGATTGTCACATACTGTATCTGTTAACGCAGGCACAAAGGAATTATTTTGTAATTCTCAGCTCAGAGGTTCCCTCTACAGCTGTGGTTCTTAACCTGGGTTTGGTTGAACCCTAGCGGTTCAGTGAGTCAGTCTCAGGGGTTCGGCTGAGGTCTCAGGAGTAATCATTTACAAAGATGCTGGACATAAAAACAAAGAAAAAGAACAGGCTTTGATGTGAAAATGACATGAGAGTGGCACTTGCCAAGGTGAAACCATTTCTGAACTGGTCTCTCAAAGGCAACAGCAGAAGTGACACTGATTTGCAGTAAATATTTAATATTATTGTAGCCTGATGGAAATTAGGTGATGAATGTGTGTTAGGCTCCAGGCTGGGATAGGCTCCAGTAACCCTCATGACCCTAGTGAGGATAAAGCAGGTTCAGAAAATGAATGATAAATACAATAAATAATAAGTAAGGTATGTAATTCATGCAGTTCATGTATTGTGTTGGACTTGTTCTTTGAACACAATGACGTTAATGCTCGGTTCATTTTGTGCACCAATAAAACACATACCTATGGATTGAATTTGAAAAAAAAATATATTTATTTTTCAATAAAGAAGGGTTCAGTGAATGTGCAGATGAAACTGGTGGGGTTCACTACCTCCAACAAGGTCTACAGGCATACATGGAAAGCTGCTTTTAGAATCATGTCCAGAGTTCACTCTTGGTCTCTTGCTTGGTCAGTCCCTTATATTCTCTTTAGTTATTACTTTCTTTAATCTCTTAGTCACCTCTGCCATCATCCACTTTAACTCTGTGAGCTCGCATCATCGTTCATCGTTGTTTATGTGTGGCATACGGCCGTAAAGATCATACGCGGTTGTCGCAGGTGATGACGGGACAGGAGTCAGAAGTTACTTTGAGTCGTGCAAGACCACAAAAGCTGGGCGACACCCCCTGGAAGCAATCAGATATATATTCATCATATACTAAAATGTCTTTTTTTCACAAATAAATAATCATTCAAATGTAGAGTGGAAAGATTCTGGATCTATAAATGTACAAAAACTGCACAAAAAAAACAACAATCTGCTGTCAATCAACTGAGAACAAATTATATTTATGCAATATCAATATTCATAATAATAGTAATAATAATAAGTAATAATAATAATCATATAGTAATAATCATATAATAGTCATTTTATATAGAATATAATTTACTTTAATATAAGATAAAACAGTTTCATATGTTCATTTGTAAATTTCACAAGTATCTATTTTAGTCTATGATTAAAAAAAAGAAACTAAATGTTACGTACATCTATAGAAGTAGTATTTTTAATGGTTGGAGTTTTATTTGTGATGGAATATTTGAGTGAGGTGCACAGAAGGACATGTTGGATTACTGAAAGCATCGTATTTCACCAGGCGCAGAGCAGTATCTTTGTTCGAGTCTGCTGACGTCAGCCCCGTGAGCTCTTCCTTAGACAGAAGTGACGTCCAGCTTCAGGGCCTCCAGAAAACCTACACCCACCAGCAGCCCATCTTCCCGCCGCAGCAAGGTACCAGCAGCTCAGTGGAGCTCACTCACTCAGTGCAGCACGTCCTGCTTGTTTTTAACGTTTCCATTCGTCATCGTTCTTTTTCTGGTGCTCTCCAAGACTGTCTGTACGGAGAAGGAAAAGTGCTTCCCTCGGTCGGCGACGGCAGCTTTGAACCTGCAAATTTCTTCACAAATCCGCCCTCTTCTCACTCTGCAGGTAAGATATCTGTGCAGAAACGTACAAACAGTGGTACACGATGGTCAGAGTGTTCAATGGAAAGTGGAACGGTGATGAACACCTCCTCTGACAGATCCCTCAGATAATCAGGAGTCTGTGTGGTACAAGGTCCTCTACCTCTCTCAGACAGCTGTCCATCATTCACACTAAAAATCTGATTAAGTTTCCTCTTTTTTCACCCACTCAGGGTTTGACTTGCTGCAGCACCTGCAGGGGCAGGCGGGAGGTGGTTACTCCATGTCCCGGCTGCCCCGATGACAGCTTCCTCTTCCAGACAGGAGGCGTCGACCGCTGCCTCAATCAGATCCTCTCCATCTACCTGGACTCTTGAGGAAGAAATGAAAATCTCCTGCATAAAAACAGAACAAAATGTAGCATGAAGAATGTGTGACAGCCTTCTCGTCAGTCACATCTAAACCGTTGTAGCAGTTACAATGTGACAATGAGGATTTCAACTGTGTAATAAAAAATAAGTGGAGGAGAAAACTGCAGTCAAATTTGCAAATATGAAAGATCGAAATGGAAAATCTAGAAACAATACAGATGTAAATAGCAGTGAATTTTATACTCAAATGATCACAAAATTTGTGACTTCGAGTTAATGAGCTTTATGCCTTATATTGTTGTCTCTGTCTCTCCAACCAACGTCAACCTTGATCACGTAGGGTACTTCTGCCTCCACAATGCAACAGTTTTCAGTAGAGTACAGTGCCTTAAGACCTGAGGTAAATAAATATCTCAAAAGATGATTAAGAAGAAAATAAAAGCCAAACAGCACAGTCACAAATTGGTGTATGCGTCCTATCAGCAGACAGAACAGTTCCTCAGTCAGACTGTTGTTGGTTGGTTCTAACGCGTTCCTCGTCTGTACGCTGGTTTGGATAAAAGCATATGCTAAATGAATGTAATGTAATTTAATAGATACACACAGCGTGCCAGGAAGGTGATGATTTCATTTTAAGGTGCCGAGTTAAGAAGGCCTGGAGGCATAATGAAGAAACCTTATGGATGAAAGATGAAATGCCTCCAAGAACCTAAAAAGGGTCCAGTTGCCTTTGATTCAAGCCTTTGAGGATCATAATGTTATAATGCTTTCAGTAGTCCAAACACAGACCCGGTTAGTTTGACATTTTTGGAAACATATTCAGAGGATACAGTTAGCTGAAATTAGTTTCCTTCACAGGATGGCTGGCCATTTCCCTTGGGGATGGGGTGAGAGTTTTAGGCAGTCAGGAAGGAGTCAGAGTGACTGGTCCTCCACATCGAGAGGAGCTGGTTTAGATGGATGGATGGATGGATGGATGGATGGATGGATGGATGGATGGATGGATGGATTCTCCACCCCTGTTCACTCAAGTAATACACTAGAATGTAATTAGCTTAGCATAAAGTTTGGAAACAGCTTCACACAACAAACTTTTGTACCTGCATCTCTAAAAATCACTTAACCTTGTCACAGTGGGGAAAAAAAAAACAATAAAACCCAGAACAAAATGGCTGGTTTTCATCTTTCCTGGGAAAGGATGCCATACGCAGTCATGGATATTCACAGGATCCAGCTCAATTTAAGCTTTAGCCTAACTTTAAGCTTGAGTTTAGCTCCTTTGGTAATCATAGTGTTGCATTGATTACTCCATGATGCAGGAAGATTTGAAAAAGCGTTTTTGTGAACTTCATGGCTGTTTGAACTAGTTTTCATTCTTCATGCTAAGCTAAAAAAGAAAAAAAAAACTGTCCCTGGGGATGATGAACTATTCCTTTAAGGTCAAAGAGTGAGTTTCTAAATGAGTGGCAAAATGATCTTGCTTTTATAAGGGAATTACATCAAATCAAAACTGCAACAGTAAACTGAACTCGTGCTGCCCCCTAGTGTCCGTGTGAATGTACAGACACTAGAGATACACACTACTGTATAAAAATGAGTGGTTATCGTGGCAGAAACAGGCAAATAAAAGCAAAACAATCAAAAATGAGGAAACAATTGCACTAAACTAAAGTTAACGTGAACAAAAAGAAAGCAGAATGGTTGTTTTATTTTTTAATCTCATTACGTGTCTGGTTGTTTCAGCATGCTGGCTTTACATTTATTGTACAGTTTCTATCAGTGTTATATTCAATGAGGGAGGTGTTAATCATTTACAATCACGTCTCCACCTTCTTTAAGACACTTTATGCAGACTTTAAGAAAATTACCATCAAGAAAGTGTTTACACTGATTTTGTAGCAGTTCAGAGATTTCCTATTGTCATTGAAGTGTACAGACTGTATGAACATGCATCTGTCTTTTATATCGAAATAAAAATCTGTATTTTTCTGTTTCATTATTTAGCACTTGATGTCCCATTTATTTGACATTTTTTGTTTTATTTATTTTATTTTTATTTTCATTTTGTACTTTTTCATTTTTTATCAAACATTGTGGTGGGAAAAAAAACATCAAATTCAGGGCAGAGTGAAGACCAGGGAAAAATAAAGATGACAAAAGAATTGTAATGATGCGGCTGAAGAAAAAAAAAATGTGTGTGTTTGTGTGTGTCTGTGTGTGTGTGTTAATGCTGCCCTCTGTTGGAAAAATGTTTAAAAAGCAAACAGCTTATGGTCATTGCAGCCAAGGACAGATGTTGCTTCCTTCTCTCAGATGATGAGACAAAAGGCAAAAGTGTGTGATTGAAGTCTTGTCCACTTAAGAATCAAAGCTAGAGATCTGTGGCAATAACAGAGGGAAGTATGAGAAGAGATCAATACTGTGCTTTATCAAACACACAGTGGTGTGACAACCTGTCCTGACTCAGGCTCTGAGCAAAGAAGGGAGCTCTCATGAAATGGAGAAGCTGGCACAGTTGAGGCTAACGCCAACAGCCAGTTTGAACATAATTATTTTAGATCCAGCTGCCTGTGGGAGGGAACCAGAGAAAACCTGGGCCTTTTCAAATCAGAACTGCAGTACAACAGTAATTGTTTTCTCAATTTCAAATCAATGGGGATGTTTTTGATGATTCCCTAACTTATTTGCTCTGTAGGATAAATGGCAGTCGAGGAAGTCATCTCAAACTAGTTTTTCTTTTGACACAGTGAGACCTCTGAAAAGCCACACTGTGGCAGCACCACTTCTGACCACATGGGGGCAGTATATTACAAGAAAGTCCATTTTGTTTATTACACAAACTTTATAAAAGATTAAAAAAAAAAAAAAACTGGACAAACGGACTGTGACATCACCCGTAGGTTTTCTACAGTGATTCTGAACCTTTTCTGCTCTCACTGCGTGGCACCATGTTGTGAAAAGGCAGACTGAGCAGCGCTAAGAGGTGGCTGCTTAGCTCAAGCTACAGTTAGCTACTTTAGCTTAGCTGGCTTAGTACATGTTAACCCATGATGCAAATTAATTACTTTACGTTCATTTTGATCAAATCCAAACATCCAAGCATCCTGATTTACTGAAACAAGCGGTGGCAGAGCTGAAACGAGAACTAGCGGAGCTCTGCTGTGACCCGTCAGCTGTCTGCACCCCAGCCAATGTGGGGGATACCTTGCAAGTTGCAGGATGACCAACTGTGGGTTCCACCATTGTTCCAGCTTGTGAGGGCCCTGAAATGATCTGGAGTGGCTCCTGCAGGAAGAGCAGCACAGCTCCTCCTGTTTCAAATGCAGTTTTGGTGGCAACATCAAAAATGACCACTGCTTGTAGCTGACATTTGGTTAGTACAGTTACTTCACTAAACCTCGTCCCTCAAAGTCTTCTAGGTCAGTGGTTCTCAAACTTAATACTGCGTACCACCTGAGAAACTGTTCAGCTCTCCGAGTACCATCATGATGACCACTTTTAAAATATAGCCATATATGCCTTTTCAATTAGCTTTAAATTCACAGAAGAGATGTTTATTCCTTATTGTAGTTATTTATTGTTACCTGAATTTTTGTTTGAAACTTATTTATAATGCATTGTATGTTTCCGATGTAATAAAAAAAAATAGTGAAAATGTGGAAAATCCTGATGTTCCCCCGCGTACCACTAGAGAGCGCACCACTGTTCTAGGCCAACCCTCAGCCAGTTTTTTAGAACTAAAAGGACAACATATATTCTGTTTAAAAGGTTTTATTCACAGCTTTAGAAGTCAATGCAATGTCAAGCGCTAAGTAGCTAAAATGATTCCGGCCTGGTCTTGTGCCAGGAGCTAGCTATCAATCAAACAGTACTTGATTGGCTGCCTGCCAAATAATTGTGTTACCTTACATAATTTTGTATGATGCAGTATAATGCATGGCCATGGATGTAAAAATCTAACTACAGAGACTAAAGCTATTTTCTGTACCAGTCCGTAAATATGTTTATTTCTTCTGCAAAGCTGGTCATTTTAACATGGAGGTCAATGGAAATTTGCTCTGTTTTGGAGCCAGCACCTAGTGGTCACTTTAGGGATTGCAATCTTTGTCATGTCCTGGTTTGGCTCCAGCCAGAAAATGAGGATGTTGTATTTTGTTGTGATGGATCAGTGGTGAGTAGATAAAAAAAGTTGGATTAACCACCAGGGGGAGCTCTGCCACCGCACAGCTCCGTTAAACTTTGTCCCGAGCTCTGAGAATATCAAATCTGTTGTCTTTGAGCAGATAACCTGCAACATAAACGCTTTTCAGCTGAACTTTGTGTGGGAAAGCTGCTCTGTCAAAGCCCTGTCTCAGATAAACGGCCTCTCCACTCACACACAGACACACAAACACGACGCGGCCACTTTCGGGCTCCCGGTGGAGACACGCCCGCGGACCGGAGAACCTCCAGAACCTCCAGCAGAACCTCCAGGAGAACCTCCAGGAGAACCTCCAGGAGAACCTCCAGCAGAACCAGCTGATGGGATGCAGAGAGGAGAGAGACCTGATGTCTGAGCTTCAGAGAACCACCGGTAAGAAACCAGCGCAGCTCCAGTTGTATTTATCTGCAGACAGCTCTTTTACACACAGATGTTTCCAGTCATGTTTTCAGTGGTAACTGTTTTCATGTTGTACATTTAAGATTTTAAAAAAAAAAAAAAAAAAATCAGGCTCATGAACCTCACGGGTTCAAGTGTCCTCAGGTCAAACCCACCTTGCAGGAAAAATTATGTTATCACACACCCATGATGTGATTTGGTTTTTGTTGACACTTTATGGATTTTTACTTTATTTATTTATCATTTTATAAATTCAAGCAGGCTCTGGCCTTTTGAAGTTCCCAGAGGAAGTGCCAGATGCAGTGAGGTTTTTTTTTTTTTTTTTTTTTTTTGATGCACAAAAGGATTAAATGAGGGAGGGTCAGAGAGAAATTAGCAACCCGCATTTTTGGCAAGTGAGATCATCCACATTCTCCAGATTTAAATCCTCTTCTTGGATGCCAGGCCTTCACTCTCACCCCGAGGCTCTTCGGAGATCACTTTGCTGTACTGTTGTGGTACAATCCAAAGAACTGCTCGTCTGTTTGTGTATCCTCTGAATGTTTACTCGGTCAACAGAACCCCACATATAACGGACAGATATGGCTCTAACCTTTACACCGCTCCTGTTATCAGACTGGGATGAGAGTTTGACTCCTCAGGATTTAAATGATCTTCACAGCTGTCTGCATGGACAGTACCACTTACAAAGGTTCCTTGGACTCACACAGCATGTAGGTGTGAACAGCTGGACAAAAGCATCCAAATCTAGGCAAATGACTATCGGCACAAACTCGACACTTTTCCTGTTCTTTTTTTAGATCGATGGAGCTCTGAATGTATCCGTCTGTTGATAGCAATCAGTCTGAACAGAACCGTCCTGTAGGACCGTACACCATGCAAATAATTACAGAATTAAAGGGCAGGAAATCCAGAGCGCCACAGGGGCTAAATTCACATGATATAATCCTCAGGAAGTTGAAATTAAAAAAAATTTGAAACCCAGACAGACAGCTGAGCTCTAAATTCACACATAAACCGTGACCAAAGGTTTTAGGCTCTTCAGATGTGTGAAATTGATCATGAATCCACCTGATTGCCTCACAGTCTCTGTTCTTCAAGGCAGAATCACTAAGAAATGTCTTTGGCCTGAAGAGGAACAAAGAGATTGATCATTTGAGTCACAGAGGATCCTGATAAAAAAAGACATGGGAGATTTCATTTTCTTTTCTTTTTCAGTTTGTCTCTTGCTAACAGCACAATAATACATTAAAATCATCTGGTCCTCATGTCCAAAATTGGGCTAATGCAATCTCGGATAAACAAAAACACGTTATTTGACTAAAACCCTGCAGAAATGCAGAAGTAGCGTATGAAGAACCATGCAAACCCTTACTAGCTCCTCAGGAATTAAATGTAACAGCCACACATGCTTGATTAATCAGATATCAGCACACGTGACCACCTGAATAACACCTTAGGCTTTGGCAGTTTTTGTGTGGAGCATTTGGGGTATCTATAAATACAATGCAGAGGAGGAAAGACATCAGCAATGATCTTAGAGAAGCAGTTGTTTGCTGCTCATCAGTCTGGGAAAGGTAACAAAACAATCAATCTGGAGTCGTCATTCTGCAGTGAGAAAGATTACTCAGAGATAGAAAACGGGTAGGAAAATATTCAGAAACTGAAAAATACAATTCAAAGCGCTGGGCTATGTTCCCAGTCGTACAGTTGGGCACTTATGGTTACCGTTTTATAGTGTACGTGTGTTGTTGGCACTGAGAGTTCTTTTCAAACACGGTACGTCTCAAGTACCCGGATGATACGGTCAAAACCAGCAGAAGACCGAGTGTGAATCGCTGGACACTTCAGGTCCTCAGTGCTCGCCATCAATGTAGTAGAAGCAGCAGGACACTCGTTAGCAGGGTTTCCGTTGTCCGGTAATTGCCAGACTTTGTCCGGTAAAATATGCTGAAGTCCGGTATTTTATAATCTCTCCGATCAAAATATCTGGTGAAAATACTCCTCCCAAGCACAATTTCAGTTGTAATAAAATGGGTAATGGTTCAAATTGGCAGCATGGGCACATTATTAAAATGTTATTTGCCACTCCAGATGTGTTTTTTATCTTTTTGCAAATTGTTTTATCTTAGAGTATATAGGCCTTCATCTTTTTATGTTCATTCATGTGTCAGAAGAGCGCAAGCTTCTGCAATATTTATTTATTTTTTTGAAGTTATGCTCGTGAGTCAATTGACGGGACTTATTTTATTTGAAATAGCCTGTTTTTCAATAAAAATACTATTAAATAACTTGCATTGATATCGTACTACTGCATATGATTTATTTTTAACCTCGATAAATTCATATAGCCTATGTGACCGGAATTTCAAACATTTGTCCGGTAAATTGAAAACCTGCCGGTCACATTGTCCGGTGCCAATTTTTTCTAGCGGAAACACTGCTCGTTAGTTAGGGTTGTTGGCAACTTTAATCTTATAAAAGAAAAGGGGGGTAGGGTGAGATTAGACACATTACAGGAAAATTGGGTTCATTTTGTTTTCTAATTTATGATTGACTAAGGTCAAATCTTGGCAGTAACTCAGGTGAAGCTAAAGAACCATTTTCAGTAACACAGTCCTACATTTCAGACCCTTCAGGCCTCATTTAGCTTTTTAAATGTTAAAGTTTATGGCGCTACAGAAAAATAAGACTGCACGTGTATGGCTTGTTTGGAATAGTTGCCAGGAGGAAGTCTCATCTCTCTAAAAGGAGGTTTTATTGAATGAATAATGAGAAGTTGCTGCTGGTCATTAGAGGTTTAATTTACCTCATTTTAAAATCGAGTAATGACCAAATGTCTGTTTGATTTTTTTCTTTGTCCTAATGCAGTGGTTCTCAAACTTTTAATACTGCGTACCACCTGAGACACTGTTCAGCTCTCTGAGTACCACCATGATGACCAGTTTTAAAATATAGCCATATGTGCCTTCTCAATTAGCTTTAATCACACAGGGATGTTTATTCCTTATTGTGGTTATTTATTAGCTGAATTGTTACCTTACTGAATCAGACATTTACAACTTTGTCCAACAATTCTCACATACTCAGACTCTCATACAGAGCAAAATAAACAAACTCAAAAGTTTTTACATCTGCACTGCAACTGAATATGCAACAAATATTTTTAAAATACAATTTTAATTATCTCAAGCTACATATTTCGTTTGAAAAGTTGTATTTATAATGTATTGTATGTTTCTGATTTTTTTTTTAAGTGAAAATGTGGAAAAAATGTGGAAAGTCATCACGTTCCCCGCGTACCACCGGTGGTACGCGTACCACAGTTTGCACACCACTGTCCTAATGTGTAAAACCTTAGAGCTGAGAGAGGATGTCGTTCCTTTTTCACATTACTGAGGACCAGATAGCAGTCAGATCTAAACAGGAATCATGACGACACCGGCATAACGAGCGGGTGTGTGCCAAACCTCTGAAAACAAACATCCTACCAGACTGGAGCGTGGAGCTCATGCTGCACTGAAGATGCATCCGGTGCAGGTCTAAAACCCCTGCAGGCTGCTCAAACCGAATCAGAGACCTCAGTAACTGGTTTTCTGTTGAAGATGTGGATTTTTCTGTTGACCCTCCTCACCGTCCTGGCTCTGCTCTGATTGAGATGTTCGCACTAATGAGGACTCGTGTAACTGGCTGAATATGAAAGTACTCAACCAGCTGCGGGTCTCACACAGGTCTTTCAGTTTCAGCGTCTCTCAGTTCATTATTTCGGTTTCTGGCGTGCACATGTTCTGTCCTGCTTCACTTTCTCTTTTGACTGATGAACCCAGCAGGACATTTGTCTGGCTGACATTTGTCTGGCTGAATATGAAAGTTTGTCTGTCAGGCAGAGAACAGAGCTCGGAGGAGAACGTGCTTGACGTCATCACGCGTCCACATATATTATTCTTGATCTGTCGGATCACGTGTTCGTCCATGTCAGCCTATACATCAGTTATGTCAGCTGGAGCTGGATCCAATACTGGCCAATATTTAACAGGAGATCGCAGCAAGAAAAACCTAGCTTGATTTATCGGCGGTCTGTTATGGAAAGGATTGCCAACTGGATATTTTTAAAAAACTGCTCAGTGGGTGTTATGATCACAATCCTTTTCTTTTTTTTTTATTCTTCAAAAACAAATGCAAGAGGTCAAGATTGTTGTTTGTGCCTGAACGTTACAGTCAGGTCAATGATATTTTCTGGCCTTTCATACAGTCACAGCTCAGAGATCTTGCATCATTCAGGCATTTATAAGGTTACTGGTTCATCTATTGCAGCCTAAAGGGGCGCTATTTAACCAAATACATTAAACTAACATTAATTAACTCACAAGATAATATGAAACGCCTTAAGAAATGTCAACGTTAACAGCCAGTGGTGGGGGAAAATCTTTTTTTTTTTTTTTTGCGTTATTCCAGCCTTTATATATTTCCTCCTCCCTTACACACATACTGGATATATTAGATCATCTCCACCAGCAGCAGATATTTTACTCCACTGACACACTTCTTGCTTTTGTTCACGAACCTCGCAGCTCTGCTGGAATCTCAAGTCAAGGATAAAAATCCTGTACTGACTATGTCGTGTTCATCTGCAGGGACCTCTGAACCGAGGTTTCGGCCATCTTGGCTGCTTTCTCCCTCAGCCAGACACCTCTGGCCCTGCAGTAGTTGTCAGATTTGGTCAAGTTATGAGCGTTTGCGTCTGAGCCAGTTTGTTCACTGGGTGGCCACATGTAGCCATATTTGGAGCAGCGTTGGACCATTTGTGTCTACTTGAATGTGGACAAGATAGAGCGCTGGTTTAGTTTCAGCTCCCAAAGATGAGCCAGTGGGATTCAGTCTGTTCTCGTGTGTCACAACACACTCCTTATGAGTTATTCCTTTTAGCCGTCTGGACTTGGGCCTTTTCCGTCATCTGGGTTGTTTATTTTGAATGTACAGTTACTGTTGAACTTTGAAACCCCCCAAAAACACTTGTTATTGCTTGAATAATCTTTCGCGTCAGGATGAATAAAGTTCGTTTAGTTCATTGGATGATAAAGATGTTTTTCTTGTTGCAGCTTCAGAGAGGGGCTAAACCCTCTTCATTCTTCCTGAAAGATGTTTTAAAAACTCTTAAGATTATTTAAATAACTTAAGACAAAGACAAATATCTGACAAAGACTGTATTTTTCTTTTTCAAATATTTCTGTTTAAACAGATTTAAACACTTAGCCAGTCTAGATATTTTATGTCGTTGAGCTGTTATACACATAGGTCTACAGTTCTCGTCTATACTGGATGTTATACAGACAGTAACATGTCCAGCATGAATTTTACAACATCTTATTGAATTTTAAATATTTGCTTTTTTGTTTTTAGCAATATATATACATACTTGTATTTTTTTTATACTAAAGGAGTAATTAACATTGCTGAATTTTGTTGACCAAGCAAGGTGAGAGTTTGATCTCCATTTATGTCAAAGATTCCAGTTTAAAAGTTCCACTTTATTTAATACGATCAGATTTTATACGCCACAAATAGACAATAAAGAACCTAAACCAAATAAGTTTATTTTTCATAAGAACAGTGCATGAAATCATAAACCCATAAATGATCACGGCTCTTCAAAAATTCTTGTTTATTGGAGGTTTTTTTTTTTTTTTCTGTCACTTCGAGAGCTTATCTAGATTACATTTCTCTTGGCTCAGGGTCCAGATTTGCCCTGCACTAATGTTTGCCCAACTCTCGTCTGCCAATAAACAGCACAACCTTCACGTGAGATTCATAGCGGCATCTGTTTCCTTTCCCACAGCCAAACACTGGACTCTTGCTCCCCAGTGATCCGTGTCACCATGCCAACTTTTACAATCCTCACAGCAACCAGGAGTCCTCTGAGGAGCTGCTGAGTTTACTAGCACATTTGCATCTCTGGCTACATAAAGTTGATCACCTCCAGCTCTGACGAGAGAGACGGGGAGACCAGGAGGCAGGTAGGGTGGAGGAGGAGGAGGCAGGGGGGGTTCACTGTAGCTGCTTGTGGTAGCGATTTACCACATTTGCATATTTATTGTTGGGTTTTTTCTTTTCCTTTTTTTCAGAAATGGTTTTCCACTTGTGTCTTCTGCTGACTCTTTCATTGCTGGTGAAGGCGGCACCTGCTGGTGGATGTGTCTGTCCAGCAGCAACCATTTTGGCTCAGTTTCCCTCGGAGGTTCCTGCTGATGTTTGCTGCTTGAACTACTCCGGCTCTGCTTTCGGCCACGTGCACTGGTCTGCGTTTACCAACAAGACGAACGTAGAGACACTGGATCTCTCCAACTGTAACATCAGCTTCATTTATGCTGATGGCAGAGAAGCATCTTCACTGCAGAAGGTGTATTTGGATCGTAACAGACTAGCAGCGCTGCCGAGGGAGTTTCTTGCCGGGCAGCCCAACCTGACTGAGGTGAATTTGAGAGAGAACCTTCTTCAAGAGCTCCCCGAGGGTTTCCTCCAGGACTCTGACAACCTCCAGAGGCTGTATCTGCAAGCGAACCGGCTTCGCTCGCTTCCAGGTAGTATACTGCAAGTGTCCGGACTTCGACGGGTGGAGCTGGATGGGAATGCCTGGGACTGCTCCTGTTTGCTACTGGAGGGCCTGGAAGCGGGCAGGCGGGCTAACAGGACGGCTAAACTCCAGGACGTGGTGAGAAACCTGACCTGCTCCTCTCCTCGCCACCTGGCTGGGAGGACCGTCTGGTCGGTGAGGCTTAATGACGTGTGCCGGCCCGCCGGGCTCACGGCCCTCTTCATTGCGCTACCCCTCCTCATCCTGTCGGCCTTGCTGCTTTGCTGGTGCTGTGGGAGGAAGAAGAAGAAGAAAGAAGCCCCCGTGTTCAGCTCCTCTAAAAAGAGACCCCCCAGCTCCAATGGCCAGAAGCATCATGGCAAGCAGCAACCTTCAGCCGCTGAACAGGGTAAAGCTGGAGACGGTGTCAAAGAGGGGATCCTGAAGAACCAGATCCTGCTTCGCCCAGCGTCCAGACTCCTGGGCAGCACTAGGGACCTCTATGAAGAAGTGGAGATCAAGCTGGGCTCCGTGGAGTCTCTTCCCCAAGTGTCCCCTTGTTGCTCCAGCTCCGCAGAAGGGAAGCTGGGCTCCCAGGGTCCCGACAGGGCCAGTAAGACTGAACTGGACGCAGTCAGCGTGACAGAAGTGATGAAAGACTCGGCTGACAGGGAGAAGGCTTACATGACTCAGTCTACTGAGTACTACAGCCTGGTCCCAGGTATCGAACTGGAGGACTCGGACCACGGCGAGTACGAGAATGTTAACCTCTCATCTTAGAGGGACAGTTCTAAATGTTGGAGAAATGGATTGCAGAATTTTAAACGAGAAGATATTTTACAGTCATGTTTTCATGGAGCATGACAATTGTACATGGTGAAACAGCATCGCAATACCGTGGTAACCGCTGCCCTTCACACTGAACACACCGCTTGCACAGCCTAACACTCGGTTTTAAAAAGAGCAGATGATACAGAAACAAACTTCTGCAAGAGGGTAAGAAGTACAAAATTTGGGAAAAAAAAATGGGGGGAGGAGGTGGGGCACCACCCAAAAGTGTGGGCCCTGATGAAATTCCTAGAGGAATGGATGTGACCTGCTGCACCTCCACATTTGCGGTTGAAGTATATTTCCTACTGCACAGTTTGACAAGCCAAAAATTTGTTACCACTGATGCCAAATTGAGTTTGCGATGCTAAGATGATATAAACTTTAAAATCACTGGAATTAAAAATGCCTCAAATACATTTTTTTAAATATCTTGAGATACATCCATCCATCCATCCATCCATTATCTATACCTGTTTAATCTTATTCAGGGTCACGGGGATCCCAGCTCTCTTTGGGTGAACAACAGGGGTTGACCCTGGACAGGTCTCTTGACATGCATTTAAACTTAATTTCTCTAAGTCTTAAAACAGATGTCGTCAGGTCGTCCTTGTCTTTGCTATATCAGACACACATACTGTAGGTCAATTAATGGCACATCTCTTCACCTTATTTCTTACGTTGCCTCCATAATTTACTGCAAAAATAACAAAATAAGTTTGCCCAGTTCTATGAGACCATATACTGTTGTGAGTCTTTTGTTCCTGATTTTACAAAAACAACTTCTTAATGTTAGTTCTATATGTAATAAAAGATGCTGCAAGGTGCTTTCAATTCACAAACACCATATACATTATATACAGGTGTCACAAAACGTTGAGAAAACTCCCCATGGATGTTATATTGCGATTTTGAAAAATCTGCAGAACTGAATCCAAATCAAAAGTAAATCGCCTTCTAAGTGGGAAATGCGCCACCTTTGGTAACGTTTTCATGTTAACAAGCCATCATGAAAAACTTTTATACCACTGGTTCTTTTTACCACGACTTTAGCGCGGCTGAGACGTAGGTTGACGAGAAAAAAGCAATGCTTTCAGCTCTCATGAGTTTTGTCTTTGCTTGCCTCAGTGGTTTAATCAAAAAGGATTCAGACGACCCGAATTTATTTAGCTCTGTATGTAATTTACCAGCTGTTACAGAGACACTAGCTTTAGCTAACGTAGCATTGGTTATTAGATAGTCTACACAAAAACACAGCTGCGAGCAGCTCTAAAACTCAGTGAAATGGTTTTCTTTTGTCTTTTCTTTTGTTTTATGCTACAGTCATATTTTTTAATAGTCTTCACATGTTTTTGTTTTTTTAAGAAATGCATTTCTAAATTATTCTTGAATCTTTGCTCTTGTATGTAAATGTTTTTCCTTAATTAGAAAGCTTTAAAACTACACCGACACTTGTCCCAACTTGGCTACAGTCGTGACTTGCGGAGGCAAACACCAACTGCAGACACAGTGACTTGGCAAGAAGAAAAAGCTGGACATTTTAAGGCTCTTTCAAGAACTTTTCAGAGGGTCCACAGGGTTTCATTTACTGTCACAAATGTATAGAAACTGTACTGTGTGAGTAAAACGTCTGCGGGATTTCAAAGCTTCACCAAAGGTGGTTTTCAAACCCTCAAAAGCTGCATCTCCTGAGCTGTCTGAAACGCAGCATTTATATTCCAGGTTCTTCTTTTTCTACCTTATGACATTGCCTTACTACAAATTTGTATTTTAGCCTTCGCTTGTGTCTATTTTGGCGCAACTCAAGCAAATAATGCAGCTTCCTCACACTCAGCTGACGACTCAGAGCTCACCGACAGACGTTTACTGATCAAACTTAACAAAAGTCGTCAAAATCAAGCCATGTGAATCCCACTTTATACGATCTCACTGTGTACTAAAAATAGCATTTTTGTTGTGTCAGCTCTCAGGTGGAAATAGTTCATGTTGGTCCTGTGCAGTGGTGTAGTTTTGAGAGTCACAGTGGCAGTGGAAACAAATTAATTGTACCTGATGTGTAGGCATTCAGCTCTTTCCTATAGAACTGACACATTTATGCACTAGTGTAAATGGTAAACTGTCGGATTTTAAATCTCGAAAAGAGCTAGTTTAGCTGTCCCCTTTCATCTTGTCTTTGTGTTAATTTAATAAAATCTCTTCTTTGCTCCAGCTCCAAGAAAAGAGATTCCAGGGCTTTATCTGTCTTTTTCTGGCCCAAAAACTGAATAAATGCACTTTCCAAAAAGAAAACCAAATTATTGTTTTAGATTCACACTAAAAACAGGCAGCATGTGAGCAGTCTGCTACAGAAAGAGCAAAGAGCTTAGTTCGCCCTCTCGAGCATCACAATGAAAGAGGAAGTGATTCAATCCGGACCTTTTCCTGTGGGACCTAAAGAACGCAGTGACGGTTTGAAAGGAAAGAAGGAGGGGAAGGAAAGCTTTTTTTTAAAGACACAATTACATTTACTCTGTTTAATGTTGAACCTCTTACAAATGTTTTTCTTTAACTATAGATACAGGAGGTTTCCTGATGGTGTCTAACCAAAAACACTGTGCTCACAGGTAGTTCAGAGGAAAATGTGCCTCATAACACATAAATCTAAATTTACGTGCCATTTATTGTTACGGAAGCTTTGTTCTTGCTTTGTGTCACACACTTAACACCTGCATATAGGTTGGAAAAATGCCAGAGCGATCAGATCTTGAAGACTTGTGAAAGATGGTTTAAGATAAACATCTATGCAACGGTGCTCTAGTGAACTGAAGAGCAAACTTACCACACACACACACGCACACACACACACACACACACACACACGTATAAAGAGCGAACATCAAGACCACTGTGAAGGTGCAGGACACAGACACTCGATTGTTATCTGAGATATGAAAAACAGACCAACATCTTACTCACAGACCTTCTCCCCCTTGTGAAGTCACTGGTTTCTATGGGAGTCGGAGGGTGTGGCGCGGGTGTGGATTTTCCTGGAATTGAAAAATCTGAGGTGTATTTTCCAGACGGGTTTTCACATATTTTCAGTCAAAGTTTTTTTTCTCTCTCTCCTCTCAACAGTTAGATAAATTTATGAGTATCATATTTTGTACTTATGTAAAAAAAAATGTTTTTAATAAATCTGCATTGAAAATTGCATATTTAAGAGGACTGTAAGAGGGCTGTAACAAAAAGTAATGTAGTCATGTCCACTGTATTTTCTTTCTTTTTTTTCGTTTTTTGGTCCTGGTATCCTGGGGAAAAATATTTTCAGTTTCTGTGCTTAATCTTTCCATTCTTGTTGTTAATTTACAGAGAATTATCAGTTTTCCAACTTTGTTACTTGTGACTGATGCTCATAAAATCAGATGTACCTGATACTTTTTGTCAGAAATCAGATGTTTTTCTGGGTGACTTTATTTGATTTTTAAAATTAGCTAAATGAAGTCAAAGAAAGGTTTCTATTTGTTGCTTTATATACAAGAATGCTGTAAAAGGAGTTACTGTAAGAGCTGCTGGACTCTCTTTAAAGTTGTCCAAAAAAAAAAAAAAAAAAAAGTAATACAATACAAATAAGATGGAGATGAAAAGTTAGCATCCTTAGCTGATGCCCTTTTTGAAAAGATAAATAAAGCTGAATTGGCTAAATGGTTTTATCTTTTTCTTTACAAATCTTAGAGTTCTATAATATTTGGACAAACACTGTGTTTGATAAAGAAAACACTTAGATAACACGTTTAGCTTTAGCTTTCCAGGACTAGCCTCCACTCTTTGCTGAGCTAACTAGCCATCAGGATTTGCAGTCTAATGCCACAAACAAATATTATTTGTTAATCGTGAACTTTTCAGTCTCAAGAATATTGCTGTGCTACATTTTTCTTGGGAGTTACATTTCTGAGCTGGTAATTATGTCACGGACGTGGAAAACCAGTAGGATTTGCTTGTTGCTGTGGAGCTGAAAACGACACATTACACTGGATTTCTTCACACAAACACTACAGATATGGAGATTACAACAAGTGTGAGTGATTTTTAGCGGGACTAACCGAGCGTGCTAATATAGTTAGCACATTCGGTGACTGCTAGCTAGTTAGCTGAACATGCTAACTGTTCAAGCTCAATGAAAGTGTTGGTAGGTGACGAGTCGG
Source organism: Hirundichthys speculiger (assembly GCA_018398805.1). NCBI lineage: Eukaryota > Metazoa > Chordata > Actinopteri > Beloniformes > Exocoetidae > Hirundichthys > Hirundichthys speculiger. The sequence goes on along the minus strand of JAGFBZ010000267.1, from coordinate 770,631 downwards.
GAAAGAATATGTTGGACAAACACAGAATAAGTTTTTTTTTTTTAACCCTAAAGCTAAACACAGTTAAACTCTTATTGTTATAGGTAAAGAGATTGTGTCCTCACTGTTCTTCTCTTGGAAAGTCCATTGGTAGAGGGGAGCTATATGTTTTTTGTTGTTGTTGTTTTTAATTATTTGTATCTTGTTGTATAAATCAGATACCTAATTATGGTTATATCCTGTTGTGCAGTAACTGCACAACAGTTGCATAGCTGTAATGTAAAAAATAAAAAGTATGGGATAACTTCACTGCTTTCCTGCCTGCCGCATGTTAACATAAACATGTAAAACATCACACTGTACTTACACCATCCCTGTTTATCTTGATTACTTGAGGCCTTTATACATGATAATGTCATTTGTAGGGTAGCACTGTGTGTTATCGCACTAATGTCACGTTTTGTTGTTTGTTTACAGTCTCATTTGTTTCTAATGCTTATTTGAAGCCCTTCTACATAAGGATGTAGAGATTAAAGAGCAATATGGTTGTTCATGCTTCTGATTTGTCCAGTTTCTTTCTCCACGTGCACATTAGTTTATGTAGTCAAGTTGTGCAAAGCTTCACATGCCTTTGTCCGAGTGACTGTGTTAGAGCAGCTCGGTGGTTTGAAGGTTTGAAACTCCTGCACCCATCCATTTGGAAATTGCACATGTGACAAAAGAGATTTGTATGTCCCAGCCTTTGGGGTTTCGTTTGGATCTAAACCATTAAAAAGATCTATTTTCAGCAGGAAACATGTCAAGGTAAACTCATTTATTTGTCTGTTTTCTTTCTGTATTTCTTTCATTTATTTATGCTTCCTATGACTTGTCTTCTCTCCACTTGTTTTCAATCCATGTCTGTAACTACCACCATGGCTGCCCCATGACCCACAATGCAATGGGCGTATCAACCCATATCAAGAGGATCTGTCTGTTGGAGAAAGTGGAGCTCTACTGCTGAGGTTAATACATTCGGTCAGGGTGCTCTGTAGAGCTGAGTCACATGTTTCTGGTCGAGAGTGGAGTTACTCCTCAGGTCTGTTGTGCAACTGCTGTTCAGGTAGCAGTTTAACTCATCCATCCATTATCTATCTATATTGATGGGTTGTGTACATCTATACAATTTGTATTTGTATTTCACCAGGTTTAGCCTAACAGAATAATAAGTTGATCATATTTCCTCCATAATTACCTGAATTAAGGGTATAGAAAGTAAAGTTTACAAAAATATACCAAATAATCATGTGATCGAAGGTTTTATGTTGACAGATGTACTGGGTCGATGTTGGAAAACCTTTGAATACCAAAGCAACATACCAAAGAGAATAAAGAGTTCTCATTTGAAGTTATGATTAATAACACCAACAAGAAGTGACAAAAGATAAAAGAGATATGTTTTATTCCCCTCTGTGACTCCTTAACTTTCGTCCCAGAGAAAATGGCCCAAACTGGCCCCATCTACCTGAAATCCCTTTTCCTTCCTTCATCTCTCTCGATCTCTATCTCCTTTTTTCCCCTCAACTTTAGCTCGAGTTTCACTCACTGTGGGAAGTTGTAATTACAGCATTGGGTTACCGAAATGATCAACACGGAGCTGCTGTCTCTGTGCTTTTCTCAGAGGTCTTAGCTGTGAGCAGCAGATCCAGAGGCTCAAGTCATGAAATGACTGGGCCGAAGCATTTGTAGGAGTATCCATGGATGGTAATCCAGGAGAACGTTTCATCTCGATCCAAATCACAGACAAGCATTATCCAATACACTAAAGGGAAAATCCTGGGCTTTTATCATTTCTAGGAAGCACCCATATAACATAAATAAAATGAGGTATGAAACAGTGATGGACATCACAGACAATGGAAAAAAATATTCAGGCAAAATGTCAACAAAACTGTTATCTCCATGGTTTTTTTTTTCTTTTTGAGATAAGTAAAGGAACACTGCATGTGATGACATGTCGGGTGTTCTTCTAAATGTTTATTTTCAATAAAAGAGAGGTTAGGTATTTGTTTATGAGATAAAGACAGCCGAGCTTCTGTGCACGTCACAAGATTGCCATCTAGTGGCTAAGAATTGTAACTTCCCAAGTTTTTCTTTCTTTCTTTCTCAGAAAGGATGTTTCCATTGAGATAATGAGAATAATTTATATCACGACAAACACGTAGCTCCGTTGGTAGTAAAACAAGTTCAACATATAAGCACTGTGAAGGTCTGCAGCTGATTGATGCAGAGAACAGGGAAGTCACTGGTCCAGGCTTTAACGGAGGATACAAAGACCTCATAAATTTCTGTTCCGGGTAGAGCAAACAGACTCAGCGGATAAAACATTTCAGGAAAAGAAGAACCTGATTTACAGTGGACTGCTGTAACGCTGTGTGAAAAACAAACAGGTGAACTGAGAGCAACAGACAATGAGAAAGGCTGAGAGGCAGGAGGGATGGACCCGAGTGACAGGCCTGACGTTGGGACGGCTCTTATCACTGTCACCAGTAAATAACACCAAAAGCCTCTGCTGCGCAATCAGTCACTGTGTGCTCTATTTGATTTTCTGTACCGAGATATTAGGTGACAGATAACAAGTTCAAAGTACTCAGATGATTTCTAGAGACTCTTTCAGGCGTGTTTACAGAAAATAAAGTGAATCTTCACATATTTGAATTGCCAAATATCACCTGTAACCACCATATTAAAAAGGTTTTATCTTCTCTGGACTAACATGAGTGGAAACATAAAAGTGTCTCCATGGAGCAATAAAAGTAAATGTTTTAAAATGTGGGCTGACAATTACTGATGTTTAAAAAGCAAATCAGATTGAAATAATACAATGATACAATGATATAAAATCAGAAAGCTTGTTTTGTGCTGAAATGCACGCGTGGGTATCATGATCAATTCATAGACTGGAAGAATATTGATGTGTAACTATTTCAAGATCCATCTTTTATAACCTGTTTAACTTTTTTCCAGGAAATATTTGCTTTCTTAAGTGTTTTTATGAACTAATTTGCATGAAATATATGCATAAATCTATGTTTGTACAGAAGTTGTTATGTGAAAAACAATTGTCTCTAAATTTTAAGGGCTTTTTGTTGAGAGACTTGAAAATGAAAATTGTTTTTTCATAATTCCTAAGTGTTATTTTTCCCATGATTTTCTGTATAATAAGTGACAGAAGAAAGGCGTGTCTTACTGTTTAAACTTCTGCTCAGAAGCAGTTTGTACCCGCCCTAAGTCCTTAAAGCAGTGTTGTACCTGAACGCGTTCATTGAACGAAAGTTCATAAACTAGTTCATATTTTGTGTGAACGTGGCGTCCACTCTCCATTCTCACTGCCAATCACCATCCTTGCTGTCCATTGTGAGAATGGACGGCGACCAATCACGAAGCCTGCTGTCCATTTTACAATGGATGGAGACCAATCAGGAAGCCCGTCGTCACCGGACAGCAACCAATCAGGGCTACAGTCCTCGTGCGGCTGGTCGTGAGTTCGATTCCCGGCTCGGCGACTCTTTCCGCGTGTCTTCCCCATTCTCTCTGCCCCCCTTCCTGTCTCTCTATTTTCAATAAAGGCCACTAGAGCCAAAAAAAAAATCTTTAAAAAAAAAAAAAAAAAAAAAAAAAAAAAAAAAAATATATATATATATATATATAATATATATATATATATATTTTGTGTGAACGTGAACTGAGTTCACTTTCCCCTTCACGAGCGTGGGGCGTGAACGAGTTCATTTGGGCAGTTGTGAACAATGCTCTTTCAAAGTTCACGCACGCTCAAAACGGTGCCAGGTTTTCAGCGAACCCCATTTAAAATACACCACAAACAAGCCTGATATGTATCTGAGGAAATCAATCAAACATGGCAACACAGGGCTGTCGCTTCTGTCACGTTATCAACTGCGTCATCAAACGTTTAAAACAAGCAGGTAGATGAAAGCTGCAGTCCCCCAGAGCTGGAGGAGCGCCCCGACTGCCCAGGGGGGGATTGAAATATTGAAATGGGGAAAAAAAAAAACATTTGCACCTTAAGGACCTGTTTTTGTCTTATAATAAAGAACATTTGGAAGCAGGTTTTTCCTCATATTTTTAACATACTGTAGGGCAGTGATTCCTAAAGTGTGGGCCGCGGCCCCCTGCTGGGCCGTCGTGGGACTGCAGGTGGGCTATAAGAGGTCATTAAAATTAAACAAATGTGTTTTAAATCCTCTATCTTTTTTTAAATGTTTTTAATTACTGTAAAATATTCATGACATGATTAAAAAAACATTAAGAACTAAGAAAACAAACCAGTTAAGTGTTATTCTACTGTCATTTAAACTTAATATGACAAGTGTCACCTTATTTGTTGTCCCCTTACATTAATATCGGATCATGGTTCCTTGTCATGTATGTTGATCACAGTTGTGATGAAAGGTTTCGGTGGGCTGCGGAGATTTTTCACATTTCAAATTGGGCCTTGTTATTCTAAAGTTTGGGAATGGCTGCTGTAGAGAGAAACTGAAAGGGAAATCACAGTTTTACATGGGCTGTTCCTTCAATGCTAACGTGAACTCTGGTTGGTTAAGGATTCCGAATTGGACCTATAGTTTTAGACAGATAAAATGGATAAAATAATTGCCGTTCGTGGTGGTGTAGTATATGTGGCAGTGGCAATCATTTTGACAAATAATTGCTTGCAGCAACATTAAAAAATAATTTTAAAAAATGAACTAAAAATGAACTATTTAGTTCATTTTTTTGAAGTGGTGAACTGAACTAGTTCATTTTAATTTCTATGAACTATGAACTTAACTAGTTCATTGTAGAAAGTGAACTTGCCCAACACCAACGCTGTTGTGTTTCCAACAGGGAAACGGTGGTGTTTCTCTCAGGCAGCAGGTTCCCAGGTCATAAATTCAAGATGTCCATTTATGACAGCCCAGCAGAAAGCTTTAAATTTAGTTCCAGGGAAGGAAGGTTTCTTCCCAGGACAGCAGGGTACGAACCAGGACCAGCCCTCGTGCAGGTGGCACACCTCGCTATATGTTTTTCAACTACATATCTACTACATATCTACATAGCACGTTGTAACAACTGCTTCCTTCATCTAGCAGGACTTTCGTGCCGAAGCATGACCGTTTCCTACTCTCTCGAAGTGGCCAATGCCAGGTTTTGTGGCTTCTCCAGGCTCCTGTTCAGGTGGAAGGGAAGCATCTACAAGCTGCTGTACAAGGAGTTCTTGTTGTTTTGTGTGGTTTATCTGCTCTTCAGCGTGTTTTACAGGTAAATTCATGAACTTTGTGTTATCATCTGGCTTTTTGCTGTTATATCTCTTCTAGTCTCTTTCCCTTCACAGGTTCCTCCTCACACCAAGTCAGCAGGATCGGTTTGAGCGTGTTGCCCTCTACTGCGATCAGTTCACCAATACCAACTTCATCCCTGTTCTGTTTGTTCTTGGTAAGACTGAAAGAGCAGACTCAGCCCTTACTTATATCTGAATATGACTCAGTTTTATTTACATTGTGGTCCTGATAGGTTTCTATGTAACCCTGGCCTTTAATCGGTGGTGGGGTCAGTACACCAGCTTCCCGCTGCCTGACAACCTGATGATGGTGGTGTCAGGAAACGTCCACGGCGCAGATGAGAGGGGTCGTCTGCTGCGGCGAACCCTCATGAGATACGTCAACTTATCATCGGTCCTGATCCTGCGCTCCATCAGCACAAGAGTTCTCAAACGTTTCCCAACTCTGGAGCACATTGTGGAGGCTGGTGAGAGCAACGTTTACTGATGTGATCTGAAGTCAGTTTTTTCAGATGAAGGGGCTTTTCCAACTAGATTTCCAATCTGTGCAGCATACATAGTCTCTGAACCGCGATTGTTACTCTTTCTGAAAGGATGAAGATGGTGATAAGTGTGTGTACAGAAGACCAACAAAACAGACACAAAACATACAAATAGAGAAAATGCGCTGATCTCCAACATAATTTATTATTTAGCCAGTTTTCCTCTGAAGTCAGTGAAGACCTTTTGATTTAAAGTTAAAAGACACACCATGATGTTGGATTTGAACAATCTGAACAGCTTCCTGGCTTCAGCTCCCATCAGGTCTGACAATCAGACCTCCTGATCCTTTACTTATCGATAAAAACAAATACTAATACCACAAGGGAAACTGTCAGAATGATTACAAATGCTAAAGGATAAAGCCCTCTATACAGAAGCGTGTCACCTGTTACTGAGATATTTTTATTCGCTATAAATTTGAATCATTTTGTGCAAAGTTGCAGAAAAGGCATCCTGTGTGGGTTTTTCCATCCATCATCTGTACCTGCTTCTTCCTGTTCAGGGTCACAGGTGGAGCCTGTTCCAACACTATTTGGTCCAGAGCCAGACGTCCACCCTGGACAGGCCATCAGTCCGTGACAGGGCAACATACAGACGCCCACGCTCGCTCCTTAGAATCACCAGATAGCATTAATGTGCATGTTTCTGTACTGAGGAGGGAAAACCTGAGTAAAACCTGCACAAGCACAGGGAGAACATAGAAACCACAGCACCACCTCCACACAGAAACAACCCAGCTGAGATCTGATCCAGGAACCAACAGTGCAAACCACAAAGGCACCATGCTGAGAAAAATGAAAGCTGAAAGACAAAGAAACTGAATGGAAACGTGGTAACTTTGCTTTAAAATAAAGGGAAAGAATGTGAATACATTTGGAAGAAGAAAAGAGAATTGTTAACTCAACTTAAAGGAAAGTTTCTATAAGGTGTAGTTTTTGATCAGTGTTTTCATAATGGACCAGCCGTTTAAGCCGTACCTCTATACATTGTGGAGTAGTTTTATATTTAGTCAGTACGGCTTTTTTTTTTATTAATGGAGAAATTGTGACTTTGGTGAATAATTAATCTAAATCAGATCAATCCATTTGAATTCAGTATATTAACTTTGGGAATATAATGCTACAGAAAACATAGAAACATAAAATTACATCACATTGAAATGTCTAAGTGTAAAATTGCACTTAGTAGAAATGTTTACAGTATTTAAGGAAATTATTTTTTAACAATTCATCAAGAATAAAAGTCTAAATACTTTCTATTTCACTGTGAAGATTATTCTGACCTGTGAGAATCTACAGACAAATGCAATTTAAAATACGCTCCATGTAAGAGCACTTACTAAGTTTACCAACATGCAAATGTCCCGTAACAGCTACTAAAAATGTAACACAACAACCTTGTTCCTGTCTAAACTGGTGTCTGCTTGGCTGTTTGCCTGGACGTTTATTACTTCAGAGGACAGATGTGATTTATGGTGTGAGTGTGTAATCTTTTCACAGGATTTATGACAACACACGAGCTGAAAAAGTTTGAGTCCCTGCACTCGGACTTCAACAAGTACTGGGTGCCTCTGACGTGGTTCTCAAACCTGGCGTCCAGGGCGAGAGAGGAGGGCCGAGTGAGGGACGACATGGCTCTGAGGCTGCTGATGGACGTGAGCGCTTTGCTGTCCTCTTGTGAATAAACACCACAGCTGAACACATTTCACGTAGCCCGCGGATAACAGACCAGTGTGGATGAACTGCTTTACTGTTCTGCAGGAGCTGAACAACTACAGAACCAAGTGCAGCCTGCTGTTCCACTACGACTGGATCAGCATCCCCCTGGTCTACACCCAGGTACAGAGAAATGTGACAGTGTATAAGTACGCAAGTTCAGTGCTTGAAACTTTAAATGGACATGTGATGAGTTTATGACAGCAGCAATCGTATAACCCAGTAGTTCTCAAACTTTTAATACTGCGTACCACCTGAGAAACTGTTCAGCTCTCTGAGTACCACCATGATACCAAATTTAAAATATATACCTTCTCAATTAGCTTTAAACACACAGGAGATGTTTATTCCTTATTGTGGTTATTTATCACCTGAATTGTTACCTTACTGAATCAGACATTTACAACTCTGTCCAACAATTCTCACATACTCATACTCTCATACAGAGCAAATAAACACACTCAAAAGTTGTTACATCTGCACTGCAGCTGAATATGCAACAAATATTTTTTTATAAGACAATATTAATTATCTCAAGCTACACATTTCGTCTGAATCATATTTATAATGTATTGTATGTTTCAGATTTTTTTTTTTAAGTGAAAATGTGGAAAGTCATGACGTTCCCCTGCGCGTACCACCAGATCGCTAGCGTACCACCGGTGGTACACGTACCACTGTTTGCGCACCACTGATATAACCAGTTAGTTCGCTAATTTATCCATGTTTGAAAGCAATACAGTGATCCCTTGCCAATTCGCGGTTTAAGTTACGCAGTTTTAGTTATTCGCGGATTTTTCAGAAATATATGATATAATTTTAAAAATCGTGGAAACATCACAGGATGTTGTGCGCGTTCTCTCACAGTGAAGAAATTGCTGTGAGCCAGCCTGGCCACTTTAAGAAGGTAGCCTTATGGGTAATGATGTGGCCTTATGGGTAATGGCCACATATTTTAAACACATTATTGAGGCCCGGGGGGCTCTGGCTCCAGTTCGCGGATTTGAATTATGCAGGGGGGGGGGGGATCCTTATTTTTTGCCTCGGTCCCCATTAACCACGAAAAATAAGGGATCACTGCATTACCATAAAGCTTTAATGCTCTCTGTTTTAAATGTAATTATTAAATAATTTCTCTTAACAAATTAAGTGATTATGTCACAATGAAATTATTTCACTATTGTTTTTCCTAAATTTTGACAAATACCAGGAAAAAAAAGCATTCAAAAAAGTATATTTGTACGTCATCTAACGGATATTCCCCTTATATTAAAACCAAGTAATTTATTGATCAGCTGACGGTAACATTGTCTTCTTGCTCCTCTGTGCAGGTGGTAACCATTGCAGTTTACTCGTTTTTTCGCCTTCTGTGTGATTGGTCGACAGTTCCTGAACCCTGAGAAGGGACATAACCGGTCACAAGCTGGACATGTATGTCCCTGTTTTCACCTTACTGCAGTTCTTCTTCTACACCGGCTGGCTCAAGGTAACCTGAACACACCTTCAGCCCTGAGGCTTTATACTTTTTACACACTCCATTAAAAAAAAAAATACTGTTTTTGGTTTCATGTTTTATGGAACCAAGGCATTTTCTGATTGACTTTTTACATAAAGAAAATCAGATAAACTCACGCTAGTACTTTCCATTCAAAAACTGATTTCCCCTCGAAACATCTCACCTGGTGTAATTTAGTTAACTGACGTGAATTAAGTAAATTTTCAGTACCAGAAAAATGAAAAATGCTGCTACTGATGCATCACTTTTAAAGACATCTCAGTCAGAGACCCTGTGCTGTAAAACCAGCAGTTTTACTTGGTAAAGTACACTTTGTTGACGTGGCCTGAATGCCTCTTCCATCACTGCCTGTAGAAAACGGCTATTGTTCCATGTCTGCTGTGCAGGTGGGAGAGCTCATCATCAACCCATTTGGTGAGGACGACGATGACTTTGAAACCAACCAGCTGATCGACCGAAACATTCAGGTTTTTCCTCTCAGAGCTTTTGCCTGTTACGACCTATATAAGCCCTCAAGAATGAGATTTTAATTCAGCTCCGGCTTCCCTCAGGTGTCGATGCTGGCTGTGGACGACATGTACGGGAACCTGGCTCCGATTGTGAAGGACATATACTGGACACAGAGTCACTTCTCCGTTCCCTACACTCAGTCGACAGCAGCGGAGACCCTCAGGCCAGCTTTCAAAGGCTCCACCTTCGACATGAGGTGAACTGCACAGCATCTTTCTCAAAACTATGTCTTATGATTATATCTTATAATTCGGAAAGATAAAAATATAAAGTAACTGCATTCAATGCATGCAGTAAATTAAATTATTAGGAATAACAAACCAAAACATTTGTGTAGAATCTCAGTTTTATTTTGAATATCATCAGCATGATTTCAGGTGCCATTTACATTCAATCAAAAACAGTAGAGCACAAATCAAAAATCATAGCCAAAGTTCAAAATTACATTTGTAAAACTGTTTCCCACCACATGAGGATATTTTGCGCAACAAGTAACACAAAAACTGTATGCTGATGTGCTGCAGCCCTCCAAGAAAATCATGACCAGTGCTCCCTGTTCACAAGAGTCAGGCCTAACAATAACATCTGGAAGTGAAATAAGAGGAAATTACAGACTTGAACTCTGGCAATGGCAAAGATGAATCAAGCTGTAGATGTTGCTGCATCTTATTCCAGATTGCAGGTGCACAGTAAGCGAACCTGGTTTTGCCAAGCTCAGTCGATGCAGCCTGCTCCGGTAAATAGATCACATCATGGTAGCCTGCTCTATTAGGACCCACAGGAAGTTTCAACATTGAAATAATGTAAGGGGGTAAAAGACCTTTTACAGCTTTGTAAATGCATAAAACCAAGTGTCTTTCACGCCTTAGAGCTAGGGAGGGCCACTCCACTTTAGCATATAGCTGACGAGGATGAGTATTAACTCTATCGCCTGTGATAAATCTCAGCATTGCGTGATAAAGAACATCCAATTGTTTGAGGGTTTCTGGTGAGGCATGCATGTACAAAATGTCAGCATAATCCAAAGCTGGCAAAAAACATGTTTCAACAAGTCTTTTTCTATGATACCGAGGAAAAAGCGATTCATTTATCTCAAAAAAGTCAACTATTTTCCTCAATTTCTTCACCAGCTCATTCACGTGGTCTGTAAAAGTCAGCTTCTCATCAAGCCATATTCCCAGATACTTGTATGCTGGTACTCTTTCAATAATTCTGCCTCCATTTGTAGAGATAACAAGTTGATCATAATTAGCATTTCTGGCTGTGGTGAAAAGCATATATTTTGTTTTATCTTCATTGAGAACTAATTTGTGGTTATTGAGTGAAACCTGTAAATCATCAAAACACTGCTGAAGAGATGTAACAGCAGAATGAACATCATCCGCACTGTAGTACACAATACCATCATCAGCGTACAGATGAATATTACACCCAGTTATAGATGAAGCAACATTGTTTATATAAAGGATGAACAAAACAGGCCCCAAAACTGAGCCTTGTGGAACACCATTTACAACTGGCAGAAAATCTGAATTAACATTATTAACAGAAACACACTGTGTTCTGCCCATGAGGTAACTCTTAAACCACCTATAGGCATTTTCATCAAATCCAAGACGTTGAAGTTTTTGGAGAAGCAAACAGTGATCGACTGTATCAAATGCCTTAGAAAGATCACAAAAAAGAGCTGCACAATGTTGGTTTTTGTCCAAAGCAGTGATAATATCATTTAAAACAAGAGTGGCAGCTGTGATAGCGCTGTGCTTTTTTCTATAACCAGACTGATTTGTACTTAAAATAGAGTTTGTTGAAAGAAAATCCATAAGTTCTTCCTTTACTAAAGACTCTAGTAGTTTTGCCAGGTATGGAATTTTAGAAATAGGCCTGTAATTGTTCAAGTCTGATGTGTCACCACCTTTATGTAAAGGTGTTACATAACCAGACTTTCAGACTTGAGGAAATGTGCCAGTACAAACTGAGAGATTAAAAATGTGTGTTATGGGCTTAGCTATGTATGGAGCCGCTAGCTTTAAAAAGAAAGGATCAAGTCCATCAGCACCAACTGATTTCTTCCATTTGTCTGATCGTAACACATTATAAACTTCTTCTACAGAAAACATCTTCATTGTGAATCTAGCCCCATGACTTTCCATTGTATCAGGTTGATTCGTGGATTGAAGTGGTCCTTTAGAAAATTTTTTTTCAAACAGCTTACCTGCAGCTACAAATTGCTTATTCAAAGCTACACAGATTTCTTTTCGATCCGATACTGAGCCTCCATCTGTTCTGACCAGAGGAGGTAGGGAGACAGAAGAGTTATTGTTAAAAGTCTTCCAGAAGTTTGTTGGATTCTGATTTAACTTTAAAAGCATTCTTCCGGTTGTAGAGTTGTTTGTATGATTTCTATTTAAAACTCTATCAGGTTCAAGAGGTGCATGCTTGTCAACTACTTCATTAAATAACTTGCAGAAAAGATCTAGAGCCTGTTCAACATCATTGATATGAAAAATCCTATAAATTTTACTAAAATGAAGATCATTTAAGAAGGCCGTCTTATTAAAATGTTTTAAATTCCGTCTAGTTCTCCGAGCTGAATCCAATCTAATCATGTTGATCCTTTTAATGAAAACTACAAGACAATTTTTGTTAAAAAAAAAAAAAAAAAAAAAAAAAGAAGAAGAAGAAGAAGAAGAATTCACAAACAAAGTGGAACCACAGAGAATAAGATTTTTTGTTGTCCTTACAACGATCACCACCAGTGTAGCCACCAGTAAAGGAATGCTGACAGCTCTAAATGTTTGCTCAGAGCCTGGCAGGATGGATTCTGAGGTCAGAATCACGAGACCAGATGCCCTTCTTAGTCCACTTGTGTTCACTGTAGGTGGTTCAAGATTCAAGTTTGCAGTCTCCTACAAAATGAAAGAAAAAAAAGACATATAAGTGTTAGGATTTGGATAATTAGCTTAAATGTTTTTGTGAACATGCTAACTGGTTATTCTAAAGCAGGGCCTCGTTTCTTTTTTAAAAAGTGCTAAGTTGTCTTAGATTTACAACTGACTCTTTACTTTAAGTGAGGTAGTAAATAGATTGGTACATTGAGGCTGATAGGACAGGCCCCATCCTGTCTTTGCAAACTGATGATCCCTCCTCTTTAAGCAAAACACATAGATAATTAACTGTGACATGTTAAGGTACCTTGCCCATCATCTGTTTTCAGTCAGTAAAGTTAGAGAATACACCCAGGGGACGCAAAACCTCTTCTGTTTGTATTATAAAAAAGGAAGACCGAAAGGATTCCATCTGCATTCACTTCATACCCTTGTGGTGTTAGGACTGTACCACTCGGTCGAAAATATTATGCATGATATTAAAGCTTGTATTGACATTTGTTTTTATTCTTGGGCTTTTCCTTTGGTGCAGCAGATAAAGAGCACACTTCTGTCATAAGCATGAAACATTAAATGAATTGGATTAATGATTTCAACTTGGTAATTACATTTTGACAGAAGATGCTGGCCCCCACAACAGCTTCAATGAACATTGCTTACTGAAAATAGTTATTCTTTGAAACAATCTTCAATCTTTACTGTTTTGATTATAGGGCTTGAAGGCATCATCATATATCATCAATCCAAATGCCTTCTATTATTAGTAAAAACTGAACATTTTTCAAATGATTTGAAGTTTTCCACATTTTGTGTTTCAAACTCAAGACTCTTTAAGTTAACTAAATTCAATTAAATGTTTCACATCCAACTGCATGTAATTTTGTATGGGACAACACTGGTATAATTGTTCAGAGAATTAATAGTAGGTGTAACCTCCTTTATTTGTAATATGCCTCTCATGACTCCTTTAAAACAAGTTCAAGCTCAGCCACAATGATGGGGAAGGGTCAGTCACTTTCAAGTTCACAATTGTACACAAAGGTGTGTTTTCACCAGAATAGCTAGAGTTACTGGAGACATATTATGCCCCTTTTTCAAAAGTGGACACTATTTCCACAGCTCTTATAATGATAATAATAATAATAAATGTGATTCATAATGCACTTTACATTTGCAGACAAATCTCAAAGTGCTACAACAAAACAAATTGGAAAAAAAGGTCAAGAAGGCTTTAGAAATGCAACACCTTGTTTGTTGATAATTGGATGTTCCTGTTGTGGATTCTTCTGTGTGATGATTCCTGTGTTCTGTCAGATGTGCAAGAATGCTCTTTCTGGTCTTCTATCAGTGTACCACACCAAGTCCTAAAAAGAGGAAGGACACATTATGCATTAGAGAATATAAAATGTGAGGTTTTCTTATGGAGTAAAATATTCAGTTAATTCTGGAATGTCAATCTACTTGTCACTAAGTTATCATCATTTCACCACAGCTTTCACCATTTGTCTGTATTTACAGATCAAGTAAGACAGGATCAACATTTTCCACCTATTAAAGTTAAATCTCAGTGATAACTAACAGGACACACAACCGATCTAACCACCAGTGGTACACCTATTGTAACCAATAGCAGAGCCAAAGGCCAGCTGCCAATCAATGGACATCCAGCCATTTGATTAATCATGTTTGCTGCTTCACAGGGACGGACTGGGAGTAAAAAACAGCCCTGGACTTCCCCCCCTATGTAGGCCCACCAATGACAGATTTGGTTTTCCTAAATCCCATTACATTTTTGGCCTTTTAGGTCTATTCTGTGTCAGAATTAACCTGCTTGACACATTTTATAGTTTTAATATTATTCTAGGGTGACCCAAAAACCCAAAGAGAGGACACCCTGCTGGCCTCTTGTTGATGCTGCAAAAATACTCAAAGATGAAAAAGTAGCTTTATAAACCATACATTTATTTAAAATGTTCTTTTTCTGTTTGAAATGAAAAAAATTCTGATGTGTAAACATAAATAATGCCTCATAACCAGTGACATTCAGTGTGGTGAGATTCATGGCTGGTGAGGCACTGACTCCATCAGAATCAGATTTACACATTTATGAACCCAACAGAGTAGATTATTCACCATCTGGTCAGCAGTAGTTAGCAGGTTATGTTTTATATGTCATATCAGCATCTTTTTAAAAGATTTTCTAGTGGCCTTTATTGGATCGAGAGAAAGCAATGACTAAAAAGGGACACAACAACATATTACAACACTGGAAATTGAATCCCACAAACCACTAGACCACCTAGCAAATACTAATGTAAGGCCCTGACATCATACTGATTTTTAAAATTAAAGTGCCCCATGCAGTGCTGCTATGTAATTAGTTAGGGTACCAATCAACCAATTGTTCTTCAAACAACATTTGTAGCCTATTCCACAGACATTACTCCACCACGCACCACAAAAGAGAAGACAAAGATAAATAGTAACTAAATGGGAACAACTTCTCTCCCTCAAACTCACTTGGCTTTCTTTACTTTTAATTTTTCCACAGCCATCTTTCTGTTGACAGACACCAACGTTAGTCTGCTTTGTTGGCTTTTAGGCCTGTAAATGATAAATGATGTCTTAGCGCCCCCTGCTGTTAGTTTATAGACTGGAAATTTTGGTTATTGAACATGGCCGACAGCCGGAGACCGGACTGCCGTTCTAGACTTTTCCAGAATCCACAGATTACCAGTCTGCCTCTGCTGCTTCATATAATTTTACCTGATATGGTTCAAAGGGAAAAAAAATCACCCCCATTAAGTCGTCATGGATGTCAAATCTAACTATATAACTATTGTAACAGGCTGCAAGTATGTTTTATTTTAATTTTTATTATTATTATTTTTTTTTTTATACGACACCGAGTAGGGGCGGGAACGTCTCTGTGGCGCAATCGGTTAGCGCGTTCGGCTGTTAACCGAAAGGTTGGTGGTTCGAGCCCACCCAGGGACGACTCAGTTTTATTTTTAATCCTCAAATCGTGTTTTCGATGCCGCTCACTTACGTATCGTTTTGAACACGCTTCCTCGTCGCGCGAACAGTGGAGTATCTGTCAATGAATACAAAAACACCATCATCTCTTCTCAATACATTTACGGCTTTTTTTCATGAAGGCTTGTTGTATTAAAATCTGACGAAATAAATCCGTTTACATACACCCAGCGTATAAACGTCCTAAACGTCCTAAACTACAACCTACAGGAGACTATGTGTTTTATTTCTGTGGAGAGAGCGTTGCGGCTGCTGTTTCTTTTTGGCGTGGTTGCATAACTGGTTTTGTTTTACAATAAAGCGACAGTTGTCCATAAAAGTTGTCCATAGGTCCATAATATATATTCGAAGTAATAAAACGAACCAAGTGAGGGTTATTCTACTGTCATTTTGACCTAATATGACAAGTGTCATCTTGTTTGTAGAGCCCTTAAATTAAAGTTGGAACGTAGTTTTATATGTTTATCACACAAAACTGTGTTTTCATGCTTTTATGTGTCAAATAGCTATAAACGTTAAGAGCAAAGACGACGGAGATTTTTTTTTTTTTAACAATTATTATTTCTTATGGAATGAAGTTACACATATTTTACATGCTTTAAATTATGATACATTATATATGTTCGAACTACTCGTATGTAATATATATACTAATTAACAACAGGCGACATTTTTTTTTCTCCTGAAAATAATATTTAAATAAAATCCTACCACATTTATACACGGTCATAAGCCATTATTCAAGGCTAAATTATTGAGAGAACAAAATAAATTCTGATGAAAACATCAAAAGTAATTGCTTTTTGAAACTGCCTCACAAAAAGGCACAACGATGCGAAATGCACATGTTAAATTAGCTAAGTTTAGCTAAATTTAGTGTAGCACCTCCACGCGCTTGCTTAGGTCGTCAAATTAAGAGTTGCGCCGGATTAAACAAGAAAACTAAATTGCTATTAAATGACCCCAAAACGTGTAATTACACCTAAATCACACGTGTTATCAAACTTACACGCGTATTTATGATTAATACGCAAATACGACCCCGTATTGGCCCAGTCTCTGCTAACCTTTGTAAATCAGCAGACAGCGAGTCTCTTCAGCCGACAGATGACACGCAACTGCAGCAGGCGTGCGGCCAGCGTGACTTAAATGGCATCCAGGTGATTTTGGGTGAAGTTAAACACGTGACTCGTAATTTGAGGCCTGCCTTGCTCCAACCAGTTTATCGAGTTCCCTAGACCAGCCTACACACATATCTTTAAAGATCTACAGCAGTGATTCCCAAAGTGTGTGCCGCGGCCCCCTGGTGGGCCGTAGCGGTACTGCAGGTGGGCAGTGAGAGGTCATTAAAAATAAACAAATGTGTTTTAAATACTCGATTTTTTTTAAAAATATGTTTTTTATTACTCTAAAATATTTATTACATGATTTGAAAAATATTTAGAGATAATGAAACAAACCAATTGAGTGTTATTCTGCTGTCATCTTAACAAGTATCACTTTATTTGTTGACCCCTTATATTAATATTGGAATGCAGCTTTTAGTCTTGTATGTTGATCAAAGTGGTGTTTAGAGGTTTGAGTGGGCCGCAGAGATTTTTCACATTACAAATTGGGCCTTGGTATTGTGAAGTTTGGGAATGGCTGATCTACAGAAAGAAAATTTAACATGTGATGATTGATAACGTTTACTGTTAATCGGAAATTGCCTTTCTGTAATCTGTTGCCTTGCCCCTAAGGCGGGGGTGCTTTTAATTTGCACAATTTGACTTCATTTTGCTTCCCATCAGAAAACTGGTCCTCTGCTGCTACCCCCAGGAAGGTTACCGCAATAGCAGACATGCAGGTCGCTCGATTAACCAGAATCAGCAATGGCTGGATCAGATTGTTTATCTTTTGTTTGTTTTTGTTTGTTTGTAACATACAAGTTTAACTTACAGTCAACAGTGCAATGAAATGTTCGTGGACATAAATTTCCCTGAATTCACTGTCAAAACACTAGTAAACAAAACAGCTGAATGCAAAATATTAAAAAGTATTTAAAAAAAACATGAAGGAATTATAAAGAATAGAAATTTGACATAGATACACTGTGAACAAATAATGTGTGCATGAATAACCTGAATAGAAGGAGTGAATAAGATACATTACATATTGCACTGATGATATATATTGATTTGTAACACTGAGAATGATTGAGTTGTGACACAGATGGTTGTTTATCAGTCACTAATAGTGTAAACAGGACACAGCAGACATGCTGTGTAGTGTGTGTAGTGCAGCATTTTAACAGTTTATATGCCTGATATAATTACACAGTTTTCATGGGAAAAGAAAATTCTAAACAATCAATTATAAGTGTTATTAGTTAGATAAAAACAACAATAAAACATGATACTTGAGTGCCTTTATGGTATTTTCTGTAAGCCTTTATTAATAAAACAAATTTTTTTTGCTTATTTGGGAAATTGTTTCTTTGTTATCTACTAACTAGGTGGAGAACCCTATCTGACATATACTTTCTGTTGAAATCAGAGGCTGGAAATTATTACAGACGCTACTACAAAGTTGTTAAGTGGTTACGCCATGTGACGCCACATCCCGCTATTTAAAACAAGCGGTTGGTTCAGCGTGTAGTAACATTTAATAACCGCCAGGTGGCGGCAACGATGCATTTACTAAATCTCTGGTGGTGTTCAGTGAACGCTAGATGGCGCTGATGGCCTGGCCGATAATGACTTCAACCATTTTATAGGTCTGTTTTTTATGAGTCCTTCTCACACCAGAGATGTGAGTGCGCGGAAGATGCAAAGACAGACGTGGAGATGGTACACTTGGCTGTGTCATTTAACCATTTTGAAGCATAAAACTAGGCTGTATTTTAATACCTTCTGTCAGATCAACATCAGAGGTCTTTGTGACACACATATATAACCCACATATATTTTTATTAATTTATTAGATCTTTCTGTACCAATTACATGAAGAGACTACAGAATGTGACGCTTTCTTATGGAGTAAAATATTCAACTAAATATAAAAGTAAATGTCCTTGTAACTAAGTGATCATTGTTTTGTCATAGGTAAGTTTTAGTTCTTCATATGTGATGAATCAATATGTTTCACCATTTGTCTGTATTTACAGACCAAGTAAGAAGGGATCAGCATTTTCCACCTGTTAAATTAAATCTGTGATGATTAATGCAACAGATCTAACCTACGACTGGGACACTGCTTGTGATCAGATATTTATTTCCAATAATACTGAGATCTGACAAAATAGTATCATGAAGTTTACTCTTTACTTTTTGTGTAATTGTGAGGCACCATCCATCCAATTTCATAATAACTAATGAGACAAATAAATCATAAGTAATAAAAAATAATCAGAATATTATTGTAATGATTGTAATGTTATTGTAATGATGTAATGATGATGTAATGATGTTAAAGGCTTGTCACTATTATTGTTTTTCATAGTCACAAAACAGGTTTGTACACAAGAATTATATATTAAAACATAAGCAACAACAACAACCTAATTGTGAATAAATTGTGTAAGAGTCAAAAGTGACATTTTTGGCACATAAATAAATTTCATTTTTATACTTTAAAGCCACTCAATGTAGCAATACCACTTCTGACCAACATGGGGCAAACAGATCTGCTGCGTTAACAACTGACAACACTATACTAATGACTGGGGATGGTCCGACACATCTGGTACCACTTTGTAGCATCACAGGTGCACTGTTTTGGCCTCCGTCAGGGTCTGAGACATGAACTTTCTTGTAATACACTGCCCCCATGTGGTTTGAAGTGGTATTACTGCTTAGAGTGGCTTCAAACACTGTTTACATATTGTGTTGACAGGATGTGTGGCTCTTTTTTTTTTTTTACAGGATGGGTGCTGAAGACCTTGAGATCCACCAGGTGACAGACACACCTGTAAACAAACCGTATTTTCCACTTCAGAGCTCTCTGGCCGATGGGTTCGAAGGTCGCCTTAGGAGGGTCAAAGCGAACCGCAGTGGAAGCCTCCCTTATCTGATGAGCGTCTTGTCACACCCACACAAGGAGGACGAGGATGATGGAGGAGACGCTGACGCCGCCAACTACCAATGACAAGAGGAGCTGCTCAGCGCTGCAGTGGAACATGAGCACTGAGAAATACTGATACCTAATGAGATGGTTTGGCTGCCTTTAAATATAAAACTTAAACAAGTGTATGAACTAAAACTAATGAAAAAGTTATCATGTGAAAAGTGTTAAAACTTTTGTGAACATGTAACGTTTTAAAAGCAACAAAAAGTATGTTGTTGCTTTGAGGCTGAGTTACATAACAGACGAGTAACACGACCCCTGATGGTTTCAGCTTATATTTTTCTGCATTTAAGTACGCAGAATAGGATATTAACAGTTCCTTTTTGTTGTGGGTCTGTTACAGCTGTTAGTAACAGCTTTAACTCAACAGCATTGTTATTAAAAAAAGTCTGTTAAAACTGGCAACATTTTAATCACCAGATCAGTTATTAAAGAAAATCCTCAGATGTACCAATGATCAAAATTATGAAGATTTTCCATGTTTTCATATAATTCCAAACTTTTCTTAGGCGGGCTATGAAGTCATCCTCATGTAAATTGATGTTAAAATGGTTAACTGGACCTTCTGAGTTTGTTCTGGATTACCTCAGAGTAACATTCTGTGTGTGTGGCACACAGAAGAGATGCAGAAATATAGATTGCCTTCTCTACTGACTTCTTGGAAAGTTGGACACCGTTGTCTCCTGACATTTTATTTTTGCCTGTTTGATCCTGGTGAGAATAAATCTGTTCTAAACCAAAGTGCATCACTGAGATATTTTTACACTGAGAAAATACAAACCTGAAAAAGCTTGGAAAAGAATTTGTTTTACTGTGTACACTGAACAAAGCCAGACCAGTCAGAGTATCTGCACATTTTTAAAGTCTCCTTCTACCCGTGTCCTCCAGTCTTCAGCTCTCCAGAAACAGTTGAGTCTATAAAGTTTGCTAAACAGCAGGTAAAGGTAATGGCCAGGCTTGTGGGTGGGTCTTGTGTCTGCTACCACTGTTCCCAAGTGTATTGACAAGATTTCAGAATTTTGGTGATTTTGGATATTCTCTTAGTTTGGTAACTATTAATATGGCAAAGTCATTGTCCCAAAACATTAAATGTTTAGATTTTTTTTTTTTTTTGTCTGACTAGATGCAGACTATGATAAACTCCCTGCAACCTGGGAGAAAAGGGCTGGTACACCAGAAAAGACACTCCAGACTTTCTTCCAGAGGGTCTCAGGTCATGTTCACTGATGTTCCAATGAAGCATGTTCAGATTTATAATAAACTTTGAGCATGACTGCAGCTCCCATGATGGGGAACATGGGAGGTGTTACCCAGTTGTCAATACCTGTGGGGTTACTGACACATTTCCCACATGTCACTTGGGAACTTAGTGACTTTGAGAAGAACTGAAGTGCTGCACTTTAGTTTGGGTATGAATTTAGCAGGTATTAGATTACAAAGGGGTCAAGCCATATGTTTTACTGCAAAAGTGATGTGATTGTTGCAACCCTGCAGTTTTGAAAGGGACACAAGCTTTTGAATTATAAAGTATATTAAGTGCTTACATTATGATCTTTTAAAGGAGGATTTTTGAGGATTTTCCTTTGAAATGTTTTGATCTAGATGACGATATCTGCAACTTTTCTTGCAGTATTGGAAGCGCTATGTCTAATTTTAAATTTTGGTAACAACTTTGCTTAGATTAAGGAGTAAATTTGTACGGATATTGTAATTAAATTGGTGGGTCTAGGGACAGACAAAACTAGGCTGCCATCTTCCTCGGCTGCCCCACGTGACTCTCCTGTTCCTCATTTTCTATAAAAATGTTTGTTTTGAAAAGGAACTATTTAGAGACCTTTTTTTTAAGTTGAAGATAAATCATGATAGTAAACCATAGGGGTGTGCCAAAAAATCGATTTGCGTAAGAATTTCAATTTTCATTTGCTACGATTCATAATCGATATAAAATGTCTCAAAATTCCATCCATCCATTATCTATACCTGTTTCATCCTCTGAAGGGTCACGGGGATCTGCTGGAGCCTATCCCAGCCGTCTACGGGCGAAAGGCAGGGGTACCACCCTGGACAGGTCGCCAGTCCATCACAGGGCCACATGCAGACAAACAACCACACTTACACTCACACATCACTCCTATGGGCAATTTAGAACCACCAATTAACCTAACCATGCACGTCTTTGGACTGTGGGAGGAAGCCGGAGTACCCGGAGGAAACCCACGCAAGCACGGGGAGAACATGCAAACTCGAAAATTCAATTTTGAAAAATAAAAAAAAATCCGCTGGCTGATCGCCTTCATTTTTGTAACTTCGTGGGACGTCCTGACGCCACCACGCAGCCGGTTCTGTAACGCACGCATGGAAATCACCAAAACAAAGAGGAAACAACAATGATGGAGGAAAAGGATATCCAACCGGCCCGTCTTTGCTAAAGGCTAAAATTTGGCGTAATTCCGGTTTTTACTGAATCCCCGGAAACACTGAGCTGGACATGATGCACACAGTGTGCAACTTCGGCAACACAACAAATGTGTGGACTCATATTACGAGGCATCACCCGGAGTTCTAAGACACGGAACAGAGTCAGCCGCTAGCTGCAGACCAACGCACACTGCAGTGCTTCACAAAGCTCTCTGGCAGCTCCAAGCAGGAAAAAAAATAAATAACTAGGTCTATCGCCTGCTTCATCGCCAAAGACCTATGGCCTTACAGTGTGGTGGGAACGAGGGGTTTATCTGCTTGTTGCAGACAGCGGAGCCAACGTACGCCATACTGTCCAGTAAGATTTTCACTGAGACAGCTGTGCCACAGCTTTACCAAGAGACTAAAATAAAGGTCCCCAGTGTCCTAACCAAAATGACCAGTTTTGGCACTCACATGTGATACATGGACATCAAGAGCAACTCAGTCTTTTGTAACATTCACAGCTCACTACATAACTGATACGTGTCTGCTCGAATCCCATGTTTTGCAAACTTATTTCATAGCTAGCTACTTAGAGTAGCAGTTAAGCACCACGCACTTTTTTGGTAAAGGCATTTTCCTCAGAATTTAAAAGGCAGCATGTTTAACTGCACAATTTTTTAAAAAATAGAGGCCCTTTTATTTTTGTTACTTAACCAGTATGTGATATTGCTCATATGTAACAGTTGCAACAATTCCATCTAAGCATGGATAAATGTTTAAAACTTAATAAATGTGAAAAAGACACTTTTAATGTCTCCACTTGTCATTTTAAATCGACTTATGGCCCCAAAAATCTGAATCGAATTGAATCGTTAGATAGTAAAAGAGCCACACCCCTAGTATACCAGTACTCATTGGACAAAAATGACTGCTCAGTCTTCATCATTGGTGAAGTCCTAATCATGGAGACAATATGTCAGTAAAGCTTGTTTATGTGTTGCAAAAACAACTAAGAAAAAATGGGTAAAATAAAAAATATGAAATCACAAGGGGGGTGATCATTCAGTCCAAGTAAGTTTGTAGTAACAGCAGCCACCCACTCACCCCTCCTAGAGGAAATTTATCCATTTTTTGGCAACGTTGAAATAATGTCAGAATGTGTCAAAATTTTAATTTCACCATCAGAAAATATTTGCTATAGAACCTTTAAATGGCAGGCCTTCATCACTGGCTCATACTTTTAAATACTCATCTATATCGCAAATTGTTTGATGATTTTTAATCAGTGCTGTGTGGAGATGATTCACAATTGTGACAATTGGAAGAAGTTACTCATAGGAGTTTGTTTTCTCACCTTTATTATGAAATTGTACCTGTAAAAAACACTGAAGAAATAGAATCTGATTACAAATCCAAATTCTATTTGACAAGACATATGTAATCAAGGGAAGCAAGAATTTTTCACCTTTAAATTAATGTCTAACCCATATCCTTCTTGAAATAAGAGCAAAAATTTGACCGCAAAAACGTGATTGGATTAATCAAAATCTCCAAAGAGGAGAGGGACTATCCAGATTGTTATCAGCAGACAATTCAAAAGTCTGCATCTCTGATGGTATATAGTATCTCTGGTGGAACATAATTTTTTAAAATAAATTATAAATATTACACGAAATGACATAAAAATGTAATATGTTACATGGTAGAACTAGAAAAGCACTTGGAGAGCGCAGACCTCTGCCAAGCGCAACAGTTATCGCAAATTTGAAAGTAACCCGGAATCCAGGATTTCTTCCGAATCACACCCACAGGGCTGTCAGAGCTGCTCATAGAGCAGCTGTTTGGACTCTACAACAGTGGTCTCCAAACTTTTTTTGCGACATGGACCGGTTAAATATTTTCTCGGACCGTCTGTAAAATGTGCAGAAGATAAATACACTAAATAAAATGATACGACCGGCATAAAAACTGTGGTATTTTCTATATATTATAATAAACATGAATCTGCTGTGTATTCACGTGCAACTTTATTAGAAGCGTCCTCAGAACATTGCGCCAACAACAGAACATCGGTAACATCCTCTCTGGGCAAAGACACTTTCTGAAGATGATTGTTTTTTACTCATTTTGCTATGTGACCCAGACACGGGTCTGGAAGTCTGGTCATGTGACCCAGACACGGGTCTGGAAGTCTTGGTCATGTGTCAAAAATCAGTCATAGAAGGATGTAATGGAAAGAATTCGGTCATTTTTCAAAATAAAACATTATTTAGACTCGGATAATAAACAGTAATAATGGAAGTTATTTATTTTTTTCTCTGCGGCCCAGTGCCAAATGACCCACGGATCGGTACCGGGCGGGCTGTGACCAGGGGTTGGGGACCCCTGCTCTACAACACACAACACGTTACTGGGAGTAACCACCACAGATGATGTACCAGCATCAATGACTGACCATGTGTGGAACTTGAAAATACGAAGTGTGCACGTTCATCACAGAGCACCATTTGTTGTTGAAGCTCTCCCAACCTCAAAACAAATAGCTGAAGACAAAATAGCTCTGACAAAACTGTTGACTTCTAATCAACGTGCAGCTATTTGAACCCACATGAAACAACACCAGATTAAAAATAAATAGTTTAATGTTATGGTTGTTAATTGAACTGTTTTTTTTATTGATATGTCTTCTATTAATTTCCTAAAACTTAATTTACCATTATTCCTGTTGAGCAAATGGATTATGGAAATGTTGCCATATAGAATTCCAATGTTATCTACAACTCACTGTTGCACTTTATCTTTTTACAAAATAAATAGCACAAATGCTGCATAATATTTGGAGTTGATGGCCCTTTGTCATAAACCCTCAACTGAATGGTCGTCATCCAAATTTTCCCCTGCCTGACTGAATTACACATTTCCTTATAACATGTCACCTTGTGACTGTAGGTCATCTTGTAAGCTGCAGCAAAACTTGATCAAAAGTATCCTGAACGCTACATGTGTTAACTTCCATGTTGTAGTAACAACCCCCACTTCCACCACACACACACACACAAAAGTTCAGGATCAGAATATTTTTTTGCTTTAACCCCTGCCAGAGCATGTGAGCGGAGCGGAGCGTGAGCGAGCGAGGAGCGGAGCGGACGAATTTTGAAAGGAGCGCAGAGCGGGAGTTTTTTTTCTAGGATGATTCGGGTGGAGCGGGGCGTCATCCCGCTCCAGTTTCGCTCCCTTACCGCTCATATCACGGTCTTCAAGTATAACAATAGGAGGAGAACAGTGAATGAAAAATAGTTTCGAGAAAGGTTAATAAAAAACAAAAGTGTATTAAACCAGCTAATTCCGTTAGGTGAAATTATTTTCTTATTTTTTCTTGTCAGTAAATATCTATTTTTGGACTTTATTTTAAAACGGCTGTCGGCTCTGCGGGCCGGCATACACTGTGTGACTGTCGGCTCGTTTTGAGCCGATTTTCCAGTCGTGCGAGTATTTTTTGGATCCTATCATGGGTCGTGCTTCGTGCAGTATACGTAGGGTAACGACGAGAGATCACACCTCCCGACGAGCTCCCGATCACAAGTCGTGTGCTCGCAAGAAAATCAAACTTGTTTGAAATCCTGGTCGCTCCTCGTGAAGATATCCCACAGTAGAAGCAGCAGGTGCGTCTGAGATGAACCGCGCCTCGCCTGGCGAGGAGACGAGATCAGGCGGCCGCAGCAGGAGGTGGAGACAAAAAGCTGCAGTCAAGTCGGACAGTTTCCAGCATACAGGAGGAGACACTTACTTCCTGTTAGATCACCTAGTTTGCAGACCACGTTCTTAGATAAAGTGTCCTCGATCGCTGATTGAAGTTAAAACAAAAGTGATCCTCCTGTTGCATGAAACGTGTTCTTATCTGCATTGTGCGCCGACCGCCGGTGATCGATTCTGCGCAGGCCTGGCTCATTTCGAACGCACCCTTAGGTGCGTTATGAACGTATAGTGTAAGCAGTCACGTCGCATCAGAGCATCGGGCCGTACAGTGTGAGAGCATTACTCGTGGGCTGCGAACTTTTGAACTCAGCGATCTAGTCGTGCAGTGTGAGATAGGGCTGAATCAAACGATTTAAAATATCGCACAGTGTATGCCTGGCCTTAGGCTTCAGGTAAACATGTACATTTTATATGCATGCAAACATTTTTGGAGCGGAGCGCGGAGCGGAGCGGGGTGCAGTGTTACTGGAGCGCTGAGCGGTTATGGGTGGAGCGGCGTTTTGCGACTTTGAGGGAAGAGCGGAGCGGTGACAACCTTTGTGAGCGAGGAGCGGAAATTATAGCCGCTCCACTCCGCTCACATGCTCTGACCCCTGCACCCAAAAACGAAATCAGTTCTTCCTTTTCACATTTCTGACAACTCCTGAAAATTTCCTCAAAATCCATCTATAACTTTTTTGAGTTATCCTGAAAACATAACCTCCTTGGCGAAGGTAATAAAAATAGTTCGTTTACCAAGGTTGCTGGGTTCCGCTCATACAGAAAAGGGGCCCTCCTAGCAAATGGGATGCCAGGAAGATGCTAAGTGCTCGGACGCACCGCTTTCAAACCGAGATACAGAGCCGACAAGTATGTTTACGTTTGGTAACCTCTGGGAGCTGTGAGTAGCAGCACGTACTGTATTTTTGCCTTTCGTATCCTGAAATTTCTTTCGTAACAAGAGGCAATATTTTCCCGTTGAGGCGTTTCGTAACATGAACATTTTGTATGTAGAGACGTTCGTAAGTAGAGGTACCACTGTATATTGAAAACCCATGCTTCTATTTTCTCCTTTTGTTTGAATTGAGGATGTCTAATTGTACATCAACTGATGAGGCAAAAGAGCAAGAACATGCAGTGTTTTTGTATGCTTTATCTGTCCTTCAAAATTCTAATGTAGACTGCTGAGTTTTGTACATGACATGTCAATGACTGAAAGTTAATTGCAGATGTAACTAGAAAAGCACTCTGAGAGTGCAGACCTCCGCCAAGTGCAACAATTATCGAAAATTTGAAAGCGATTCGGAATCCAGGATTTCTTTCAGACAGACATTTCAGACAGATAAACGCTGGCAAAAAGATAACCACCTTGGCGGAGGTCAAAATAGGGCTGCTCAGTTGTGGAGAAAAAAAATCACAAAGGATAATGTACAAATAGGCTGGATTTTAAGAGTCATAATGACAAATCTTAAAATGTAATGTTTGTTTAAAAAAAAAAACCTAACCCCAATATAAAAATAAAAGCAAGTACACACTATTAAGTAAATAAAGCAATTTTTCAAAATCAAACCCAGATTTGTCTTTGATCAAACAACTAGAAAAGCACTGGAAAAACGCAGACCCCCGCCAAGCGCAACAGTTCCCCCATATAGCAATTTACAGATTGCGATAAAATCTGCCTTCGGGATCAGATCCGGATCAGCCTTTGAAGTTTGATAGAGGTTTCCAATGTCAATCCCTCAAGTCAAATTTCATGAGTTTTGGGCAATAATTAACAGAGATATTGAGAAACAAAATTTTCGGCCCCATTGACCGCAATGTTATCGAAAATTTGAAAGTGATCCAGAATCCAGGATTTCTTCTGGATCACACTCAAAATGAAATCAGTTCTTCCTTTTCACATTTCTGACAACTCCTGAAAATTTCATCAAAATCCATCCATAACTTTTTGAGGTATCTTGAACACAGACAGACACATAAACGCCAGCAAAAACACAACCTCCGTGGCGGAGGTAATAATCAAGTTTTGCTTGAGCGTAAGATATTTCAAAGAAACTGTGGCTCCCATCAAATACTTCTCTTGCTTCTTTCATCCCCATTAAATTATATTTCTCACTCTCCTCTTCACCGAAACTCTAAAATGGGAAGCTGGTTTGGATACATTTAGTTGCTGCTGGACATGGAGTCTTATCAGGGACAATTCCAGTCAATTGTGAATGTTTGTCTTTTTAAGGATTTTAAACTGTCCTTTTTTTTTTTTTTTTTTTTTTACTTTTTCCTGTGATTTTAGTCTTCTCCCTGCCACTATAGACATTGACGTTGTGTTAGTGTTTTATTCTATTAAACACACTTTTACCTGCACATACTTTAACCTGCAGTTCAACAAAAATAGATTTTTATTCTTCAGGATTCAAGGCAGTTCAAATGGTACAACCACTATTGATTCAGTTAAACAGCATTCCTTTCAGAATTCCAACTGTGTCCATGTTGTTGTTCCCATGCAAGGGCGTAACCATGGTATAGACATTGGGGGGGTCCAAATGAGAGCCCTCCCCCAGACTTTTTTTTTAAAGGTGCATTTCCCACAGTTCTGTGATTTTTATTTATTGACCACCTAAAATCACATTTGAAGGAATAGTCTGCAATTTCTCTGAGATAGTAGCGAATAGGATAGCTTTCAGCTGGGAAAAATTACATGCCTAAAGCATGTTGATGTAAATATTGTGATTGGAACAACAAAAAGTCCATAGCACACGATGGACTTTTAATTCCAAGTTAATTTGTATTTTGTTGATTTGTCTCAAAATGAATGTCTGCACATTTACACTGAAACGTTTAATGTGAATGAAATCATAGATTTGTACAAAGAATTAAATGTAAAATATTGATGTTAATTGAATATATATACAGATTTATTCATTTGACATAAAAAAAAAAAATAGTGTGGCCTGTCCTTACACAATTCCTCTCCCTGTCTCTCTGTGCTACCTGCATTATGACCAGATATTATTATTGTACCAGAAGAATAACTGACCCTGAGGAAAATGTTATTTAGAATATTCTGCTTTTCTTACTAGTTTTATTTACTGCTGACACATAGGCTTAGGTTAAAACAAATATCATCAAGCTGTTGAGTCTTGTATTCCAGTGTCTCACCTGATCATCCATGTTTCATCCATGATCAGTCCATGTGAGACTGTCCCTGTCTGGCCTGTCCTTACAGCATCCCTCTCCCTGTCTCTCTGTGCTGCCTGCATTGTGACCAGATATTATTGTACCAGAAGAACAATAACTGACCCTGAGGATCTTTTTAATTTGATACATTGAATATTTTGCTTGTATTACTAGCATTACACACACACATACACACGACACACGGAGAGAAAACAGCAGCACACACGGAAGACACATCATATCATATGATACAGTCTCTTCACTTCAAGCTAGCTAGCTCAACTAACAAACTGAGCCCTTTTTAACGAGTTAAATATTTCAAATTAATTAAAAAATTAACACACTCAGTATGACAACATCACTCCTCTTTAGCTATCTAGTTGCTTACTGTCTGAAAAAACTTTGTATGTCCTGTTTTTTCTGCTTTTTGGGTAAAGACATTGTTCCCTCCTTTCTTTCACATTCAACGCTCTCTATTGTTTCCTCTGTCGGAGCCGGCGTTACAAACCGAGAGCCGTTAAATGGGCGCAACCAAGTGTACAACTGGGAGGGGGGTGGTCACACACTTTAGTGTTCCTTAAAAACGGAAATAAATTGATCGGTATTCGGAAATAACAAGAGACGGACTGTTGAGCCAGATTTCATAAAAGGAGGAAATATTTAACATATTTACACATAATATTGGGGGGGACAGATTGGTATTTTCCCAGTATTGGGGGGGACACGACCCCCCCAAAGAATGCGTGGTTACGCCCATGTTTACCAATAATTGTTTGAGGTTCTAATCACTTAAAAAAGCACTTGACAATCGGACAGAAGCTGCAAGTGGATTTATTCAAGCAGAGATGGTCATTGTAACTCACATACATCACAAGACAGCTGTTGTCAGCACAAGACAATGAGCAGAGGAAATGTAGTTATTTTAAACTATGTTTATCAATACTTTGAGCCTTGAGCTAATTTCTTCCGACAGCTACGTGTCCCAAAAATCAACTGAGTGGGATATTGCTCTGAGCAATATCCCACCTTGGATTAGATATTCCACATTAGATATTAATAACACTCAGGCCACGGTGACTTGACCCTATTTTTAATACAGCAACGTGTCAATGATTGAAAGTTAATTGCAGATGTTAAAATAGGGCTGCTCAAGTTGTGGGGAAAAAATCACAAAGGATAATGTACAGGCTGTATTTTAAGTATCATAATTACATATCTTAAAATGTAATGTTTGTCCCAATGTAAAAATAAAAGCAAGTAAACACTGTTAAGTAATTACAGCAATTGTTCAACATCAAACCAAGATTTGTTTTTGATCAAACAATAATCAAGTTTTGCTTGAGCGTAAGATATTTCAAAGAAACTGTGGCTCCCTTCAAATACTTCTCTTGCTCCTTTTATCCCCATTAAATTATACTTCTCACTCTTCTCTTCACCGAAGCTCTGAAACGGGAAGCTGGTTTGGATACATTTTAGTCATTTTAGTCATTTTAGTCTGCGTGACTCCGTCATACTCGGGGACAATTCCAGTCAATTGTAAAAGTTTGTTTTTTTAGGATTTAAATCTTTTTTTTTTTTTTTTTTTTACTTTTTCCTGTGATTTTAGTCTCCTCCTCCCTGCCACTGAAGACATTAAAGTTGTGTTAGTGTTTAACACAAGGCAGAGTCAAGGCAGTTCAAACGGTACAACCACTATTGATTCAGTTAAACAGCAGATTCTTTTCAAATTCCAGCTGTGTCCATGATGTTGTTCCCATAGAATAGAAATTGTTGAGCTAAAATACCCACCAGTTGTTTTTATTAACTTATTTACAAGGTGTTACACAATGACTTTTTACAAAAAGATAGGAGAACAGTATGATTTTTGCTTGTTTAAAGTGATGTTTAAATTCACAAAATTTAAAAAAAAAAAAACTTTTTCTTTGGTACTAAAAATTTATCAGACTGTCACCATAAAACTGATGTAAATACAGAAATGCTTTTTTGTGTACCATTTAACTGCCTGCTTTATACAGCAGGCTGTGTACTTCCTACTGTCAAATGTATAGACATGCACAATATAAAAGATATAAAAGAAAACCCTCAAAAAAAGTATTCACTACACAATCATTGCCTACATATACATTCATTATTATTCTATGCAGAAATACAAAATGTCACTGTTGTTCTAAATTACCCATTTAAACTTTTTCCTACCAGTTTTGTTCAGAATTTCACAATTTGCTGTGAAATCATGTCCATGTTCTGTTTTGTTGTTGTTTTTTTTTTTTGTTATATCATTACTATAGGTTGAGTGTTGTCTTCCTCTCCATTTCCAACCAGTTGTTTGGTGTCCACCATATCAGACTGTGACTGCTTGTTGCTGAAGAAAAGAGGGTTGTCAAAGGTAGTTAACTTCTCAGGGATGGATAAGCGATGACCAGACTTCTTAAAAATGATTAAGGCAATGACTGTTCCCAATGCAATCCCAGCAACGACGAGCGCAACCGCCAAAATTTTGTATTGACGTTCATGGTGTGATTGGAGTTTATGATCTGCAGATTGAAAACATAGATGATTATTTCTCAAAACAGTTTTGTCAAATTTTTGAATTAAAAACTCGTAAGTGTTACTTACCAGTTGATGCAGATGGCTTTGGTAGTAACACTGTGGAGAAAAAAACATTCAAATGAAATGTATAGTTATACACCAAGATTATACTAAAATGTAATTGTGGTCCAACTTTAAAAATCCCCCTCCCCATTGTGAAATTTTTAAGATCTTTACAATTCAGGAGGTATCATCGTATAGTCCACCTAAGATTAAAGCAGTCAAGTCATACACTGTGAGCTATAATGATCTTATACCAATGTAGAAATCCTGCACTGTATAGAAATCTTTAACCATGTATGATACATTGGAGATCCAAAAAAGACATTAGGGAATCTTTTTCTGAAGAAAAGTGCCTTTGTTGCATGAGATTATTTGGTTGAAATGACTCCCTTGTGTTTGTACTTTATGAAGTGTAGCTGCCATGGAAAGATTTTGATTCATATTTTTACAAAGCAAAAATGGTGATGAACTCACATAAAACTCATATACATAGATTGATATCATCTCACTTAAAAAAAAAAAAAAAACTTTAATAGCATTGACCTGTCTTTTATAATAGGCAGTGGTGCTACAATAAACCCCTGCTGTTGATGCATATTTATTGTCACATAGTATTTTTACATGCAGATTCTGTCTTGAATTGCTAACAGGACAATCTTTAAGCTTGTTTCTTTCAGAAAGTTGGGACAGTAGCGCCAGCTGGCTTTGGCAGTGGTCTTACACAGTTGGTCATCTCATTTGAGATTCACACAGTTAACATTCACATTAGATAGCAGTGATTATACCTTTGGCTGTTTTGCAGATGTATGGTCTGTCATACCACCCTCTGCCTCCTCTCCAGCTGCCTTCTGTACTAATTCCACCATAGGGGCGATCATCAGGTTGACCTACAGCCCAGCTAGTGTAATCCATGGCTGTTTTGTCCAACCACAGCCATTTTCCTAAAGATACAAGTGCAAAAAATATCGTGAGATTGTTGCATAATGTAAGATGTAGCCATACCTTTGAAACAATAGAAATGAATTCTGAAAAATAAGATAAAAAACTAGTTAATACTATTTTGCTTTACACATATATCTTGTGTCCATCCTTTCGTTGTTCACTGAATTTTTTAGTTCTATCATTTGCTCCCTTGGTCCAAATATTTAATTACAATAAGAACAGACAATGTGTGTACCTTTATGAGTTTTAAACAGTCCCAACCAGAAAAAATTGTGGCTGTCCTTATATGTCAGTATCTTGTTTAAAATAAAATCTTGCTCCAAAGGATCTTCAATACTGGCAAGCATCCCACCTTCAAAAAACAAAACAGCAGTTCTTAGTCGAAGCATCATACATTTTAATTGCTTGAAAGTATTTTTATCTTTCAGAATACTTACCATGTCTTATGCAGCTGGTTGATGCGTCTGCCCACTCCTTCTCATCAGTGAAAATTATGTAACAATAACCCCGAAACGGTGTCCAAAAAGACTGTCGGCCTGTGAATGTTATCTCTGGGTCTTCAGGACAAACTCCTGGAAAAACACTTGATTCTGTTGGTGCCACATCTGTGAAATGAGAAATACATTAATAAATGTATGCAATCTGTATAATATACTGAGCTCAAGAACAAGTTGGGGGTGAAGTGTACTTGTATTAAAACAGATATTGTATTGTTCATATCTTAATGCAGTGAAAAATATTACAATGTTTATGGCGGTTGCTTGTACCTGTAGACTTCAGGCAGACACTGTTAAGGGGCTGACTGCAGTTGGCTGTCTTCCATTTTCCATCTACATCCATATAGACACAATCTCGGTCCCTGCTTGGCTCATCTTCACCCCATTTAGCAAATGTCATGGGCCAGCCATCAATGTATCTAAAATAGTTCCTTCCCTGCAAGCGATAGCAGTCAGACTACATTCAGCTTCATAATTTGTTGCTTTGTTTCAGAGAAAATTTAAAATCTTGAAGATTTAATGGCAGTGATATACCAAACAAACAGCGTTATCTCTTCCTGTTAATAGAAAGTACTAACGTGCATGTTTGTGTCTGTATGTGTGTGTATATTAGATAGTGTGTGAATAGATTTAA
This sequence comes from Hirundichthys speculiger, assembly GCA_018398805.1. Taxonomy (NCBI): domain Eukaryota; kingdom Metazoa; phylum Chordata; class Actinopteri; order Beloniformes; family Exocoetidae; genus Hirundichthys; species Hirundichthys speculiger. The sequence continues at coordinate 737,043 of JAGFBZ010000267.1, read as the reverse complement.
TGCATAATTTTATCATCCATATTTGGATGGTTACACAAAGGCAGACCTTGTGTAATAGAGGAGTGGAGTGGCTTATTCCACCCCTTAGGGGTCCAATTACAGTCCTGAAAAAGGAGCTATTGTATTGTATTGTTGTATTTTGACAAAAACACATCACAAACAATTGATAAAGACCTCAGAAGATTGCCAGTTTGGGAAAAATCAATTTAGCTTTTCCAATTTCATCCTGTTCAGGGTTCCCAAGTGTTTTTAAAGCAGTTAGGTGTTACAAGCAGGCATTTTGCTTTATTTTTTACAGCCTTAAAATGGCGTACCAGGTCCTTGATTCCAATCCACAAAGGAGTGTTGAGTTTCAGAGCTAGCATCTCAACATAAGCATGTATCCACTCAGTCCGCAAGCTTGCCAGTTTGGCACCATCACCTAAACAGTGCTTCTGGGCTGCATCCCAGCTCATTTGTTGAGGGACAGCCTTGATGGAATCATTAAGTATTTTGATGTAGCTCGTGTAAGTTGTTGGTTCAGGTGAGTCCAGGAGAGTGGGGTCTGTTAAGAGTGAAACAATTTCAAAATTTTCACTCTTACAATACTGCATGGTAATAAGTACAGTAAATAATAATTATTACATAACTTACAATTCAAAAATGGCACAGCAGGTTTTTTTTTTTTTTTTTTTGCAGTTTTAATAAGTAGGCATGAAAGGTGGCATTTCTGTACACTTTTATACTTGTTTTAAATATTAGCAATCATGGTTTTATTTATACCTTTAATTTTCCAGAATATGCTTTAAATTAACATGGGCTTACCAAGATCTCGCAGACATACAAATCCATTGGTGTCATTGCAGGACTTGGGTATCCATTTACCAATACCAAGGGAAAGATTAGTATTGATCACAACACAATCCTTTGACTCATGAAGTCTGACATACATTTGCTGTGATTTAAAAAACAAACAAAAAAGTGCCATTAATGAATGAGATACAGAATACTTTGAATATCAACAATGTGAATTTTGTCATTAAGTACATCAGATTCACATAATCCAGAAATAATCAGGGATTGATAATGTGGACATAAAATCTGTCAGTTTGTCACAAAATGTTCTTAAAACTGATTTCTTTTCATGAAATAAAACAATTGCATTTTAAGAACTACTTACTGGGTGAAACAGCACATGATGGCGGCGCATCTGCAGAGCATTTCCAGAGAGCAGATAGTTAAAAACAAAACAAATAATCTGTTGATAAATGTGTACATAAAACATGTGTACATAAAGTTAATTTCAAATTAAATTAGATCATGTTACCCAGATGCTGTCATGGTCGTAAAGTAGAAAGGCGTGCTGCCTCTGATATAGAGAAATAAAAGACAGATATTTTTATTAAAGCTACTTCATGGTAACCAACTCTGCTTTTGAAAACAAATTAGATTGTCCACTTACTCTGGAACCGAGGTTGAAATATGACTTTGGTCGCCCATCAGTCCAGTAGAAGTCAGAGTCATATAAGCTGTGTAGACCAATCCAGAGGTCTCTAGTTGGTGCACCAGCCATTTCAGACATCAAAAACACTGAAAATTGAAAAGAAAAATTTGGGGTTCAGATATTTATATAGATATGTTTCATTATATCTGTGCTCACTGGGTCCATTGTGAATATTGACCAGGTCCTAAACCACTTCCAGCTTGTATTTTGATTATGTTGGAACTATGATGCTCAGACTTCAGAAAACCAACCAATGATTTTGAATGAAATTGTAATTTTAATCATTCAGCTTTTAAAAATAGGAAGCGTTAAGCTTTATTCATATACTTATAAGCAGTATTTTAGATGGAATAAAATCAATTGTTTGCATCCGATCTGTTTTTCTCTATGCCACCTCTATCCGTTACCTCTGACGAGGATGAGACAATAGGAACGGACAATTTACAGGCTAATCCCTAATCTTCCCATTATTGAGAAAGAAGCATCGATTCAGGTGAACAATTTCTCAAATTCAAACAGCCTTTTTGACAGATTTCAGTCACAGCTTTAAGTACTAGGGATTATTTTGTGGAAATTAGTTTGGAATTACAATTTTTCCTGTTAACATGTTGCCTCTTACTCTGCTCTGACATTTGTCCTCCATCCGAGTAAAAAACACACACTCTGATTATTTATGTATGTATGTGTGCATGTACACACGTGGACAAAATTGTTGGTACCCCTCAGTTAAAGAAGGAAAAACCCACAATTCTCACTGAAATCACTTGAAACTTACAAAAGTAACAATAAATTAAAAATTTATTGAAAATCAAATAATCAAAATCAGCCATCACTTTTGAATTGTTGATTAATATAATTATTTAAAAAAACACACTAATGAAATAGGGCTGGACAAAAATGATGGTACCCATAACTTAATATTTTGTTGCACAACCTTTTGAGGCAATCACTGCAATTAAACGATTTCTGTATTTGTCAATGAGCGTTCTGCAGCTGTCAACAGGTATTTTGGCCCACTCCTCATGAGCAAACTGCTCCAGTTGTCTCAGGTTTGATGGGTGTCTTCTCCAAATGGCATGTTTCAGCTCCTTCCACAGATGTTCAATGGGATTCAGATCTGGGCTCATGGAAGGCCACTTTAGAATAGTCCAACGCTTTTCTCTCAGCCATTCTTGGGTGTTTTTGGCTGTGTGTTTTGGATCGTTGTCCTGCTGGAAGACCCATGACCTGCGACTGAGACCAAGCTTTCTGACACTAGGCAGCACATTTCTCTCCAGAATGCCTTGATAGCCTTCAGATTTCATTTTACCTTGCACACATTCAAGACACCCTGTGCCAGATGCAGCAAAGCAGCCCCCCAAAACATTACTGAGCCTCCTCCATGTTTCACCGTAGTAGGGACAGTGTTCTTTTCTTCGTATGCTTGGTTTTTGAGTCTATGAACATAGAGTTGATGTGCCTTACCAAAAAGCTCCAGTTTGGTCTCATCTGTCCAAAGGACATTCTCCCAGAAGCTTTGTGGCTTGTCAACATGCATTTTTGCAAATTCCAGTCTCGCTTTTTTATGATTTTTTTTCAGCAGTGGTGTCGTCTCCCATGAAGTCCACTTTGGCTCAAACAACGACGAATGGTGCGATCTGAAACTGATGTACCTTGGCCTTGGAGTTCACCTTTAATTTCTTTGGAGGTTATTCTGGGCTCTTTGGATACAATTCGAACGATCCGTCTCTTCAATTTGTCATCAATTTTCCTCTTGCGGCCACGTCCAGGGAGGTTGGCTACTGTCCCGTGGGTCTTGAACTTCTGAATAATATGAGCCACTGTTGTCACAGGAACTTCAAGCTGTTTAGAGATGGTCTTATAGCCTTTACCTTTAAGATGTTTGTCTATAATTTTTTTTCGGATGTCCTGGGACAATTCTCTCCTCCTTCGCTTTCTGTTGTCCATGTTCAGTGTGGTACACACCTTTTCACCCAAACAGCAAAGTGACTACTTGTCTGCCTTTAAATAGGCAGACTGACTGATTATGAGTTTGGAAAACACCTGTGAATGTCAATTAAAGGACACACCGGAGTTAATCATGTCACTCTGGTCAAATAGTTTTCAATCTTTTTATAGAGGTACCATCATTTTTGTCCAGCCCTATTTCATTAGTTTGTTTTTTTAAATAATTATGTTAATCAACAATTCAAAAGTGATGGCTGATTTTGATTATTTGATTTTCAATAAATTTTTATTTATTGTTACTTTTGTAAGTTTCAAGTGATTTCAGTGAGAATTGTGGGTTTTTCCTTCCTTTAACTGAGGGGTACCAACAATTTTGTCCACGTTGTGTACATATATATAGATATATATATCATATATATATATATATATATATATATATATATATATATATATATATATATATATATATATATATATATATACATATATATATATATATATCTGAAGTTGTATGTATTGCATTAGAAATAAAAGTGAGTCTAGGAGTCTTGAAATACCCATCTCAGAATATCCCGTAAGTACACATGAGCATATAAGAAGACAAGATTAAGAATATATGAGAAAACAATAAAACAAACCTTGCACTTCTCTTGAGGGAATAGAGGCCAAGTTTCCACTCATTTCTTTGCATCTGTCCCTTGCATCATGCCATGTTAAATTCTGGTCGATGATGTTGTAACACTAGACATGAAACATTAGACATAAAAACCTATCTTTAGACTTTTGAAATGTTACCAAATACTGGTCTTAATGTTGACTTTAAAGTGGAATCTCACATTAGATCACAAAGTAACTGCTAAAAAGTTAATCCCTAAAAAATAAATATTCAAAAGATGATGCTAGAGGCACAAGGAATTACTTAGATGAACTCTCCTCCTTTCAGCACTTCATGTTAATAAAGCTAAAAGAGACATTTCACCTTGGAGTTAACTTTTTTCCAGGGGAGTTGGCAGCCACCTTTAGGTGCCGCTGTAGGAGCCACAGTAGTGTTGGCAGGTGGTGAGCTACTGCGCTTACAAATGGACTTGTGCTCATATCCGCAGTTATAATCGTGCCAGAATCCTGAGAAACAGTAAAAAAATATAATAAAGTCAGCACAGTCTGCATTTTTATTCAATGTATCATCTGGATCACATTTTTAATCTTCAGGATTTTTTGAAATTAATTTAACACAGTCAATATACTGCATTTTTATGTTTTAGTAAATTAAGGTGGACAAATTTCAGTTTTTAGATTCTATTAACAAGCTCTGACAACAGATATAAATATCTAGTTACCAGTTACATGAGGCTGTGACATTGATTGGGTAACTAGTTCCAGTGTTTCAGTTTTTCTCGATTGCTGGCACTGACATACATGTTTTCTGGAGCACAGTGGCTGCTCAAAAGGACCATGATATTCAAACGCAAATTCTACCATGAAAACCACAAGTTTCCCCTAACCAACAAGAGTTGACATTGTTAAGATTAGACTTGTTTTAAATTGTTTTTGTCAGTGAAAGTTAAACTTATTACTCACCAGTCCCAGACTCCATAATAGCACAGTTCTCATCAAAGTTTGCGAAATTAGGCTGGCCTTCATCCCACTTTTCAAAGATGACTTCAGACTGATCCATCCATCTTAATTTAACACAAGTAAATTAGTTCAAAATTGTCATGAACATACTCATTTTGAAAATCTGATTTCAATATGAAGGCTGTTCTTCTTTCTGGTCCAAATGTCAAAACAGATTACTCACATTGTTAAAATGTCATAATTTCTGGAATGGAAACATATGTATGTGTGTGGGTGTGTTTGCAGAAAGGCCTGCAAACAGTAGGGTAACAACTGTCTTGATACATATTTAATTCATACTTACTGAAGCGAGCCATCAAGATCTACATTTAGACCGATCCAGAAAGACCCATAATTCTTTGATATCTGCACAGACAAATTATAAGTTTATGTTAAAGGCTTTCTGAAAATGAGGTAAATAAAAGCTCTGATGAACAACAAAGCAGCTTTTTATCTTTTTTAAAGTTATCAGCCTCTTGCATTGTTGTACAATATCTCTTAAGATCTCGCTGCAGCATTTCAGTCAGCAAGATACAGACGACTACAGAGAGAACAAACAGGTGCAACTCTCACAATGGGCTGAAATAAAGTGAGTGCATACAATAATCGGCCCACTGCTCGGCCCTCTTAGCACAAAGCTAATAATCTGTTTCTTAATGCTAAATCTAGATTAACTTTGTTTCAAGTTAGTTCCAACCTACATAGTACATATGTGTGTATGTATGTATGTGGAGCATCACTCCACCCCCGACCAGACGAAGGGGTATTGGCAGGTGCCCCTGAGCCAAAGCCTAGACGGCCTTTTGCGACCCTGGATGGCCTCTTCCAATATCCAGTCCTCCCCTTTGGCGTCCACGGTGCACCAGCGACCTTCCAGCGTTTGATGGACCGGGTCCTCTGCCCCCACCATGCCTATGAGGTGGTGTACCTGGATAATATCGTGATCCACAGCGCCACCTGGGGGCAAAACTTGGAACAGCTGGAAGCGGTCCTCGGGGCCCTACGGCGTGCTGGGCTGACTGCAAACGCCAAGAAGTGCCGGATTGGTTGGACGGAGACTGACTATCTGGGCTACGTGATAGACCGGGGATGTGTGCGGCCTCAAACCCGAAAGGTGGAGAGGATACAAAGCTGGCCCCGGCCTGTCACCAAAAAACAGGTGAAATCCTTCCTAGGCTTGATCTCCTACTACCAGAGGTTTATCAAGAACTACGCCATGATAGCGGCCCGTCTCCATGACCTGACCCGCCGGAAGTCTCCCAACCATGTGTGCTGGACTCAGGAGACGGAAGCCGCGTTTGACACGCTAAAGCAGGCCCTGTGCAACGAACCTGTCCTGGTGGCCACGGACTTCACGAAGCCCTTCGTCCTACATACAGACGCCTCCAGCACCGGTACTGGTGAAGTGGGTCATCCGTCACCTACGATACTACCTTGGGGAAGGCCATTTACCCTGGTGACTGACCACGCACCCCTCAAGTGGATGGCCACCAACAAAGACAATAATGACTGAGTCACCCGGTGGTTTCTGGACCTCCAGAACTACAAGTTCCCTGTCAAACACTTGTCCCAGGAAGGACATCCGTCACGCGGACGCCATGTCGCGCCCTCGTAGCGGACGAGGAACAAGAAGCCACTTGCCCCGACAAGGAACTTGGGGGGGGGGGGGGGGGGGGGGGGTATGTAGAGCATCACTACACCCCCGACCAGGTTAGGGTAGGCAGAGGGTCCAGCCAGCACAGTGGGAAACAGTGACCCCCCCGCTTGGTCTGGTCGTAGAGGTGAAATACATCCCTAATTTCATGCTCCATCAGCTTGATGTGCTTCCACCTGTGCATGGCACAGCTGAGCCAGGTAGACAATCAACAGGTTTGTTTAAATAGATCAAGGGTCTCCTCCTCACTTTGGGGCTGGCTCCTGCAGGAGGAACTACTCTCTGTCGGGCGGTAGTTGCCGCGCCACTGTCCTCCGTAGAATATTTGTTTATTTTGGTATACTAATCAGGGAATTTTCTATTCTCCTTGTAGGCATTATAAGAGCCGACACAAAGTCGTAGGTGGTAGTTTGAGTTTTGTACTTTATAAGAACTGTTTAAGTAAAACCACGCATGTTAAACGTGGCTGAACGCCCGTGGGTCTTGCTTTGACTGCACTCATCACAACTTTTCCAGAATTTTGAAAAGACAGAAGCTTTCTTTAAAATTAGCAGTACAAATGTGTCATCTGTGCACTGAAAGTGGTATAAATACCAAAGCTCACCCGCTTCCACAGAAACACACTTTCATCTTCACTGTCGATGGTTACCAGGTCGCCATGGCGTTGTGTGCAGAAGCGACGAGCGTCTTCCATGGCCATACGAATGTCATTGATGAAAATATTGATTCCCTCTCCATTCCAGCCACCCATCAGAGGTCTCGTTATAATCTGTAATTGTTTCAGAAATATCAATACATATTCAATTAATGTGTAGATTTAAAATTTCATTTACATCATATAATTTCTGAATTAAGTCTAATGCGTGATTCAGAGATGCACAAGTCCTCAATAGCCCAAATCAAACAATGGTATTTTAATGTCACCAAGTGCTCTTGGTGATATTAAAACAAAATCAAAACGATATGTTGATTTATAACATTGATCATTACACATGGAAGGTGAACAAAATCTTCCTGCAGATTTTACTTTTTCAATATACTGTACTCTTGTATTTCCACGGTGGAGCAGGTAAAAACCATTTCAGTTTAATTCAATTGCTCCACAGTAATCTTGTGAAAATACTGTGTATGTGGTCCAGACACAGTATATACAAAACTATATAAAACTTTATACAAAACTATACTCTCACCTGGAGTGACAGGTGCTGGAGGTGGCTTTGGTGTGACACCTACAGGTGCATGGAAAGAAAATAGCTCATAGTGCTTATGTCAGCATAGAGTTTTTCAGTGATAGTGGTCATCTTTGAGTTGTGAGCACATCAATATTAATCAGTCAAGAGAGATGATGATGCTGAAAACAGTGACCTTGTTCACTGAAATTTAAACAAATGCAACAGAAGAAATACGTAGCCACATTAAATTAATGTTCTTTACCTGTAGGAATCTGACAAATCCAGTTATTGTACTTCTCACATTGATTGTCATTCCAAGAGCCCAGTTTCATACCAGTTATGTGCAGAAAACTCAGCACAAGATTCCACATTATTTTTATTGTTTGGCTCTTCATCTTCCCAATGCAGGAAGTTTACCTGTAAATAAAACGCAGTGATACAGCTAAAGACACCATAACGCAATCATACATTCATTTATTTTCTGGGTTGCAGAAACTACACAGGAAATCTTACAGAACTCTAGAGAAAACTGAACTTACTGGAGAGCCATCACTCCACACATAACCAGTGACTGGGTCAGGGGCACTAAGTCCAATCCAGAATCTGCCATGGCTGTGAAGGACAGATTTATGGACATAATTAAAATATATAACCTGTAAAATACATACAAAAGTTTTAGGGGATTTATTTACAACCTCAAATCATAAAAATGTTGGAACAATATGGAGAATGCAAAGGACACACAAATATAAAATCATTCATAAAGCCACTCGATGTAGTAATACCACTTCTGACCACATGGGGGCATATACATCTGCTCTGTTGACAAAAGAGTTGCCTCTAAGGAGGAGATGGTCCATGTGGCTTTAGCCTTGTCTTTTATTTCTTTGCAGACAGTATGAACCCATTTTTTTTTTCATTCTATCTTTATTTCTTAATATACATCTGATTTTGCATTTCATGTCATGCATTTCCAAAAAACTTGGGATGTTCATGTGTTTCAGGCCTGAAATTCATAAATAAATGTATATCAGCTACCAAGAAAAAAAAAAGAATGTATTGGCTTTACACTGTATGCAAAGAAATAAAAATCTATTTTTTTTTTTTGTATTTTCCACATCATCCAAACTTTGGAATTGTATTTTTTTTCTGTCTACTCCTAGTAAGGTGTTAGAGTTTTAAATGATGGTTTGTATCTGCTTACTGCACAGCTAACTGTTAAAAAATGCGCTACTCTCAGAAGAAGGAAATTTGGCATAACTGTTTAGTATAGTTGTGTGATGTATCCCTGAACAAAGAGCTATTTTACTGTCACAGCATGGACACAAGCTCATACTGTACCTATACTGGTCCACTCTCAGCTCTGCAGCGCTGTGGATGCTGAGCAGATCTCCTCCGATGGCTCTGCAGTAATCTCTGGACTCGTACCACGTCCTCTGGTCTGTATACAACTTTAAAACAAGGCAAGAAGTTCAACTGTATGTGCCAGTGCAGAAGCGCTTTAATATTCAACAGGGAGCGTTTGAATAAAAGCAATGATTGGACTGGAGTTCAATACCTAATTTTACCATCATGGCTTCTTTGTTCCCAGAAATTACAGCATTTGCACAAGTTTTAGCTAAAGAGTGTTATATAAAATCTGATTGGAAAAGAACGGATTATTTTTGGAATAGTACATTTTTTAAAAATACATAATTCAGATGGTCATTTTCTGAATGACCCATCAGAATTTTTTTTCTTTTATTGACAGTCTAGCTCTAGCTGTAACGTCCTTTTAGGTCTCCCTAAGAAGACCAGATAGCTGCAGTTAGTCTAGAACGCAGCTGCTCCAGTCCTCACTAACACCAGGAAAGTGGATCATATAACCCCAGTCCTCAGATCTTTACACTGACTTCCTGTTTGTCAAAGAATTGACTTCAAAATCCTGCTGTTAGTTTACAAAGCACTGAATGGTTTAGGGCCAAAATACATTCAGGATCTTCTGGTTCGTTATAAACCCACCAGATCCCTCAGGTCATCAGGGTCAAGTCTACTTTCTGTTCCCAGAGTCAAAGCAAAACATGGAGAGGCAGCGTTCAGTTTTTATGCTCCCAGGAAACTGCAGGTCTGCTGAAACTTTCAACAGTTTTAAAACAAGGTTATAAACTTTTCCTCTTATCAAAACAATTAATTTTTATTTCTTGCATTTTGTGTACATTTTAATTCCTCTTTTAAAATTCCAAAACAGCTGTTGATTAACTTTTTTGCATTTTTATATTTTTGCGTTTTAATATTTTATTTTATAATATCCTCCCTGTTTTAATGTACTCTTTAATGCTTCGGGAATGTTTTATGTAAAGCACCTTGAATTGTCTTGTACATGAAATGTGCTATACAAATAAACTTGCCTTGCCTAGTTTTGACATCTATGAAAATAATCACAGTCAGTTTATGTTTAGTTCACCATCTGCTTGTATATCAAGGTAAAGAGAGTAGAAATAGTAGATACATCCTTGGAGTTTGAGTATCACTCCTCCAGTTCTACCCATCTATGGGTCACCACCAACTCCAAAAACCACGATGGCAATGGTCAAAATACCAAACTCATGCTCTTAGGACTAAAGTCCAAAGATGATTTTGAGACATATCGTGGTTGTGACTTTAAAACAGGGACTAACCATGACAGTGACAGCTTTTGCAGTAGAGGGGAGGTATACAAAGTTACAATAAATTACCACAGTCTCAGATATATATCAGTGGTGGAAGTGTTTATGTTACACTGTGCTGGGTTTTACCTTCAAGCAGAAGTTTCTTGAAATCACTTTTTGCCATCCGTCAGCACAGGTGGTGGAGGGGACAGTTGGCGGGGCAGGGGTTAAACCTGCTCCCTCTGCCATGTGTTTGCAGACGTATTTCTCCTTATTGCTACAAGGCAACACATCCCAGAGGCCAGCAAAACTTCCAGTTGCCATAGCAACACAACCCTGTTGGTGGCCTTGTTTTGCCAGGAAAAGCTGTCAGCTATCATTTGTGAAGCCACTTTCAAACAGATCTTACAGAAGGAAAATTTTGTCTACCTGGCATTTCGGCGTTCCAGTGAGTGAACCTCACAGACTCCGTGTTGGTCCACACAAACACGTCAATGTTTTTCTGGTTTGAGAGGCCTAACCAGAAATGTTTCTCTGGTCTCAGACCTACCAAGCTTACTAAGAAGGCATTATCCACCCTGGGAATATTGATAGTAAAATAACAGATATCATGAGTGATGAATGTCATAAGAGAATGTTTATTATGCCCAGAATGTTGATAATTAAATTAAAAAGTATTTACCCTGTTGAAACATCAGCCAAATAGGAATCTGAGCTCTTACAGTCATTAATCGCTTCATCAAATGTTTTTGCCTCAGTTCCAATCAAGTAGCAGTAGGAGCCATGTCTTTTCCAACCCTAGATTGTAAAGAAGCAAGAATGGGAAGCCTATGTTGTCACCTGTTGTCATATGCATGATTTTTTTTTTTGTTCTGGCAATATGTAAAACAACACAATAACCTGAAACACCAGAACACTGATAAATTAGCTTATCAAGGGTGATGATAATTTTCTTACGTGCTTATGACAGATATTCCTCTCTTGTATGAAATTAGGCTTGTAACATTTATCTTGTATCCTAAATCAGGAGAACTTTCCTGGTTGGTAGTGTACAGTATATATGCAGACATCAAAAGTTCTCTGATAGCAAAACTCTTGATGTATTGCAATTATTTCCACCTAAATTAAATGAAGATTTAACTCACAGTCTTGCAGCCTGGATTCTGCTCCACTTCGTCTCCAGAGGGTTCAGAGGCACTTGTCTTCATACAAATGAAACCATGTTTCTCCTTACAATCTTGGTCAGCCCAGTTCCCATTCTGCAAGAAAAAAATTCAGCATGGATGAACCAGTATGCAGCCGGTCTACAGTGTACAGATATTAGCCTGTAGTGCATATTTGAAATGCAGAAGGTAATATTAAGCAATGTTGCATTTTTGCACCATTACCCAACTCACACGATGAAGCAATTTATTGTAAGTCTAACCTTTTGCTAAACCTAACCAAGTAGTATTAAAATAGAAAACAAGAATATGAAAAGTAGCTGTCCCGAGGTGATGTAAAACTTGGGTTTTGTTTTTCTAAGCCTATTGATTTTACCCAACCTCCCAAAGTACCCCATTGTTTTCAGAATTCTGACCTAAAAAAAAAAACACCTTGTTGGTATATACACAGGGGCAGGGCAGGAATTTATCTTCTATCTATCTCTCTTCTATGTGTGCAGCCCTAGCGAAACTTTGTAAGTCTTCATTTCATCACCAAAATCAGGATGCCATTAAATCGAATGTAATTATAAAGACAACATCTGTGACTAGATAACACATCATAAACTCATGATTGACATATGAATCAACAACAACTTACAGGCAGGATGACGATCCTGAGATAGATTGATTCAAACTCCAACATTTCGTGTTCTATACACGATACACTTCTGAGACTTCAGGTGCGCAAAAGTGAAACCTAAACTCTTTAACACGTATCATTACAGAAATATACTCTGGGGTAGCTTCAGCATTTGAATAATCAGTAGGCCAGTGATTCCCAAAGTGTGGGCCACGGCCCCCTGGTGGGCCGTCGCAGTACTGCAGGTGGGCCGTGAGAGGTCATTAAAATTAAACAAATATGTTTTAAATCCTTTATCTTTTTTAAATATGGTTTTAATTACTGTAAAATATTAACGACATGATTTAAAAACATTAGGAAGTAACAAAACAAACCAGTTAAGTGTTATTCTACCGTCATCTTAACTTAATATGACAAGTGTCACCTTATTTGTTGAACCCTTACATTAATATCAGAACATAACTTCTAGTCCTGAATGCTGATCACAGTTGTGATCATAGTGCGAATTACGGGGGGGGTTTGACCCCCCCCCCCCCCCCCCCCAATTACAACTTTGACCCCCCTAAAGAAGGGACAAATTGTCATTTTTGTCATCTTCGACCCCCCTAAAGAAGCGGACAAATTGTCATCTCTAGAAAATGTCGACCCCCCCAATTGTCATTGTATAATTCGCACTCTGGTTGTGATTAAAGGTTTTGGTGGGCCGCGGAAATTTTTCACATTTCAAATTGGGCCTTGGTATTCTGAAGTTTGGGAATGACTGCAATAGGCTATGAAAACATGATATTATTATTGAAAAATATCTAACATATTCACTCGAAACTTTTTTTCCTCAGAAAGAAGAATGCCAAGACGGGAACGAGTCGAGATTAGTCGCAAAAGAGCTCTCGAAGATGCAAAAAAACTGCCAAAAAATAGACACCTACTTCAAAAGGTTATCATGGAATAGTTAATTGTTAGATTCTTCTTATTTTAGCCCAAGCTGCTGTGGCAAGATGGTGGGGTGCAGGAATTGCCAAAAGGAGGCCAACTGTTTTTCCTTATGTGTCTAGGAAGACCCCAGGTTCTCCATCCCCATCATCAGATGACGATTTAAATTAAATTTATTGCTGTGTATTAACCTGATAAAAGTCAATGACATTGCCTATTTGTTGTCTGTTTCCCTTTGATGAAAGTCCAATGTGGTAGCCTATTAAAAATATCCAAGGTTCTGAATTCAAAAACTGTGTTGTGCTGTTTATTAGCATATCATGTCCTATTGTGTTTTTTATTATTATTATTATTATGGCCTTGTTGCCCTGACATTTGGCCTTTGTGCCCTCAAAAAAAAAAGCCCCTTTGAAGGCCAAGTGGCCTTGTCCCTCAAATCACGAAATTCCAGGCCTGCACAGGGGCTTTGATAAAACATGTCCCCCTAGGAATGAGACTTGACTGGACTAAACCAGGAACACCAACCACAGAATCAACATGTGTATTTACCAATGTTTTCAAATACTTTGTGGAAAATGTGTGTTCTGTTGACATATAAGCATAGTTTGTGAGATAAAGCTCTTGAGTTCCTAGATAAAGCTAGTTATTGTCACTGAACATAGCAGTGAGCAGACATTGCTCCATACCTCTCCCCTGATGAGAACACAGTCTTCTCCTTCAGAGAAGACAGCTGGTCGCCCAAACTCCCAGTTGGTGAAGCTGACAGTAGAGTGGTCGCTCCAGTCAAACAACCTCTCTGTCTTCCTGTCATTCAGTCCAATCCAAAGTTCATCATTGGATGCTGCAGACAAGGACCAAAATCATATTTCAGAGTTCTAGAAAAGTTGCTGATTTAGTAGTGATTGTTTTGTGTTAAATGTGTTTGGTTCTGAATAAATAGGTACAAATGTGTGCCATAAAGATGTACTTCTGCTATTACTGATCTTGTCAAGGGATTCTTGATGGTACTGCATGAGAGATGTAAAAACCTGCAGATAGTACCATGAATGGCACAAAATGTTAAGTTTTGATCTGGATCTAGATTTATTTTTCATTTTTTTTATCCATATAGTATTTTTTTTGTAGTTTATGTTTACAGAATACTTATGACGTTTGAAATTTCAATCTCAAAAGTAGCTGATTTAAACCTGTCAGCTTAATGTAATGGAGGAAAAACGAATACTTAGAATAGAGCATATAATAGAGCTTAAAATACACAATTAAATCTAAAAAAGGTAAATGTACTAGATTTCACTTCTGCTTCCTATTTCAGCGTTAGGGGTGTGAATGCAGTTCATTTCAATTGCTAGCTGGTGGCCATGGGGGAACAACAAAAAAAGCTTATTCATAATTTAACCTAAAGATGGCACCAGATGAAAGGCCTGTCACAGGAGTTGTTGATACCATACCATATCCAAGTTGAGAGATCAGAAAGCTTTGGTCTTCCACATTGCGGATGCTCACAAGGTCCCCTCCTTCCTTCCGACAAAGCAGGTGAGCATCAGACCATGTAATTTTGGTACGATTTAGGAAGAAGCAGTGGCCGTTGTATGGAATCCATGGTGCTGAGCAGAATCCCATCTCAAGAGCTGATTACATGAAAAATGATTTTTTTTATGATATTATTTAAAGAACTTCGTTAACAATGTGATATAATTTTAAGATGAGGTTGTAATGCTTTTAGAGAAGAGAATTTTTCTGTACCACTGGTTGGAGCAGCCAAAACCCCTTTACTGTAGCAGATGTAGCCCAGTTTCTTGTTGCAGTTTGAGTTTTGCCAGGAATACTGTACGGCACCATCAATTACTCCACAGAAATATCCTGGATTGGGGAGTGGATATCCTGGGAAAAAAGATGATGAGAAAATGAAAGAAGATGACATATGTTGCTTACTACTATACATTCAGGCAGGTTTTTTATTGTATAATGTGTTAAGCTAATATTTAAAGTCTATGTCACAAATGAAGGTTATGTAGATTTATAACTGCTTTAATCTGAAGTTAGTAAATACTTGTAGTGTGAACAAGGCCACCTGCAGGTGTTTATTGTATTAAACGGAGTCATCATTTACCAAATAACTGCTCTCATGACTTGAAGAAGGAGAAAGAAGAGAGAATGGGTAGTTTAGAGAGTTTTCTTTACAGATTACCAACATAAAGTAAAAACTACCTGAGTCCCACTTAAGGTAACGGAAAGGATTCCCATTAGACCATTTCCAGCCATGCTCTGGACTCATGGCCAGTCCAGTCCAAAGCTTGTACCCCTCTCCCCTTGCCTTTTGCTTGTAATAATGCTGTGCAAGTTCACAAAAAAAGAAAGAAAAGTATGATGGTTAACTATCCTGAAAGGATGTCTCAGCCTGGATAGGTGCATTTATTTTGGTTCTTGTCATCTTACTTGTGATATAAGCCTGCTCATGTGGATCGGTGATAGTCAGCAGTGAGGCGCTCTGCTGTTTGCAGCTGGCTTCAGCCTCTGACCATGTCAGAGCTGACCGAGTGTTTAGCTGGTAATTTGCTCCTGTTAATGGGTGTTTGGTCCAGTTTTCTTTAGCTGCAAAATATATTTTCATTTAATATCAGTTTTCTGTTCCCTTGTCTCTCTTTCATTTTAGAGGCCAACATATGTGCTTAGAATATTATTTAATTGAAAGGCTTCATCATTTACTCCATGGCAATTCAGTGCATGATTGAAAATGCATATTGCAATTGTGCCCCTTTAACTGTGATGACGAATCTGTGACGTTAAAAAGCAGTACTCACTGTTAGATGGGCAGAAACCCCAGAGCTCATGTTCAAATTTAGTTTCAACTGCACACCAAGGAGGAGAGGAATCAACCGAAGTGCAATCTGAATACCACGTGTTTTTATACATGAAAGGAAACATGCAGCGCCTTCCAGCTGCATTTCCTTCAATTGTATAAAGTTCTGAAAGTTAGAAGAACAAAATCAAAATGTAGGCTGATCCGTTTGAACACACATAAACCTGTAAAAATGATTTTGTATTTTAACATACAGAACAAATGATATTAATGTCATAATGACCATATCAGTTTTTGACTTTAAATTCCATGAGAATATTCATTAGGTACTACAAACAAACAACAGTATTTTCTACCTCTGTATGTTCTTGTACAAGCCCCGCTGGATGTCCCTGAAATTGTGAGGTGATTGTTTGGTCCAATTGTTTTCGAGAGAGCAGCTGTGCCTTCTGCCTGAAGTTCGATGTAAAGCTTCTGGCCTTGGAGAGCGAGCACCGTCTCGTTCTTGCATTCCCACCTTTGCAGGTCGCTGGTTTCGTCACAGTCATAAAAGTTTACTTCACTCCCCACACTTTTCCCCTGGACTCCCAGACATTTGTTTTTATAGGGAGCCAAGAGTCGCCCTCCAGTCGTCCAGCGTATTGGAAAACAAAAGCCGTGATTTGAAATCAAACATTGGTCAGTTGCCTTGTTAAGTAGCACAAATTCTGAATCTGCAGAGACAGAAAGTTTAGACACAGTTCAGACTCATTATTGTTGCTGGCCTATTATAAGACAACTGGATTTTTATATTACAGGGACAGTTGTGCAGTTAAATTCAGTTAAATTCCTTCCAATCAAATCTCCACTCTTCAATATTTGTCTGTAACAAACCCCCTAAATAGAGTATGACAGACACAAAATCTAAATAAACAGCTTGTCTTAACATGAGCATGAAAAGAAAAACACAGGAATAGTTGAAAATCAAAACGTTGGATACCGTACCATCTGATGCCAAGCATTGTAGTGCTTTAAAGAGTAGCACAAAGGCTAAACATGTAATCCTCATTGTTACAATCCCTCTAAAAATTCTTCTAGCCAAATACGCAACCCATACACTTTCTGCAGAGGATGTAAGAGTTGTGTTGGTGGCTGTTAAGTGAAGGGAGTTTTAACTCCTTGGGCAAGTCCTCCCACGTAACCGTAACTTCTTCCTTCTTTTTCCTTTCGATTTGTTGGCACAAAGTCACTGATTTACTACACTACACTTCTTATGAATAGGATATTGCACCCAAATAACAGTAATAATAGTTGCACATGCAGCTTGTTTACTGTAATACACTTCAAGTTCTGCTCATGACACACACATCACTTATGTTAGAATTGGGAAATCGTTGGTATTTGACCAGATGGTGCCGACAGTTTAACTTCCTGTGCCAGTGAAAGGGGAGCTTGTAAAGAACCTCGGACTTGTCTACATTGACATTTAAAATGAGTTTCATGGCGGTTAACATAGTTGTGCTCCATTTGACAGTGTGTGACCATGAAATGTTAACTTTACATCCAGCTCAAAAGCTCAGTTTTACTTAAGTTAATTTTCACAGTGTCTACACCTTGAACATTTACAGCTTAAACATGAAACACACCTCTTTAAGTGTGATGGATGGAAAATCATTGGAAAACTTTTCGCACTTTCAGTTGTGATCTGTAGTTACATCCCTTTGTAATATAATTTCCCAATAAAAAAGATTGTTTATCACCACTTATGTATTTCCTGCACTCTAACCAAAGTGCAAAATCCAACTTTATTCACTGAAAAATATATCCATCAAAAGCTGTTATTGCAAAATGCTCAGCAAGTTCCCACAGATTCTTGAGAACAGATACATTTGGTCAGTTGATTGGTTAAATCATTGTGTAATGGTGTCAAGAAGGATGCTTTCAGAATGCTGACAGAGTGTTTCCTCTGAATTATTACGAAAGACTTTGAGAGGCATACATTAACATCTTTTTTCTCAAGCTTCTGTTAAAATGTTTTCACTTCATTTTATTTTATTGATTCATTCCAGACATGTCAAAACAATCTTTTAAAGCATGACAATTTCAACACTAGCATGAATCTAAAAATAAATTAATGCATAAATCAATATACACACATGTGCATAACCATAATTTTGAAACATAGACATATTGAACCTTCTGTAAAAAAAAAATCTAAAAAAAAAAGCAACATGTTTCCCTGCCAAAAAAGATGAAATAAAAATCAACAAAATATATACCCAATGTATACAGTTATCTATATACACACATATACATACACACACACACACACACACACACACACACATATATATATATATAGATATATATATATATATATATATATATATATATATATATATATATATATATATATATGTATATATATACACACGTGGACAAAATTGTTGGTACCCCTCAGTTAAAGAAGGAAAAACCCACTATTCTCACTGAAATCACTTGAAACTTACAAAAATAACAATAAATAAAAATTTATTGAAAATCAAATAATCAAAATCAGCCATCACTTTTGAATTGTTGATTAACATAATTATTTAAAAAAACAAACTAATGAAATAGGGCTGGACAAAAATGATGGTACCTCTATAAAAGATTGAAAACTATTTGACCAGAGTGACATGATTAACTCAGGTGTGTCCTTTAATTGACGTCACAGGTGTTTCCAAACTCATAATCAGTCAGTCTGCCTATTTAAAGGGAGACAAGTAGTCACTCTGCTGTTTGGTGAAAAGGTGTGTACCACACTGAACATGGACAACAGAAAGCGAAGGAGAGAATTGTCCCAGGACATCCGAAAAAAAAATTATAGACAAACATCTTAAAGGTAAAGGCTATAAGACCATCTCTAAACAGCTTGAAGTTCCTGTGACAACAGTGGCTCATATTATTCAGAAGTTCAAGACCCACGGGACAGTAGCCAACCTCCCTGGACGTGGCCGCAAGAGGAAAATTGATGACAAATTGAAGAGACGGATCGTTCAAATTGTATCCAAAGAGCCCAGAACAACCTCCAAAGAAATTAAAGGTGAACTCCAAGGCCAAGGTACATCAGTGTCAGATCGCACCATTCGTCGTTGTTTGAGCCAAAGTGGACTTCATGGGAGACGACACCACTGCTGAAAAAAATCATAAAAAAGCGAGACTGAAATTTGCAAAAATGCATGTTGACAAGCCACAAAGCTTCTGGGAGAATGTCCTTTGGATAGATTAGACCAAACTGGAGCTTTTTGGTAAGGCACATCAACTCTATGTTCATAGACTCAAAAACCAAGCATACAAAGAAAAGAACACTGTCCCTACGGTGAAACATGGAGGAGGCTCAGTAATGTTTTGGGGCTGCTTTGCTGCATCTGGCACAGGGTGTCTTAATGTGTGTGCAAGGTAAAATGAAATCTGAAGACTATCAAGGCATTCTGGAGAGAAATGTGCTGCCTAGTGTCAGAAAGCTTGGTCTCAGTCGCAGGTCATGGGTCTTCCAACAGGACAACGATCCAAAACACACAGCCAAAAACACCCAAGAATGGCTGAGAGAAAAGCGTTGGACTATTCTAAAGTGGCCTTCCATGAGCCCAGATCTGAATTCCCATTGAACATCTGTGGAAGGAGCTGAAACATGCCATCTGGAGATACCGTCACACCCATCAAACCTGAGACAACTGGAGCAGTTTGCTCATGAGGAGTGGGCCAAAATTTACCTGTTGTTTACAGCTGCAGAACGCTCATTGACAAATACAGCGAACATCGTTTAATTGGAGTGATTGCCTCAAAAGGTTGTGGAGCAACAAAATATTAAGTTATGGGTACCATCATTTTTGTCCAGCCCTATTTCATTAGTTTGTTTTTTTAAATAAATATGTTAATCAACAATTCAAAAGTGATGGCTGATTTTGATTATTGGATTTTCAATACATTTTTATTTATTGTTACTTTTGTAAGTTTCAAGTGATTTCAGTGAGAATTGTGGGTTTTTCCTTCTTTAACTGAGGGGTACCAACAATTTTGTCCATGTGTGTATATATATATATATATATGTTTGTGTGTGTGTACATACACATGCACACATAACAATATGCAAAATACATATCTGGTTTAACATGTCTGAAAAGGGGTAAGAAGAAGTAAAACTTATTTGATCCTACCCCTTCTCCAGTGTTCCATGATTACTGTTAAAATGTATCTGGTTTTTGAGGCCTAATCCTAAATTTTAGAGTTGTAATTTCATATAGAAAATGACATCTTACTACATACATACATACTGATTAGGGGTGTAACGGTACATGTATTTGTATTGAACTGGTTCGGTATGACGTGGTCGGTTCGGGACGGAGGCGTACCGAACGAGTTTCCACACGGACATATTAAGTAGAGGACCGCATGGAGCACAACAAACAGCAGTTGTAGCGGACGTCGTGGCTAATGCTAATGCCGCTAGCATTGGCAATAAGCCTCCCGCGACATAGTGTTAAATGTGGTGGGAAGCTGTGTTTGTACTCGGTCGTCTTTCTCTTTTTGTAGCGATATTCACGCTGGGGTGGTGCCGTTTCAAATGAGTTAACAGGTTAGACGTGTTGCCAGAAACATACCCGATTTCGGATGAACAATGTCGGCAAACCACTTTGGTTTTATCAACTTCTCTTTGTCCCTGTTTATATTTCACCGGGGAGCCGAAGTTGTGTTTTATAGCTGCAGATTTAAGACCCTAATCACCCTAAACGCTGGCTTCAAACACATGATAAAAGTATTTGAGCCCCGATATCAATTACCTTCTCGTCCACATTTTAGCCAGAAAATCATACCGGGACTTTATGAAAAAATACAATGATTTGTTTTTAAAGAAACAGTCTGAGCCTTATTCATGTTATTTAATCTGAGCAACAACTTTGAAACTGTTCAGTGTTGCAACTGTTCAATTTTGCACATCAGATGGATATTTTCTTTAAGAAAAAGTCTGAGCCAATATTATTTTTATTTTGTTTTTCAAAATATCTACATTTCAGAATATTGTTTTTATATTTTTGAGCAAAATTCTAGCTTTGTATAGGCTAATGTTCTTATTGTTTTAAAAGCACAAAAGTGTGTAATAAACAACTAGCACATTTATATTTTGCATTTTGTTTTCTTACTGTACCGAAAATGAACCGAACCGTGACCTCAAAACCGAGGTACGTACCGAACCGAGAGTTTTGTGTACCGTTACACCCCTAATACTGATACACACACATTCACACCACAGTACACACTACATATAGTTCACCCTGCACATTCACACCCACACACACAGCGCACCCCAAGAGCACCCAGATACTCCCCATCCCACCATGCTGCACTCGGGCACCAAACCCACCTGAGCCCAATCCCTCCCCACCAGTCCCCCATAATGATGGCGCAAGAGCAGAACCAAGAGGGGCCCCGACCTGGTTGGTCCTACACATCAACACAAGCACCCAGACCCAGGAGAGCAAGACTCATGAGCCAGCCCAAGCACAACACAGCGGAAGTCCCTCTGCTGGGACAGGTTGGGGCGCCCACTCAACCCGCCCCAGCAAAGGCGAACTCCCCGCCATGCAGCGGAGACATCCCAGCAGTGACGAAGAGTGACAGGAGGCACCCGAGCCAAACCCCCAAGCACCGCTACCAAGGGCCTGAACACCTATGCCAACGCAGTGCCCCACACAAACCCCCTGAAGGTCCCCAAAGACCCTCAGAGGCACACCTCCACCCCACCACCAAGGGCACAAATGTGGACCACTGAGAGAAACCAAAACCAAACAGCCACAGTGCCAGACTACAACACAGAAGGACCGGGAAAAGCAAAGGAGATCCAACTATCTCCCAATGCACCACATACACACACCAACAGAAAAATATACAGTCATACCAATATGTACAAGCTATTTACAGACACCCATTCAGGTTCACCTCAGATCATTATTCCTGTACTTGTTGATGATAATCAGTCTGAGCCTTTTCTTAAACACACTCATGCTTGGACTATGCTTTATTCCAAACCTTCACACCACTGACTGAAGTGCACATTCTCTTCATGGTTGTTTGGACACTCTTGGTCCTGAAGTTAAGGGTTTCCCCTGTAATCATAGCCCCCCCTCTATCAGTTAAAAGTTTCTGGATATTATCTGGTAGGTGTTTGTTCCTGACTTTATACATCAGCTGCGCTGTTTGAAAAATTACCAGATCTGGGAGTTTTAGTAGGCAGGAGTTTATAAATAACTGGTTCATATGGTCCATGGACCATGTATGTTCAGTTAGTTTAGTTCTGTTTGGTGTGTTTAACTGAAAATTGGTTGTTAACGTTGAAACAAAGTGGTGGATATAGTGGTGTATATATATATATATATATATATATATATATATATATCTATATATATTAGGGCTGTCAAAGTTAACGCGTTAACGCGTGATTAACGCAAACTAATTTTAAGGCAAACTAATATTTTTAACGCGCGATTAAGGCGTGGCCGTTGATGTACAATAGTAGAGAGGAATGTAGGTTTAATGAGCATCGCCGTAGTTGTAGTCCTGTAGTTCTCCGTAGCAAGGTTATAATTAGTTTTGGATTTTTCATTATAGTTTAGTTTTTATTTCATTTTTACCTTTTCCCCTCCAATTCAGTTAGTTTTAATTAGTTTTTAGTGTGGGTATACTAGTTTTTATATTTTCAAAAATGCTTAGTTTTAGTTTAGTTTTAGTTTTATCACACTTTGGGTTTTTTGTCAAGTGCCGGATTAAAAAAGGTAAGAGTGACTATCACATAATAAAATTAAAAAAAAAAAAAAAAAAGATAAGTTTAAAAAATGAGGATGAATTAATAATGACTGACTTTTTACTTTTGGGTGAACTATTCCTTTAATGAATGCATACAAATTGCATATATTACAAAAGGAAAGTGTGTGTGTGTTCATGGGTATTTACTAACCAGCAGCTATTTGGTCGTCGATGAAAGCAGTCCATAATAGTTGAGCCCACCTTCTCCTTTCCTGTGCCACCTGGGCGGGATGTTGCTTCTCTTCGGGCGTCGGTGGACTCACAGAGGCTAGCTTGTTTTCATACTCGACATTAGCCGCCTTGTGCGAGCTTCTTAAATGGCTTTTAAGGTTGGTCGCGTTTTTCCCCTTGAGAAGCAAGCCGCATATTTTTTCAGAGCCTGTTTCCACTCCAAGACATTTGCTTTTTTTGGTTTCGTTGTCGTATTGAAAAAAATCCCATACGGGACGTTGCCTCTTTCTTCCTACAACCGCCATGGCGTTGCCGGGTGACGTCACGGCTTTAACCCTCTCTGGTAAGGTGCTGCCATCTGGTGTCAGATGGTGTAAAACTGCCACAGCGGAATAACTCGATCATATGAATCCAACCAGGTAGAGATGAAAACGAAGGGAATTATATCTATAATTTCCGTTCGTTTTAGTTCGTTTTCTAAACACGCAATACAGTTTCAGTTAGTTATCGTTTTTTTCTTTTAATTTTCGTTTTTATTTATTTCAGTTAACGAAATTGACGCTGAATAGCAGACGCTGGGATAAAAATGGATACAAAAGATACTATTTTGAATGGTAAGTTTAGCTTCAAAACCATGCCTGATGGCTAACTCCACAAGATAAATGTTGTTTGTGTTTACTGTCGATGTGAATTTAGTTACCACCTGAGTCCGACTACTCAGATATCACTTGTCGGCTAATGAGAGCGCGGATGCAGAGAGTCTAAAGTCTATTCTCTGAGTGACAGGAAGCCAGAGACCTCAGGACTGGACTAATATGGTCATATTTCCTGGTTCTAGCCAGGACTCGTATTAATAAGAGTAATACAACTTGAAAAAGATCTGTATAAGGTAGATTTAGAACAGATAAAAATATGCGATTAATTTGCGATTAATCATGATAAACTATTGACAGTCATGCGATTAATCTGATTAATTATTTTTATGAAATTGACAGCCAGGGAAAATTAATGCTTTATTATCGCATAAACTCATTAATTTATTAACGCTGACATTTATTTTATTGCGCAAAACCAATCGGGTTTCCTCTCCCATGAAGAGGAAACCGATCAATCCTTTCTGGACATAAACATACGCCACACAGACAATGAAGACATCAAAATAAAAGTACACAGGAGACCCACACACACTGACCAATACCTCCTATGGACATCTGAACACCCCACCATCCACAAATTGTCAGTCAGAACATTACACGAACGTACGACAATAATCACAGACCCAGACAAAAGAACACAGGAAGAAAAGCACATACAACATGCACTAAAAAGATGCCAGTATCCACAGTGGGCAATAACAAAAGGTGCTGGACAGGTTAAAAACAAAAATAACACAACACAGGGGGGAAAGAAAAAACAAACAAAACAAGAACACAGAGGAATGGTGACGTTGCCGTATGTGAGAGGAGTTACGGAGCGCATCCAAAGAGCCATGAGGAAACACAACATAAACACACCTGTTAAACCACACACAACACTCCACCAGATACTGGTCCATCCAAAGAAAACAAATGCAACTCCATATGTGAAATTCCATGCAAATCATGCAAATAAATCATACATCGGGGAGACAGGGAGGAGTTTTATTACAAGAAAAAAAGAACACAAGAAGGAGTGTGAGAAGGATACAGCAACAAGACGAACAAGAGCAATAAAAGAACAAGCTCAACTGGAACACCACAAGTCAGCCATCACCGACCACCGCAAAAGGGAAAATCACATCATGGACTGGGAGAAGGCCAGAGTCATCCGCACCGAAGAAAACAAACATCAGCGCTGGATCAGGGAGGCCATAGAGATCCACAAACGGGGCCCGAGGACCATCAACAGGGATGAGGGAGCTTTCATGCTCTCCACTACCTGGAACAGCATCCTGGAGGAGTGAACGGTCAGCAGAGGGCGTGACTCACCTGACAAATCTGACAGGTGAGTCACGCCTTTATCCATCAGCTGATAAATGATGCGTCACACAAGGTGACACTCCTGGTGACACTCTGATGAAGGTGGAAGTACACGCCGAAAACATGTCAGGTAAATAAACAACCTAAAACGTTATTGTTCTCTTACTGGTTATTTCAGTGTGGCTCCATCTAGTGGCACAGATATGTAATGACAACAGAAAGTCCAGTCCTCGATTATAAAACAAATTCAGTTCTGTGGCCCGTTTTTTAATTACGTATTTTTGGCCCAAGTCTAAAATTGAAATATATATGTAAAAAAAAAAAAAAAAAACAGGCATTTTTTTTTTGTTTTTTGTGTTAGATTAAAAAACGAAAAATGTAATGAAATTTCACTTTTTAATTATTTTTATTTTTGATTGACAATTGAAAATGGAAAAAATGAATGATACACAGATTGGTAAAATTACTGAACATTTTCATTTTAAAGTTCTCCCAGACGGAGGGGCTCCCGTCCCGGCTCAGTGACGCTGCAGCCCGGATCTAGTGGCGGTGGTTGCCGCGGGTAGCAGTTCAGGACTACTTAGCTTTCCCGAACCGGCCTCCAGCGACACCATCCATGTCCGCAACGGCAGGTCTCCACCAGCCGCAACAGTACCAATCCGCCCCCCGCAGACAGCATGTCGACATCCGACCGCAAATCACCACAAACTGGGCACAAACTGGAGCGTCCAGCATCCAGCGTCGCAGGGACAAGTCCCCGGAGCAGCAGCGAGTAGCCTCCATGCCAGGTGTCATCCGGGCAACTACGGACAACCATTTGTTTAACTTAAAAAAAAAAAAAAACCTTTTTGACACATCCTGAATCAAAAGATGAAAGTTAAACAATTTCAACAGGCCGATTCCTTGGAAAGTCAACCTCAGCTGTATGAAGACTGCATAAGACCACATCCAGTGGTAAATCAGGAGACAGAGACAAGGAAAGAAGATACATCCGTCTGAACTGAAAC
Source organism: Hirundichthys speculiger (assembly GCA_018398805.1). Lineage (NCBI taxonomy): Eukaryota > Metazoa > Chordata > Actinopteri > Beloniformes > Exocoetidae > Hirundichthys > Hirundichthys speculiger. Next base: position 711,073 of record JAGFBZ010000267.1, on the reverse strand, counting down.
TAGACTGTTATGGTGAAACTAGGAGATCATGTTCTTCCTGTTTTATTGTGAATTCCAATGAAAATACTGTTGTGATAATGTTATTTGTGAAACCTGAGAAAAAAAGACAAAATACCGGCCACATTAGCATAGGTAGCTTTTTGGATGCTGACACTAACATTTACAGAAAGATGTACACTCAATTTTATCCCATTGGCTTTGCTTTTACAAACTGGATTTAGCAAGCAATATTTGCACAATTTTTCACTTTGCCTCAGATTATTTTGATGACTTGCCTTTTAGCATTTCTTCGAAAAGCTGTCTTACACAAGTCAGCTGTAGTTACTCACCTTTGACTGATGACAGTAACTTTTATGACTTGTACTCATGAATATTAGTCATTCAGAAAGAAGTTTCTTCACTATTGGGAAGTGGAAGTGGGGGGTGGGTGGCATGTGTCTTCACACACAGGAGTTGCATCCTAACAATATTTTCTACTCTTGCTCTGCCTCCTCTTTCCTGGGTGGATGAATACCAGAGCAAATTGACATCCTTGGACTGGAATATCACAGGTGTCTCTTCCTCAGGTGTGTCTTCCTCTGGAGCCTCTTCCTCGCCATCTGTTGACTGGTCGGTCTCACAATGGTCTGGATCAAAATCAGGATCAATGTTGTCTTCTATTTCTGAGACATCCTCCTCAATTTCTGGTTGAATTTCAATCCCCTTCTTCATCAGGTTGAAATAAAAGGTCCAGAGCCTTCTCTGACAAGAAATCATCTGATCGGGCATCCTAGTCAATGTGTTCATAGTAAAATGAGGACAATGCACACACAAAAAAATAAATAAATAAAAAATTATTATTACTATTATTAATAAAATATATATATTAATATATATATATATATATATATATATATATATACGGTGGCTTAGTGGTTAGCACTGTTGCCTCACACAGCTAGAAGGTTCCTGGTTCGAACCTCGGCAGGGGGGGTCCTGGATTGAACCTCGGGGCCTTTCTGTGTGGAGTTTGCACGTTCTCCCCATGCTTGCGTGGGTTCTCTCCGGGTACTCCGGCTTCCTCCCACAGTCCAAAGACATGCATGTCAGGTTAATTGATAATTCCAAATTGCCCATAGGGTGTGAATGTGAGTGTGAACGTTGTGTGTCTGTATGTGTGACCCTGTGATGGACTGGCGACCTGTCCAGGGTGAACCCCTGCCTTTCGTCCGTAGACAGCTGGGATAGGCTCCAGCAGATCCCTGTGACCCTTCAAGGATAAAACGGGTATAGAAAATGGATGGATATATATATATATATATATATAAGGGTCTCTGAGAAGATATGATACATTTTGTATTGGAAAGTGCGGTTCATGTGGGAGGATGGGTACATAAGCCCGGGAAAAAGACGGTTCCCATAACAAACACATAATTGTTGACTTTGAAATGTGGAACAAGTGTTAGTGTTATACATTTAGTTTGGAAAGTGTAGTTCATGTGGGAGGATGGGCACATAAGCACCGGAATGAAGTGGAAGGAGGAGACACCTATTTGTTCAGTCTGAAAGGTGGTAATCACGTAGGGTGGGGTCACCCTAGGGTCACCCATTAATTTCCTATGGCGATCATTTTTGACTGGGAACACCACAGGTGTTACAAAGTTGAAAAACTACTCAAAATTCAGAGAGATCAGTGGAGATCAGAAATTATACATGTTCAAATGCCTAGTGTGGAGGATATAAGGCCCTGAAGACAATCAAATGTAAAACACAATATTTATGATTGATGAAAGTAGGAAATCGGTCAGATTTGACCCAAACACGACAGAAAGGTTAAAACAGTTTTTGTTTGTGAAATAGTCAGCATAATAAAGTTGAAGGAAAGATGGTTTTTGCTAACCAACCATACTGTAACAATTAAGGCTGTGGCTTGGCTCAGAAAACAACTGACAGAGGCGGTAAACAGGTTTATTGAAGCGTGCAGTAGGGTCTGAAGGGAAAAACTGGAGCTGATGCTGAACAAGTGAGTATCTCTGGGGAATCTTGAGCAGGGAAGGTTGCAGGTAGGCAAAAGAGGGGGGTCCGAAGATGAGGAATGATTTAAGTCCTATATCCAAGCAGGTCATTGCTGACTGGCCTGGTGGAAGACACACCGGAGAAAACTGAGATTAGTAACAGTATTGAAGGTGCAGGCTGAGATCAGAATCCAAGTACTGCCCGTGATCAGGTTTAAGAGTTCCAAACAACAAATCCAGAACATAAATCCAAGGCCCAGGTCCAAACGAGACAGGCAGACAGGTCAGGCTTACAAATTCATTCAGGGTCTAGACAGAGTTCTGGGTCCAAGACAGGCCCATGGTCTGATATATTGGTCTAATCACAAGGTACCAGTCAAGCCAGAGGCACAATCTGGCAAAGGGAGAGCACCGCAGACCTGCTTAAGAAGGAGAGTGAACAGGTGTGACTGATCAGAGTTGATTAGTGAGCTGAAACCAGTGGTGAGGGCGGCCCAGACAGAGGAGCAGTGAACCAGTCAGCACAGGAAGTGAGCTGGAGACCACGACACATGCAGAAGCCTAACTTTCTTCTACATTGGCATGAAGATACATTTTCAAGAGACCCTTTATATAATAGTGAGCAAACAAACAAGAAATGATAAGAATGAATACCGTATTTTCTGGACTAAGACGCTACTTTTGTCACACGCTTTAAACATGAGGCTTTTCTATGAATTTTTCTTCAGCCCTCAGGGGGCGCTCTAGCAGGAAGTGCAAAAACCAAAATACAAACTGAGTAGTTAAAGACTATTCTGTTTTTGTTAAGTAGCCTATGTTGGCTATGCTACTCTACATTCATTTTGTGAGCATCAATACCTATTATTATTGGACAAACTGATTACTCCAGGTGTGTCTGACCATTGTGGCTACTCAGACACACCTGGATTTATCAGTTTGTCCAGTCAGTTTGTTGGTTCCTCAGCGAATTTCAGGGTTCTGAGTGGACCCGCCGCAGAGGTAAGGTTTTAATCGCAGATGCGGACCGGACGCAGCGTGGAGCCAGCCGGTCCGCGATCCGGCTCCAAAGTGGATCCGGCACTGAGTGCAAGTGGACCCCGATACGGGTCCATTTTGCGGGTCTGTTCCGGATGTCTTTGCTGTGTGGGGGGGTTTCAGTACACAGGAGGAGGAAAAATAAAGCAACTTGGTTTTAGTGTACAGGAGGAAAATGAATAAAATCATCAATGACTTTTCTGTTTTGGCGCTGTTCAGAAACAATCAGTTCAGGTATGTGAATAAACAGTTATGGTACAAAATCTTTTGATGTAAATATCTTATTTCTCAGCCTGGATACTGGCGGCTTATAGTCCGGTGCGCTTTATAGTCCAGAAAATATGGTAGCCTATTTGACAATATTTTACTATTTTCTTTTAAGTCAATTTAATAATACTTTTTCTGAATCTACAAAGGGGAGTTATAGGCTGCAGTCACTGTCAGTATTTAAGTCTCCCTAAAGAGTTGTAGATCTTTATACCTGTGGACATGAAGGATCTCCTGTATTAGCCTGTGTTGCCATGAGTCTGAAGAAGCCGTCTGACTGAAGGCACTGCTCTTGAATCACTTTATTGTGAAGAAGATGCCCAGTTGTCCATTATGTTTTGTTTAGGTGAACGCAGAGGTATTTATACCACTCTACTAGTTCCACTTCTTCTCAAATCTGCAGCAAGGCTTTAAACTTGGTGCACACAAATGGACTAATATCATGCCTGCTTTACACTGTCTTCACTGGTTACCATTGAATTTTAAAATACATTTTAATATCTTGGCCCAAACTTTTATCTATATGCAATATTAGGGAATTAGTAATGTTGTAGAATCACCATGTCAGACCATGAGGAAAATCTACATTCAGAATCAGCATGGGAGGCTGATGTAGTAGGTAGGTAATGTAGGCTGTCCCCCCATCAGGATGTATGGATAGTAATTCATCTGTGGAAGTTTGAGTTGGAAGAAACTTTATGAATAATGTGTTACCACAAAATTACTAGTGCTTACATGAGTATCTGGAAAAAGAGAATGATGGGAGACAATAATGGGATACAGTTTAGTCTTTATTCAATAAATGACAGGCAGTGAGCTCTTTATACAGTCAAAGAATACAAGCAATAAACAGCGTTTAGGTCATGGGCACCGCATGAAACTGTTATTTACAATTAATCAGAGGTTAAAAAGAGAAATCAAATCCTAATCACTCCCAGTAAGACATCCTAGAGCCTAAATTGTTCTGTTCCATTTCCAACTCCACTGAAACTCACACATTGTCATTATACTGTTAAATAACTGAATATATATTGTATTTAGTTCAAAAACAATTAAAAAAAAAAGTATAGGGGTGTAATACATGGGTGTGTATACAGTTAAGTTTATGTCCTGCTAGTTACTACAACTTTATAAATCACAGAGTTAAAATAGGCTCCGGGTTTTCTGCATTCTCTATCAGTTTATTGGTGTCAACCACATCAGGCTGGGACTGATCGCTGTTGAAGTACAGTGGATTTTCAAAGGTGGGTAAGAGCTTTGGAGACCTCTTGTATAGGAAGAATGCACCAACTATCAGAGTGGAAGTGATGGTAATGAGCAGTACAACCACCACGCTCGTGTGGACGCGACTACGATGATCCAGATGGTGAGGTTCTGCACATCCAACAAACAGACAGTCATCAGTTAGTCTTTCAAAATAAACGTTGACTTTGTTTCCAGTTTGACCAAACTAGATTTATTTATATTTAATTGAGTGCTTCTTTAAGACCCATTTATACTCCACTTTCAAACATTCGTACAACCGTCTGTTCCAAACGTCTTTTCTGTAACTACTCAGTAGGGATGGGTGGATCGATACCAACATATCAGTACTTAGATCTTGATGGTTCAGTTTAAGGATTGATCCTGATATTAAAAAAAACAATACCAGGTAATGCCTTAACATTTAAATTCAGTAATTAATTTAATACTATTTATATTTTTATTAATCCTTCTTTTGGATACTAACTACTTTTCCTTCCCCGTACGCACTCTGTTACAAAGAGCGGCTATAATGCGGCACACAGAAGCAACTGTTTTCAACAGCACAATATAAATGTTGATGTGGAGTTACTTTGACATGATAAACAATAATTCTTTGAAATGCAGTATCTGTGACAAAATGTCAGATGTGGCAGCAACACAAATATTATAAAAAATGTTTAAAAAAAAAAACATAATGAGAAGTGAAGAAATTGTAGACAGATGTCCCCACTTCACTGAGACAAAGTTTTATAGTGGGGGTATTTCAGAAAGGCAGGAATTACCAGGTAACTGGTTATATTGGAACTGTTCACCAGTCAAATGTAAGCAGATATTTATCGAATCAAATCATAGTGATGGTATCTTCCTATTTCTCTACCTCTCTGTATTTCACTCTCATTCAAGAACAGGTGAAACCTTAAGAGAAAAAAAGAAGTTTAATCTAGAGGGAAAGAATTAGAGCAAATCTTTGTTTCTGAGTCACTTGTCTGTCACCAGTTGAGAATTTTTGTTTTAACGCTGAATAACAAACTTTTTACCAAGTCGCTTCTCAAGGTTTTCTGCCAGTTTTAATCAAAATGTCTTCCTTTTCATTTTCTTCTATTTAGTTAACAGTTGACTCACGAAGCTCACTACTGCCCCCACAACATCCCATTGCATTGCTCCATTTCGTCCGTAATATTAAGCATTGAGGCTACGTACCAAAACACGGACAAAATCAACGCAGGAAAGGACAGAAGGCCCCATTCATCCTTCCCCACATCCGTTTCAAAAGTAGAGCATAAATGGGTCCTTAGATGTAAAATATCTGTTCAAGAGCTACACAACTTAAGAAGACGAAAGGGCTTAACTTACCAGGTTTCAATTCTGGATCTGTGACCAAAACTAGTAAAAAGACAGGAAAACAGAAGGTCAGGCAACAAAATCTTGTTTACGAAGACTTACTTCAGTAGCTTTTTTTTTTTTTTTAACCATCATACAGTATCCAGGTCAAATGTGCAGCTTCCAAGATTCCAGTGTTAATTTTTCAACTGTGTGCATGAAGTATTCTCTAAAATAACTGTAGTAGCAGCTGATCTGTGACTGAAAGTTGTTCATGAAGGATGACATTTTAATTCTCACTACCAATACCACTTTGTCAGAGTATTTATATGGTATTAACTATTTTATGTCTTTTATGTCTTAATCAAGCACATTTCTACTTTATTGGTGTTGGAGCGATTATCTTTCTTTTGCTCTTCCTTGTTCTTTTTTGGATTTTTTTTCCCACTGGTTATGGGCTTTAAAGGATTGCTTAAAAAGGTGGACACTTTGTGATGAGCTTACTTATGAGAACACTGGTGAGTTAAACCAACTCTAGGTCTATGTTTAGGTGATAATGAGTTTAAGCATTCGTTAGGGTCCAAAACTCTGTGAATGAAAACGGTTTTGATTTATTAGCATGTAAATCCCCTAGATAATCCCCTTACAGTGACTTCTCCTTTCTCACGAAAAAGCAAAACTCATATAAGCATTTTAGGAAACAAAACAAGTCTCTACAGACTGTTAAACATAACTTCCTCTTACTGATTTCCAAGCAACACATGTTGAGGAATGCTCATGAAAATGATGAAATATCTTACCTTTGGGTGTTTTACAAATGTATGACCTGTCGTGCCATCTGCGACCTGAACTCCAAGTCCCATCTATGGTTTTGATGGCACCGTAGTCAGATTCAGGCTCGTCCAGAGCCCAGTTAGTGTAGTCCATGACTGTTTTATCCAACCACAACCATGTCCCTAGTGCCAAACAGAGATGCAGTTCATTACGACTTTCACCATTTTACAGTTTCATTAGGAAGAACTTCGACTACAAACAAAAACCTGGTTTTATCAAGTAGTTTTTCATCAAAAATATAAAGCTGGTAAAGATTGTGGCTATACCTTTGTGTGTTTTATACAGGCCGACCCAGAAGGAGCTGTGGCTATCTTGGAATATTTCTATATTGCTCTGGAGGAATTCTTGCTCATCCGGATCTTCAATGCTTGCCAGGATTCCACCTTTATAATCATCAAAAAATATTGTTAAACAATTGTTAAACACATATTAGGCATCCATCGTGCTGTTTTACTCCTGTTTACTGACTATAAAGTCAATCTTTCTTACCATGCCTGACACAGCTGGTAGCTGCATCTGCCCATTCAATTTCATCTGTGATAAACAAATAACAGTGACCCTTGTATGGCAGCCAGGTGTACCTCTGCTGGTACTCTACATTTGTGTCTTCAGGACAGCGTCCAGGAAATACGGAGGACTCTGTTGGTGGCATGTCTGTAAAGGATAGAGATAGTGTTGATGAACTAATTAATATAATATAATATAATATTCAACCTATATATTCTGATAAACTCTATCATTGTTACATTCTACTCCAAAGCCTGGAGGATGGCTACAGCAAAGGGTTGTATCTGAATGGGTCACTGGTTAATTTCTTTAATGGATAAAAGTTGAAATCACTCTTAAATATAAGAAGTTTGAGTGCTTCAGTAAAATAAAATATTTTTTTTTTTCCTGGGTTTGCATCTCTACGTTACAAAGTTTTGGGGCAACCTCATTGCAACACAGATTGAACTTGGAGAGTATCATGCATACGTTGGGCGACTTAATCAAATGTTGTTTTGTGATTAGTCTCTCAATGAGGAAACCCTGCTCTAGACTGATGATTTAATTCCAGAATCATCACTGTGTTGTTTGCACGGAAAGGCCAATCCTCTAAAGATGATATAACCGTTCCAGGTTCCTGAAAACCACAGTGCCATATGTCCTATGTAAGATTCTACATCTGGGTGACATAGTGACAGTTCATGAACTTGGATGTCAACTAGCTTATCTTATCAAACTATATTTTATATCAAGATGTGGTTTTTTTTTTTTGTTTGTCTGTTTCTTTTTCAAAGCCCTGACACTGAAATTCTCACGTTTTCAGTATACTGCAGTTGTACTCAGTATTTTTCTCTGTTGAGATTAACAGTCAATAAATATTCACCAGAGAGAGTCCTGAAAAGCTCACGAAAACCTGGTTTATTTTTTCAACATTATGCTTTCAACTTTGCATTGAATGCTTGGCAGTGGCTGAACAGCTAGTCAGTCGTGGAGCAAGTTGAAATTTCACACGATATTCCAGCAATGCAGGAAAAATGTGGGATTTCATTGAATTTCATTGCTTGTTAATAGTCATACCTGTTGACCGCATACAAACACTCTTCATAGTCTGGTTGCAGAAAGCAGTCCTCCATTGTCCATCCACATCTATGTACACACAAGGTCTATCTGTGCTTGGTTCTGATTCAGCCCAGTTGGCAGAGCTCATGTGCCAGCCATCAATATACCGAAAATAGCCTCCAGTCTAAAAGCAAAAAATAGAGGAGATTCTTTTTTTACTCCACAATAAAACCAGTCAACGACTTTACTCTGTACATAAGATTTGGCAGCCTTGTGGGGGGTATTTGATTTAAAGTGTGACTAAAGTCCTAAAGACATAATTATCTGGAATGAATTTGTTTTTCTTTACATCGCAGCAGTTTCAGATGGCCACAGTCTACCTTATTCTTGTTCAGTCCAATCCACAGAGGAGCTCTGAGATATATACCCAGGAGCTCGACGTGGGCACGTGTCCATTCATTTCGTAGGCTGGCCAGGTTGGCCTTATCACCTTCACAGCGCTTCTTAGCATCGTTCCACGTCAGATTTTGAGTGACAGCTTTTACACTGTCATTTCCCAGGCGGACGTAGATGTTTGGATCTATGGGTTCTGGTTGATCCTGGATAGATGAGTCTGTTGAATGTAAGACCAACAATAGAAACAAGATATGATATTTTTAATTCATTTTCAGCACTGGCATTAGGTCAATCTTGTAGCTTTATTCACAAATTATATGATTGTGTAGCTGCCTGTAAACTAGAAACTTGCAGCTCCATTCTGAGCTGTAAAGCAGTTTCACCGTACAAGATAAGTTTTTTTGTTTTAATATTTTTTTTTAAGACCCGAACAACATCTCCAACATACAATGCACACAGGTTTGAACTCACCTAGGTTTTTATGACAGATAAATCCATTCTTGTTAGCACAGGGCTTAATCCACCATTTACCAATCCCAAAAGCCGAATTGCTGGTTATCACCACACAGTCTTCCTGATTAAGAGTGATGAGATTTTCAGTCTGACATTCAGATTTATCATTTCTTGTTATTTTTGTCTGCTAAACATCATGATAAAACTTAGCAGAAGTAGCCCTTTACTCAAATGAATCTTGGACATGTTTACCTCGTTCCATCTTTGATAAAATGTTCCAGGACGACGTTGGTTTAACTACAGAGGAAAACCAGATTCTTAAAATTAATCTCATAGTTCCATTAGTTCTGTACCAAAGTGCAGAAAATACGCTGCTGGCGTCAGCCCTGCAATGAATTTCCTCACATTAAACTTGAAAACATATTGTATGAACTCACAGAATAACCCCAGTTGGTGTATTTCCGGGTTTTTCCATCAGTCCAGAAAAATCCGTCTTGTTTTAAACTATTTAAACCAATCCACAGATCTGTTGCTTCTATGTCAGCCATTTTGGTGGTCAGAAATGCTAAAAAATTCCAAAGAAGGCACACATTTAAAAAAAAAGTTGAGTACAGCCAGGTCTACCCATAGTATTAGTATATTAGTTTCATACAAATTAGTATGTATAGTGGTTTAGTTTAAAGTATATTTATCATTTTAGGTAATCATTTTAATAACAACAGAAGGTACAGCTTTTAATAGCTGCTTACATTGTACACATGTTGTGTATGATATACATAAATAAAGAAAAACAGAACAAACCTTGCACTTGTCTTGTGGAAATGGAGACCAAACTGCCTCGCATCAGGACACACTGTTGCCGTGCTTCTTCCCAGGTGATCTTACGGTCAGTCGTGATTTTGTAACACTGTTGACACAAAGTTATATTATAAGTAAGTTAAATTAAAGTCATTTTATGTGACTTTAAACCTTACAAACCAAAAAAATCCCACTTAAAATCTGTCCCTTTGTGAGGATTCTTTTTATTCATTTAAGCTACTGGCTCACAGATCCTCACAAATCAACAAAACAATTTCGAGTAACTCAAAAGAGAGAAAATTTTCACTTAATCTTAACAATGCCCACTGACCATGCATTGAGAAAAAATTAAAAAGATAAAAATCAGCCATGATAGTTTTATAGGCAGTTCATCAGATACCATTTGAGGAACAAATTTGAACAAAATCTGTGACGAGTACGTCTGACACACTCATACAGAAAAACAAGTGTAGTGAACAATTTACAGGGAATACTTTGGTAATAGCATGACTAAGTTGCTTTAAATCCTGCAGTTTCGGTATGGGAAGCAGAAAAGTGAAGCTGCGGTGAACACTGTCTCTCGAAAAGTGGAACCGCATGAAGCAATGGACCAACAATGAGCACGCATTATCATCTTCTAATGGTCATTTACAGAATGATCGCAAACCTCAAAATAGTCTTGTGAACATGGTGAATTGTTGCATGTAGGAATTTTAGAAAAATAAGTGAAATAAGTACATCTCATAAGAAGCATGTAACGTTATTGTAACAATATATATATATTTAAATCATGTGTTCTTCATGTGGATTCATCACACCCATAGTAGAGATGCACTGATGGAGAAGCTGGTGATCTGGGCCATTTTCAGCTTGAGCAGGCCTAATTGATCCAAGAGGGACATTTAATTTAATTTATTTATTATTGATCACTAAATTACTTTGACATTGGGGAGGTTTCCTGCAGGCATGTTTTCAAAGAAGGAATAGAATATTTGTACAACTTGTACTGGTGGACAAACAGCAAACAAAAGGTTTGGGACACAAAGCTTTATCCAAAACTGAAATCCTGATGAACATACCCCTAACAAAGGTATAACCTCACTCATACTGGTCATGTAGCTCCTGTTGGAGCTAAAACAAATTTCAAGATTTCAGAGTAACTTTGGATAGTTTTTGCTGACGATGAGGATGGACACAGGAGCTGGATCACACTCCCTAAAAATAATCAAATATTCCTTTAAATTAAATTGAAACTTTACAAAAAAATAATTAGTTTCACTTTAGATTAGATTAGATTAGATTAGATTAGATTAGAAAAACTGTATTGATCCCCCAAAGGGGAATTTATTCAATTGGTCTTGTCAGTGGTTTTAGCATGATTGTGTTCTTTTAGTTAAAAGAAAAAGGTGAAATGAGTTTCAATAATAACTTCATTAGAAAATAATAGTTTAAGTAAAAAAAAAACTTGTTTTAATCAAAAAAAGTCAACAACTGCCCTAGTTCTTTTATTTGTTCTTTTTTTGAGTGTGAGATATAGACTGTTGGTAATATCTGACCTTTGTACCAAATTTTATCCATGGAGCCGTGCAGCCGCCTTTAGGAGGACTCGTCGGGGCTGCGGTGGAGTTGACAGGCGGTGAGATTACTCGTTTACAGATGGACTGAACCTCTCTTCCACAATTAGAAGTACTCCAGAAACCTTTGTGAACAGTAAATCTTTAATAAGAAGCATGTTCATTTCAGGGCAGAGGATTCATCTTATCCATTGATCTCAGATGGGCTTAATCCTTCAGTCTGAGAAGTGGATTACAAATTCACTCACCCATGTGATAAGTCATACTGACACAGTTCTCATCATAGGCTTCAGTATTCGGCTGATTCTCATCCCATCTTTGAATTGTCAGTGGAGTACCATCCATCCACCTTGAAGCACAGAGGTTCATTTAAATCGTGTAATTATGAAGACATAATCAACTAGAATTATAATTTTTCAATTTTGTTATTTTTTTCCCTCTCAGATATATCAACAAAAGATGAAAATACAGAATATAATAAATGCACCAGGATAAAATGCCTGTATAAATAAGTTAAACTGGTTACAACCTCATGTTACTGAGCACAATAAGTGAGTTGACTGAGAGTCTTTACTTTAATAGCTAAACTCCCTCTCCCTCCTTTGAACTAACGGGTCATCGATTAGTCATACTTACCAATATGACCCATCGAGATCCACTGACAAACCTATATAAAATGACCCATAGCTTCTGGATATCTGGAAACACAGACACAAAATTAGAATTTTTCCAGCCAGTAAACTGCGTGTTTGTGATAAACTGAAAAATGCCCACCTGTTTCCATACGAAAGTATTTTCCTCTTTACTCTCTATTGATAATAAATCGCCGTGTCTCTGCTGGCAGAAGTGGCGAGCTTCTTCCATGGACTTTGGAAGTCTGTTAATATAATACTGTTTTCCTCTCCATTTAACCCAGCCATCTGCAGTGGTGTTAAACTCTGTAAAAGTTAGAGACAAACTGCTTTAATTTCAGTTTCCAGAATTAGTTGGTGTTTAAACAACTTAGACTATGAGATCAAAAATTCACCATCTAGGTTTCTCTGTAGCTGTATACATTTCTTTAATTAGCCTTATAACTTCACATATAGATGTATTCTTTATAGGTTGCAATTTATAGTTTTACCTTGTTAGTTGCAAAAACTTAGTATCATCAAAATGACCTAAACTGTAGAAATTTTTTCACTACATCACAGAGCACAGTTGATTGCACCACTCCAGTACTTTTCTTGTAAGTATTTGTCACCTTAGTGATTGTGAACTTACCGACTGCAGTGTTATTGGGAGGGGGTTTTGGAGTAACTCCTGTAAGAGCACAAACAGCTGTTAGAGTTTAAAAGAAAGAGAAGCTACCAAAGAAAAAGAACCCGTCATTCTCTCTGGTCTGTGAGACTGTGCAGAGCATCCTCCTTCAAAGAAAACTTTGAGAGGAGAGAAAGTGCTTAATTTTCTCCACTATACCTGCACGGATCTCACACATCCAGTCATTGTAACTTTCACAGTTTAGATCGTTCCACGAGCCTTCCTCATCCCAGTGGTGTATCACAAACTCAGCACAGGCTTCGTCATTATTAAAATTGTTTGGTTCTCCTTCCTGCCAATGCTGGAAGTTTAACTATCAGGAAAAAAAAAACAACAGTAGCAAGGTTATATTTCATTTCATATTTATTTACTAAAACGGGAATGAAATTGGGCACAAAACTGGTCGACCAACCGGGGTTCCATCAGTCCATGCATAGCCAACATTTGGATCAGCGACATGAAGTCCAATCCAGCCTTTTCCACCCCTAAAGTAAAAATAAATGAATATATAAATAAAAAACATACAAAATATAATGACCTTCCAACACTTGCTTAAAGGAGTAGTGAGCAGGATTTAGTCATGTCAGACACTAGTTAAAACTAGAGGCTGTAGATAAAGATTGCAACAAGCTGTAAAGCCTTGGACTCAGCCTTCCTGCTGGAGGAACTTTGGGAGGAACTGTGAGGGGAATAAAAGGTCCTTTCTGTGCTCACATAATTAACAGGACAGTACAGGATGATGGGCTCCACAGGCCCATATGACATATTCCTATCTCATCTTGTGCCATCTTATCATTTCCTGTCAGTATGAAATGACAGAATGAGGAGCCCAAAAATTAGCTCATACAGTAAATTCCCACACAAGGTACGATCTAAGCCAGTGATTCCCAAAGTGTGGGCCGCGGCCCCCTGGTGGACCATCGCGGTGTTGCAGGTGGGCCCTGCGAGGTCATTAAAATTGAACAAATATGTTTTAAATCCTCAATCTTTTTTAAATATGTTTTTAATTGCTTTAAAATATTCATGACATGATTAAAAAAACATTAATTAATAAAACAAACCAGTTAAGTGTTATTCTACTGTCATCTTAACGTAATATGACAAGTGTCACCTTATTTGTTGACCCCTTTACATTAATATCAGAACATAGCTTCTAGTCCTGTATGCTGATCACAGTTGTGATTAAAGCTTTGAGTGGGCCGTGGAGATTTTTCACATTTCAGATTGGGCCTTGGTATTCTGAAGTTTGGGAATGGCTGAACTGAAGCTTTAGACTCAGGATCACAAACGTGTCTTTTACGGAGTCCTTGTAACTGACATGTATTCATTGAGGAAAAGGCTACATTTGGACTGACAGTAGGGCTGTAATGGGTCGCTTACATCACAGTTTGGATTTCTTCTATTCAATCAAATATTTACATAAAAACGCTATCTGCAATAAATTAAATCAGGTTTCTTAAGCTTTTCTCCCATCAGTGGCGCAATGGGATTATAAGGTTTCGCATCTGTTGCCATGCTCGATATATAGTAGCGTTCATATGCTTTCCTTGTGTGGCAATACCACGACATACGTACGTACTGTCATGATCATTTTAACCACCAGCCTTGACAAAGTGTAAATCATATTTAAGTTGATCTATGCTCACATATATATTGATTTGTGCTTTTTTTTTTTCACCTGTGAGGGGACTTTATGATTTTACATGGAAACCAATGATGTACTGTATGTCCAGGTGTCCAGGTGGACATACATCATGGTTACAACTCTGCATGGTTCCACTGACGTGCACCTGTAATGCAACTTTTACATTGGTTTGATGCGGCCTGTTGCCAGAGTGCTTCCATACAGGTGAGTTAAAAGATGGACGTTTCTCTCTTGTTGAGTTTCTCTTGCTACTCGACACTAGCACTCACCATATAAACATTTACAATCCACGGGCTGCAGCAAAATGTCTTTTTTCTTTTTATTTAGAAAAGCTGTCTGAAGCCATGGATGATTTTTTTTTTAATTGTAGATCACAAATCAACTGAGTTCCACTGCAGCCCCATCGACTGATGAAAAGAGTCACTTGTACAAGACCACGCACACACAGATGTCATGCGGTTTAAACTAAGAGTTTATTCACAAGGAAACAGCAAGAACACTATATCTTCTCAGAGTCTGTAGTTATTTGCTCTATTAAGGTATAAAATGTCATATATTGTAACTTTCTAAGTCTGTGGTTCACCCGACTAAGTTCCTTTTTGCTCTCCTGTAATTCATCTAAATCATCTGCGTGAGGCGGTGGTGTTATCATCAGTGTGCAGGGTATTTATACTGAAAACCATTGTAATATAACGTGTGTCTGGTCAGAAGTGGTTATGCTCACATACAGTCCATGACCATGAAGAATACACTGTTTTACAGAAATACAATTGAGCGCAAGTACTGTTAGGAGCTCCCATTTCCAACCCTAAGTAGGCATCAAATATTACATTGCAAGAATTATGCCCTTTTTGTTTTTTTTAAACGCATAGCTAAAGCAGCACTTCCATTATGAATGAGTATTTTACTGGTACTCACCGTCCCACACGCAGCTCAGAGGCACTGTGAAAGCTCAGCAGATCTCCTCCTATGGCTCTGCAGTAATCTCTGGCCTCAAACCATGTCTTCTCTTGCGAACGAGGCCCTGTGAAAAACTTTAGACAAGGGGACATTTCTCAGTTGAAAACGTAAAGATGTACGATTTAGACATCATTTATAGTAAACTGTGTATAAACAAAAGGGTACCAATGCAATATATGGCACTGACTATCAGATTTTTTTTTTTTTAAAATCCTGAAAGAATGATTGTGAGGAAGACGGACGGCTTATTATCTCACTTTCTGTTTACTCCCGCTTGTGGTCTGTTGACTTGCTACCGCAGCGCCTCATGGTTCACTAAATATGATTAAATTAATTCTTCTTGTGACACATCTCATTTTTAAACAGCCCTATACTTGTTCTTCATTTTAACACCTGCTTTCCTTGAATGTTCTGTATTGTTCCGTCAGGATCTCTGAAGATTGTTAGTTTAGCATCACTGCTAGGTCTTGTTCTGCTTGAATACACCCTCCTGTCAAATGTGTATCTATTCCTCTTCCTCCATTACTGATAATGCTAAGTGTATTAAGCCAGCCTTTTTTCAGCAAACACAACATAAATGTTCACGTCTGTGTCGATGATTCTCAGTTATAAGGCTTTAGGATGTAAAGGCCTGGTTGATGCCTAATTTTCTAAACTTCAATAAGACTGAGATTCATATCTTTGAAATGTAACACTTCAGTAATAGACTGTGAAGCTGAGCAGTTCCTCTTGATGACATTAGTGTGACATCCACTACTACTGTGAGGAACTTTGTATTTTTATTTTTTCATATGTTTGTTTTTTTGGTCAAGATTTCTGATTCATTTCAAACATACAACTATTTTCTAGGACTGACATCTTTCACATTTGTAATTTTGCTAAAATTAGACACATCCTGTCTCATAGTTATGCACAAAATCCTTTCTGGGGACCTGTTAGTTCAAATTGGAAGCGCAGTGATCCCTTATTTTTGGCGGTTAATGGGGACCGGCGCCCCCCGCGAAAATCAAAATCCGTGAACTGGAGCCAGAGCTCCCCGAGACTAAATAATGTGTTCAAAATATGTTTAAAAACCGCAAAAAATTAGCGAGACGCTGCAGCAAAACAAGACAAAGGTTTAACTGTGGTCTTTCTGTTACAACATTTCTTCGCTGTGAGAGAACGCGCACAACATCCTGTGATACTTGGGTGATGTGCACAGATTCTAGAGTGCTGGGACGTCTGCGTTTCTCGTGTTGCTTACAGGAGTCTGAGTCATCGTTTCGCTGGCAGCTGTGGCCTCTCGTCTGCTGTGGGGTGGATTTTTCGCGGAATTGCCGCAATTTTTTCTTGATATTTTATTATATTATATATTTCTGAAAAATCCGCGAATAACTAAAACCGCGGAATTTAAAGCGCAAATTGGCGAGGGATCACTGTACTGCAGTTCTTTATGATAGTGAAATTTACTCAGAAAAGCCTTCAAGGCACAAAAATGCTGCAACAAGAGATCTGATGAAAATAAGCAGGGAGAGACAGTATTTCTCCAGTTTCATCTTGTCTGTTGAATGTAGGAAAGAACTTAAAATTACTCTCCTAACTGTTTATTCAGGCCAGCCATCCTAATTCTGCAATACAAAGAGTTAGTCTGGTTCCTCCAGGGGACGGTACCAGTGGGCATGGAAGAAACTACCACTGGACACCATTGGAGAAACGAAAGCATGGGACATGGATGAAGCGACAAGCAGACTAGTATCAATGTAAGACATCCAAAATGACATGTAGTGGAGTAGGATCACTGCTGATTTGACTATTGTCTATTTGACACTAAAAACTTGCTAATCCAAGGTGCTATTTGCAATTCTGCAGAACTCTTGGTTCTTTCGAATAACATCTCTTGGATGTTCCCACATGAGTCGTTGCATGAAGCTTGCGCTGTTGTGATTGGTTTGTTACGTTCTGTACCGGTGGAAGAAGTTATGAACAGGGTTTGTACCAGACCCATTTCATGACAGAGGGTCGGCCAGGCCTTAAAATTAAGGGCAAAGCTAAATACCATCCCAACAGAGCTCTTCACTCTAAGACAGGAGGCTTATGTCTAAGAGTTGCCAAAAGTAGAATATAAGGCAGAGCCTTTGCCCATCAGGCTCCTCTCTCATGGAGCCGGTTCTCATTTTGGGTCCATGTGACAGGTACACTGTCTACCTTTAAGGTTGAGTCAGGTTAGTTTCATACTTTGGTTTAATAAAGTGGTTTAGGTGAGCCTTAGCCAGGCTTTCAGTCATGTTGGGTTAGGGTCAGGGTTAGGGTTAGGGTTAGGGTTCTCTCTTGCCTGCCCTCTCACCATCCACCTGATCAAGACAGATGACTCCTTGCTGTGCCTCTGCCGGACATAGAAATCTTTTATTTCTGTTTCGCTAGCTTTGACCCATGTTTGTACCTTAGAGCACATGCTCCTCGTTCCCACTTGATTCCAACCGTCCGGACACTGCGGAGGACTTTGAGTCGGTGGTGGAACTGTTGAAACCGCCCCCTCTGCCAGGTGCTTGCAAATGTATTTCTCCTTATTGGTGCAGGGCAGCAAATCCCAGAGTCCGGCCGAAATCCCAGTTGCCATGGCAACACAGCCTTGCTGGTAACCTTAACGTTTTGGTAAACAATAGTCAAATTTAAGCTTTTTGGCTGCTGTTTTGGGCCTGAAATTGAAGAATGAAATTGTGAATATGTGCTCACCTGGCATTCCTGAGTTCCAGTGGGTAAATGTCACTAATTCTGTGTTGGTCCAGACGAAAACATCGATGTTTCTCTGATTCGAGAGGCCAAGCCAGAAGTGTTTCTCTGGTCTTAGTCCCACCAGGCTCACAAGGAAGGCGTTGTCCACCCTTGGACATTCATGGAAATTAGTTGATATCTTGTCAAATTAAACAAAATACGATACGTCTATGGTACATAGCTGAATTTGTATGTTTGTATACACATGTATTTACATATCGACAATTAGATCACAAAATGCTCTCACCCATTTGAGACATCTGCTAAATAGGAGTTAGAAGTCTTGCATTCATCTTTAGCTTCATCAAATGTCTTTGTCTGAGTTCCTACAAAGTAGCAATAGGAGCCGTGTCTTTTCCAGCCCTGAATGAAATCAAACGCTAATTAGAGCAGAACCGTTGGATTTTGAAATTATACATTTTGAAGAGTCATGGCCAGAGGTTTTCATTTGTAAAGTAAGGTTTAGGGCTTAATCAACATGTTGTTATTGAATGCACTCACAGCTTTGCAGCCAAAGTCCCTCACTACTTCTTCTTCTCCGGTTGCTTCAGTGGAACTTTCCTTCATACAAATATATCCACGTTTCTCGTCACACTGGAGATCTGACCAGTTTGCATTCTGGGAAAAAAAAAAAGGTGTAAAGCACTTGAATATTTGTGGATTGTAAATTGCCACAGGTTAGATAACCTGCAAAGATTTAAACTTCTAATGACTACGCTGGTGTAGACTCTCAGTTATCCAGGTCATGGTCACTCTCGTAGGTTTGAATTGAAGGCAACTAGACTTTTTCTTTGTTCTTAAGGACATTTCACCTTCCACCCAGAACGCTTTAACAATTAAGAGCTGACATTTTGACAGTTCATCAATTCATCAATGTCAGTATTAGCTTATGCAATGAAAATCATAATGCTTCTTTCAATGCTATAATGACCTTTTTTTTTACTAAGATCAAAATATCTATCAGACAGATGAAATATTTTTAGCTTATCCAATGTATGACATGTATGTATAGACACATTAAAAGGATAATTGTGGACCGTCAAGTCCATCTGATGGTTCTTACCTCCCCTGTTATGACAACACAGTCTTCTGTGTCGGACGATACAGTTGGTTTTCCATACTCCCAACTGGTGAAGCTGACCGTAGAGTGGTCACTCCAGTCAAACAGTCCCTCTGTCATCCTGTCATTCAATCCAATCCAAAGTTCATCAGAGGATGCTGCAGACGCAGTTGAAAAAAAAAAGCCCATTAGTAAAATGTACTCTTGTACTCTTGAGTTATTTCACTTTTTGGTACCATTAATTTGCTGCTAAAACAACATGGATTATTGGCAGATGTCATTGGGTCTGTCAGTGCATCTCTTTGTATCACTTCTCTCAACTCATCCTCAACTCTCTGAACTCACTCTCTCGTCTGAACCTGAGAAATTAAACTGTCAGAACCAGAACTTTTACTGATTTCAGTTATGGGACATGGGACACAACTTCTTAAAATGGTTACACCACACAGCAACATTTCATTATTTGTGTCAGATAAACATGTTTGTGACCCTCCAGGTGCCAAAATGACACCTGGTCTATCCTATACTCTGGTCTATCCCTCCTCTCCTGTTGTATTCTGGTTTCTGACCATCTTTCTGGGAGTCGGAGAGTTCAAGGGGAACTTAGAATGATTCCATTCATTTTTTGGGTTTTGAATTTGGGACAATGTTGGTGTGTAAAATTCTCTGTCTGCGAACTGTCAGTAGATTGTGTAGAGTAGAGAGATGGACTTCTTCCTTCACATAAACCTGTCAATAATGCTTTGATAAGTTGCCACCTGTTAGAGGCAGATCCAGTCTGATCATCTATAAAAAGCAGAACCGTCCTTTGTTCGAGGAGATTTCTACAATTGGCCCAGAAAGACGCCAGACTACTGCAGAAGTCTGTCGTGTGCCGTCTTTTGATTGTAATAAACCGTTTTTATGCATTTTAAAGTTCAGAGTGAAGTACAGCTTTATGATGTTTAAAGTCTTTCCAAGTGTGTGTGCATGGGAGTGTGTTTGTTTATTTTCATGCTGTGATGCAGTTGAAGATTATCAAGATCCAGTGACACTGCCATCATGGCCTCATTCATAGAAGAGGATCAGAACTGGCTTCATGTCCAAGAATTTTCATTAATTTATATGTTTTCCTAAGTATCTTCAGATGGAGCCACAACTGCCGGCTGGATGACATTGGACATTAATCATTATACTTTGTACTGAATGGCAGCATTCTGTGTAATTCAGAACACATTTCTGAATTCCATTAAATCAGTAGATGGATGGTCACTCGCAATGGCAAAACTACAAAAGAAAGTTTGCACACCAGACATTTTATTCCCCCAAAGATTTGATGACATTTGCTTCTATGCGTATCTGCTGGTGGATTGTTTTTCATTTTCAACGATACGGAGCAGTGACATACCATATCCAAGTTGCGAGACGACAAAGCTTTGGTCTTCCACGTTGCGGATGCTCACAAGGTCACCTCCTTCCTTTTGACACTCTCTCCGAGCATTAGACCACGTTTGAGGTGTGCGCTGAAGCAGTGGCCATTGTAAGGGATGGACGGACTTGAACAAAATCCCTGTTCAACTAAAGATGAAAAGGACAAACAGATATGGACTGAATGAGTGATACTGCACAGTAAAGAAACATTCCAGCAGCCAGACAGTCATGAAGGTGAATTCTTATTCTGTACTTTGTGGAGGAGCTGGTGGGTCTCCGCCTTTGTAGCAGATGTAGCCTAGCTTCTTGGCGCAGGATGAACTTTGCCATTTCTGCTGGCCAGCAGCGTCAAGAAAAGCACAGTTGTGTCCTGGATTTGGAAGTGGGTTTCCTAGAAACAGATGATTTGATGATGACCAAAGAGTTTCATATTAACAGTTTCACAATCAAACGATGCACAGTCACAAAATCAGTTGTGGAGCTGATCTAAGTCATGAAGGTTGCTTTCACATATCTGCTAACATGTTCATAAACCTTGTGTAAATGGCATCTTTTTTTGAACTTGTGGATTTGCTTGTTTCACAGCATTTATAGCTCTCTGGCAAAGAATATTTAATGTCTCAGGAAAAAAAAAAAAGAAGCCACGTTGACCTTTGGAGATAAGTTACCATGCAGGGTTTACAGCAGTCCCCCTGATTAGATGAACTTACATTTCCCCCCACTTTTCTTACTTTTCATGGGATGACTTTATATCTCAGGTGTTAGAAGCAGTGAAGACTCACCAGCGTCCCATCTCAGGTAGCGAAAAGGTTTCCCATCAGTCCACTGCCAGCCATGTTCTTGGTTCAAAACTACCCCGATCCAAAGTTTATTCCTGGCTGATCCCAGTAACGCTGTGTTTGTGTGTGCGTGCGTGTATGTATGTTTTTTGTTGTTGTTGTTGTTTGGACAGAGAGAGACAAAAAAAAAAATCAGAAAGTAAATACTTTGTTCCACTTTTCCATTGCTTAGTAGCCAAACAGTAACATAATAATAATGATTTTCATTAAAGAGTATCAGAATTCCTTATCTTTTTTTTTTTTTTTTAGTAAAACAGATTTCATACAACACATGTACATGTAATTATTAGTCTTTATAATACCTTGTGATGTAGTGATAAATGAGAATGATTATTGGCCCTGAAAAGGAGGAAGCAGGTATCTATGAACAGATGTGATAAACTTTTGATTTAAGTTAATTTGCATTCAAAGTATCTTGAATACATGGAAATGGAGAGTTGGAAATCAGGGATGAAATGACAGTCAGTTCTTGGCATCTTTGTGTCAACTTTAATAGGCAGGAAGAAATGCTGTTTAAACCTTTAAAATGACTTCATTCATGTGAAAGATCTGGAACATCACAGTAAGATCCACACACCATTTCCTTTAATAGCATTCGTGTCACTGTGACACGCAGCACAAGATGCATCCTGAGAAGCGTCTTTGTTTGAATGGAAATCTGAACCCAATAATTCCAATAAAAATGCTATTTCTTTAAACAGAATGATTAACACACATAATGCTGTGTTTAACATAATTTCAAGCAGTTTAATGAAGAGTAGTCATAGTTTGGGGAGCCTTTGTATTTTCAACTTATTGGTGTATAAGGTTTAAAAAAAAGGAGAAAAAAAAAAGTTGGCTCATTCAGCAAATTTTTTTTTGACTTTACCCAAAGCGGTTATTTGTCATCTCCGTTTATGCAACTCCTATGCTTCTGCTTCAGTGGCTGCAGACATCCAACAGGTGGCACCATACCTGAGACAAAGGCCTGCTGGCTGGGCTCGGTGATACTGAGCAGAGAGGCAGCCTGCTGTTTGCAGCTGGTGTCAGCCTGCGCCCAGGTCAGAGCAGACTGCGGGTTCATCTGGTAATACGCTCCCGTTATCACGTTTCTGCTCCAGTGTTCTGTGGCTGTGCAGTCACAAACAAACACACATAAAAAAAAAAAAAACATGTCAAACTGTTCAGACACCCATTTAACTGCAACCTGATCATATGCTGCCACACTGTGTGCTTTGTGTTAAATATCAGTTGTGTGATGAGTGTCGTGCTGTCTAGGCAGCTACAGAGTCATGTACTACATGTTATAATGCTTCTAAGGCCCTTCAGGGAGTTTTAAAAATGTAAAAACTCACAAGAGGACGGACAGTATCCCCACTTTTCGTTCTCGTATTTGGTTTCAACTGCACACCAAGCACGCTTCACTGAAGAGTCATATGAAGTGCAATCTCCAAACCAGCGGTCTTTGTACATGAAGGGGAACATGCAGATCTTCCCAAATGCGTTTCCACCAATGCTGTAAAGCTCTAGAGGGAGGACAACGAGGTCGATTAAATTCTAACACTGAAAACCAAGCTTGACTATCAAAAAAAAAAAGCAATTACAATATGTAAAAACTGTTTTTCTTAAGACAAATCTAAATAACTTGCTTTATTTCTCTACACACTCAAAAGTCAATAAGTCGAAGGAAACTTTAGCTCCTGAAGTTAGCAAGTTAAATCAGGTTCACAACACTTTGAAGGAAGGGAGCTGTCAACAGAATGCAGCCAGCCTCCTCACTTATTTATTTATTTTATTGATTCACCTCTGTGTGTTCTTGTGCAGGCGCCACTAGATGTCCCAGTGATTGTGAGGTGATTATTTGGCCCGATGGTCTTGGAGAGGGCGACTGTTTGGTCAGCTTTGACTTCAACAAAAAGCTGCTGATCTTTGAGGGCGAGCAGCGTTCCGTTCCTGCATTCCCACTTTTGGAGGTCACTCCTGTCGTCACAGTCATACTGGTTCACTTCACTGCCCACGCTTTTGCCCTGCGCCCCCAGGCACTTCTTAGTCGTGGTCACAAAAATCCTGTTTCCAGTCGTCCAGCGCATGTCAAGGCAGCGGCTCAGTCTTCTCAGCAAGCAAAATCCAGTGGCCTTATTAGTCAGTGAAAATTGAGAATCTGTAATATAAAAAAAATGTAAAAAACATTTTAAATGCAGCCATTTCTGATAATTATATTAAAACAGTCGTCTAATTGCAGAGGATTCATTTTTGAACGGGTCTGAACATCCTCTCTCTGCAGAGCATTGTTTCCTCTTTGACGCAGAGATGTGCTCAAAGCATCCTCAAATTAACTTTTAATGTATGTGTGCTATATCTTATTGACTCTTCATTTTCAAAAATACGTTCATGGCCTGTAAAATTAAGTGTTTATGTTTGTTTGTTTTAAAAAGTAAGCTTTAAAATATAGATTTGTAGTCAATGCCAGGGTAAGATATGTGCAGTGAAACAAATAAGGAATGTACAAATCTGTTGCAGCAATAAGTGAACATCAATACATGATGGCTGACAAATGCATCAAATACACAGAAAAACAATACGCAACATTAAAAAGCATGAGGTTATACTGTACCATCTGTTACTGAACACTGATATGCTGGAATGAGGAGCACAAAGGTGGCCAAAGTCAGCATCTTTTTGATAAGTCTCACAGCAGCAGCAGGCATCATCCGTGCGTTGCAAGCAGAGTACGTATGAGCACGAACGTGAAAAGGTCGGAATCTTAAGAGCAAACTGACGTGGTCTTTTTTTTTTTTTCTTTCATTGAAAAAGTGTCATGTTTCTGATTGGCAGATTTCAGCATGTTGCTACTCTTAAGAAAAAAAAAAAACTGTGTGTGTGTGTGTGTGTGTTAGAGGGGGGGGGTCACTTTGGAAGGAAGTAATGGCAGCATTTACACAAACACGCAGACAAGCAAGTGACAAAAACTTGTCCCATTTACTTCCCGTCAACTGAAGAAAATAATGTTTAAGGGATTCGTGGCCACATTCATATATTCATTCAGAGATTAGGAAAATGAACACTAGCAGACACTGGAGTCTGATCAATGAATTAGTATGATTGTAGAATGGATCAGACATTGTTGGGGGTCGTGAAGGCTTGAGGGAGACAACAACACAAAGACTCCTTGCTTTGAAAATGAATTACTTGCAATGG
Organism: Hirundichthys speculiger; assembly: GCA_018398805.1. Taxonomy (NCBI): domain Eukaryota; kingdom Metazoa; phylum Chordata; class Actinopteri; order Beloniformes; family Exocoetidae; genus Hirundichthys; species Hirundichthys speculiger. The sequence goes on along the minus strand of JAGFBZ010000267.1, from coordinate 686,471 downwards.
ACACAAAAATGTGCCTGGAACTGCCACGATGAGAAAAAAAATTGCCCAATCACAGATGGGTATATTAACTACTTGCTTAACTCAAGCGTGCACACTTCCCACTTGGGGGCAAAGGGTATTGTTATATAACAACTTAACAACTTACGCTAAACCTTCAAGTGGAAATCGCTTGAAGCTTTTTTTGTTGCAACCAGAGCAGCAACTGCAGGATTGTAGTTTTGCAATACAGAACTCATAACAAACACATGCTGGCATCTAGAAAGCCATCAGCCGGTTGATGAGTTGAATAGAAAATGATCTTTAGCAATAGTTCTTCAGAACTTTTATAGTTACTTTTATAGTTCATGTTATTGCTATTGTCTTCTTGTATTTTTCCATTTTACTTAAGTAACTGGCCGTATGCAGAAGAGCCAATAATAAATGCTTGGAAATTAGGTTATTAGGCCAAACTAATATTTCACCTTCACTGATGAAAGGAACATTGTGTTCATCCTGAATGTAGCAATGCAATATCCTGTGTTGGGCTGGCGGAATTAAGATGTCCAACTCTTCTTTTACATTTATCATAGCATTTTGTATTTTCACTTCCCCTTTGGCTATTCTCCTTTTTGAGTGCTATGCTGAAACACAAACACTCCAACAAATTACAACCTCATGTCAAACAAAAGGTGGATAATGGAAATAAAAAAGAAGCACATTTTGATATTTTTTGAATTTACAGAAACCCAAATCAACTTCATTTCATTCATTTAATCCGTTTTTGAAAGACATGGAAAACTGGCTGTAAAGTTTTTTTATCTCACAACCCCTAAAAGGCATTCTGGCCTTTAAAGTGTGGTTTCACGTCATCTATTTGAAAAAAATGCATTTATGTAACATGAAAAGATATCTCAAAGGGAGCAAACATTTATGATCTCAACGTTCTTTTTCTGCATTAATGCTGCCATCGGAGAAAAATAAACTACCTGTCCCAGTGGTGATTATGCAACTGGATATTTCTTTCTGGTCTGGAACACATGGTGCCCATTTCTTCCAAGAATAGATCTCCAACACTGATCTTCTTTGCCAAAATACATGTTTCCAAAGTGAGATCCATCCCAGATGCCTCTGAGCCCAAAAGATGTTGACACCAGCTATGAACCAGGTTAGCATGAGGCTCCCTTTGGAGCAGTCACGTTTTAAGCGGTATTTGTGAATGTAGCTCCATATTGTCGTGCTTTACAAAGGCTTCCCAAATGAATCCCTTGTTCAAGCAGTTATATCAGCTATTGACAAATGACGGTTCTTAATGCCACCTGAGAGATGTCAGATCTTTGTGGTCAGATACAATCAAAATGTGACCTGTCATTGGACTTATCACTGATTCTGATGTCATCAGTGCTCGGCTTTATGGGCCAGATGCTTGGAAACAGCAGGTGTTATCATGTAATCGTGATATAACACACTTTACATCCCCTTTAAAAGAAAGTGTAAGAGATAATATTTATTTTCATCATGTTATAGCTGTGATCCATTTTGAAACAGTTTCACGTAATGCCAAACACTGACGCATTGCATTACATTTGCATCAGGTAATGTAGACATTTAACATTTTGGGTGCCTTGAAAATGCAATTGCTTTTACCATTTCTTAGCTTTAATTGTTAAAGTACAATAACTTTTGCAGTGGACAATATGTCAGTTACACATCCTTGAGTTAGAGCGCACTGAGAGTATTTTATGAAGGTGTTAAGTCCTTCAGTAGTCCTGAAAATGGACCAATTATTTGAATTTGTTTTACAGAATATATAATGATCTCATGTATAGTTTTGAACATGGCCTTTGTTTATATATATATATATATATATATATATATATATATATATATATATATATATATATATATATATATATATATATATAGGGAGAGTGGGGTGATATATATATATAGTATACCATATTCATAATATATCACATGATTTTTGCTTGTAATATAAGTCATATAAGTTATAGTAAAACCTGGCCATTGCAGAATTTACTCCGCAGGGAGAGCCAGCCATAATTTGTCTTTAGATAATATACAGTATATGATACTTGGCTATTACAGGTACATGGCTGGCTTTGAAAAAAGAAAAGAAATTAAGCATTTATTCTCAGTTCATCTTAATCATTGAATGTCCAGGCTCATCCACACTAAGGTTTACCATGAAACACCAGTTGGTAAAACTGTTTTCATGCCAACATTTATTAGTAGTTTATTAGTAGTAGTTGCTAATCTGGAGTCCTGCTTAACTAAAATAAAAGAAGTGTAGTAAAGACACATTGAAGTGGAAGGTTACTGAGTACATGTTGGACTTTAAGCTGGAGTTTGCAGATAAGGACTTGCTGCCTTAGGTCAGCTGTTGTAATAAAACTGCCACTCTGTTAATTCACGTACAAGCTGTTGATCAGTGTGTTAACCAGTCTTTATGCTGTAAGGATCTTGCATTTCCTTTGGATTGTCTGTTCCATGTCATGACTCTCCAGACATGAAGCAATTATTTTTGCTACCATCAGGTAAGATATGTCAAAGTGAAATATCATATGTGTCAGTGTTCTTTATAACTGGCATGTACTGGTATGTAGAGATGAGGGAGATGTCACTAGAAGTGTTACTCAAGTGTTTCTGACTGGCATGTCTTTGTGATTAAACTCTCATTCCAGTATTTCTGGTCATCGTCTCTTCTTGTCCTGATGGGACCTTTAACTGCACATCAGGAGAATGTCTTCCTGCTCAAGTCATCTGTGATTTTAAGAAGGACTGTAAAGACGGTTCTGATGAAGAATTTTGTGGTATGTTGGCATTTCCACAATACATTAACTGACACCTAACTTGATTTTCTCCAACTTCCTGTCACAAGTTTTGCATGCAATATGTAATCAATGCAATGTGTCAGCGAGCATAATACTTGGCTGGGGTAGAATAGATAGATAGATAGATAGATAGATAGATAGATAGATAGATAGATAGATAGATAGATAGATAGATAGATATAGATAGATAGATAGATAGATAGATAGATAGATAGATAGATAGATAGATAGATGGATGGATGTACTTTATTGATCCCAAACTGGGAAACTGCAGAATAGTTTATCCTTCGGTTGGAAGGTTGGTGGTTCCTGAACTTTTTGGGTCAAAAGGTTGATGATGGTGAACCCCACAGTGTGTTTAGCTGTGTGTAGTGTGTACACTACAAGTATTTGCTGTACAGAAGATTAATGTAGCTTCTACTAAAAAGTCCTTAAATGATTAAAAGTTGTGACATAAATGTGGCAACCTCGTTCAGGAGCTAGTTCAGGCAGGCATCTTGAGCAGGTTTTATATCCCCTTTACGCCTCTTCATAGTTTATTCCAGTTACTCTGTCTCATGTCTGACATACCCTCTGATGTCTCTCGCCCACAAAGCTCAATGCTGTTCTTAAAAATTCCACTTCCTCCCCAGCTTTCACCTGTAAGCTCTGATTCGGTATAGTGAGGATCAGTAATGGTCATCAATATCTAAACATGCCTAATCTGAGGATTGATTAGATGTTTTACCATTAAGAAAATCATTTGAAGTCCTCATTGCAAGAGTTGACTGACTGAAATGCAGTTATTTTTACTTTTTACAAAATATCTCACACAAATGGCCAATTCAACAAACTGTTATGAGCCCAAAACCCCTGAATATGTGTTACATGAGCTACAAAATCTTATCATCATCACTCAAGATATATTCATTGATTGTTTTGGGGGTTGAAAGATGGACATTTCCTTTGTTTAAGCACATAAATGCCAGTCTAACTGGGTGTGACACTGTTTTAGTGTGTTTTTTTGGCTTTTAATAAGAATATATCAGTGAAACTCCACATATTGATAAATATCGATATCTTTGAGGCTCGTGCGATTTCGAGAATCACACCTGCGGTTGGAAAGACGTTAGTGGCTCCTCCTACAGTTGGAAGCGGCAGATGGCAAACATCACTTCGATACCTGGACAGGACCACACCGCAGGAAGCCCTTGGGGTAATCCTTATTTTTAACTCCATATCAAAACAGTGGCTTTTTAAATCCGCGTTTCACTTGATTGTGAGATTCATCCTGTGACGATGATCTTGTTTCTGGACTTTTCTCCTGCCGGACACAGGACATGTCATGCATATAGATGGTAAAGAGGGAGCTGGCATCTTCTCGACAGCTGATTTGGACTATTCTGTTGACCATCTGGTTGCTCTGGGATGCCAGATCAGGTACTGTGAACAAATATTTAAAAATGTATATTTCAGCATTTTGAGAATTTCTTCTTTTGCTTTCAACCTCAGAGTTTGATGCCTTTCTTTTCCCTGTGTCCAGTTACCCTAACTGACAAAGCTCCCACTGGCCGAGCTTGGCATATGAGCTGGAAGTGGATAGCTACACCCAGTCTAAGTGGCAAAATACACTTCCCAATAGGTCCAAAATGTTCTTGGCGCTGTCCATTAAATTTTATCACACAGGGTTGTAGGCTGTGTTATGGCTGAAAATTCTTCCTCTGTTGTGACACTTGAAAGTTTATGCTCTTTCTTTTTCTCCAGACGCGTCAAGTCTTGCCATTTGGAACATCCAGTCCCCCAGTATTTCTTTCACAAATAGAAAAAAAGGTTTCACTAATGATCAACTGTAATTTTTTATTTATTTCTTTTGTTAACCAAAAGATGCTTTAATTTAGTCGGATGCTCCATACAACATAGCTTCAGCGTTGTATTAAAAATGTGCCGTCCTGATGAATACAGAATCTGAACATTGTTGTTGCAGTGAATAGCACCAGGTGCAGCCATCGACAGCAAGGGTTGGCAAATTTGGAAAAAAAGTTTATTTTATCACTTGGGCTAGGTGTATCGGTTCAGTTTCAGATAATATGCTAAGCTATGTTTGTGGGGCTTTAGTAAGAGTGTGTTGTTGGATGCACAGAGACTGTAAATATTCTATTTTGAAAACTCTTCAATCATCTTATCAAACCAGAGTTGAAAGCAAATGAGCACAGTCTCAAAATGTTGGCGTATCCCTTTAAGAAGATGGTTTCACAGTTTAGTCTTTGTTTCACTGCATAGCCCACTCAAGAAGCTGTTGTATTTTTGTTTGTTTATTTTTATTTTTTTTTGTCTATTTCTCTGTTTCAGCTTTTGGTACTATATTTATCTGCACAAGCCATCATCAATTCTCTCATCGGACTTCAAAGTAAAAATGGTCAGAGGCTCATCTGAGACAACGTTGCTAGACATTTCTGAAATTGTCACCAATGGTTGGGAAAATGCCACAGCCTTCATTGGTAATCAGCCAGGAGGATACAAGGTCAGCAAAATATCCAGTGCATCTATGAATTGTACATAGATACAGTTATCTGAAACTATTTGCATTGAGGAAGTGGCTAGGCTTGACACGTGTTAATGATTTTGGGAGTGTGTTAGTGCATACCTTTTATTTTCTTTAATTTCACTCTGTGTCCTCTTGGGTTTCTGATCTTTATCTGATCTTTATCTGGTTTTTATCTGGCTTCCTGTGCTTGTATTATACCTCATTTCCACAGCAGAAATTGATGAAACACCCTCAATTTTATTATTTTACTGCTCATTATCTTTGAGAAGGGCTGAAATGAGCTCCCAGCTAGAGTCAGAACAGAGGACTTATGGTATGTTTCCTTCATGCTGGCACCAAATCCTCCTTTCCAGAGCACACTTTAACAACCCATAGTTTTCATTTATTTGCCAGCTGATCTCTGACTATTTTCATGTTTAGTGATTCTAAATTGACCTTTGGAGTAGCGGTGAGAATCAAAAAAACAGTTCCATACTTCATGAAGCATTGAAACTGCACTCCTCTAAACTTTTTAATGGTATTAACGATGTAGGATGAGACTGAAAATGGTCATACCAGTTAAAAACAAGATGTATGTCATTACTCTGACTTGTAATGATGCGGTGACAGACTCACAGTTGGATAGCTGTATTTCAGTAGTCCTTGAAGTGGAGACACTGCTACAACCTGTGGTTGTGTTACATTACTGACCTGTTGCCAGTGATCCTTTAGAATTCGAGACAGACAGAATTCGAGACAGAACAAATGTGTCGAGGATAAAAATTAATATTGGCATATTTGTTTCTTCATTGAAACTTGATCCAGAATTTTCAGAGTCAGATGGAAAAGCAGACCGAAACATCATATCAGAACCTGTGAACTCTTATTAATTCCCTTCCCTACTTAGGAGGGAGTGTTGGGTTAGGATCAGGGTCCAACAGACAACCGTGATTCTGAGTATAATGAAGATGGATGGATGATATAATGTAAAAGTGAAGCTTTTTCACTTTGTGACAGTAAAAGTCCTCCTATAATGACAAAAGAAATCAATTATTGAATAAATGATACTGAAGCACAATAGCTTATTGGTCAGCGCTGTTATGGCACAGCCAGAAGGTTCCTGGTTCAAATCAGCCGGGGCCTTTTTGTGCAGAGCTCTGCCCATACTTGCATCGGTTTCCTCCAACAGTCCAAAAACATGCACGTTAGACTGGTGTGTGATTCTAAATTGACCTAAGCATGCGAGCACGAGCATGTGTGCTTGTTTCTATGTGGCCCTGTGATGGACAGGCCCCCTGTCTGAGATGTACCCCTGCCTCAGCTGGGACAGGCCCCAGAAGACACCCCAGACACTGATTAGGAGGAAGTGGGTATAGCTACTGGATAGGTAGACGAAAAATGTTTATTTTCCAAAACAGATTAATGTTTTGTCTTGTTTTCTTTTCTTTTCTTTTCATAGCTGCGGTTGTCATACAGCCCTTCATATCTAGAAGAAAGTGATGTTATGCTGGACGATATCAGCTTCAAGAACTGTGGAGAAGAAGACGTACCAGATGGATCCGACCGCCTCTCATGTGATTTTGAAAAGGATACCTGTTCGTGGTACCATGACCACACAGGAAGCCTTCTGTGGAAAAGGACCCATGAGATGTATGGAGATGTACCTGGGAATGGTGAGCATCACTTTCAGCGTCTCAAGAGTAAATAGAGTGAAGAGAGCTATTAAAACTCTGGAAAAAAAACTTTAGTTTAGGGTTGTTCTTCAGGGCTCAAGTCAGTGCTTTGCTCAGACCAACCGATGGAAGTACAGCCCAATAGGCAAGGCAAGTTTGTTTGTAGAGCACAATGTGTACACAAGACAATTCAGAGTGCTTTACAGATACATAAAATCACAAGATGTGCAAAAAAAATCATTCCATAAATCATGAAAACATAAAAAATAATTATTAATTAATTAAATTAAAAATGAAGAGTGCAGATAAAATCCTTTCAGTTGTCATATGCACATCTAAACAGAACTGTTTTCAGTCTGGATCTGAACATTGTCAGAGTTCAGGTCTGTCTCACATCTTCTGGAAGACTGGTCCAGATTTTAGGAGCATAAAACTGAAACACAGCTTCACCTTGTTTAGTCCTGACTCTGGACACCAGCAGGAGACCACTACCTGAGGTTCTCAGAGTCCGGGTTGGTTCTTATGGCTCTAACATGTCAGATATGAACTTTGGAGCTAGACCATGAAGAGACTTGTGCACAAGTAGAGCTGTTTTAAAGTCTATACAGTCCAAAATTTACATGAAATTTACAAGAAGTAAATTTTGGCTATTTACTGACTTTTTTTTTTATCTGCCAACACTGATTACCTTGAGTAAATGCAGACATTTTACACCTCTGTTTTAAACCTCCACAGGCTCCTACATGGTCATAAATGCTGCTTACAACCTTAATACATCATCTGCGGCCAGACTTGTCAGCTTTCCTCAACCTGCAGGTCAAGTCATATGTGTGAGCTTCTTCTACCACATATTTGGAAACAGCATTGGTACGAGGTTCACTTTCTGCAGCTGCACCTTTGAGGAAAATTTAATAAAATAATTTTCATCTTTTTTTTTCAGTAATGTACAAGTTCTTTTATATTTCCTTCTTACCAGGCTCACTGAAGTTTATTGCAAAGCGATCTGGTGAACCGGAGACGGTTGTATGGATGAGAAGTGGTACTCAGGGATACAAATGGCGGTTTGCAGATCTTACCTTCAACAGTGACAAACCAATACAGGTAAATTCACTAATCGTTACTATGTGTAGTAGAGTTAATTTGTTTGTTGTTAATTGTTAGGAAGATTAATTAAGGGAATAGTTTCAGAGAGCAGCTTCAATAGATATAATGTTAAAAGCCATGTCAACAAGAGCTGTTAAAAAAGAAAAAGATTACAAAATATATGTACCACATACTGCTTTTCCTTTTCATTGTTGCAATAATTGTATTTATTTATTTTGTGCTATATACTGAACTTATGTCGTCTGTGTTGCTTAGCCTTACCAGTTTGTGGTTTTGTCTCACGTTGATCCTTTTTCTGTTTTCCAGTTTATTATAGAAGCTGTGGTGGGTGGTACACAAGGGAGCATAGCCATTGATGACATAGTGGTGTCCAGCAGTGTAAATGGCTCTTGTCCACCTGAGAGAGAGTGCACCTTTCAGGGCTCCCTCTGCGGCCTGCTGCCTCAGCCATCTGCAGATTTCAGCTGGAACCGGATCACTGGAACGTCCCAACCAGCCAACTCTTCAGGTCCCACCGTCACACTCTGGGGACAGACGAAGGTTTGTAACTCCATGAGATAACAAGGCGAAAGCCACATTTCCACTGAACAGTACGGCCCATTTCAGGTTAGTGCGGTACAGTTTGATACGGTGAGCCCTGATTTGTCTTACACCTGAACTGCCAGATGTATAGGAGGCTGGCAGCAGCTACATCAGCTGCATATCACCGTGAGACGCACCAACAAACTAGTCTTCTGCCAATAAACTGTAACCATAAATGGCATCCATTAGGTCAAACCACTCCAATTTTTATGTTTGTACCACTCCAGCCATTATGATCTTTCAGTTTTCTATACCTGCGCTGCAACTTCTTACATTTAATAATCTTCGGCAGCCATCCGCAACCAGTTATCCTCCATTTAGACCTCTTCTTCTTCAATGATCCAGAGAAAGGGCTGCATCTCGTCGAGCTGAAATGAGGATCTTTTCTCCACCAGTCAACAGATTGTTGCAGTCTTTCTAGCTTCACCTTCAACAGTACCTCTGGTTTTGTAACTCAACACAATGATGCAAAAAAGTGGGACAATAAAGACTGGTTATTTTATTATCCTTTCCAATTTTTTCATAGCCTAAAGGAAAAAAATACATATTGTTGCAAACCAAACCATTCCGTACCACTTAGTGGAAATGTGGCATTGCCAGTAACATTTTCAACACAACTTATGGCACATTTTGTGTAGGTTATTACCTGAGTGCTGAGCTGTGGAGGCACCCTGTGGGGTCCAGAGGAGCGATGATCGCAGTGATGGAGCCCACTCCATCTGACGGGGAATGCCTCATGTTCTATTACTACATGGAGGGAAGTGGAGTGGGTGAACTCAGTGTTTACCTTCAAACTGCCGACAGCAATGAAAGCACCAAACTGTGGACCAGACAAAGAGATCAGGGCACACATTGGAGGCACGGACGAGTGACGCTTTTCAGCCCCGATGCTGCTTATCAGGTAACATTAGAACTGACATGGTGCCAAGTTATCTCACAATGATTCCTGAATAAGTGCAAAACTCTTCCCTTCTGTTTAAGAGCAACAGAAGTACATTTCAGAAATTCTGTGGAAGTTTTTTTTTTAAGAAATTAATGAAAAGAGATTGTAAATTTCTTTACATTGTTGTCACATGGGCATACAGTGACTCCTTATTTTTCACGGTTAATGGGGACCGCCCCCCACCCGCGAAATTCAAAATCCGCAAAGCCAGAGCTCCCTGAGCCTATATAATGTGTTTGAAATATGCTTAAAAACTGCAAAAAAGTAGCGAGGCACTGCAGCGAAACAAGACAAAGGATAAACTGTGGTCTTTCTGTTACCTTCACAGCCTCTGGTCTCTGAACCGTAGTAAAGAAACCGCTGGTATTGTGCTATTTTTGGCTCATAATTAGTGGTAACACGCTAACAACAACAACAGAAAAAGTCAGGTTTTCTCTGCATGGAACAAGCACATTGTTCTGGCACTGCAGGAACTTGTAACATCACACAGGTTGTATTGTTGGGCTCCTGTCGGTTAACAGAGAATGTAAATCTATACACACTTGGCTGCTGTTGATGCTCACTACACTTTTTATCTAACCCTGTTTTCGTTCTGCCGTCCCAAAACACACACACACACACACCATTACCCATAAGGCCACCTTCTTAAAGGGGCCAGGCTGGCTCACAACATTTCTTCGCTGTGAGAGAACGCGCACAACATCCTGTGATGTTTCCGCGATGTTTTCTTGATTTTTGTATGATATTATATATTTCAGAAAAATCCGCAAACTACTAAAACCGCAGAACTTAAAGCAAAGGATCACTGTAATGTTTTATCTGATACATTCCAATAATGAATCTAATATCATGAGCTGAATTAGGAAAAATACTTTGAAGAAATATGAAAAAATGCATGAGCTGATAAAAAGAAAATGAATCTGACAGCTGTTTTGATGATTTATTTTGCTTTTCAAAACATTTGATGTTCCAACTTTCATTTTCTGCCTGTCTTTTTGATATTTATGATTAAATTGGATTTTACAGATAAGATTTTAGACTTTGAAAATAGGTTACTTGAAAATATTACCATTTTTTTAATAAATCAATTTAATGGACCAAGTAATAAACAAACAAAAAAAAGACTGATGAAATGATTTGCAGCTCTATCAAATGTAATTAACAGGTGACACATTTCCCTGAAGTAGGAATCAGATGCTCAGTAAGTCTCATAGCTTAAAATGAATTTGTTAAACTCAATGACAGGTCATTTTTGAAGCAGTAGCAGGGGATGGAGCAAAGAGGGATATTTCCATTGATGACCTCACTGTACTGAACGGTGCCTGTCCCCCACCAGGTTAGTGAGCACTGCAACTATCAAACTTCAAACTTAGAAAAGCTGTTGAAAAGCTCAATGCTGATCATTAGAGCGCCAACATTTGTGTTTATGGCATTAATGTTCTTTCTTTAAGGTTTTTGTGACTTTGAGATGGACTTTTGTGGTTGGGTCAATAATCCTCCACCAGAGTCTGGAGTGGACTGGGACTGGCTCTCAGGAAAAAGTAATGGTTACTTTGCTCCAAGAAGGGACCACACCACAGGTTCTTCTTTAGGTAGGAGGCCACACTTTTACTGTACTAGAACAGCATGATAGCTTCATTTTTTTAAGGCATACTGCATTCTGTAAGTGGAGCTTTTCATCAAGTCAGTGACAATACGTCACAGGTCACAAATTTCATCTTTAGAAACAGGTTAAAACATTTTGAGAGACTTCAGGCTCAGTAGAAATCTGTAATTTTGCAGCAGTGTGTAGAAACTGAGAAATTAACTTTTGATTTTATTTATTTTATCTCTACAGGCCACTTTGCATTTTTTACCTCTTCTGATTCTGAGCGGGACGATATTGCCCAGCTGGAGAGTGAACACATGGAGGCTGTAGACCAGGCTTGTCTGGAGATCTGGCACTTCGCAGAAAGCTGGGGTCCGGATAGTGAGTAGAGTCTTTTTATTTTTATTTTCAACACCATTTAAGGTTTAATATAGGGCAGATGAGGTCTTGCTTTGATCAATAATCATTAGAGACAAGTTGACAGATACGGTACTTTATGCTAGAGTTATACTAAATACCATTTGAAGGGATTATTAATGGAAGTGGCTAAAATTAACCGAAACGTTACAGTTTGTGGCTGCTGCCCGCAGGTGACTGGTTGTTTGCAAAAGCTATAAAAAAAAAAAAAAAAAAAAAAAAAAAAAAGGTCCCGATACCCAGAATCAAAACCCACCTGATGAACGAATATCCGAGTATTCAGGTCCAACCTTATTTTATGCAGGGACTTTTGTATTAGTGCAGGACGTTTATTTGTCCTACAGAAATACTGGTTATATACTTAATGAACTGCCTTTCTGTCGCTGTCTATCAGCTATCTTTAACCAACTTTAACTGAGTGAAATCTGTAATTAAAACCATCTGCCTGTCAAATTGGAAAAGACTTTGAATAGCTGCACAATCAAACTAATTTCCCTGTTGTTAGACAGAGTACCCTGCCCCCCCCCCCCAAAAAAAAAAAAACCACTCACACTTTTATATTTTGTTTGGTCAACTTAAGCTTATGACATGAATGTGCTGTGGAACAGTTACGATGTGTTTCTGTAAAGTCACAATATTTATTTCCACTGTGAGTTGCATTAGTTTTTATTCATAATCTTGTGTTGATGGTGGGGGAGGGTCAAATTAATGTTAAGATTAAAGTCTAAAGCACAAAAATATCCTCAGTGCGTTCAAGGTCTGTGTATTCCAATTTTCAAATGGGTACTTGAATTATCAAGGGGGAAAAAAGCGTATCGAACTAGGACAAAAAATAATAAATCCCTAAACCAAGGTACAGCATTAAATTAAAATGTCTTAATTAAACTGACATGTTATGACTGGACCTAAATATTAACATTTTATTTAACTCAATTAACTTTTAATTCATTTTAGCAAATTTAATTTGCAGCAGGCCAACCTGCTCTTTTACGTTATTTTATCTTCTGTTATTTTGTTTTAACTCCAGGCAGGCTGAGCCACTCCTGTTTTTTCATCCCTTTATGTTCCATTTGATCTTTGATCCTTTGTCTTTGAACCCAGTTTGGAGATGTTGACTTTTATTGTTCCTAATTGCCATTCATTTCTCAGTTCTATTTCATTTTTCTATTGTTGTGTTCAGCACTTTGGCCAGCTGCGTTGTTTTTAAAGTGCTTTATAAATAAAGTTGAGTTGAGTTAATCCTTGAGCTTGTACCTGCCAGTATAATAAAGGAATTTCAACCCAGCGGAGTATTTGCTTTAGAGTACCTATCTTTAAATGTTCCTTTGCTTATTTTCTTTTTCCAGGGCCGTCAGATTTCACGTTAACAGTGTTTGTGAATGAGACTGCTGAACTACGTCCCGTCTGGAATACTAGTGGTTATGTGAATTCCAGCTGGATCCAAGACAGAGTGGATTACAGCGCGTCGGGTCCTCATCAGGTGGAACATTTGATTATATAACACACCCCCATGATGATTTTTAACTAATTCCCATAAACATTTTAGTTTGACATCCTTCCTTGCAGATTATTTTACAAGCCAGATTGCCAGCCTCAAAAAGTGGAGGTTTTTCACTTGATGATGTGCACATCATCAGGGGGGTGTCTTGCAATGACATCACCCCGACCACCACAGCAAACCCCCCCACCACACCCACCGCTGCTCCTCCCTCCGCCATGGACTGCACCTTTGAAGAAGGTCAAACTAAAAAAATGCAGTTCAAGTAGCTTGTGATGCATCAAAGGATCAAAGGATCAAAGGATTTCTTCTACAGTTTCAAACACATGTTGCTTACTTTGTGCCAAATGTGCTTGAGGAGCATTTGGAAATTCACTATTCCTCTTCTAAAAACAGGTCTGTGTAACTGGGTACAAGAGGTCAGTGATGATATGAACTGGACTCTCAGCAGTGGACGTGAGGTTGACGGGCCGTGGAGTGGACCTCAGTATGATCACACTGTTGGAAACAATCAAGGTATTGATCGGTGCTAGTCATATACAGACACAGTATACACATCAAACTGTACACAAGAGGAGTATGTTTGAAGAAGATGACGAGTGAGAAACCTGGTCTGATATGTTTTTAATAAAATGTATCATTTTGAATAAATTATTAGCTATTTCTGTTATTCTTCAGGCAGAAACTCCGCTGCCTTTTTTTTTAAATTTTCAGACAAATTTTAATTGATTATAGGTAAATTCACACAAAAAGGGACAATATTGCAGTAGCTGACAGGTTGTTTAAGCTCTTTACATTGTTACATATTGCAGTATATTTTTATCCTTCCTTCCTTCCTTCCTTCCTTCCTCTTTTTTAATCCTTCCTTAAAGAGCTAACAACTGTTGGTTGGCATCAGGTCTTCATGTGTTTTTTATGTTTATTTCCAAGGTTTCTTTTTACTGCTGAACGGCTCTGGATCTAAGGATGGCGAGAGAGCGTCTGTCTCTGTTCCCGTCATCAACCTCCAGTCACAAAGCTGTGTTGAGTTTTGGTACTTCATGCTCGGGCCTTCGGTATCCACCCTGGATCTGCTGGTTCAGGCAGTATGTACCCGAGTTACCATGACAACAAGCTTTTCTGTCAAACACTTGACTTGGGGCATTTCAGTATAGGCATCTAATTATTTGCTGTGTTTATAGAAATCTTCTGACTTGTTGGTCTGGACTCGTCAGGCGACTCAAAGTCCAGAGTGGATGAACGCACAAGTAACCATCAGCATGAACGACACGCTTCGGGTAAACTTTTGAGCACATACTCGTGATTTTAAACCTGTAGTGCAGCTTCAGTCTGATTTAATATTTGACATTCTTTATTCTGAACACCCTGTCAAGTCGTGAAACCAGAAAGAAACAACTTAAACAGATCTGATCTGGATTGTAATTTCATGCTCAATTATTGACACAGGGAGAAATTTCGTAAGATCTTATATGTTGTATTAAAGCACAAAATTCACACATGAAATAATTGAAGTTAATTTGATTAGGATAGTTTGCACTTCCATTATAACAGTGTGATATCTTTAACTTTTGGATATTTAGACAGATGCTTTTTTCATCCCAAGAGAAAATCCACAATTTTCCACATGCTAAAAGATGTCGGTATACTGTGTTTCTGTGCTTAGTTTTAACTTCATTCCTCCATCCACAGATCATGTTGACTGGCCATAGAGACATCCTCAGCCAAGGATTCATAGCTATTGATGACATCACAGTGAGAGAGGGAGCCTGCAATAATCAACGTAAATGAACACTGGTGTTAACATGAGGCCAACGTGTAGCAGAGGTTCCTGCAGATTTACTTTTTCTTTTCTTTTTTTCTTGCTCCATTTTAGATGTGTGTGGCTTTGATTCAGACTCGTGTGGATTTGAAAACAGTGTCAGTACCACGTAGTCGCTGGGGTCGCAGAAGGGGAACAAAGCATCATGTGGATCACACCTATGGAACTGAAAATGGTGAGTGAAGAAATGTGTCACAGTGCAGCTGCAGAGCGTAAAACATGTGCACGCAGGCTCTCCTTCTAGACAACAGCCTTACGCTCAGGGATTCAAGCCCCCCATCAACTAGTGTGAAGGCCGATATAAAAAAAGTGTTGAGATTATCGACAAGACTGGAAATTTGTGTTCTGAATTAAGCTTTTTTTTTTTTTTTACTATGTAATGCTTGACATAATTTGGTAAAATATTAATACACAAGATACTCAAAACTGAGAGCTTTTTTTTGTTGTTTTTTTTTTAAATATATATCTGAATACTGCCTCTCAACCACTGACTTAGGAAAAATGTTTTTAAGAAGTGACTCAAATGTAAAAAATAAACTGTTGTTTATTTTTTGGTTTTTCTGCTTCAGAACCAAATCAGAAAAGAAGCAAAAACAGATTTATTTTATTGTTGTTGTTGTTTTTCCCATCCTAAAACCAAATGAAAAAAAAATGTGATGAGGAAAAAAACTAAAAATGGTATTGATCTGCTTATCTGTTGTAAACGTGTTTTGGTGCCTCACAGTTTCAATTATGTCTGTCAGGCTTTTTACCACAAATTCTTCCCATTTTTACCCACACAGTGGCCATTTTGAAAACTACATACTATACCAATAGTGCACACTGATTTTAACCAAATATAGTATGCAATATGTGAGCAACTGGACAAGCTACAAACTGCGTTAATGCATGAAGTACTTGAATGGTTTGCTACCAGTAAAACTTATTGGTCTATCTCACATACTGTATCCCATAATGCTGTGCGCCATTACTGCGGGAGCCAGTAAGAATGGTCACTTGTACAGTGGCACACTATGTACCAACAACAACCACGGGACACATTTTTAGTGTGAAAAAACCTCATTCTAGAGGGCAAATTTTTAAACGCAGTCAGTTTAAGTAAGGTTCTTGAAGTTTGCATACATGCAAGCATATACGTACATAGCTCTCTGCATTCAACAGAACGGGCTCAGTTATGTACAGATGTTAAAGTTTGATGGTCAAAAGCAACCTGTTTTGTGCATTTGTTCGGTCTTTGTAGGCTTTTACATGACTGTGATGACTTCAAATTCTGCACAGCCTGAGGTAGCTGAGCTGCTCACACCAGAGTTCCCCTCCGCTGCAGAGATGTGTGTGCGCTTCTGGTGAGTCCAGTCGTGCTACCATGCTCTTGATTTACTGACTGAGAGTTGAAAGCTGGTTAATTTTCATTTCTGTTTTCAGGTACTGGTTACCTGCAGATTCTTCTAATGTCCTTGCAGTCCATGTGCAGAGAAATGGAGAGCTTGGCAGTAGCCTTTGGCAGCGACCAGGTTCGCCCTCTTCAGGCTGGGAGGTAGCAGAGGTCACCGTGTCCTCACCTGCAAAATTCTATGTAAGTTTATCTTTTCTTTTTTTTTTTCTGCCATCAAGCTGTCTCTGACACAGCATGCCACTAAGATGTACAGCATGTTTTCTCTTTCCTAAAGCAGTCATGTCCTCCTGCAGGTTGTGTTTAAAGCCGTCCATGTCCCTGGCACGAATGATACAGTGAAAATAGATGATTTTTCTCTGAGGGATGGGCCGTGCAGTCCTTCAGGCAGCTGCGACTTTGAATCTGGACAGTGTACCTGGGTCAACATTCAAAAGGAAGATGGACATGAGTGGGTCCTGGCCAAAGGAGGATCCTACGGTCCACCGACGGACCACACCACACAGACTCCACATGGTACGATCCTAGTTTTGCAGCAGGTCATGCAAAGGTTTTGGGTCCTAAAAAGGGAACTGATAAGCATATTTTCCTCATTTATAAATTATTCTTCTAAGTCAATGATAATTGAATCCAAGTGATTATAACCCATTTAAAATATATTTAGTTATAATTGAGTTCATATTCATATAAGGCTTTTCGTCGAATACAGCCTAGCTAAAGAACCCAACTGCCTGCCTTGAATCTTCACTTTGATTTAATCCCCCTCATTTTAATGTTACTTGCATTAAGTAGACATATAATGGCAGGACATGTCTGAAACGCCACAAAGAGGATGTCCAGAAGGCACCTATTACCCAATCCACAATGACTGGATCCTTTCCATAACCGCTTTCCAGCTATCGACCCGAAGCTGAACATATTGGGCCTGAGCCAGACCAGGTGCTCTGCCATTGTCACTTCCAGAGACACAGAGCCAATCAGCCGCGATCTCTGGCTTCACTATTCCATCGAGTCAAGCGTGGCTCAATGGGCCTGGACGTGGTCTCAGTGTAGAAAAAGGTTCCTACACTTCAGCATCTCTCTGGCTCAGTAGCAATGCTGTCAGGTACCATGCAGGAGGTCTGGATTCGAAACCTGGTTGCATCAGGAAGGGCATCTTGAGTAAAACTTAGCTTAAAAGTCAAATCAATCATGCGGATCATTTCGCTGTGGCAACCCCAAACAGGGAGCAGCCAAAAAGGCTGTATAGATGTTTCCACCACAGTGCAATATTATGGTCGCATCAAGGGAGCAGCACAGCAGGTTCATCAGCTCAACAGCAGACTGTTAGTGTGTTTAAACCTCAGCCCAGCCGGCTCGATGGTGGGAAAGTGGCTGTTATGAAAGAGTAGTGACTCTACTATAAGCCCCTCCCATATGACTGAAGCTCCTCCCCCTGTCCTGAAGGGTGAGCCCCAACACACTCTTTTCCACCTGAGGACTATGGCTTCACACTTCCATCCATCTTTTATATCAAGCTCAAATTCTCCGGGTCACAATTGGAACTGGAGTCCATCTTAAGAGTCAGTGGGCTAAAGGCAGGCCACACCCTGAACATCCTGTCAGTCTGTCACAGGGCCGCACAGAGACAAAACAGAGAAACTGTCACACTTACACTTACTGACAGTTTGCATTGAACCTAAAAGGCATGGTTTTGTACAGGGCTAGGAAGCCAGACTACTTAGAGAAAATTTACACAGGCATTCAGAGAAGATGAGAGCGTGAGAGCAATGCTAACCACCACACCACCATGCTGCCTGGCCCAAGACTTGGAGGTGCTCATTCCCATCCGAGCTGTCTCACACTTGGCTACAAATCTCCCCGGTCCCCGCGGGGAGGTCTCTGCTTGATCGGTTGAACAGGACCACACTGTCGGCAAAAAAAACGAGAGACTTGCCTTAAAGTATCAATAAAAACATAGCTGTTTCTGACTGCAGTCATAGTTTGAAATCTCAAAAACAGCCACCTTTGGTACCACTCTGAAGAATATCTGACAGCTTTCACCATGAAGTAGATGTTAAGAAGTGTCTTTTTTGTTTGTGCATCTAGGTTGGTTCTTACTTGAGCTCTTCTTTACACCAAAATCACAACAGTCTAGCACAAGTCGCATCTGAATGGATCCAACTGAAAGACGCCTCCTGTCTCACCTTATGGTATCATATGGACAACAGGTCAGCAGAAAAAAAAAAAAATCCCAAAGTCATGGCTTTTTTTTTTTTCATTCCTTACATTATGTGACAATGCAGTATAAAGATGCACTTTATCCTGTTATCTGCTTTCCCCATTGACTTCCTCAGGAAGTGTGCACAACTGTTATTTAGTCATGCAGTACCTCTTTTGCTTTGTGCTCGACTGATTCTGTGGCAGAGGTCACTTTTTATACGACGTTTACTATTAATATTGAACAAGTAAAAGTATCTTAACCTCTAAAGAACAACTTTAAATGGTATCCTGGGGAATATCCTGTACCATTTTTACTTAGTTTTTAATACAAATTAAAATAATGTGAATTTTCCAGGTTTACCTTTTTTTTTTGAACTATTTACACACATGCATCATCCTTTGAAAGTGTCAGTGCCACTGAATGCATACTGGACGCTCGTTTTGGAATGTTTTATGAAATTAACAAACAATTTTGGTCAAACTAACTTGTTTTCCCACACCAGACAAGATCATGTTGCTAATCTGGCTGATCTGTTGTTGTCAGTGACTCCGGGATGCTGCGAGTGTTCACGCGCTCAGACCCATCATGAGGAGCATCTCTTATTCCAGAGTAACAGCAGTGGGAACAGCTGGAGCAAGTTCACTCAGTCTCTAAATATGTCCAGACCTTTTCAGGTACCCAAAAAACCTACAGTGTAATGTGAAATAAAACTGAGCAATGCTAAAAAAGTTAGTGTTTTTATATCATGTACATCAACAATATTGCAGCTGCTGATTGAGGCACATGCCAACAACAGAGGTTTTATCGCCATCGATGACATCAGTGTCACATCTGGGCCTTTGTCAAGGTAAAGATACTGTGTTTGTTTTTCATTTCTATTATTTCTAAAGTTCTTTCTGAAACAGATTTCGAAATAAAAGTGGATACTAGTGACTTTGTTTTCTTTTAGCTAATGAAACAAGTTCAGGATTTGTGGGCTGTTCATTTGAAAATGGGACATGTAACTGGGAGGACGTCAGTGCTGGCCAGTTTCAGTGGGTGAGGGGAAGGAATGCCAGCGAGAGCTCTGGACCCACTGTGGACAACACACTGGGCACTGAGCTGGGTAAGGCTTTGCACTGGAAACTCATTTGTCATTCAAGATGTTTCTCTTGCATTAAACATGCAGACAAAACTTTTCATGATACTATAAAAGTAAGAAACTTCTACTCCTTTCATAATTATGGCTCACCGAAGTGGGAATCAGCAGGATTGCATTTGTATCTTTGCTGTTCTTATGACTACAACAGATGTTTGCTAAAAGGCAAAAAGAAGCTGAGTGTGAAACTGTGATTCCTCTGTTTCCTCTTTTACTCTGTATGTTAGCAGCAAGCAGACAAGTAGTTTGAGCCACAGTTTCCTCATCCTTGCTCTACCCTGGCCTGAGTTTGGATTGCTCTATTTAATATAATCATGCTAAGCAGGAAATCTATACTTGTTTGATGTAGTTCTGAATGTCCTCAGTACATTTCCATCTCCTGAAGGTAAAGGTTAAAGGATCAAGTTTAATAACTACTATCAAAATTTCAAACTGTGATCTAGTAGCATTCATGAGCCATCAAGCTGCAAAAATCTCCCATCACTTTAACACTCCATGTCACATTGAGCGGAGCTTGGATGAGTTCTGAACTGATTCTTGCAGGTTGGTACGTGGCTGTAGAGGCTGATCGGGGAGAACACATGAGCCCCGCTGCCCTGCAGAGTCCCATCATGAGACAGGCCAGTGCCAACTGCACACTACATTTTTACTACAACATGTATGGAGACGGTAGGTTTTACATTTATACCTGTATGTGTGCAGCAATTTAAAAAGAAAAAAAAAAGCCTCACATGTTCTAAACTCCTTGGGTCGACGCATCTTTTAACTGTTACAGACGCAGAGCTCAATGTGCTGCTGAATGAGGGTCCCAGGACCACCACGTTGTGGTGGTTGTCTGGTAATCGTGGTGACTCATGGCACCATGGGGAAGTTATGGTTGGCCGGGTCCCTCTTGGCTTCTCCATCCTCTTTGAAGCCTCCAGGGACCTAAACCAACCAGGACACATCGCCATTGATGATGTTGACTTTAACAACTGTTTCCTGCCTGGTAGGTTACCAGCCTTTATGCGCTAATGTGCCTTTTTTTCACTCTGATTTACATCAATGAAATAGCTTTGGGGCTCCTTCATAGAACCCGAGCAGTGGTGTCCTGGGAGTATGTTCACGTGCTACAACCGCGTGTGTGTTGACCCAAACCGTGTGTGTGACTTCAGTGATGACTGCGGAGATCAGTCTGATGAAAACAACTGTGGTGAGACATCATAAATGCTCAATAATACATTCTGCTATGATGCATAAGTGCAGTGATTGGTTAGTTTTCTATATATTGTAGATGCCTCCTCGTTAGCGCTGTGAAGACTTACAGATCAAGAATGTTTAAAAGCTCACAGTTTCAACATGATATTTGTCATTCTTTACAAAAAGCCTTCTCTTTTTATATCTCCTCTTGACCTGAACATTATGTTGTAATTTCAAATTTCCCGAAAACACTTTAAGCAAAAGCCTGAAATGTGTCTGAATTGAATGAGATCGTGTCCAGAAGTACTGGAAATGGAAGACTGTGGTTATTTTCTGTAAATCAAGTGTCTGTCTCCTCCTCCAATTTACCTGCTACTAATGTAGATGAACAAGGTGTGACGAAGCGTTGTGACTTTGAGCAAGGCATGTGTTTCTGGACGGAGAGTGGTGTGGACACACCTGAAGCTGAATGGACCCATCACAAAGGACAGGAAGCCTGGCCAAACTACGGGCCCCCCAGAGATCACACCCAGAACTCTGATGCAGGTCTGAGACTCACTGAGCTGCTCAGCAGTGGGATAATCCATACGAGTCTCTATGCTGAGTAAACGGTGGCTCCAAAAGTACCTCCAGTGCTTTAACTTCAGTGTTCTGTGATGTTTTTTTTACGCAGGTCACTACATTACGCCTGCAGCTCAGCTGACCATGAGGGGCCAGGCGTCTGAGATTCTATCTGAAACGTTACTGCCCAGTTTAAACTGCAGTGTAAGTGCACTAGTTACTAGTCTGGACCAAAGGTTTGGTTATAGGAGAAACAGAGCAAAAAAGTCATGGCAAATAAATAAAAACAAATTATGGTTTGCAATTCAGATTTTGAATTACTTTTTTTTACATAAACTATTATTCCTAGTTTATGAAGGTCTTCCTGACATTAAAAGACCTTGAAAAAAAGTTTAAAAATAACAGTGTTACCACATTTGTGCAGACAGTGCTGCAAGTGTATTGAAGTCAGTCATTTAAGGTGAAATAGTTCAGAAGTTGTCAACTTCTGAGGTCAAAGCAGCATTGTAGTAACACTTGACAGGCTTCTGACGTGGCTTCATCATGTCATCAGATATCTTCCTGCTCTGCACAGATGAGCATGCTTTGAAACAGTATGATTTCACTGGTGAGCACGAGCTGTGTAGCCGCAGTTTGATTGGGTGATGCTCGAAAAGTTTGAAATTCTCCAGCGATGCACAGAACCCACAATTCAGTTCAGCTATGCTGAAGTTTTCCCATTTAATGTAAATGGATGGCTATGCTGCTGATGCTTCCAGCACCTACGTGCCTGCGGGGTGAGATTCAATAGTACCATTTTAAACCATTTATTAGGAGTGGAGTGAGCTCCACCCTGTATAACTTGGTGCCATAAACAGAGGTGTAACAACATGGTTTAAAATGGTTCCCTTTTCGGCAGAGTATGGCCCTTTTAAATCTCTGTGGAAGCTTTGCCCACTTCTTCTGATGTACAGCGAATGTAGCACGATGGGAAACTGGGTGCAGGTGAAGTTGGGGTAGACTGGATGACCTGCCTCTGTGCTGTCACGCTGCCCTGCAAACCTGAACTCCTCACTGATCAGTGACCCTAAACAAAGTGACAACTTAATGTTATCTCAGTGTTTCTGAGTTTGAGTCACTTCAGATATCCAAAAAATATTTTCTCAAGCATAAAAAAATCAGAATATGTCCCCTTTTACCTCATGATTTTTCAAGGAGAAATATTACAGCCCTTTTTCAAAAGTAGTCTTTCTGAAAGTCTCTGAAATACCTTTGTCAAAATATCTCAGGCACCACACTCCTGTAACTCTCTTATTGGCCTTATCTTTACAGCTGGGTTAATAGCAGCCAGCTTTAGGGGTAGAATGAGTGAGGGTGCTTATCTTCAAATTAGTGTTAAAGTTTTCCAACTCAGTGAATGACATTTTTCAGTTATCTTATCTTATCATAATTAAAAGGATGTTTAAGTCAATGTTTGTTTGTTTTTTTAGATGGAGCTCACTTCAAACACAAATATGTATTGTTAAGTACACAAAACATTATTAAAAATATATTTTTTATAATTGTATTTTCTTATGTTCCTTTTAAGCCTTGTAACAGAGATCCCTTTATACATACACACACGTATATATATGTGTGTGTGTGTGTGTGTGTATATATATATATATATATATATATATATATATATATAGATATATATATATATATATATATATATATATATATATATATATATATATATATATATATATATATATATATATATATGTATATATATATATATATATATATATATATATATATATATATATATATATATATATATATATATATATATATATATGAAGAGCACTGTTCGCCAAAACAAGCCGACACAGAGACAGTTTCTTTCCTCAGGCTCTCGCTCTGATGAACTCTTAACAGTCACAGAGTGTCAGAAGTACTACAAAAAATTGCACAAAAAAAAAAAAAAAAAAAAAATTGCACAATAACATGTTGGCCTCTTAGCTTGTATATATTGCTGTATATTGTTGTATATATTGTTGTATATATTGTGCTAGTAATTTGTTATATTTTTATTTTTATTTTTATTCTAATTGTACAAAGAGAGCTTAGTAACCGGAGTCAAATTCCTTGTTTGTGTGCACAAACTTGGCCAATAAAACTGATTCTGATTCTGATATATATATGTAAGTAATGAATGAATTGTATCTTTTTATCTTTCCTTTGCTGCATTTAAAACTTTCAGATTGTATTCCAATAACACTGTGCTGCAAACGCATGCTCCCTTATGTGCCATTTATTACCTTTCTCCTGCTTATCTCTGCTCTTTGAAGGTGCTCATTAACTCGTTCTGCAGGCTGATCACATTTCACAAGATTAAGACAAACGCTGTCCCCTTCTGTTCTGTTTAAATCCCTCCAGGTGAGATTCTTCTACTTCAGCATGGATGATGCTGCAGCCGTGCTGACAGCACAGTCCAGGACACTGATGTCCGGCAGTAACGACAGAGTCTTGTGGCTGAGGGAAACTTCCCAGAACTACAACTGGCAGAGAGCAGAGGTCACGTTCTCCTCTTCAGTCAGCAGCAAGGTCTGGAAGTCCACAGATAACTGAGAGGCCTCATTCATAAAAATACAGGCCAGTTGCAAGTTTATTGTTATATAATATTGGGATCAATAAGTAACATTTTAAAATAAACTTCAATCATTGGCTATTTAAATACGCTGCTAAGGTAGCCTACAGGTAGAAACATGGTCAAAAGTGGGTGCTTTAAGTTTGTTTTCCTGTCAGATTGTCTTCAGGTATGAGCTTGGAGACGCCCCCAAAGGTCTGGTTGCACTGGACGACATCTCTTTCTCCAAGGAATGTGTTTTTGACCCTGACAATAACAAACTACCTGACACACCACCCACCTCTGCCCCACCAACATCCTCACCCACGAACCCCTGTCAGGTAAACAACAAAAATGACAGGTTTCAAACAAGGCAAAAGAAAAATCAGAACATAAACACCCTAATTCTACTTCTTTGTTTTCACAGAATGATGAGTTCTTCTGTCACTTGTCAGCGGGGAAGGTGTGTATTCTGGCCACATTGCAGTGTAATTATCATCCAGACTGCCCCCAAGGAGAGGACGAGGCTGGCTGTGGTGAGAGCTGCATGTTGCATTCATTCAGACTAAAATGGGTTCAACTCTATCAAACTAAAAAAAACAAAAAAAAAACAATGTGGAAATAAGACTGATTGCCTCACAGCTGTTTTCATGCTGGTGAATTATAGCAATCGTGCAGATTATTAGACATTATTTAATCCTACTATTTGCAATCACTGTCAGGTCTAATGAGCAAAATGTACTGCTCAGTGCTTGTTGAATTTGTGTAACTGGCTCCATGTGGGGCAAAAGGCGTGTAACTATTTTTATGAAGGAAACTGCACATAACACTTTTCACATGACTACTAGTTGAGAAAGAACAGTTTTCCTTTGCATGTATTCTTTTAGAGAGTGCATGTAAAAGAGTATTTTTTTTTAGAGAGAAATGAATGTTCAAACATTCGGTTCAACAGTACTTATGTTTGCTATGCCAAGCATTTCTTATCTTCTTTTTCAATCTGTCTTCTGCCCTTTAACTCCCTTTCTCCCAGTCAGTATTCAAATCCTTTCTTTCTGCTGCAGTGTCACTCACACATTTAACTCCACTCTAGGTCCGTGCACATTTGAGAGTGGTCAGTGCCAGTGGACTGACATCAGTGATGGGCAGAGCAGGTGGGAGAGACAGAGAGCCAGTAACGACACCGATCCACCCACAGATCACACAACAGAGACTGGTGACTCTAATGATTTATTGCCAGATTAAACAGTTAATCGACACCTTGGAGCTCATGCATAATGGGAAGTGATAACAGCACGATCAAGGCGAACTTAGTTGTTGCTCATTCTCAGGCTACTACATGAGAGTGAATGTCAGTCAGGGGTCCACACAGAGCGAAGCCGTTCTCCAGAGTCCCCAGCTCCCACCCTCATCCCCCTACTGCCAGATTTTGTAAGTATAACCACTCTTGAATTTCTCTTGGTTATCGGCATAAATGTCTGTAAAAAATATTAGTTCTGATGCAAAGTTGAATGTTTTGATATTTGAATTGCTCAATGCTCCCTCCCCTCCACCCTTGTCTATCTGCCATGCAACTTTCCGCCTAATCCTGCATTCTCCGCTTCTTCCTTCCTTCTTTCCTAAACGCAGGTTTCACTTCCACATCGGTGCAGAGAGTGCTGGGTCACTCAGAGTGCTTATGCAGCAAGCTGAGGGGGGTGAAGCAATCCTGTGGTCACGCAGCCACAACACTGTCTCCCAGTGGACCTCAGAACATCTGCCTGTTGGCCTGCAGCAGCAGCCTTACAAGGTGCGCTCAACAATTTAACTGTTGCCATTAAAACTAAAAGAACAGTCAGACAAGAAACAATCAGAATAAATGAGAAGAAAATCATTTTTATTTCAGTGAGTTGCCAAAAGAGCCATTATCGAATCTGTCTTTTGGCTTGCACAATACTTAACACTCCATCTTGCAAGATATATGTGGGAAAATATAGAAATATCCAAAATGTAATTCAATTCACCTTTATTCTATTCGGTTCTGTTCTATGAAATTTAATTTTATTCTGTTCTATTCAGCCCTATTCACTTTAAAAACAAACAATTTCAAAGTAGTTCCTTTAAATACAGTTCAGTTCTGTTCATTTATATTCTATATCAGTGAATTGCCATAGTTCAATTATAATCCAGTTAATTTCCATTGATTTCAAAATGTATATAATTTGTTTTAAAAAATCTGTGAGGAACCTGATAGACTTCATTGAGTCTTCACCTTGAATCAATAGCCTGTCCTGAGCAAGCTCAAGGTGACAGTAGGAAGAAAAACAACATGATGAGCAGGAAGAAACCTCTAGCAGAGCCAGGCTCAGGTAGGGTCGCTGTTTGACTCGACCTGTTGGGGGTCTGAGAGACAAAGAAAAAAAAATCTAATTTTATGCCATTTTCGTGCAACAACTACAGGACATATCAGCATGGTGTGAAATGTGCATGAAGGTTAGGCTGGTGAAAGCCTGTGAAATTTAATGAATTAGGAACCACATAGCGGTTTCCAATATTTACCTATATATGAATATATGAATAGTACAAAGATGTATTTTCTTTGTTTTGGGGGCAGTGATCGATTAAAGGCATGTGTGATCTTTTGTCTTCTCAGATTTGGTTCAGTAGCATAAATAAACCAGCGCAGGCAGTCAGAGCTACTGGAGAGCACACTGTTGCTGTGGATGACATCTCTTTTCTTAACTGTGAAAAGTCCTACCAACCACCAGGTAAATGAAGCTTCATCTAAACGTCTGATTAAATTAGTTAGGGCTGACGTGGTGGTTTGAGATGGGTGTGTTTCATACTCCATACATAATTGTTCCTTAGCTGTGGATGACAGTTTGTTTGTTGTGAAACTCTCCTTCTTTAGAGCTGTCCTCCTTCGACTGTACTTTTGAAGATGGGCTCTGTGTTTGGGTACAGGGAGCTGAAGATGAGTTGGACTGGCTCAGCAGGTCCGGTCCTACAGAAACCCCCAACACTGGGCCAGCAGGAGACCACACAACCGGCAAAGGTCAAAAACCGTGCAAGCCTGTCCTTGTGCATGACTTTTCCCTAACACTGTACAATTATAACTTTAGTAAGCAATAATGCAGCAGCTACAGTCTCTATGAGTGACTGTTAATGGAAACAAGTTAGTACTTTCAGTTAATTTTTCACAATTTCATACCTTCAGGCTTCTCTAACTGTTCAAATATGAAAAAGTATCAAAATCATCATTAGCAAGCCAAAGTTAATTAAGGTTTTTTGTTGCACAGGGAAATATCTTTACATTGAAAGTTCCCATTCAAGTGTAAAAGGATATGCGGCTCAGCTGAAGTCCCCACTGCTGCCTCCTGCTGGTGAAAAGGGATATTGTTTCAAACTTTGGTACCATATGTTTGGAGCTACTTTGGGTTCCTTGAGAGTCCTTCTACAAACAGCTGATTCCTTGGAGAAAACACTGGTAAAGCATGCGTAGTTTTCTTTTAATTTGTGTCCAAGCAAGCCAAGAAACAAAAGGTCATAGAAGGCTGCATTTTTTTCCAGTTTTAATATGTAAATCTGGACACTTTACTTCCTTTTGCTGCACTGTTAAAAAAAATGTCTATGTGGTTGATTGGGAAATATTTGCAGCTATTTCCTCTGGATTTTCTTTCTGTTATTATACTTTTCTCATCGTTGTGAAATGCTGATTGCAAAACAACATTAATGCAGAGGATAATGGGTGCAAACTGCAGACTTTCAGGGCATACCACTATATTGCAAAAACCTCCTCACATCCTCATTGTGTCAAATGAATCAGCCTCCTCTCTTTCCTGTAGGTGTGGCAAAAATCAGGGAACCAGAAGGATGACTGGCTTCTGCTTCAGAGCCATGTGACCCTGCAGAAAGTCCACCAAGTGATTCTGGAGGCAACAGTGGGAGGACAGGCAGGGGACATTGCAATCGATGACATCTCTCTGATTCACGGACCATGTCCTGCCTCTGGTAATAAAGCTGAGGCTGAATACATTTTCCCCCAAAAAAAGAAAAACATTTTACACATAATTTCTCTTTGGATTTGTAATTTCTCTTTAATTTTAAGTAAAAATCTGAAACACATCAGTGAGCCACATTGTAACACTTTTTTTTTTTTTTGTTAGGACAGTGTCTTATTCTCATGAACATTCAGCGGTGCACCGAACCTGCAGCTGAACACTGTTTTTGCTTTGAGTCCTTTTTTGCATACACTATGAGTTGGTTTTTGGCAGTCAAAGCAAGAAAATACAGGGCCTCTTAAAGGATTATTTTGGCTTTTGTAATTTCTAATGCACAACTTGAGCAAACTGAGCTTCAGTAAATAAATCGAGAAGGGAAAGACAAAATCCAGCATACCTGGAAAGTACATGCAAGCTTTGCTTAATCTATACTTTCTATAATGTTATGTTGTCCTGTAGATTTATGTGACTTTGAGGAGGGTAGCTGTAACTGGCAGCAGGAAACGAATGATGACTTTGACTGGGTCAGACACTCGGGCTCCACTCAAAACCCCAACACAGGTCCAGATAGCGACCACACTACCAACACAGCCACGGGTCATTACTATTACCTACCGTCCTCCATGGATGACGAAGCTGGCCAGAAAGCTTTGATGTCTTCATCAATATACCCTGCAGGTGAGTCACCATTTGAGTCCAAATTTGAAGCTTACAGGTGTGCTGCTCAGTTTATGCAGAAAGGAAGCCCATGTCTGGATGCTGAGTTACAGTTTTGTCAAATGTTAAACAGGAAAGGGTTTGGGCCACCCTGAATTAAGTCATTTTACCTGGCATCTTGACCTGTTTCATAAATGTAAGGGTTCCTGATTTAAGTTACAGACAGACCTGGCTGATAATCTCACAGACTGTTAGAAACCATAAAAAACTCAATGTCTAAGCAATTCACAGGACTCAAAAGGCGACCAGTAAAAACTTGTGTTGCTCCTTTTCATTAATCACACATGACTCGTTTCCTCTTCAGAGAAAGGATCATGCGTGCAGCTGTGGTACTACATGTATGGCAGTGGAATGGGAACACTGAATGTTTACCAGCGGAGTGAGGACGGGAAGGAAGTTCTTATTTTCTCACAAACAGGAGACCAGGGCCGTCTGTGGAGGTTTGCTGAGGCTTCGCTGCAGCCACGAGTTCAGCCTTATAGAGTGAGTCACACACATTCAGCCAAGCTGTCAAACTGTAAATGTAATTTTTTTTTTTTTTTTTAAGATGTCTCAATGTCAACCTTTTGACAGAATTCCCAGTAAATCATAACAGCATGGCTCTGGTAAATCCAGAGAAACCAAAAATCGCACTGAGGGCAGTTTTCATTCCTTCAGTAAGAAGTTCAAGTGTAAACCTTTACTGTATCTCTAGATCTATATACAGTTCCTTGTGAAAGTATTCGGCCCCTTGAACTTTTTAACCTTTTGCCACATTTCAGGCTTCAAACATAAAGATATAAAATTTCAATATTTTGTCAAGAATCAACAACAAGTGGGACACAATCATGAAGTGTAACAAAATTTATTGGATATTTTAAACTTTTCTAACAAATAAACTGAAAAGTGGGGCGTGGAATATTATTCATTCTCCTTGCGTTAATACTTTGTAGCACCACCTTCTGCTGCAGTTCCAGCTCCAGTCTCTTGGGGTTTGTCTCTATCAGTTTAACACATCCAGAGACTAAATTCTGGTCCATTCTTCCTGTAAAACAGCTGGAGCTCAGTGAGGTTGGATGGAGAGCGTTTGTGAACAGCAGTCTTCAGCTCTTTCCACAGATTCTGGATTGGATTCAGGTCTGGACTTTGACTTGGCCATTCTAACACCTGGATACGTTTATTTGTGAACCGTTCCATTGTAGATTTGTCTTTATGTTCTGGATCATTGTCCTGTTGGAAGATAAATCTCTGTCCCAGTCTCAGGTTTTCTTCCAGAATGGTCCTGTATTTGGCTCCATCCATCTTCCCATCAGTTTTAACCATCTTCCCTGTCCCTGCTGAAGAAAAGCAGGCCCAGACCATGATGCTGCCACCACCATGTTTGACAGTGGGGATGGTGTGTTCAGGGTGATGAGCTGTGTTGCTTTTACTCCAAACATATCTTTTTGCATTGTGGCCAAAAAGTTTGATTTTGGTTTCATCTGACCAGAGCACCTTCTTCCACATGTTTGGTGTGTCTCCAGGTGGCTTGTGGCAAACTTTAAATGAGACTTTTTATGGATATCTTTGAGAAACGGTTTTCTTCTTGCCACTCTTCCATAAAGGCCAGATTTGTTCAGTGTAAGACTGATTGTTGTCTGTGGACAGACTCTCCCACCTCAGCTGTAGATCAGTTCATCCAGAGTGATCATGGGCCTCTTGGCTGCATCTCTGATCAGTCTTCTCCTTGTTCCAGATGAAAGTTTAGAGGGACGGCCGGGTTTTGGTAGATCTGCAGTGGTCTGATACTCCTTCCATTTCTATATGAATGCTTGCTCAGAGCTCCTTGAGATGTTTAAAACTTGGGAAATCTTTTTCTATCGAAATCCAGCTTTAAACTTCTCCACAACAGTATCTGGGACCTGCCTGGTGTGTTCCTTGGTCTTCATGATGCTCTCTGAGCTTTAACCAGAACCCTGAGACTATCACAGAGCAGGTGCATTTATACGGAGACTTGATTACACACAGGTGGATTCTATTGATCATCATCAGTCATTCAGGACAACATTGGATCATTCAGAGATCCTCACTGAACTTCTGGACTCAGTTTGCTGCACTGAAAGTAAAAGTGCCGAAGAATATTGCACGCTCCACTTTTCAGTTTTTTATTTGTTAAAAAGGTTTAACATATCCAATAAATTGCATTCCACTTCACGATTGTGTCCCACTTGTTGTTGATTCTTGACAAAAAATTTAACTTTATATCTTTATGTTTGAAGCCTGAAATGTGGCAAAAGGTTGAAAAGTTCAAGGGGCCCGAATACTTTCACAAGGCACTGTACATTAAACTGCGTGACCAAATATAGAGTAATCGTTGTTTACAACCACCTCCGGTCATTCTCTCAATGTTATTCTGTCAGTAAAATCAGTCAAGGATGGAATATCTTGAATTTTTAAACATATACAAAGATTTGCAGTCAGCAGCTACACGCTGTGTTCCAGATTGTGGTGGAAGGTGTGAAGGCTGGCCCCACTCAGCAGGGAGACATGGCCTTTGATGACGTCCAACTGACAGACGCTCAGTGTCCTCCTCATGGATTCTGTGACTTTGAGAGCTCTTTCTGCAGCTGGAGTAATGTGGGTGGAGGAGTCGATCAGGGAGACTGGCTCCACGGCACTGGAGCCTCCCTGAAACCCACCACTGGACCTGCTGTTGATCACACCACCAACTCCTCGCATGGTAACAGAATATTATATAACTGTAACTGAAGATGAGAGTGAGAGGGATCAAATCCACTTTGGAAACTTTTTGCACAGGAACTGTAAACAAGAGCCTCTCAGCAGCCTTCCAAAGTGACACATTACCGGTTCCTGATTACAAAGACCTCCAAGTCTGAGTGTCAACGTGAGAGCACTGTCACCTGACTGATGGTGTCATATCTCCAACAGGTCACTATGTTTATGTCGACAGCTCAGTGGGTGAGTGGGGAGACAGGTCCTTTTTAATCAGTGACGTGTTTGAGCCGTCCTTTAGAGGTCACTGTGTCACATTCTGGTACCACATGCACGGCAACAACGTCGGGACTCTCAGACTCTCCGTGAATGACAGGTCGGAGCAACATGAGCTTCAAGTAAATCTACATTTGAAATACGCTTATCTAAACTGGTCTTTTTCTCACAGGGAAATGCAAGCTGGTGGCTCTGAAGAAGGGCTTGAAAAGTGGATTGAAACTGGAAACATGGGAGACCAGTGGCAGCAAGCCAGTGTCTCCATAAAACATGAAGAGGCATTCTGGGTAATCATGAGACTATGATAGACTTCATCAAGTTATATGCATGATGCGTTTGGATGAAAACATCAGTGTGTGCATTAGTTTAGCACATTCACTTTCAGATGTCCTTACAATGTTTCAAGGACTTCTGTAATTGTGTTTTACTGAACTTATATGGCACGCAGGCCTGCAGCAGAAGCAGTAACCTGATTATAGATGTAGTGGAGGTTAAATTGTGTCTTAGTGTATTTCTGTAAAATGTTGGAGCGAATCACTTGTGAAAGGAAGCTCTGGAGTCAGAATCAGTTTATAGGCAATGTATTAATGTAGGGGGTTTATGTTTAGTCAGTTTAGAGCGCTGGTGTCAAACTGATCCGTGAAAGGGCTGTGTGGCTGCAGGTTTTTGTTCCAACCATGCAGCAGCACAGCTGACTTGTTTTAGTCAATCAACTAGTTGTCTTCACTAAAAGTCTTAACCAGTTCAGTTGATTGAATGAAAAAAGTCAGCTGTGTTTCTGCATGGTTGGAACAAAAACCTGGAGCCACACGGCCCTTTCACGGATCAGTGTGACACCCCTGGTTTAGAGCATGTGCCAGTCAAGTGAGAGGCTCTCCCATTTAATTCTGAAAATTAAATTACTCTTCTTTTTTTTTTAGCTAATATAAAATCTGTTTGCTCAGAACTGAATTTCTGGACATATGCCCGGGCTTTGAACATCTCACCTCTTTCTGCAGTTGGTGTTTGGGTATCAGAGGGGGATGAATACCGGTGGAGTCGTTGCTCTTGATGACATCAGCATCGTCTCCAGCCCGTGCTACCCTGAGCCCTCCGTCGAGCCTCCTCATAAAAACAGTAACCCTCTTTAAATACTTCAGATAAACGTAGATCAGCAATAACACAAATGAGTATTAGTAGCTTGATCCCTCAGGAAAGGTTGTTTTAGAACAACTGGTGTCCTGTTTGGATGGGACTAGTAGCCTGCCTGGGGACATGCAGTCATTTAATAACGACACTGACGTGTGTTTCATACAGTGCATTCACATAAAGAAAAGTCTGTTTTACTATAATTTACAGGCATTAACACCCTGATCTGTTGTCAAAGTAGACAAAACAGCTGTCACATTGCTTGAATTTGATAATACAAATGCAAGTTAATCATTCGTGAGCTAGTCAACAGAATGAGCGGTGTAGAATAACTCAGAAATGAGTATGAACTTGGAATCATGAGGTGACTCCATTACCTGTGATCCATCTCGTTGTTGCCATCTGCTGCTGGCTCTGGGGTGCTCTCTTTTAATGGTCTTGTGACGGTCAATACTGACGCATTTCTTGATTTTCACTAAATATTATTGATCATTATATTCACCCCAGCTGCCGCAGTGATGCCAGGAGAGAGGCAAAGAAAGTGGATAGAAAAATGAAGAAAAAAAAAATAATTGAAGACTCAGCCGCAAATCACAGAAGTATTGAGATGTGCATTTGTGCAAAAATAAAATTATCCCATGGCCTCTGTGTTTGTTGAGAATACAACTTTACAAATCACAGACATGGCCCATTCAAACTGAAATAATATTGCAGATGTCCTCTGTAAATATTCCAGATGACCGCAGGTCCACAGGTAAATCCAGTCCCGTGTGAATAGGGCATTAGTTATTTAATTTATTTTACAAATGTCTAAAGATGTGACCTGGTTGTGGATTTTAACATGAACGTATTATCCTGTATCTTTAGATACGCTGTCCATCGGCCTTGGGGTTGGTCTGACGCTGCTGGCTGGAGGCATCATCTGTGTCTCCTTATATATACTGAACCGGAAGCACAATATCAAGTACATGGTTGCTTAATCTATAAACACAATGGACATAATAATGCTCAAGAATGCTCAGCTGTGTTACTGTTTTGATTTTTTGTGCTTTTGTGTTTTAGGCACCAGTCGACAGCTATGAATTATGAAGCAAACAACCAGAACTCTGCCTTCAACCTCTTTGACCGCACTATAGATGTAAGCAGGATTTGGTGGCTTTACTGTCTTAAAGCTTTGCTGATATCAGGTGACATGTTTGAAGAAGTTTTTTTTTTTTTCAGGAAGCACAACGTGGATTTGAATCTGCATCTGATTTTTCCTTCTACAACAATCTTTATGATCCGTCATCAAGCACACAGAAGCCCACTGTGGACTCATCTGATTCTTAGTCTCAGACATCCTCAAATATGCCAATAGAACAAACCACAACTATATACTTGCACTATATAACTATATATTTCCTTAGTTTTTACTTGAAAATGTTGTCATTCCATTAAAGCATGAATATAAAGTCACAATGTCTATTTAACATTTTCTCTCAAAAAAGAATGAAATGAATCAAGGAGAAATTTCACATCTTCACATATTACAGTTAAATATGTCCAGGCTTGAATTACTGCCATCCGCACAGTGACATGATTTTGACTATATTAAAAACGTACTTACCACAGTACGTTAATGGTCCTCTCTGGGGAAGTAAATGAGCCACCAGGCAGGGACCTCAATCTGTGTCGTGGCAAATTGACTTCTTCCGACTGTGTGACATCTCTGTCACTGAATAATGTTTTCTTTCCAGCAAGTGAACTAAACGGTTGCATTTTCATGAGCCTGATCATGGAAAATATTCAGAATGTCAAGACAACAGGATGGTTAGCGTGTACTGTCTTTACTTCTCTTTTGTTGTTTCCATTCTCCTTTACAACATTTCTTCATCTTATTGAGGTACGAATTTTCCAGAATTAAAATGATAAAGTAAGGTAACAAAAGCTTTTATTGTTTGTTTTTTTTTTTAACAAAGAACTTTACTTAGAACACTGAAAAACACAACTGAGATATGCAGATAAAATTGTGCTTTGTCAATAGTGATAAGAAAACACTTAAACAGAAATACAATAAAACAGTAACATTAACAAGACTTTTCAATATAAGTATAAATATAAAGAAATAGTATAACAAATGAATAACAGCTTAAACCATTCAGAAAGTCAAATAAAAGGCTTTTGCAGAACTGCATTAAGACTTTACAGAAGGCAGATAACATTGGGTTGATTTAAAAGAAGTGAAATTTATGTATAAAGTATTTTGCTGGGATGATCAAATCACTCCAAAAACTTTGTTTTGATTTGAAGACCAAATAATATATTGTAGGTTAAATATGGAATATTATTATCATATTGTGCTCTCCAGTACTGAAACTCATTACAAGGTGTTTTGAAGAAGGAGAGATGTTCTATTGTTTACATTACTAAACGTAGTGAAAGACACACAGGGTATCTTAATTAAACTAAATTTACTATGTTTATTAGACCTTTGCTGGTGTTTGAATTATGTTTTCAATTCAATTGTATTTGTATAGCGTCTGTTACAATGCCAATTGTCTCTAGGTGCTTTACAGAGACCCAGAGCATGACCCTCAAAATAACATTGAATCCTAAACAAGGATAATGGCAGGTAAAAAAAAAAAAACATTTAAGCCAAACACTGGCAAGGAAAAACTCCACTTTGAGAGGAAGAAACCTTGAGCAGGACCTGGATCATCTGGGGGAACCTTCCTGCCGAAGGCCGGGTAAAGAAAGAAAAGAGGGGAGACAGGACAGAGAGAGGATGGAGGACAGAGAGAGGAGAGCACACAAATGTCTAAATATAATGACCATATAAACATAAACAGATGCAGGCAGCAGCACTGAGATGAGATGGCCAGAGGACCAGGTCGCCAATCACCACGCCAGTCGGGACCCCAAACACATCTACACACACAGGTGGAGGTAAACCGCTGGGATGGACAGAGGATGGAACCGCAAGTCAGCATGCAACCCAGGAAACTCTGGCCTACAAATACACAGATTAAAAAAGGGGGCAAAACAGCACAACAAACCACAGGAAAGTAAAGAATTTGGAGCATGGTTACAGTAACAAGGTGCTCCCAATTAATTATGAATGAGCTGGAGGAGGAGGAAGAGGGAAGGAAAGGGGGAAGAGCAAGACATCACTCAGCAGATCATGTTGGTGTCCCCCTGTAGCGTAGGCCTATAGCAGCATAGCTATGACGAAGCTGTGACTAAGACGAGCTACTCTAGTCTTAGCTCCTACAACTATAGCTATAACTATTAGCCCCTACATACTATAGTTTAGACTAACTGTAGGCTTTACTGAGCAAACATTTTTTCAGTTTAGTTTTAAAGATGGAAATGGTGTCAGCCTCCTGAACCCAAACTGGTAGCTGGTTCCATAAAAAAGGTGCCTGGTAGCAGAAGGCCCGTCCTCCAAACCTGCACAGAGACCGTTTTGTCTCTTTGCAAATATCCAGAGCACCTCCGCTTTTCATGTAGCTGTAGTCTGGTGGACTCAGGTACTGATGACACTGAACCTGAACTAGACACTGATGATGACAGCAGGGAGACAAACCTGAATGACCTGGACACTTTCCACTACATCCACTAGTTGATGCATTTTAGACTCCGGCGCCTTCACACCAAGGGCCTGATTTACTAAAGGTTTGCGTGCGTAAAAACGTGTGCAAACTTGACATCACCCGCAAACCAATGTGCAAGCTGATCTACTAACAGCGTGCAAAGAGGACTGCGCCTCTCAAATGAGCAAAATAGCACACGCTGTTCATTTAGTACTTTTGCCCTGATGAATAATCAATATGAATGTTGAATGTTAAATCGAGTATTATTCAGCAAAAGGTTGCCACAGGAGGCACATTCATTTTTTTATTTGTGATAATAAATAAATCACGTGTTTTCATGGAGAAAAAAGTGTTTCTTATTGTGCGCCTACCTTGTTCTGCAGTTGGCTCTAGCGTGTCATACCCCAGTATCCCAGTTATCTGCTCCTCGCAGAAGGTGAGCTGCACCTGCTGCTTAATGCTGGTTAGAGGCATCTCTTCCGCAGGCATCTCCTCCGCAGGCCCTCCACCTGTCTTGTTTGCCGAAGTTTTATTAAAGGCCACTTTTTCTTTAGTTCTTTGCCTTATATCTTGCCACCTTCTTTTAACCTCATCTGCCGTTCTTTTTGTCTTACCAACTGCATTTATTCTATCGCAGATTTTCTCCCATATTGCGTTTCTTTTGGTGATGTTTAAATTTCTTTGCTGTAGTTCATGAATGTGTTTATTTGCCTCTTCCACTAATATCTCTAACTCCAACTCGTCAAATTTCATTTTGCGCTTGCGTCTATCCTGCTTTCCATCCAGACTCTCCATGACGCAAACCGTAAGACACGCAACACCTCATTTAAATACTGCGGTTTGCACCCGTTATCAATTGCGCGAGCATTCTTAGTTGATCACCCGCAAAACACACAACAACAGCACGCGCAAACTTTTTCAGTGCACACGCAATTTAGTACTCTTTATTTAGGATCTTAGTAAATCAGGCCCAAAGTGTCCCAAACTGCTGCGCCTCCTGGAAAAACACAACGAGCTTCGTGCTTCTTGTCCGCAACAAGTTTTAATCAGCTGCTGAAATCGCTTTTCTCAAGTCAAGCTTTGATGTTTGATTTGGTTTTTTTTTCTTCCCACACGCAGACTACCAGGAACCAATCCATCATGTGGAAGTATGACGAATATAGGACTATTTCCGACATGCAGCTATTATGGGCTTTGTAGTTTTGTAACAAAGCACCAAGACCCGGATCCACCTGTAAAGAACTACAATAACCAACTTTTTTTCTCTTTAGGTGGAAATGGAGAAGAGAGATATTCAGTTCTTACCTTTTTCAAATAAAATGTTTTCCAAAATGCTTCCAGAACTGAAGTTTGGAAGGGCCATAATCACAACTTAATAGAAAAATGTTTATACCATCAACCTTCTTGAAAATCTCAGAGGAAAGATAACTCCAAAAAGCGTCAAATTTTCTGAAGAACATTGAAACTATTTGAACTTTATTGTGCTATTCATTGGCACTGTTTCTTTATGTTTTTTTTTTGTTTGTTTGTTTTTTGCATATTGTTTAAATAGATGAACTTTGATGTAAATGTAACCAGAAGAAATAGACATGTGAAAGTGTGTGATTGTGTTCCTCGTCTCTTCGTTGATTTCTTTTGATTTTCCCATAGTGTCACACAATGGGGCCCTTGTGATTGAAGGGGAGCCTCAAAATACATCCATAAATGAGATGTGACTCCACTTAACTCAAATGATATCAGTTCACCTTTCAGAGGCTTCTAATGCCAAAACATCACCATGTTGAATTCTCCAAGCTGTTTCAGGCAACAGTCCACTTTGTCATGTAAAGTATAGGTTTTTTTATTTTTTTTTTTTTTGGGGGGGGGGGTTGTTTTTTTTAAGAAAGTCATCAAGTGACCTAATCTTTTGAAAAGTCTGAAAAAGTATTTCATTATTCTGACATTTTACAAATAATAAAAGAGAGAAAAAAGAGAATCCTAAACGATGTAAAACAGTAAAGGTTTTCCACAAATTTACGGTCAAAAATGAATTTAAAAATAGTCTTTATAAACACTGCAAACTTTTAAGTACAACTGTAGCTCTTTTATCATCATCAATAAATGTTACACTATAAACACCTGTTGTGATTATGAGGGAGGTTTTGCAACAGTGTCACATTTAAGTACCCATACCCATAAAAATATCTAATTTGGTTAGAAGTAGTGTATGAAAATATTACTTGCATAAAAGTCCACAGGTATTGTCAGCTGCTATTGTAAAGTATCTGATGGAGGTTTTTAATAACGAAGCATCAGTGCAAAGTAAAATGTTACTGTTGATCATGAGATGGAACTGGTTTAAACTTCTTTATTCACCGTAGATCAGATCCACAAACCTAGTTTCATTTTTGGTATCTTATTTTTTAATTAAGATGATGGATCATTTGGGCATTTATAAACTTAAACACCTACTGTATTTCAGAGAGGCATCTGATGATAGATGAATCATTTAAAAACCTCATACACATCATGGATGGATTATGCAAGAAAAGGCCCCTTGGCAAAGATATGTACAGCCCTCCCACTCATCAAACTGAGAACCAAGACACCTCAAATGGTTTCACACATACAGTCATGGAAAAAATTATTAGACCACCCTTGTTTTCTTCAGTTTCTTGTTCATTTTAATGCCTGGTACAACTAAAGGTACATTTGTTTGGACAAACATAACAATAACTACAAAGATTGCTCATAAGAGTTTTATTTAAGAGCTGATATCTTACCATTTTCCACGGTTTTCTTGATTATAACCTAAATCACTTAAGTTTTTACATCAATAGCTATGGCGTTGTACTGCCAAAAACACTGCTTTAATGCCTTCGGTGTTTTCTTTTCTGTCTGTTTTAGTCATATGATGACGTTTAGTGGTACCAGGTATTAAAATGAACAAGAAAGTGAAGAAAAAATGGTGGTCTAATAATTTTTTCCATGACTGTAGATTGATAGACTGAATCCAGGGTGCTTCAAGAAACAAAATGTAAGAACT
This sequence comes from Hirundichthys speculiger, assembly GCA_018398805.1. Lineage (NCBI taxonomy): Eukaryota > Metazoa > Chordata > Actinopteri > Beloniformes > Exocoetidae > Hirundichthys > Hirundichthys speculiger. Next base: position 647,063 of record JAGFBZ010000267.1, on the reverse strand, counting down.
ACATTTTGAAATACAAAATGTGAAGTTTAATTCTTCCCCACACAAACTGCAGGGAAGGGCCTACTGAGCCTAATGAGCCACATTTGAACTGTTACCCAGATAATAAATTAAGAAACACCCCCCCAGTGTAGATTTTTAAGAAAAAAATGTATTTTTAAGGTTAGGTTGTAGTAGCTATATATATATATATATATATATTAATATATATATATATTAAGATATATAAAATACCCGTGTCTCAGTGATTAAATTTTTAATATTTTTTCAGTTTTTTGAAAATTCAGATGTGCAAGAATTTGACCGTTTTGGGCTTGTCCCCAACCCAGATTTGTTGACATTTGCTCTTCATGCAACATTTTAGAGAATCAAGTTTTTTACCAACAGTTAGTTAGATTTTTGGATGCTTAATTCAATGCTACCATCACGTGTCATTACCATCACGCAAGTGGCTGTGATGGTAATGACAATAAGTGATGGTAATGAGAGAGAACATGTTGTTAAAATGTCTTTTAAATGCACTTACAAATACTTAGAACATGGATTCTTATAGAGCAGGTTTCGTACTTACTAGAATGATTAAGAAAACTTTGCTTGTCATATCATATTGTATTAAAATCAGTGTTTTGTTGTTGTGATGGTAATTTTCTGCCAACAACTTTAAATAGACATTAATAATATAACAAAATGATCATGGAGTACAATCAAAGCCATTCTCAGATCTATGTTCCAGACCAATTAATAAACCATCTGACCATCAGCCACCTCCTCACCTCCTCTGCATGGATGCATCGAGCTGTACGCCAAGAACAAATGTGGCATTGACTCCCTGATTCACCTCACCAGTATCTACAGCAACGACATCATGATGTCATTCAGACTAAATAAGTGTGGACGGATGGTATCTAGGAGAGGAAGGATGATCACAACTGAAGGAGCTGAACTACCAGAAGGAAACAGCAGATGTTCAAGACAGCTCTAGATACCAGAGGATCCCACAGACAGATGGCAATCATGAGGAGACAGCTTGGAGGTCAGCCACAGCCAAATACCTACAGAGGATGAGGCAGGTCCTGAAGAATCATCTGAATAGGAAAAACAAGATCCAGGCTATCAAGACCTGTGCCCTGAAAGTAATCAGATACCCTGCTGGCATAATATCCTCCCCATTGGAAGAGATGCAATTTTCCAATGTCAAGACAAAGAAACTCCTCAATGCATGGAGGGTTTCAACCTAAGTCCAGCATCCTGAGGCTGTACGCTAAGTGAAGAGGAGGGAGGCTGAGGACTAGTGAGCATCAGCGCTGCTATCCCGGAGGAAACAGCAGGCCTCCAGGAATACATCAAGAAGATGGCCCCCACTGATGACCTGCTAAGCGAATACCTCATAGAGCATGGAGGAGGAACCTGAGAGAATATTATGGAAGGATAAACCCCTGCATGACATGTACCACCACCAAACTTAAAAAGTGGTTGGCATCGGAAAAACTTACTCATGGCTAGAAAAAGTTAGACTGAAAGACAGGCACAGAGGCACTGATCATGGTTGCACAAAAACAGGCCCTAAACACAAGATCAATAGAGGATTGGGGTCTACTGCACCCAACAAGGCCTCAAATGCAGCTCTGCAGAGAAGCCCCTGAAACAGACCAGCACATCACAGTAGGTGATGCTGCCAGGCAAGGCATACAGGGAACACTATAACCAGGAAGATGGCATACTACACAGAAACAACTATGTCATGTATGGACTGGAGGCCCAGAATCAAGATGGAAGACGCCTCCGAAGGTGATTGAGAATGAGCGGGTCAAGATCCTGTGTGACTTTCAGATCAAAATGGTGATGGCTAATCAGCCAGACAGAGTGGTGGAAAAGCATCAGTAGACAGCAATGGTGATAGATGTGGCCATCCTGAGCAATAGCAGCATCATAAAAAAGGAACATGAAAAATCTTGAGAAATGTCAAGGGCTGAAAGAAGAGCTAGAAGAGATGTAGGGGTGTGAAGGCAACAGTGGTGCCAGTAGTAACTGTGGTACTGGGGGCTGTACCCCCAAGCTGGGTTAGTGGTTCCAGCAGATACCAGGAACGACATCTGCGATCTGTCCAGAGGAGTGTAATACCAGTCAGCTGCATCACATGAGATGTTTTAAACTGAATTTAATCACATGGGTTTGGGTCTTCATTATTAAACCATTTTTGTTTTAATTTCACTTACTGGCGTTTATGGATCCCACTCAAACCTGCAGTTCAGGGTGTGTTACCTGTTGTGTTCATTGCTGTGATGGTATTTTCCCATGTTTACCATCACTCACCAACTACGATGTTTATAAAGACAGACTGGCAATATTATGACATGGGCTTTGAAGGAAAAACACCGCCATCTGTGTCCTTTGGAAACGGCGTTTTACAGAGAAATTCTGAGTTCAGTGAAGGCGGTTCAGCATTGGATGAGACATTATGATGTTACGGTGTAGAAATGTAGTGGCTGTTGTTTGTGGAAAAGTAAATCAGTTCTTAATAGGCTAAGAAATACTTAGCACGAGCTCTGAACTGGCCCGAGCACCAGCTTCAAGTTGGTCGAAAAGGGTATTTGACTCTTTAGGCCAGGGGTGTCAGACTCATTTTCACTGAGGGCCACATCAGCATCATGGTTGCCCTGAAAGGGCCAGATTGACAGCATGAATATAAATCAAAATAAATTAAACTACACCTTATTATATTGTTAAATAACATTTCTGTATTTAATATATATTCAATTTTCAAATATTTAACTCATTATTACATTAAACAGGGTTTGTGGTTGTAAACCTGCTCTGGCACAGGTGATGTTTAAAGAGTCCGTTGCCATTGTAACGGACTGAGTATTCATTACCTTGGTTTCAGAAGTGGAAGCGATTCTTTGTTTTTCTTGTGGGCTAAATTTAGCATACTTATCACCGTGTTTGCTGTCAAAATGCCGACCGACACCGCCTCATAACACAAAAGACATACTGTTATTTTACCTTAAGATACAAACTTGTATTCGTTTTCCCATTGTTTATGAAATTGCCTTCCTTGTGCATCATTTTTTTCTTTTCTTGGACATGTTGGGGTTAGTTTGTAGAGGTTTTTCTTAAGTCCATCAGTTCTGAAAATCATCTTGATGTCTCGCTCACGGTGAGATACTGCTATCGTTGTGGGTAACAACGAAATGCATTGTGGGAGATGTAGTTTATGGTCAATGTGCGCTTAAAAGCGGTGTGTGCTTATATTAAGGCTTATAGTGTTGGTTTAACATGTAAGCCAATGACGCACAAGCTCTCGAGGGCCACATAAAATGATGTGGCGGGCCACATTTGCCCGCGGGCCTTGTGTTTGACACATGTGCTTTAGGCCGCTGGGCCAAAATCCCGCAGGTTCGTTCAGTAATCTGTCCTTCAAACAGTCCACACCACGTGACCCACCGCATACTCCGCTGTTTCAGTGAACGAGCCAACCCCGTCGCGTAAACCGAGCATACACGCACTCCCGCACACACACGGAGCGCCGGCAAGTGTGAAGACTGCACTGAAAGAACAATGGGAGTGGACGTTGAAACCATTAGGCCAGGAGACGGTGAATATGTTTCTTCCAGTTTGCACTTGCCTTTTGTGTTATGTTACATCGTTTCAGTACGAGCTGAGCTTCTGTGTTTTTATTTCGTTTCAGGAAAGACTTTTCCGCAGAAAGGACGCACGGTTACCGTCCACTATGTCGGTGAGATTTCTCCCATTTCTCATTACTCGGCGTTTCTTTTTTTATTCGCCGTGAATTTTAAATACAAAATGCTCAAATTCCTTAATATGATTTGACAGCTGTGTTATGTTGCAACTGGGAAATTCTCTGGTGCCAATGGCCTCCGAACGATGCGGCTAGCACACACTTAGCTTAGCTTAGCTTAGCACCGAGCCTGGAAATCCGGGGGCGGAAAGTCCGGCTCTGCTCATATTTATTCATATATTCAGCCGTATGTTTGTAGAATTAATCTGACGACACATAACAAAATCTGAACGTTAAGGGCAGGAAACGCTAGCCAGCCTGGAGATGCCTCTAAATTCATAATAAAGAGGCTAAGCTAAACGATGCCGTTTCCTGACAGCAGCTGCGTGTCCGTGTCAGAACGCGCAGACGTCACCCACGCGAGAGCACGAGAAAGAAAATTGTACAGAAACGGGTATTTATCATGGAAATCGATCGATCATTGATCAAGAAAAACGGCTAATAGCAACATATATTTTCCTTTCTTATCGAACTATATTCGTTCTAACGATAGTTGAGTGTCATTTTCCTACTAAAGCAAAGTTTTCATCCGGTACGTGAACAGGTAGACTGCAGGTGGTGTTAACGTGCTTTTCAAAAATAAGTGGCCTTTGCTCTTACAATGTAATTTGAATGTAAAACTAGTTACAACTGAATTTGACTTTGAGCAGCTGTTTTACTATCAGAAGTAGCATGCGGAATTCAAAAAGTTACAATTTTGCAACACTTGTGATTTTACAACAAAGATATTATATTTATATATTAGTGAAATTGAAGCATAATAATCTGGGACAACCTCATTGAATAACTGTGCAGGCTGGGGACCCACCTTGCATTGTGGGAGAACTACCTCAAAATGACAAGCCGCCCCGACTGAATTTACCCAGCAGCTTGCATTTTAACAAATAACTTCATTATAAGATAATGCTACAACATAAACATGAAAGTTTTAATATCTCTGGCTACTCTTTCCTTTGCTGGTGTTGAACAGGCACGCTGACCAATGGGAAGAAATTTGACTCTTCTAGGGACCGAGGAGATCCCTTCCAGTTCAAACTGGGAGCCGGGGAAGTGATTCGTGGTTGGGATGAAGGTGTAGCTCAGGTGAGGACAGAAACTTAAGGCTGTTGACAAGTTTAGCCCATATTCGCTGTACGATTTTGGGCTGTTGCAGATGAAATGTTACCGTTGTGAACAAATTGTGAGATATCTTTCATCCAAATTTTGTCTTAAAGTGTGAGCAGTTTGAAGTCACACTAGTCTTGCGACCAAAGACTACCTGATATAATTTTCTGATGGCATCCCTGACCCTATCATCTTAAAATAACTTATTAATTAATTAACCTCATCTAGTGCCATTACAAAGGTGACCAGCACCACATTCTTCACTGCTTCTTTTCAGCGCACGTAAAAGCTACTACAGAGCAGTTCATTTTCATTATTGTACATACTGCACATACCATTCTTGACATCGTACCCAAGATGAAGGAAATGCAACTTGCACAGTGTGAGTTGTTATAATCTTATACGACTGCAGAAATTGTGCAGCGTATAGTAATCCTGATGGAGTATTTGTTGGGTAGGAGCGTCTGTTACCAGTGTTTATTAGCTGGGTGGCCAGCGGTCACGATGTTTCTGTGTATCTGATTAAATTTATTGGCTAGAAGTCAAATTAAAGGGATTAAATGTAATTTGTAGATTTCAAATCTGTACTTAATCCAAGTTAAATATCAATTTAACACAAAATACAGTTTACTTTTGATAGCAATCTGCAGATAGCAGCTTTTGATTGCTTATTAAAAATGTAATTTTTGAAATCTACAAAGCGTCTACTCATCAGTGACTAACAAGTCTGTCCTGTACTGCAGACGTGCAAGCAGACACACTTTTATTTGTTAATCTGTTTATTTTTACCATCATTGTGAAACACTGTGGCCAATGCAGTTTATCTCATGCAGGCATTTAATCATGAAACTGGTAGAAAGATGTCAACAGCAGACAAGAGAGTGTGCTTTCATGTATGATTTAGCTCGCCTTGCCACTGATTAGTTTACTTACTTTTTTTGTGGTTTCTTGATATGATCCGGACACCTTCAGATATTAGTTTTGTTGCAGGAAGGCTCAAAACTAAACAATCTCTGCTCTGCTTTATTTTGTTAAGGCTTTTATGGCAAGAAGCCACACAGTAAAAGTGGAAAGTTTTCCACGGGGTGCTTAACATGTAGATGGGACCTTTGGACAGCCGGTGCCAGCTGGCTCTGGGGAGACATGACAATATGCAGCAAGCACACACATGGTTAAATTTATCAAGCTCCTCTTGGTCGTGAGTCATCAGAGCTGATGAAGCCATGTGAACTGTTCTGGTGTGGAAGAGCTGATGTACTCTGAAAACAGTTGTATAATGTCCTCAGTGGCTCTGGAGGCGTCCAGGAAAAGTATCGTTTGGTGAGGTCATCTCAGCTTGTGTTTGAACTGTTTGCTCATAGAGAGAAGGCCTAATGGATGCTGTTTAACACAAAATGTCACATTGTACACATTGATGGGGATGGAGGCACTTTATTTTATTACTACCGGTATTTCATGTTTTCTTGTTCACTGCCTCCACAGATGAGCCTTGGCCAGTTGGCTAAGTTGACCTGCTCTCCGGACTTCGCGTACGGCAGCAGAGGATACCCGCCCATCATCCCAGCAAACTCGACTCTCATCTTTGAGGTGGAGCTCCTGAAATGCTGAGTGTTTAAGATTGAAAGTGAATCCTGAATTTATTTTCCATTCCACCTCTGTCTTTAAAAAATAAAATAAAATAAATGTTTGCATAAAGGTGCTGTCAAGAGGATTTATAAACAGGAATTAATCATTTTAGAAATATTGCACAAAATTTAGTATAAAGAATTGGGACCTTACTAGTTTACCAGACATTGATGTGATACATGGGCCAAGAAACTTGAAAGAAATAAATGTTTCACCTGTTTAGGGTAAATGGATGTTGCTTTCTTGCTGAGAGTCAGATGAGATTGATTAGACTTCATGTGATTGGATCGTGTTGACATCACAACTGGACACCTGTAAAGTTTGATGATTTTATCTTTTATGACTGATAGTACGGTCAACAAACTCAGTCTTTAGGTGCTGCTGATATTTTACCACAATGATGGACACATGTTGAGTCTGTTTATGAGGGAGGCTGGCAGCTGCACAGGGAGTAGCGGCTTTACTTCACTCTTACAACCAGTGCTGCCCATAAAGGCCTTGAACAGCTAAGATCTCATCTCTCTTTCAGTTAGAAATTACTTCCAAAGTCTCATTTGAATCATATTAAAATAAAGGTTGTTTCATAGTTTTCAGACTAAAGAATTCAAAGTGTAATGAATTTGGACAGTTTTGTTAAAATGATAAAGTTGCCCATTCAGTGCAGCTCTTTATGTTAAACTTGTAGAATATATTTTGCATTAATTCTTCTGTTTGTTAAATCTTAACTACATTTCATTAATTAGTCAGTGTAAAAGGCATACAATGAAAAGGGGGAAAAAGCAAGGGAACATTGGGTGAAATGGAACAAGTGGCAGTAAGCTCATGTTGGTTACCCGTCTTCTCAGCAACTCTTAATTTGTTCACAAGTGTTTAGTCCAGTGTTTAAAAAGTAGCGTGGTAATGGTTAGTGGTGTTAAAATCCAAATGTAATACCTTTTAGAGAAAAATCTGTTCTCCCTGTATGATTTTATCTCCTGCAGTAGACACATTTAGATGACGGCTTAGAACAATCGCACAACTGAAAAGAGAAATGTATTTGTATGAAGATTCACCATGAGACGTAATTTTTGCCTCTTCCTTTTGTGTTGCCATATTTCCCGTTAAGTCCAGATTTTGACACCTGTGTTCCTTAAAATAGCTTTTTGGTCTTTAGGTCAAGTTTTAGACCTGAAGTGTCCTTGTGTTATCCCTGTCAACACAATTTTTTGTAATGCTTTTTTCCTTCATTGTATAATCAGAATTCTTACCTGTGGTTAATGCGGTCTTACATTAAATCCAGGATACTGTATAAATGATTTGTCGTGTGTTTTTTACATCATGGTAACAAATCTTTGGCACAAATCAATTTTCTTCAGTGTGGAGTTGAGACAATATTTTTATTCATTCCAGATCCAAATAGTTTAATCATTTACATTTTCTGATAAAGTGGAGGCAAAGTGGGACCAGTTTGTGGTCAAAATTCCTGTCTCACTAAAATATTGGAAATAAAACTGCTAAAATATGGTATAAAGTTCGTAAATTAGCCCATTTGGCTCTTACATAAGTTTAAGATGGACAGTATAACTCAATCTGCATACTGGATGTTAGAGACCAGTTTTAATGTTTTTATTGTGCTGTATCACAGCTTTCAGCAGAAGGACAAGTATATTCAAATTTTATTTCTTTTGTAGAATTTCTGCCAAAATCAAGAAGGAAAAACTGCAATATTGTGGGGAAAGTAATTCTGAGGTATGTATCAGGGTACATATACTAAGGAAAATCAATAAATCACACAAACAAATGATAGTGTATTGCACACTCAAAATTTACCAAGAACTTGCAAAATGCAGAAATGGTGTGTGCTTTAAAGTTTTCTCTGTGATCTTTTAAGAAACATTGTACAGGAAATTTCAGCCACTTTAACAATGTTGCTTTTTGCTTTTTGCTCAGTTTTCTTCAGGTCACAGCTGAGGTCTGGATTCTTGACTCAACTATTGCAGCACTTGATATTTTTGTTTTTTAAAAAAAAACATTGTTCCAAAAGTCTTTTTTATTGTTTAGATGCAACTTTGCAAACTTAAATCACGGCACCATGTTCTTTTTAAATGTATTATAAAGGTTCATGTTTTGACATGTTAATGATGCTTACAGTGATTGAGATCTGGCAATTTTAAAATTATTGCAAACTTGCTGAAAGGTTACCTCATTGGTAGAGCTGTCTTTAGCGTTGAAATATTTACAAACGTAAAATATTTTTTATGTTTTTGCTGAAGCTTGTTTGAAATCCTGTCCAATAAACTGACTTTTACCGGTTTAAAGGGCAACAACCAACTCTACTAAGATAATTACTTATGTCATTCCTTCTTTTCATCGTATTAACACATTAACACTGCCATATAGAGATGGTGAGATGAGCAGTTAATAAAGTGCATTTAATCAGCAGCACCTGGCTGCTACCTAGCCTCTAAGCTCCTATGGAAGCAGCAATAGATATTTTTTTAAAAGGTTTTATTTAACTTCTTTATATTACGCCGTGATAGTAAAACCTTAGGACGTGGACATGGTGTTCTTTCTTTTTCATGTGATTGAATAATTCGACGTCCCCTGCGTTTGGCTTTTAGCCGCTCAACCGCGACATCTAGTGGTAAGGTTTGGAATTACGTCAAGCAAATAAATAATGCACAACTGGTGCTTTCAAGAATATCCGTACATTCAGCTTGTTGTGACGACTGGTTCCTTAATATAAACCACGTTAGTGTTTGACATTCTCTAGTAGTCAGACAAACTTTCAAGTATTTTAATATTATTGCTTTTATAAACTGGAAACGACTGGTTGCTAAAAATTCTACCCCTCTGACATCTGTTATGACACAAATATGTATAGGCTATATATATATATATATATATATATTTTTTTTTTTTTCTTCTCCAGATTCGTCTGTATTATTGAAACACCGTCTTCTACATACGATTACACTAGAGAAGTGATATTGCAGAGGGGAAGACTTTTAATAAAGGCCTATTACTTTTTTTTTTTTTTTTCTATAGACCGAATAAAAGGTTGAGCCTTCTCCTGACGTGGTTGGCGGGTTACTTCAGTCTCGCATAAGATGCACTTAGCATATTGCTTTTAGTCTGGATCACAAATATTTCGTATATATTGTTCTGCGTCAGCTGTACTCGATGTCTTTTTTTTCCCCTTTTGAAAAGAAAAGTTAAAGAAAATTATTAAAAATCGCTCAAAAGTGTAAGTCGTGCATCGTGATAATTACAACGACCGTGAACGCAACGTTTACACGCGCTCAAGCTCTCATCAACAGGAGAGACTTAACTGAACTTAAGCGCACGATGGGACGGACAAGTTTTTATTCGCTAAAAATGAGCAGCAATTTAAGGCACTTTAAGAAATAGAGGATGCTTATAACTTAACGGTAGAACCCCGGGATTACAGTTTTTTCATGTGTTGTTTTATTTCACTTTATAGTTAAACGTTGGAAGAATCTAGTTTGTGGTGCAAACTCAAATTGCGCCCGTTTTTCCCTTCTTTCCTTTTTCTTTCTTATTTTTTTTCTTGCGCTCTCTGGCTGACGTTAGAGAGAGAATGGCGACATATAAGTCGTTTTATTTTATTACAGGTCTGATAGTTGTTTTCCAGTGTCAGACAAGCTGCTTGAAACTCAAACCTGCCAATGGTAAGTCATACAGTTAATTATATATTACGAAAACGTTTCCTGTCAACATTTTAAGCAAAATATTACTTATTTTTATTCCTAAATATTTTTATAGGCATTATGGGTCAATATATCAACTATTCAATAAACTCTCGTCGTCTGATTGTGATACTAATTTAAATTGGTGTTTTAATTTGAAAAACCACAGAGAGCTCATTTACATGTGGATATTTGGGTTAAATATGAGCGTTTTCACTTTCTTTGTTTTATATTCAGTGAACAATCAATCAGAAGCAGAAAAGGATGTGTCAGTGTTGGATTCAGTCACAAAATGTCATTAGTTGAATATGGGGAGCCGTTAGTGTTTGTGTAGGTGCATATCAGCATAGTTTTATTTATTTGTTTAATTTATGTGGTTCTTTTGCAGACAGGAATCAGGACACTGATGCAGTGGATAATTTAGTGAGCTGCATGTTCAATCTGATTTTTACCAGAACACTAATAAAACGTCATTTAAACTGGAGCATACACAGTTGCAGTAGTGCTGTGCTGCCAGTACAAACCCTCTGCTGTCTCCACATCTGCACTTCAGAGCAGGTAGCATCTTCACTGCCTAAGCCACACTCACGGATACGGGCTGATGCTTGGGAGACCTCTGCAGCCGGTGGCAGATATATAGACACAACACCCAGCGCCCAGCTTCACATGCCTGGTCCTGGAGCTGCTGGTGCCAAGAATGTGAAGCATGCTTTCACCCTCTACTGTGAAGAGCAAAGATATGACGTGGAGCAGAGTTGTCAATGGTCTGGAGGAATGACCACACATGTTTACCACATGGCACCCACTGATGGATTGTTTCTATATCCTGTTGCATGAGGAAGATGTTGGAGTGTGTTTAACTGAAGGTTTCAGGGTTTCTTTTAAGTAGTTTTAAGGTTTAAAGTTGCTGAGATAATCGTCACGTCTTGCTCCAAATCCGTTAAACCAGTTGCACTTACACATAGACACCAGTTTGTTTTATTTGTTTTTTTTTTTTTTTAAACATGAAAAAAAGGTATAAGAATCCATGGAGGAAAAAAGTCAAAAGAAAAAAAAAACTGGGTTTCTTTTTTTGTTTGTTTGTTTGTTTGTTTTGGTCCAAACATGGCGCAGGGCTTTAAGAACAAACACCTCCATTTTGGAAAGATGTTTTTAGTTCAGATGCAGTTTTGAGAGCTTTCATTCTCTTCGTGGAAGCTGCTCAGACCATCGGCACGAACCTTCATACCATCAGAGATGCAGGCTTTTGAACTGTCCGCTGAAAACAAGCTGGAAGGTCCCTCTCCTCTTAAGTTCTGCAGGACATGCAATTCAAATTTTGATTCATCTGACCGCAGAGCACTTTTCCATATTGCCTCAGACCATTTTAGATGAGCTTTAACAGCTTTAACTTGCATTTGTGGGTTGCACGGCTAACTGTGTTCACAGACAGTGATTTCTGGAAGTGTTCCTGAGCCCATGCAGTGACGTACAGAAGAGAATCATGCCCCCCCCTTTTTTTTTTAAATGCAGTGCCGTTAAAGGGGCCCAAAAATCACGTATACCCAGTTTTAACCTTTGAACAGATGTTCCACCTGATTCTCTGAATCTTTTGATGATTTTATGTTCTGTAGATGGTGGGATCTTCAAAGTCAAAGCAATTTTAAATTTAGGAACATTTTCTTGAAATTGTTCTACAATTTTTGACACAGTTTGTCGCAGACTGGTGAACCTCTGCCCAGCTCATCCTTACATCTGAGAGCCTCTGCCTCTCTAAAATGCTCCTTTTATATCTGTATGTCACTGACCTGCTGCCAAATAACTTAATTTATTGTCAAATGGTCCTCCATTTGTTTTTGATTTGCACCA